>CM060990.1:536239670-536852336 GCA_030765065.1 Deroplatys truncata
ATTTTGAATTTTTAAGTTCCAATTATCTGTACTGTGAAATCTATGAGCTTCTGAATTATTTCTGAATCCTATTTTTCTTCTTGGACTGATTCATCCTAAGTATGAAATATCTTCTCAAGTTTTTCTGTTATTTTTTGTAATTTCTGTTTGTTTTTTTTGAGACTGTTTTTGTTTCTTTATAGGTGATTCGCCTAAGATTTGTACTAAATTAGTGTTAAGTTTTGAAACATCTACACGTTCCTTGATCTCATTCGCATCACTACTCTGATATGAAGGTGAATTATGAATTTCTGAGCTACTTTCATTTACTTGACATACCGGATATAATAGGCATTGGGTCCAGCAACACTAGATTCACAAACATCACTGTTGTTTTCACTCACATCTGGAATTTGAAAAATTCTTAAGACATGAGGCACACACTCTTAGTTGTGGGGAGAGTTCTACATCCTTCATTTTCAATTTTAAAAGCAATATACGAGTCACTGGTAGCAAATTCTTTTTTCTCTTGAACATGTTTGGTAATTTTAAAGCAACCATTTTGTAGTGGTACTGGTACTGCTCATATTAAATATTTAATGAATATTCACAATTAAATTTATCAGATTGAACTTGCTAAATATTCTGGACTGGTCCTCTGTGGAAGGAAATACCTAATCTGGTTTGCCATGATAAGAGTTTGTTTGTATTTTAAATTCAGAAGTGATTCAGAAGAATAACCTTGGTAACTTATAACAGCTGTGAGTCGCCATGCCAACCCTCTGCTCTCACGCACGCTATGCGAGGAGGGTTCTGGCTGTGAAAATATTTTTTCATGAGTATATTTGAATGAACGCCCTCTTGAAACTTTGCGAATGTATATACTACTAAACAGAGAATATGTGTGTGATTAAAAAATGGTTTTAAGATGTTGATATGTAACACAAAATCTAATTTTAAAAGTCCAAATTTCTGCAATAAATAATCTGTTGAATCAGATTCATTCTAGTATGTGTTTAAAGTAGATTCCATTAGCTTTAAAATGAGTCCAGTATTGAGTTTATGTGAGAATTTAAATGGGAGATAAATGCAATTATTTATGAGGCACACCCACTTTTTCAAAAATTTTGACCTTGGCTGGTATTCAAAATATTGAAGTTCTGGACCAAAAAAGAAATGTGTGTCTTCTGTTTCAAAGTATCAAATACATCTAAAAAACTTCGAAGGGATTTAATGACATGGTGTTTCATGGACGTTCAACTTGACTTGGAATGACTCGTATGTTCACTCTTTGTTGAGGTATGGCATAATATTCTGGGGGAATCGGCTATAAGTAAAGTATGTTTCATAATGCAAAAGAAAATAGTCTGAGCTATGGTAGGAGCAAGTCCAAGAACATCATGTAAACCTCTATTTAAAATGTTAGGCATTCTTCCCCTCCCTTGTATCAATAATGTCCATAACCAACAACAATATGGACTCACCTTTCATGAAGAATGATGCAGTGCATCAATATAGACAAAACATAATTCCACATATAAGTATAATACCTTCCTGTATCAAAAAGGCATATTGCAATCTGGTATAAATATACATAGTAATCTTCTGAAATTCTTAGAGGAGATACAGAAAGATAAAAGCTTCCTACTATCCCAAAAGGCACATTTAACTAATCACTGCTTCTACTCATTTAAGATTTGCTTGTAAATGATTACAAATAACTGCATTTTCATTCATATCATATTTTTATATCCTTTTATATTCGTATAATCTTGTTTCCTGTATGCTTATCTGTATCTTGTATCAAGTATCTTTACTTTTAATATTCTTGTGTATATTGTGTTGTGTTTCATCATGACGTTTCCAACATAGATTGTACTTCTTTGTACTAAAAGGATTAACTGCATAATAACCTACCACCACCACCACACAGAGCAACCTAGTTTTTATTTTTGTCACCAGATGATATAGCAGCACTGTATTGCTGCACATTTTGTGCAGCATGATGTAACCTAATGGCATATAGTTAAAAAATGTATGTAATGAGTGAGACTTTTTCACAGTAGGTCTACACAATTGACGTGAATGTAGGTGCTGCTAAGGCTTGAGTAGCTACAACTTACTTTTGTAACTGTTACTGATTAGTTAGGTTTTGACCCCATTACTGTTTTAACCATAAAAAGTAACTTTTATGTTGCTATTTGGCATGCCTAGTATTACATGACTGTTGTTTGTTTGGTTGTAAAAATCAGGATAGTCTTATGTTAGGAGAAATTTTCACAGAAGAGTCGTCTCAGAGGCATAAAGATGGCTAAAACAAATTAACTTCCAAAACTTTGCATGTACCAAAACTCTTTTAATATATTGCATACATTTCATTTGAAAATTCTAGCCAATTGAAATTATCTTGTTTTAGCACAATATTTGCAGAATACTGAAAGATTTTCTCCTGCACCATTTATCTAGTTGAAGTTCTATCTATATAGATATCTATATAGTGGTTTTGAGCATAGGGGTCCTGTTTCAGTGATACATGGGGCACAGCTAAATAAATGGACTCAATAGTGTTCTTCTCTTACACTGTTTATATCTAGAGAGACAGAGAGGTGTCTTCAAAGAGCCAAGAATTAATCCAGCTGCTGACATCACCACATTCATGGTTACTGTAGACCTGATGTGTTATAAGGGGTGCCAAAGGTCTCTAAATTGCTTGAAGCACCAAAGAAATACAACTGATAGTGGGAGTATCATCTTCACTACATCCATCGTTTTTCTCAGTGGTGAACTTTTCCAGATACAGTATTTCAAAGCTTTTCATGTGTAAAAGTGTTGTTGTTGTTCTTATTATTATTTATTTGTTTGTTTTTCTCCAGTCCTCTTGAAATGTTACATTACCATAATATGTCCATAGACTGATGTAAAAATAAATCATCCTCATTAATATTTAGTTTTTTTTTTTGCAGGCAATGCAAATAAAATCTGTCTGGGTGACCTGAGTTCAGGAAGAGCATTTGACAATGGCTGTACATGTTTTGACAGTTGTCTGGGTGTTGTAAATGACCTTCGTGGGAAACGAACTGATTGCACATGCTGCGTAAGTATGTCACCTCTTTCATGATATGAAATGAACACTGTAAAATGGACCCATTCAGTATGGACATTTGTATACACCTTCAGTGTGCACATCCAATCTGGTGCTTTTCTACTCTTGTTTTAATGCTTGTTTTACAAAGTAATTTAAATGAAATTGGTAATATAGTCCAGGCTTATCTTTATAATGATACTCTGGGAAGCATGGATAACAAGACAGGAAACATTGTCGTGATCATAACATAATGGGTGGTGTGCATAAAAACTAAGCAATTGCTTTTGCTACAGATTTGTAGGATGTACTGTTTTATTTGAACACTTAAATATTTATCTCATAATTCTTGCTCGTGTTTTGTTAACTGCCCTAAAGGTGTGGTATCTTCTACATATAACCCAGGATTGAGGAATAATTATAAATGGTACCATTAAAGCTTTACTTCAGCACAGTTGCTCAAACAATTTCTACTCTACAAATGTTGTCCAAGAGAGCTTCTAATTTTAAAGAGCAATAAAAGGTTTAACTTGGTGAGCAAAATCACATCTCCTATTTACATAAACCATATAGATATTAAAAGAATTAAAAGCATTACAATAATTATAATGCTTGAGGATTAATAGTCCTTACTGAAAAATATTGCGCATTTAGAGATTACTTTCTGCTGCAGAATATTACATTCACAAAATATCAACAACTATATACATTTGCATTACGTTCAAACTTCCTCCTACCACAGTGTAGATTCCTAAAAGTAAATTTAGACAAGTCACAAAGTTATTAGGAAGTTAATCAAAACAAGAATTTTAACAAAGTTCTTTTCTACATTTTCGCAGCTCTGAAAAACATGACCACTCATGTCGGCTATCATAATGTCTCTGTCTTGACACACTCTTGCAGGGCGGTCCTGTCTCTCGGTAGTGGCAAGCACTGACATAACCTCAGGTGATGGGTGCAGAAATCCACTGCACACTCTCTAGCAGGCTCACCCCCCATTTGTCAGAGAGTGACTTCAAGAACTTGTATTGTTACTTGGTCGAACAATTTTGATGTTCGATGCACCAACTGTAGTCTGGGAAGGGCAATATGATACAACACTTCCCCCCTCCCCTGAGGTAAGCTGCGACGTCTTACAGCGCCTTACAGGAAGACGAACACCGCCAAATCTCCCAAGGTGGATGCATTCATATCTCCAAAACTTCAACTCAGGATTCACCCCACATCATGGTCACATGAAATTCAGAGCATAATTATCACTAACAGGCATCAAATTGATTCTAAATATATCTGCATAGAAGAAAGCTATATGAACATACAATGTAAACAAGCAACAACATGTGCAAACATTTATTTTAAAAAAAGGGGATAATAATGCATAACCTACCATTAAAAAAACACCTTAAAGTGCATAGGGAAAGACACATACCTAAGTATGTTACATAACAAAATATTAAATTGTCTTCCCTAATGTAAAAGCTAAATTAATTTTAATTTTATGAACATGAAATAACAAAATGAAACAACCAACACAAATGAAAGTGGGTCCACTTGTAGACTATACTTAAGGAATACACAAAAATATGCAATGAAATGATTACTAAAATCTGAATGAATGCACACAAATGTAAAAGATATGAGAGACGAAGTTTCTACTAGGAAGCAAGGGCCCCCCCCCTCGAAAAAGACAACAGCAACATGGTTGACTGTGAGAAGGCAAAAGGACCAATACATCGCAGAGCTAATTTTTGAGTGAAGTTTCTTTTAGCATTACTTACTGCATGGGATTGCAACAAAACTAAATCGCCGACCGCAAATGATGGACTTGACTGGGATTTATTATACCGTACCTCACGACAACGGTAATCAGTATGTAAATTTGTCGGAACTCGTTGCCAACTCTCCCGGTCGACTTCTGGATTCATCATCTCTGAAAATAACTCCGCTAAATTGCACTGATTAACTAACGGAACACACGGGCTGAAAGCGAAACTAAAGAAAAAGGTGTTTCCTGATGAGCTTCATGTACCGCAGTTTTCAGAGCAAATTGAAATTCTGCATATAATGTATCCCACTGCGAGTGATCATCTGAATGAAACGCAATGAGAATACTCTTTAAATTTCTGTTGACCCGTTCTGCCAACGAAGGTTGTGGATAATAAGATGACGTGCGTATAAACTTAATACCTCTTTCAAACAAGAAGGTGTGAAAACTATTAGCATGGAAATATGCATTATCAGAAACTGATATCTGCGGATTGATAAATGCCGCAAAAATAGTAGACAAAACGGACATTGTAGCAAATGCAGTAGCTGCTCGTACTGGATACAACCAAGTAAATTTAGCAAATGCATCCACGAGAACAAAGAGATGGGTATTACCACGGGAAGACAGGGAACGATCCAACAAAATCAAGAAAAACTCGTTCCATGGGGTAACGCGGGACTTTAGAACTCAACAATCCCATTCTCATATTTTGAGCTGGTTTGCAATGCAAACAAATCTAACAGTTCCTCACCAAATCTGCAATATCTTTATACATATGCCTCCATACAAAATATGTTATGATTTTACTTTTAGTTTTAAATGTTCCTAAATGTGCGCCATGTGGAGACGTATGAAAATACTGAAATACAACAGGTACTAAGGTACGTGGAAGGAGAATTCTCAACCCCTTAGAACATGGCAGCGTAGCATATGACAAGCCGTCTTTAAAATAATAACCTTGAGGAATATTACCCAATCGACACTGTTCCCAAATTGGACTTAAGACTTCATCCTTACATTGATGCTCAGAAACAGACGTGAATACTACCGGAAAATCATGGACAAAGTCAAACGTGGCAAAACTGGTGCTACCATCTTCAGAGGAAGGCTCGAAAAACATGCGCAAAAGGGCATCTGCAACAGCATTTTCTTTACTGCGAATATGTTTAACTGTAAATTGAAACACACTAAGTTTAATCGTCCATCGCGCAAGCTTCCCGATTTTGCGCCCGTGTGAAAGCACCCAGGCCAGTGCTTGGTTATCGTATTCTAACTGAAAAGTCCTGTGTTCCAAAAAGGGACGAAATTTGTCACACGCTGTTAGAACTGCTAATGCCTCAAGTTCATATACGAAATAATTTCGTTCGGTTCTAGACAGCAATGGGAAGTATAATAAATAGGTCTTCTAGCCCCTTCAGGCCTTTGAAGAGGTACCATGGCAATTGCACAACGTGAGGTGTCAGTCTGTACTAAGAAAGATTCATGAAAATTCGGCATAGCCAAAACTGGCGGATTCACGATTGCGGTTTTTAAGTTTTCAAATGCCAGTTGATGTATAGACGTTCACTGCAATTTTACAAATTTACACCGGAGAGCATTTAAAGGTTCGGCTATCTCAGCAAAATGTGGTATAAACTTCGCGAAAAAAATTGCCATGCCCAAAAATGATGCTAAATATTTCACTGACGTCGGTACTGGATAATGACAAAGCACCAATGTTCTTTCAGGATCTACTGAAGTACCTTGTGGTGAAACTATATGCCTAAGAAATGCAATTTGATTCATGGCAAATTTTACCTATGTGGGACTCACCGTTAACCCTGCGGTTTGCAAACATTAAAAGACTATTTCAAGATGTTCGGTATGTGTTTCCAAGTTGGGTGAATAAATAACTACATCATCTAAATAATTAAAGATGAATTTGAATTTATATTCCTGAAGAGTTTTATCTAATAATTGTTACAATACTTGAGCTGCCATAGAAAGCCCGAACGAAACATGTTAAATTGATATAAATTCCAAGGAGTAGCGAAGGCCGTTAAACAACGTGACTGTTTATCCAGCAGTATCTGATAATAAGCCTGATAGATCTAAGGTGGTGAACATGCGGACATCCCGAAAATAATGTGCCGCCATATAGAGCTCTGGCAAAGACATAGTGTCAACTTGGACATGTTGGTTCAATTTACAGTAATCAACTACTAATCTAACATCTCCATTTGGTTTTGTAATAAGAAAATACAGACTTGAATATGAACTTTGCAAGGTTTCAATAATGTCTTGACGCAAAAGTTTGTCAATTTTCGTGCGAAAAATATCCAGCTTAGGTGTTGTGCAACGATATGGAGGAGAATGCACCAGAGTATTATTCAGTAATTGAATATGATATTCCAAATCTTTTACTGTACCCACTTTATCAGTGATTACATCAGCGAACTGCTGCATGAGCATGAAAATGTGAGTGTGGTACTCCGTAGATAAATGTAACATTTGTGTGTTGAGCGTTGTGTGCTCAAAGCCAACAAGGGGTAAAGTAACTGAAATGGTAGATCCAAAAGAAAAAGGTATTTGTTGCAATGGCGCAAAAGAAAACTTAATTGTAAGATTTTAAAAATTTAAACATAAGCATGACACACAAAAAAGGACATCCCAAAATGATTGTGACCGGCAAGTCCTTGACTACCTGAAATTGTACATCCCATGAAAATTCTTGTATCTTAATATGAACTATAGCTTCTCCCAGTGTATCTAACTTTAATCCTGAAACAGTGGCTCCTGTAAGCATACTGGGATGCAAAACTGGAGCCAAATTTTTAAACAACATACCCAAAAACAGTTTATCTATAAGGTTTAGAGTAGAGCCAGAATCACTGCATGTGTAAGTTTCCATATGCATAAAATTTCAACACTAGGTAACAACATGAACTGAATCCCCTGAATGGATGGAATAGTGTGTTCCTGGCCTTGGCACAAAAGTCACATTTGTCTACGACACTTAAAACAAAATTGAAATGAATGTCCCATTTTGCCACAGAATGTGCATTCTCTACCTTTTAAATCCCTTGGTCTATCTGGTAACGAAGGTACAGAAACCTCATTCGATGGTGATACAACATTGTGCATTGTCTATGGTATTTTATTATCCAATTTCCCATTAAGTTCTTCCGCAGATATCGCCAAAGCCTTTATGGAAATAACCATATTATCTAAATTCTTATATGACTGAGGTAAACTTGCGAATGTACATTTTAACCGTGTTTCCCCATTTAACCCAGATACTATCAATTCGCACACCTCAAATTCCGAATCGTGTAACTGAAAGATGCGTGCAAACAGTTTAACTCTTTCCACAAAGGAAAGGAAATCGTCAAAGTCTCTTTGTGCCACATAATAATACTGAGTAACAAATTCCATACGAATCCTAAGTGGAAAGAAAAATTCCAACACATGCGTATGAAATTGATACAGAGGTTTCACCTGCACTTGTGGTGCGTGGTGATAAAAGTAATTTACCTTCAACAACGTTTATTAATAAGGAATACGTATCTACTTCTGCTATTCCAAAATGTTGACACACATCGGAAAACTGAATCAAAAATTGCAAAAATACCAATGCTTGTGTTGCCTCATTAACCAAAAAATTAGTAGCATCTAACAATTGTTGTACAGGATGATTAACTTGTAAACATTCAAATATTAACGTTGGCGTCTGTATTACTCCTGGTTCAAACACTGCCGGAGAAGTAGTTTGTGAATTCTCCCTCCATTGTACTGTTTCCATAGCTACTACATTTGACAAAATACTTGCACTATCGGTAATGGATGAAAGAAATTCAGTATAATGACTTACTAAATCTTGTACTCGCACCTGATCATCCAAAATATATTTTGACGATAACAGTTGAAGCCTTTAAATATGACACAACGTTCGTGCTTTCCATATCATAATGTAGCTACTGAAGTAGATCTGGATTGATCCATTAAACAATTTTGAATTTCTCTAAGTTGAAATTCTGAATCTTGAACCAAATTGAGCACTTCTAGTTTTGAAAAATAATTTACATCAAGTTTTGCATTTGCTGCATCCTTCAAAAGTTTTAACACAGTGACAAGACTATCTTGACTTTTCAAAAGCTAATACTCGAATTTTCAAATGAAAGGCCATTTCGTCTTTCTGTAATAATTCCAAATTTTGTAACGCCATGTTAAATTTCTTTTGTATTTACCGGATTTACATATGTAATACTTTGAACAGAAAGCAATAAAATAAACTGCAACACCACAGGCAATAGCGGTATAATTGTAAAAAGGGACAAGTAATATGTCACCCCTTCAGTAAAGCGAAACTGATAACAGTATATGTAAAAGAATTTGATGAAATTTACCTAACATAGTATGCACATATATAATGCCCACATTTTATTGTGATACTAAAATATATTCAGTTTTATTTGGTACCATTTGACTCACGTTAATATAGTTTACTAACTAGCAGATTATGAAATATTAACACATGATATAATACTACTAAATAATGCATATTCCAATTTCTTCGTACTCGTGAACTTCCCGAAAATTTCACCTTGCATTACACATCTCTGCCTCCATTTTGTACCATTTTATTTGAACACTTTAATATTTATCTCATAATTCTTACTCATGTTCTCTTAACTGCCCTAGAGGTGTGGAATTTTCTATATATAATCCAGAATATCTAAGAGGAATAATTATAAATGACACCATTAAAGCACTGAGCATTAATAAGCTTTACTTCAGCACAGTTGCTCAAACAATTTCTACTTCAAATATTGTCCAAGTATACTTCAAAGAGCAATAAAGGCTTTAACTTGGTGAGCAAAATCACATCTCCCATTTACATAAACCATATACACATTAAAAGAATTAAAACCATGACAATAATTATAACGCTTAATAGTCCTTAAAGAAAAATATTGCACATAGTAGATGTGACAGTTACAGACTATTACGTTCACAAAATATCAATAACTACATACATTCACATTACGTTCCAAACTTCTTCCGAACACAGTATAGATTCCAAAAAGTAAATTTAGACAAGTCACAAAGTTATTAGGAAGTTAACCGAAATAAGAATTTTAAGATAGTTCTTTTCTACACCTTTGCAGCTCTGAAAAACATGACCACTTGCATCGGCTATTGTAATGTCTCTGTCTTGATACTCTCTTGCAGAGCGGTCCTGTCTCTGTCATGGTGAGCACTGACGTCACCTCAGGTGATGGGCGCAGAAATCCACAGCACTTTCTCTAGCAGGCTTACCCCCACTTCTCGGAGAGTGGCTTCAAGAACTTGTATTGTTGTCTGGTCGAACAACTTTGATGTTTGATGCCCAACTGTAGTCTGGGGAGGGCGATATGGTACAAGGAAAATCCAGTAAAAGCTTTAATAGATATGCATAATAATAAGTAGCAATTGCTTTTACTTTAGCAAAACTACATCATGTGCCCCAGGTTAAGTAAAAGCTATGACACATAGCAGTTGCTACAATTGGTATGCATAACATCTAGGAATTGCTTTTGCTTTATAGCAAATCCTATGAAAAATTGAAGCTGCCTCAGTTGTGCCTTTGCTAGCCTAGCATAGATGGCTGCATTTATGAATATGCGGGAAAGGAAAATCTACAAACCTAGGAGGAGACCTGAAGAATGGGTTTTCAAAAAGTTATATAGATTCAGCAGTGAAAACATTACATAGTTAAGTGATTATTTTGTGGGAGAAAATGATGAAACGTGTGTTGGAGCTTTGAGTAGTCCATAGAAAATGAGGACTTTTTTGAGGTACATAGGAGACCCCGGTTTTCAGGTTGGCATTAGAGAAGACATGGGTATACATCAGATTACAGTGTCAAGAACTGTCAAATATGTAGCAAGTAAAATTGTTGAAAAAACTCACCTGTGGATGCCATTTCCTTAAGATCAACAGAGTATGCATGATGCTAAACTTCAGTGGCAGAGAAAGTACAATTTTCCATCTGCAGTTGGTGTTCTCCACTGCACACATGTGAAGATTCCAAAAGCAAATCATGTAGATGAGCATGTCAATCGCAAAGGTTATCCTATAAATGTGCAAGCTACGTGTAATACTGAGCAATGTTTCACTAGTGTTGATATTCAGTGGCCTGGGTCAGTGCATGACTCACATATATGGCATAAGAGTGCACCATGTGCAGTAATGAAAAGAAGCATAAACACTGTGTTGATAACAGATGAAGGCTACAGACTGGCACTGTAGTTAATGGTTCCATATCGGAATCCTGTCACACCGCAAGAAATTGCGCGTAATAGGCTCATAAAAGCAGAACGGGGTATAATCAAATGTTAATTCAGACAGTTAAAGAAAAGTTTTCCAGTTCTTCATTACAGAGTAAGACTGAGTTTAGTGCACACACCAACACTAATGCAAAGTTGATTCATCCTACATAACATGGCCAAGAACTTGGTTGATGATTTTGATGACCTGGATGGTGATGGGGGTGATTTTGAAAATGGTGGCAATGAAGCTGCAGTGCATGCACAAGGAATAAGAAAGCGCAATGAAATTGCTGGAATTATATATACTTTGTAAATCTGTTATCCAAGTGAAAAAAGCAAACACTCTGACTTTAAATCCACATATCATGTTTGAAAATTCGGCTGTAAATGAAATGTGCTTTAAAATAAAGTTTATATTGGCAGTTTTAGGGCTAGTTGATTTTGTTTTTGAGAAGTTATGGTTTTTTGAAAAATACTCTGTTTGTATTCTGGTCAGCT
This sequence comes from Deroplatys truncata, assembly GCA_030765065.1. Classification (NCBI taxonomy): domain Eukaryota; kingdom Metazoa; phylum Arthropoda; class Insecta; order Mantodea; family Mantidae; genus Deroplatys; species Deroplatys truncata. The sequence goes on from CM060990.1 coordinate 536,251,288, forward strand.
TCAGCTGTTTGCTGGTAAGTAATCTCTGATAATCAGTGGTGGACAATCCTCTGCTTTCTTCAGTTTCGAAGTCAAACATGCGCTGAAGCTTGCAGGTCTCTCGGTCTGCTTTGATGTTCCCCCACTGATGGTACAGATGAACCCTCATTTCCTATCACGCCTCCCTGTACCCACCCAAAAAAAAAAGGAATATTGCATAAATTTCAAAATTTCAGAAAGCGTGTAATATGTAATGAAATCAGAATAGTGTGTTATATCAGAAAATGGTTTCTTTCCAAATCTTACCTGGAATCTTGTTTAGCATTGGATTGTTATTTGCTGATATTAATGAAAACAGTTGTTGCTGCCACTGATTCAGTTTAATCTTTTTGTTTTCTGTTGCCTTCATGTCTGTCTTCCTTTTCACTAAGTTTTCATATTACTTATTTTCTTTGTTATTTGTTTAGAATTCATCCTTTTGCCACAAAGCTGCTCAATTTTCATAATTGCTTGCCCAATTGCTGCCTCCTTCTCTTGCTTTATTTTTGGAACTTGCGATTTATTTAACACCAGTTTGTCTTTAATTACACTCACAAACACATCATTAAACATGTCAATTTCTATATCAGAACCATCTGATGACATCTTATCAAATTTAACAGAATAACTCAATTAAGTGACAAGCATACACCAAAATGCACAGCATGTGTTTGAAAGGAACGTGGAGTTCCTCTGCTTCCATGATGCAATTGGATTTGCGCATGCGTGCCAAGGGGATATCACCTGCAGTGGCCTGGTAGCCGGCAAGCAATTCCTACGCATAGCTAGCAATTGCATTTAAGCAAAAGCATATGCTTTTTGCATACAATTTAGAGCAGTTGCTTTAGCTTCCATCATTTGCTAGAGTGAAAGCAAAAGCAATTACTAGGTTTTACACATACCTGCCCATATCTTATTGGTTTCATTTTTGCAGTGTATCAGACTTTAAAGGTCATGACATTTTTCTATGGGCAAAATTATTTTAGGAAAGTGATTTCCCAGTTGTTTGAGGGTGGAAGGTGCCTTACTTTTTCTATCCCCTCTTATGAACTCACCACTGAATTTGGTAATCTGCAGTTAGGTTGTGTGTGTAGCTAACATGTATTGTGGAAGTAAGACATCATTTTGTGTAGCTCTAGAGCTCTCCATATTACCAGCAATGGGTATATGATAATCAGCATGTGAAAAAATAATTTATTTAATTTTATTGTTTTTCATAAGGAAGGCAGTTCCTGTAATTTCGGATTCACTTGATTGATACTGCTTATACACATACTGTGTTATTGTATAATGCCAAACTCTAAAGCCGTAATTTTAATGTGGTCATCTAATTTTCCTGTACCAGCCATTAAAATATTTTAATTAAAATGAGTTTTAACTACTATTTTCTCTTGCCAACCAATGCAGGTTGAATGTGGGAGCTGATGCACTTTTTCTTCACTTTGCAGCTTGTGTATTTATCGTCTTGCAATCCAACATATGAACACCTGTTTTAAACCTATGTCTTTTTTTTAAAGCAACAAATAACTTGAGGATTTATAAACAATCAGTTGTTTAAATATACAACATTGCCCTGATTAAGCACATATTCCATCAGGTATGTTGTTATGGGGACAAAACAACCCCATATCTTTGATTTGTATATCATCAGTCCTTTTGCCAATGTAAGTACAGTAAAACCTGTCTTCAGCAGAATTGAACAGGGTTCTGGAACATTTCTGTTAAGGATAGGTTTCCGTTTAACAAAATTAAACCATAAACATACACCTATTCTCACCTTTTAAACACAATAATTTATTGGGTAACGCGCGGAAAAATAGCCCATCTCGTCGACGTTTGCTACGTTATCAGGTTTGTATCCTTCAATTATTGAAGATAGTTTAGCAATCCAATCATCGATGATTTCAATCTTAACGCCATTTGATTCACCACAAAGTTCGTTAAAACTATCTGATGTCTTTTGCGGAAACTCTCCAGCCATCCATTAGATGCTTTGAATTCAGTCTTATCCAGTTTTTCAGCTACCTTTTTAGCATATTCCTGTAACATAGGCCCCGATATGTGGTGATGTTTTGCCCTAACAGTAACAAACCACTCCCACACTGTTTCATTAATGTCCTGGTTTTCAGTTTTCTTAAGTTCTCTCTTTATTTTTCCATTAGCACAATTTTCCCTTCTTTCATAATTTGTTTTCTTCTTTAGAATCTCGTAAACTTGAGTTTTGCCTACGTTGAACACCTTCATGATCTTTATCATGTTCACTAGCATAGATCACTTTCACTCGTGTTAAGATCTAGCACAGCTCTTGTTTTCGAAGCCATGGTAACTACTGCTGAACTAAATCATCACCTATGTAATGTAATGTAATATTTATTGAGTGCCAAAGTAATTACAATCATATTGGGAGTGACTGCTTCTGGCCCTGGCCATTTTATAGTCATCTCCCCTCCTTTGGTTATAATAATAATATATTAATCTATTGAGCATTAAGTTATTACATATTAGATGTCTTCTCAGATTACTATGGTGAATAAATATGTATGTATGTTAATACAATTAGTAATTCTTATATTTATTTGTATTTACATTATTTTCTTCTTTTAACCATCCATATCCATTTATTCCTATTCATTCCATACCATGAACTGTCTTTTCTCCTAATTTCTATATCTTTAAATACATTGATTTTATACCCTTCCATATTTTACACATTATTTTCTCTAATAATTTTAGTTACTTTCTCTGCTTATCTCTTTCCCCTATTCTTTCGTTAAAGTCCCCATTATTATAATTTCTGTGTTCGTATATTTATCCTTTAACATTTATATAACTTTCTCTAAAAGATGGTACAGTCCAAGATTGTGAAACTGTGAAGCAGCCGGTTTGGCCTTCGCAATTCCAAAATCCCAATCTCCTTGTTGACCACTATTGCGATCCCATTCTGTTACGGAAAGGTGTAAACCTCTCTAAGGTTTTTTTACTTCTCAGTTTGATTTCCTCTACTGATTTTTGCATTTCTTTCTGGAGGCTGGACCACCAATATACTTCCATGTGGAGATGATATAATGTTTTCTCCCCTTCTTCCTCCGAATACTCCCCACTTTTCCAAGGATTCTCTCCCCTTCCCATCTCCGCTATATGCTTTTTTACACTGCTCACTGCACACTGTTGCTACGCCTCTTTCCTATTCTCTGTAAGGACACGTACAGCTTCCCTCTCCTCTCTCCTCTCCTCGGTGACACAGTAATGTTTTCTTCCCTTTCTTCCTCCGAATACTCCACGCTTTGCCGGCGATTCACACCACTTCCCTTCCCCGCCACATGCTTGTTTTCATTACTCACTACACACTGTGGCCACGCCTCTTTCCCCTTATCTGCAAGGACTCGTGCGGCTTCCCTCTCCTCTCTCCCCGGTGACACTATCTTCTTTGGCAATGATGTATGCCGTGATGATACTGGGCTTCTCCTTTCCCTCTGGTTCGGTTTTATTGCTTCATACATATGTTGTGACGTACCTTCACTTGTTATATTTACGTCATTATCCTTTCGTGTTGGATCTGTCTTCTTTCCTTTTCTCAGCTCTGTTCTGGACTTTGTACTTCCGCTGGCTGTCACTGGTGTTAATTTACTTCATTCGCCGCTATTTTGCTGACTTGTTTCCTTCCATTCTGGTTCTCTCCACCATAGATCCTTTTTGCCGGTATATGTTACATCCTCATCATCTATCCAAAGCCGTAAGTTTCGAATGAATGCTCATTTGCCTTCTGATCTTGCCTTCTTCATCTTCTGTATTAGGCTTCTTTTGAGGTCCCTCTGGGCTGGAGTCAAGTCTTTGTTTATAAATATATTACTTGCTTTTAGCATTTTTGACCTTCCTAAAATTTCGTAAATTATATTGGATTTTGCAAATCGTACTATTATTGGTGTTTTCCTGCCTTCCCTACCCATTCTGTATGCCTCCACAATCTCCCATCCTATCGGATCCATTTCTAGTTTATTTGTTAAAATTTTTCTTATTTCTTCATATGGCCAGATACCCCTTCTCCCTTCAACTCCTGTGAACACCAAATTGAGTCTCCTCCTCCTTTCATCTATTCTTTTCATTCTCTCTTTGATTCTATCAACTTCTATATTTATTCCTTGCACATCTTTACTAACATTTTCTTTTATTTCTTCAGCCACTTTGTTTAAATTATCTTTTATGCGTTGTTCCATTCTGTTCATGTTGTTGATTTTTTCTACGAGATCCTCCATCATTTCTTGCATATTCTTTGGACCTGGATTTAATTCAATCCCTCCGATCACTAGGAGCATAAGTATCACACTTCCTGTTGTCAACCAATTTATCAACATGTTTTGATCAGTTTTACATTTGATAACCTTTTTTGCCATAAACAGTCCAATTCTCATTCTGTATACTGTAATTTCAACTCCCATTGTCCCTTAATTCACTTTTCCTCCTCAGCCACAGAGCTCCTTACTAGCACAACCTTCCTCTTACCCTGCTCACTTACCACTCCTCCACCTATGTAAGTTTAGAGGTGTACTGTTAAGAGCTGTATTCTATGCTTCTGACGAGTCATTAGAGCAGGAAATGGAAAGGAAAGAGACAACAATAAAAGACAACCAGGCATGCTTATTGTTAACTATGCAGTGAAGGATGAGTGTGACAGGTTTCTCAATATTTGGACCGTCATTAGCGTACCCCCCTCCTAGACTGGGCAGGTAGCAGAAAAATGGTCATGTTTCAACTTAAGCATCCCGTACTTAGAGTAGACAATGCAGACTTTCACAGGGTGCCTGAAAATTTTTCTAAACTCTGCATTCCAGAACTGAAAAGTTTCTGTTAAAAGGCGTACTTTGATTTCCGTTGTCCGCGTAAGACAGTTTCCGTTTAATAAAGGGAATTTAGCATGATTTTCACCCCAAAATTCATGGGATCATGAAATATTTCCGTTTAAGACAGATTTCCATTTAACAAGGGGTCCGTTGAAGGCATGTTTTACTGTACAAATATTGGAGACATATTAATGATCAAAACTCTTTATACCAAATCTGGTCCTGTTGGTTATGGTAAGTTGCCTTCAACCCAAACAACTCCTCCAAAGCATCAAGTCTTCATTAGAAATAACCAATTCAATAGGAATATAATTTGTTTTTTAATTTTGAAGTAAGGAAATCAAAAATTGGCATAAGTTTGTGTAATGTATTAGTTCAAATTCTGTACTGGTGAAGTGAATGAACTTCAATATGGAGAAAAACCGGTTTTTGCATACATTTTTTGTAAAATGGAGTTGGTAAAATGTTAATTGTAAACCAGTAATGGGTAACATAGGGTTTTGGATAACAACCTGTGAAAATAAGCAGAATAAGTAGCCTGCAAGTATATAATTGAATGTTAATCTGACCACAGTTCTATTATTGTTGGTCCTAAATTTTTCCTTTGGGCTCATGTCTTTCTGCACTTCACACTCAATTTGTTTTTGTAAACACAATAGCTACTAATGTATTCTCTCTCTCCCTCCCTCTCTCCACTCTCTCTCTCTCTCTCTCTCGTTAGCTGATGCCTTTCATTTTAATATACACCACAGGTTGTACAGTGTGCAGGCATTTTAAGATGAGGCCACAGACTGCTTTATGCATAGCACACTGTACTGTAGTAACCTCCCAATGCACAACTGATGGCACACGATGTGTTCAAGGTTATCTTTATCAGCTGTGTTTTAGTCGCTGCTGTGTCCATACTGTAGAGAGTTGACATGCATCTCAAAGGTGAAAGTTTATTCAAGACATCTATTTGTGTGTAATTTGCTTAAGAGTGTTAATGTCTTGTTATTAGTCCACTGCAATGCCTGCCAGCAAATTCACTCTTGACTAAAACATTTTTATGTACGATACATATGTAAAAACCAAATCATGCAGAAAAGTGTGTAGACAATTTCAGGAAAAACTTCCTGGTATACCAGTTCCAAGTAGAGAAACTATTAGACATCTGGTTAATAAGTTTAGGTCAACGGGACCACTAAATACTAAACCTAAGAAGTGAAAATGAAATGTTCTAATGTAATTGGTGCCTGTATTTGTGGGAAACCGTAAAAGAAAGGTTTATAGGAAAAATCCCCATACCACAGACAAACTTAAAGACAATGTAAAAACAGAAATTATGAACATTATGCAAGAAGAACTTAAACGTGAGAATGGAAATTTCATTGGAAGATGCAAGGTGTGTCTTCACGCAGATGGACACCACTTCCAACATCACTTATAACTAGGTTAGTGTTCATTGTAGTGTATGTTACTATCACTCGTGCGTAAGTAATGCGGGAGTTGCGGAATGAAAAACCCCAGTGTAATAGACAGTGTGCAGAGCAAGTATACACATGATCCTTGGGCTCACCATAAAATGATCACTTTGTACTTGGGTGCATGTTACTTTGTGTTGTAATGGTTTTCAGCACTTAATCTCGACAGGAACAAAGTCATTTCTATTTTCTCTTTGTCCCACATCTTGTAAACCTGCTTAAAAATTATTGGAGAACTCATCAATATCCAGATCACTGTGGCATGCTCTGAAGTAAGCTTCGATACGTAGGACCAGATAGCATAATGTGTACTATCCATTGTACTACACCATTTATTGGCTGTATTACAAGGAACTGAATGAGGAAGAATAATGGTCATGTGAGTAGATGTACAGTAAAGACAAAACTAAGTTGATTTGAAATTTCTATCACTAAAATAACAGTATAACAAAAATATACTTGTAAAACATAAGATTCCTGGTATATACATGTATAAAATTACGTATGTATTATGTAAATAGTCAACTGAAGCTCAGCTTTGATATTGCTTTCTTCAGTATTTCCTCTTTTTCAGGACTTGTATGTATAGTTTTAAAATATACCCAACATACCTTTATAAATTTTAATAATCTAAATCATCTTTGGCTGTTGGAGAAACAAAGTTTATATTATAAAAAGCTATGGTCTAGATCACATGATGTGAACCAAGCAAAACAATGCTTTAGATCATTACAATGTATGTTACAACAGTATTATGTGATGACTCTTACCCAGGATGTCTTTGTATTGCTGATTATTTTAGGGTATTCTATTGTGTTGAATAAAGGTTTTTAATTTTGGTATAAAAATAAGAATAATTTCAGTGTTATTAAGCATAAAACACACAAATTTGCCTTTATTTTGTCATCAAAACAAAACAGGGTTATAGTTCTTATATGGTGCACTATATATCTGTGTCCTCAAGAAAAACGAATTTGGAAATAAACATAGCAAAGGATAAATGCAAAATTATATGGGTTAAAGGTTAATCCAAGGGTGGATCGAAAAGTAACGCACAATAATTTTTTTACAAAAAAGTTTAATAGTTAAAACAACAACAAAAATCACAAATGAGCTTACAACTTTTGTATACTTTCCGACATAGTCACCAAGTTTCTCAACACATTTCTCCTATTGTGATACCAATTTCAATATGCCCTGTTCGTAGAAGTCCGTTTTCTTGGAGTCTAGCCATCTGCAGACTGCTGATTTCACTTCTGCATCTGTCGTAAAGCGTTGGCTGGCCAGGAATGTCTTCATGGGGCCAAACAGATGAGTCTGATGGTGCAAGGTCCGGACTGTATGGCGGATGGTGGAGCACCTCCCAACAAAATTTAATGATTTTCTGATAAACAGCAGCAGCAGCAACATGGGGGGGGGGAGCATTGTCATGCAGAATTTTTACATTGTCAGCATTCATGTGGCATTTGTCACGAAGGGCACGACACAACTTCAAAGTTTTCATGTAGGCTGCAGCATTCACAGTGGTGCCGTGTTCAGCAAAGTCCACCAATACACCACCATGCATATCCCAGAACACCATCACAAGCACTTTCCTAGCAGATTGAGCCACTTTGAATTTTTTCTTTACTGGGGAACCAGCATGTTTCCACTCCATACTTGCCTGCTTGGCTTCGGGTGTGTAGTGGTATGCCTATGACTCATCACCAGTGACAATTCCTTTCAGAAAGCCATGCCCTTCTGCGGTTTAATGTGTTAAGTGATCCAGGCTAGTCATCATTCGCTGGCCCTTGTGGTTGTCTGTCAGGTTCTTAGGCACCCAGCAAGCACTAACTTTACAAAATTTCAACGTGTCATGAACAATATTGTACACTGCACCATAGGAAATGTTGAACTGTTACGATAATGTTCGCAGTTGCTGCCTCAATGCCTCTGACATTCTGCGGGGTTGCAGCTGTTACTGGCCTCCCGGAGCGCGGCAAATCACTAAGGTTCATACAGCCCTCTAGGAAGAATGCACACCACCTGGAGACATTGCTATGTCCATACAATCATCCCCATACACACCATGCAGGTCTCTGTGAATATCACTCAGTTTATGACCTTTGGCCCAATAATATTGAACCACACCTCTCTGCTCTTCACATGTGGACGACAGTAACATGCGTGCCATCTTTGTTGCTTAGTTCATGCTTCTCTCGCTAGAGCTGCAAATGAAACAGAAAATACCCTCTGTAGTGAAAACTTCAAGCTATATCTGTGTGAAATTGCAACATTCCAGCTGGAATACCAAGGCAGAAAAAAATTATTGTGCATTACTTTTCAATCTGCCCTCGTATTATTTGCGTACAGGGCAAATATTATTTGTGTATGTCCTGCACCATGGTGCAATGTGCTGGAGCATGGTGCTCTGGTTCCCAGCCACAGAATGCACCTGGGTTCGATCCCACCCATGGGGGTGCAGATTTTAAGTCCCGGGTATAGGACCGGTGCCCACTCAGCACCACAAGGAAAGTGAGTAGCTGTGATAGGCAGCAGTCCTGGCCTCGTCAGTCAACTTTCCAACTGTGGAATGCATGATGCTGGCCATATCACCTCCCCATATCGGTTGGATGATCGCCCACTTCTGCCATGTATATGTGGGCATGAGGCTGACAGCCGGGTTGGCCCAGGCCCTTCGCAGGCTTTAGTGCCAGTATTTATTTATTATTTGTGTACCATCTGCCTGAAAGAGAAATCAGTCAATGTCCTATACAGTGAACTCAATCATTAGGAATATTAATTCTGAATGGAAAATTAAGACAAGGTCCAGGTATAAATTAGCTACATTAGGAATACTGTGTAGCAACACTGACCTAAGAGACAGTAACAGTTTCCAGACTAGTAAATTTACATCTTCATTGGTTTTTGTTCTTTTGTAGGAACCACATGCAATTCTTTGGGGCACTAACTAAGGAAAAAATACCAAGTTTATGAAGCAATGTAACATGTAAACCCGCATTAACAAACTTTACAATTTGAACACGGCTCATCATAGTGCATTGCATGAACTCGTGCAATCTTTAGCCATCATTTGAGCAACTGTCTTTGTAGCTGCAGATATTGTTCTTCCCGTCAAATCAAGTGCCTGCTGCAACAATGAGTATGACAATGTGGAGTCTCCTCATTATAGCACCAGCTTTGATACTGTTGTTTGCTGTGACTGCCAATGCAAGGCTTAGAAGTTGCAACCTTAGCAAATCTTAATGGCTACCACAATATCAAAACATTAATGAATGTTCTGGATTATAAAAAAATTTGAAACTTCCTTAGAGACACCTTCATAAAATGCATTCATGTTAAATATGTAGGTTTCACATAATTTGCTAAATTTTGCATTGTTTCGCAAGCATACAGTTATATCATTTCAAATTGTGAGAGCATGAAACAAATGTTCTTTGTCTTCTATATCATATAAGCATATTGCATTACTCCATATTTCATGAAAATTGGCTATCCCAAATATTGCACAATTACCTTTTATTTTATGTTCGTATTTAACATGTTCAGTGAATGGTGTAGTGGATGTTTGATTGTGTGTTTCATTTGCACATATAGTCTGAGGGCTTCAGATATCTATTGATTTGGGTCTTCTAAAAGTGTAATGGTCCTGGACACAGTAGTAAAATTATTTTATATGAATTCTAAATTATAAGGGTTCAGATGAAATGTAGACAAAGCTGGCAACACTGAAAACAGTTTGATGGGGTGGCCAAAAGTTCACAGCAAAGCATGGCTTGGTATTTGTCGTAACAGCAGTCTGCATCAAGTCACCTGAGTGCTGCAGTTTAATTCTTGTGCAAAGGAAGTGTTTGGAAGTGAAATCTTTGGTAGAATACAAATTTTGCACACATGCCTGAAATGAAGCACAGTGTTGCAGTGGAGGAGTGTCAAGTTTCGAGATAGGTGGGGATGCATGGCAGACCTCCCATGACATGGAGGGGAACCTGCACTGATGCAAGAAAGGATTTCTGCTGTGGACATGATGGTGAAGGACTGTTATTGTTATATAACCATGTGAGAGATGACAACTTGATATGTATGCTGGTACCTCACTGCCAAGCAGAAAGTTGTACAGTTGGGGATATTCCTGGAACATCTTTGCTGACGCCACACAGATCAGCATTTCTAGGAGCAAATTTTGACAGGTTATGAAACCTGGTGCGTGCATGCATTTCGAGCTGGCATCAAAGAGAATGAATAAGGAAGACATTCTTGTTCACCAAGATAAGGGGGTCAGGACATTTCCTGTGGCTGGCAAGGTCATGTTGATGTTGCTCTTTGATCTCAGGGACCCTTGCTTTTGGAGTTGCTACTGGTTGATGGTGCGATCATTGCTCAATGTTGTTGCAACACCTTTGACCCTTGCTTTTGGAGTTGCTACTGGTTGATGGTGCGATCAATGCTCAATGTTGTTGCAACACCTTAGGAAACCTCAAAAAGGCATCAAAAACGGATAGTCAAGAAAACTTCATGAGGTGTGCTTGTGCTCCATGAAGGCATACACTGACATGCTGCTAATGCAAAACTGGACACATTACATCATTTTCGCTGGATCCTAGTGGATTAGACTTACGACTTACTCTCCTTGTGACTATCATGTGTTTGGTCCATTGAAGAAGTTCCAAAGGGTATGTGTTTCTCCAACAATGAGAGTCCTCCATAGCAAAGGGTATAGAGAAACTTATTCAGCATTAGGACAGGAGCCTGAACGAGGAGGTGATTTTCTGTAGATTACTTTGAACTGTTATCTGTATGCTGCATTTGTGATATTGTGTATATTCAGAGCTATTCTGCACCTTCGTTGTTAAGAAGGCGACTCCAATTATTTGTTAAGCTTTAAAGAATCACTCTTAACATCATTATTTGGCATTCAGCAACTTGTTTGTTATCACAATATTTGTTTTCTCACGGTTTGTTGTTATTAAAGTGACTAATCGAAAATTTGTGCACTCTGCGACAGCGTTTTGTTTTCACACTCCTGTCAGCACTGTAATACCAATTATCAAGTGCTTTTGTTACTTTTCATTGCTAAGGTGGAGACAAAGCGTGCTATGAAAATGTCACACAAAAAATATATGTAGGTTTTTAAAGTTCACACCCATTGCTTGGAATAGAATGACTTATATTTTCTTGTGATCCCAAATAATTAGATTTTATGGGGAAAACTTGCCAAGCTGTGAACAGCTGTGGCAGTGGCCCTGTAAAATGAATTTAATTTTAGGTTAGGAATGACAGACAAAAGAATTAGCAATGCAGTTTCATATTGTTTTGATGTAAGTTTCACTAATTCATATCAACCCACAATTATTGCTTATTTTTCTTTATGGTTTTTTGACTTTTAATTATACTTTTTTAAAGATACCAGTGGTCATGCAGATTTTTCTGAAAGTTCAATCTATACCAGGGTCATCTAAACTATGGCCCACCAATGGTTTTTTTCTGTGTCCTGCCTGAACTGATTTAAGAGAAACACATAAAAGGAGCAAGGCTACGCAAACGTTTTTCCCTCAAAATGTAAGAATAAATAATGCTTGAGGAATATTGGGCAGTTTTGAACATCATTGTCCAGCAGAGTGTGTTGAAAACAGATGATGCATTGTTAAGTTTGCAAGTCTGACTGTATGAAGACTTGAACTATATGTAGACTGCCTAATTCCACCCAGGATATCCTTATATATTACACAATGGCAACCTTTGTGTTTTTCTACACTAAGTCAAGTTTTATTATCTTTCCATTGGCTAAATCCCCTTCTGTTAATACTTAGTGATCGCTCATTGGCACCGGTTTAAACTTTTGAAACAATGGTATCTACTAAAATTGTTAAACTTAAATGAAATTGAGTTTTATTTAGGGACAAACTTTAACTAATATGGTTCTTAGGGTTCTATTTTATATTGGCCGTGAAAGACTGGAAATTTTGCTCAGAGGCCTCTTAATCAGGCTGGAAGTTCTTTTACGTGCCGTAAATCTACAATACGGGACCACTGGCTTTACTTCACTATCGAAGAAAGCCATGCTATGGATTTTTATGCCCGAAAAAGTTCATTGTCCTCCGCCAGGTTTAAACCCATGATCTCAGGAACCCATAGACCACGAGGATGACCGTAAAATCGTAGAAAGATGCTATTCCCCTCTACATCTTGGTAAAGTCTCTCTGGAGTACAGTGAAACCACATGTCCTTCACACCCTCATGTTCAAAATATGACAAAAGAATAAAAAATCTCGCCCATACTTTATTTTGTGGTGAAATCTTGCAAGAAACACTGTGTGATTGTGGTGTCGTTTAATAATTAATATTCACAAAACTTATAACAATTTGGTACTTTCCTCTGGGTTTTTCAATGGTGTTAATTATATGTTTCTGAGGCCAAAATTGTGGAATTTGATCGAATTTGATCTTAGTTAATTGCCAATATCTCTGTGATTATTTATAGTTAACTGCTTCTTGTTTTAATACTGGAATTAACACTTCAAATTTCCCCTTATGGCAAAATTAAACTCAGGATCATTGAAGTTTAGCTTTCTCATAACTTGCCCTAACTTGCTAATTAATGACATACATAAACATACACTCATGATAACACTGGTTATTCTTAAACTAATACATGAAATGTTAATACTCGCGTTTGTATTTCTCAGCCCTTGGTGAGTGCTATCTATTCTTGGCATCTTTAACCACCTAGTTCACCTGTTTATACTTTCGAGTTGTGGATACCTGACTGCGAGGATTGTTTACCCCTGCTACCGTTCTGTGGTCCTCTCGACCTGTGACAAACTTGCAGTTTCACTTACATATGTTTCCTAGCTCAACTTTCACATATGTTGGTTTACACCTGTAAGGGTTGGAAGGTGGCCCTCATGGTTTATTTATTTGTTTGTTTGTTTGTTTATTTGTTGTGTTCACCTTTCTTTAGTTAGCCTACTTTCCAAATGATATATTTACATTTTTCTTTTACTTCTAACAAATATGCCTTCTTTTTGCATGTTCTGTTTACTCAGACTTGTAATGTGGATTTGTTTCCTTTTGGTGGTATATGTTATCGTCACTTAATACGCTGTTTTGATCACAATTTATCATACATAATTTATCCTTCTTTTTTTAAGTTCTCTAGGCTTAGTTTTTAACATGGTAATACAACACTTTAATTTAAGCACTATTTTCTAACGTAACTATTTACATGGTTCTTCTGAAATATATAAATGTATATACATTTTTTTATGGTTCCTAATGGCTATGTTGCTTTCTGAAGGGAATTTCATTTTACATTATGTTGGCCCCTATAAGGTTTAAAACATTTTAGGTGGTATCTGCCAAAAATTCCTTTTATTTTCTTTTTCTTTCTTGTCGCTTGTTGTGCAAAATAAAATTTCTAAGCTTTCATCCTCATTCTGATATCTTCGATTTAGCCGCAGATTTTTCACAAGAGTTTTGTTCATAGTTAAATCCAGTCTCATAAGTGATACTTCATGAAATTCTTTATTATTATTGTTTTCGGGAACGGGTCCTAGTAACTGGGAAAGTAGATCGCTGAAAATATTTTGTGTTCCAGGGATGTGCCTAATTTCTGTGTCATGTGCTGTGATTTCCTGCACATACCTGGAGATCTTACTGCTTGTCATCTTACATTGCTGCAAGAATGATAAGCTAAGATCACATGTTATCTATAACCTGTTCAGCTTCTGCCTACAGAAATATGGGAAAGCTTCGAGACTTGTGTGTGAAAGTTTGTAATTTTTGTACATTGAAAAAATGTGTGTATTTATTATACTTCCCTGATACTTCAGAGAACACACGCTTGTTCTCCTTCAATACCCAAAGTAAAACGCCCCTTTCAGAGGTTGTTAAACTGGTTGTATAGAAATCGCAGGCTAAGGATCCCCTAACCAGAACTATGAGGCAAATAATTTCACTTCTAAGTATCTCATTTATCTCAAATAAAACTTGTTCCTTTATTCTCTGCTTTTGTTTTTCTACAGCCAGGCAGATTTGTAACAGGCAGATGCTATAATTTCCTTCCGCTGGTAATAACCTCTCAGTAAAAATTTTCAGAACAAACAGAAATTTTGATGCCACTGTCCAATAATGTGCACGTAAATATCCTTGAAATATTTACTTTTATTTTGGAGATTCTATTAGACCATTTTCTCCCGGGTGAGTTTGATTTTCAATCCCGTTATTTTCCAGTATTCCAAGGCAAAATTCTCTATTTTCCCATGGATGTGTTGACCCTTTAAGGCAATTTACTTCCGTTGTCTGGTTACAGGGTTCCCTTCAGATCTTATGAAATCCCGAATTAGTTTTCTGCTGTATGCTATGTAGTTGCAACAGTGTCTACATTGATCGCATTGTCAGGTACGCAGCTGTAGGCGCTGTCGTAATAAATCTCCTGCCTATCATCGTTCTTGGGCACACTCTGGAACCTTGCCCCGATGTCTCTGCTGTATCTGTTGAGTGCCTGCCCCGGTTCGAACCTCGGTGAAACTGTAAGTTGTTTGGAATTAATTGTTCTTCCACACAAGCCTTGTGTTGGACAAGTTTGGAGAAGTAGAATTAGACAACTGAAAAGTTGAATGCCATTACTGTGATTTGAACCACAGATCTCCCAGTTTCCAGGTAAGTTGTTTATTCTCAATGGTATGGAGGACAATAATGGTGTCTGTCTTGTGTTTATGTTATGGCGTGGAATCTGCAGCAATATCTGTTGTGGTTTGTTGACCCATGGATTTTACCTCCTGGTCTGGGTGAATAACCCTCCAGTGAGGACAGTAACTCCTTCAGCTGTGAGTATGACATCATTCCCGCAACACGAATAAAGTTGTGTGTTTGAGGAGTAAAATGATTGGTCACTACGCTGAATCATGTCCCATGGAGTAATTTCAAGTTTTATATGCTGGCTTTTGTTGATGATTTTCAGGAAGTAGTCCTGTATGGACAAGTCACTGTTCGAGTCTATCTGCCAGAATGAATATCTTGTTTGATGGCAGTCCGTCTGTGCACACCAGTAATGTGTGTGGAAGGCTGCTTAAACAAGTTGTATGTAGTATGCCCATCAAAAAGAATTTTGGCCTATTCAGATGCTTGCCCTTTTAATTGCTTGCGTACTATCAGCATTTTTAATGGCTCCAGTACTTGCTTTAGTTGGAAGTACTTGTCAAGTTCCCTGATAAATGTCAAAAGGAAAGTAATTTCTGTTTTGAAATGAAGGTGCAACAATTCCATTCAATAGTGGTAGAAGTGCGCCACTAAAATTATTTACATTAGCACTGTAATCACTTATACTAGGCACATTATCATGGATGTTACATGGTGACACATTGTGAACATGCACATGCGTTTGAAACTTGAAGTGGGCACTTTACCACTAGCCATACAGGCACTTTCTTCTGCACTGGAAGTCATGGCTATGTGAGGCCCTTGACTTGTGTTTATGTTACTTATATCTATCTTATATTTTCTTTCATTAGGCTTACTTCCCTTTCTATTGCCTCATTTCTACGTACCATGTCTTCCAGTTTAGCATCAGTGCGTATGTTTTGAACACTTATAGATAGCGCTAAGGTTTTCATTCCATCCATTTCCTTACTAACTGCTATCAATTCTTTTTCTACAGCTTGGCTTAAATCAATGCGTGCCCTTGCAAAATTGTCTTTGTTCCCCTGGATTACAGCTAGTCCCCTGTTTTCTAGCTCCTTGCTGGTTTGTTGGCACTCTTGCCTAGCCTGACCTATTTCAACTGTTATGTTATCGAGACCCCAGTGCAGCTCTATTGCTTTCATTTAGAAGTTCCCTCCACTTGGTTTGTGTGGTAAACTTTCTGTCTAGCTCCTCTGTAACATTAGAAATCCTATCTAATTTGTTCCCCAATTCTTGGTTTCGTCTTCCCAATTTATTTTCTAACCCTTTGTTTTGTCTTCCCAATTTATTTTCTAACTCTTTAGCTTATTCTTTCATTGTGTCACTTAGCTTGTCTTCTAGCACCTTGTTGTGTTCATTGAATTTACTATCTAGCCAGTTAAATCTTTCAATCAGCACTGATAAGCCTATGTATGGTCTGTATGGTGGTTGTGTTTGTGGAGGGAGCGGTTATAGTTTGTTCCCTTTGTGTCTGAGTGATTTCACTTAGGGGTATGGGGTTTGGCTGGAGGTCACTGCCCCCATCACAGCTGATGTCAGTCATATTGTGTGCTGTTGCCTGGTCGTCTTGCATGCTGGATGTGAGTTCCAGTTCCTTTCCACTCCTTAACTGCATAAGCTCATGCACACTAAATATATGATCAGTCTTACTTTGTGATGCTGCTGGCGTTGACTCTCTCCTTGATGTTCTATGTTTGGTGTTCATGTGCTCCAGTGGGTATGTAGGCTCCTCCTTACTGCGATAAGCTCCAATACATAGGGATGTCACCTACTTCAGTGAGCCCCAAAGTTAGCAGCGTTATATGAGTGTGGAGTTTTCCCACCCTACTACCTATGAAGTCGTTAATTGAAGAGATGATGATGATGATGATGATGATGGTGTTGCCCGGTCTAGAGATGTCTTCTGACCTGTACGTTGTCTTTGGATCCAGAGTTTATTTCAGAGTTGATGCTTTTCTCCTTGGCATGGATGTGTGCTGTAAATGGGTGGTGATGACCAGGATATGGGAGGCATGCACTAAAACATACTCCCGTTTTACATTTAGTGATACTGTATATTCACTGTGCCCCCTGCAAGATTCCGTTCATCATGATCTTTTTGTATTCCGTTTGCTGCATCACTATTCCCTTGTTTGTGCTTCTCTGTTGCGTGTATGTTATAACAATTTATTTCCTGCATGGTGTTTGCTGGCAGTTAATCTACTTTATTTATTAACACAATATTCTGTGAGCAATTAACACTTTATTTTTAATTAATGACTGATTCCTGTACTTTGGTAATTCACTTTTCTTTATTGCCTCGCATGTCAAAGTATGACTGACCAATGAATCTTAATGTTGACTGTATGTAGACTTGAACTATATGTAGACTGCCTAATTCCAACCAGGATTCCCTTATATATTACATGATGGCAACCATCATGCTTTTCTACACAAGTCAAGTTTTATTATCTTTCCGTTGGGTAAATCCCCTTCTATTAATACTCGGCGATCACTTGTTGATGCTGGTTTAACTTTTGAAACTCAATGATGGTTTTTAAAATTGTTGGAAAGACCCTGTTCCCCCTCTACAGCTTGGTGAAGTCCCTCTGGAGTACAATGAAACCACGTGTCCTTCATACGCTCACATTCAAAATATGACCAAAGGATCACAATGTTGCCCACGCTAAATTTTGTGGTGAAATTTTCCAAGAAACACTGCATGATTATAGCTCATTTATTAATTAACATTCACAAAACTTATAACAATTTGGCAATTTCTTCTGGGCTTTTCAGCAGTGTTAATTATATGTTTCTGGGGCCAAAATTGTAGAATTTGATCGGATGTGATCTTAATAATTGTCAATATCTCTGCGATTACTTATAGTTAACTGCTTCTTTTTTATTACTGGAATTAATGGTTTATGCTTCAAGCACATTCATTTTAAATTTGCCACCATTATCCAAGATCACTTGTGACAGGAGGAGTTGATGTCTATAGAAGTGTTTGAAATTTTTAATTACTCCCTGACAATGGTTGAACTTCTGATGTCATGTTAGAGGGATGAACTGAAGTATGGAGTGAAGGGGATGGAACTACATTGTCTGGAATTTAACAAATAATCTTGACCATCCTGCAGGAGGAAGGAAGACGTGAAATTACAGTAGTAAAGTATTTCCTTGAATTTAACAAACAAGTTTGACTGTTCTACATTTCTTTCACTCAATCTCATTGAGAATTACATTGAATTATCCAAAAAATAGTTGAATTACAGAAGATTATTTAACATTGCTTTGTATAAGGAAGTCAAGGAGCCATGCTAAAAGTTGGAATTATATGTGAGTTTGAATGAAAAAAGTTCAAAATCAAGTTTGACTGTACTAGCCATCTTCAGAGCAGGATGCAGAAAGGCAGTTATATCCTAGGGTGTACTGGCAAACATTAGTACTTAGGTGCTCAGAGCAGTTTAATTTATTAATTTCGCCACAAAGGGTTGGGAGAACGTCCTCTGTGGACTAGTGGTACCATGCTAGCCTCTAATTCCCAAGGTTGCAGGTTCAAACCCGGCGGAGGACAATTGATTTTTTCGGGCGTAAAAATCCTTAGCATGGCTTCCTTCGGAAGGGAAATAAAGCCGGTGGTCTCGTGTCATAGATTTATGGCACGTAAAAGAACCTCAAGCCTGATAAAGAGGCCTCTGAGTAAAATTATCGGTCTTTCACGCCCAATATAGAATGGGACGCTAAGGACCATAGTAGTTAAAGAGCGTCCATAAATAAAACTCAATTTAAATTAAATTTTCACTAGGAGTAGGAGGTAAGAAAGCAACAAACAAATAGAAGGAAGTTGCCCAGCTGTCAGTGGGGTTTTGGAATGCGGAAGGTTTGAGCAGAAAACTGACTAGTTAGTGATCAGTTTTTGAACTTGATAAATAACTTGGACATAATTGGGTTAGCAGAGACTTGGCTAAAAAATAATGAAACTGTGGACATAGTGAATTTGATGGTATTTATAATGGCTCAGAAGTGAGAGGTAGAAGGGGGAGATATCCTGGGGGCTTTACTACTTACTTTAAGAGTAATTATAAACAGTCTATTAGGGAAATACAGAACCATCTCAGGGGAGCAACAGGTATATATTGTAATATAGTTAATATTAATATTGTTGTTATAACTGTACATTGCCAGCTGGTTAGATCCCAGTATGCTGAGCCAGAATTTTTTACAGACTTAGGGGAAAAAATTGTAGAAATTAGGGACGAATATCAGGATGTAAAGCTAATAATAATGGGTGATCTGAATGCTAGGATAGGACAAGAAAATATTGCGATTAAAAAAGGGAACATAGATAACAGAACTGGCAGAAACGGCAAGGACTCAGTCCTGAATGCAAGAGGAAAGGAGTTATTGTTTTGTGATGCCTATGAGTTAGAAATAATGAATGGAAAATACAATTCGGATATGTCAGGGAAGTAACATTTTTGCATACTAACAGGAGCGGTGTCATTGACTACATTCTGTGTTCACAAGATGTATTACTGTTAGTTCAAAGTTTTAAGGTTGAAAGCAGCATTGACTCTCCATCATTTTCCACTGATAACTCTAAAAGTTCTCAGCTAGTCTTTATGCAAGGGATGAAAGCGCATGCAAAACTTTGGCGCCTTTGTTTAAATATAGATGGAGGGAAGCAGGAAACAAGGTTTTTATTAGCACTTTAGAAAACGAAATTATGTCTTTTGACATAGATCAACATGAAGGAATTGGAAGTATAAAGAATAATATTATACAGAAAACAAGTTCACACATGCTAACAGGGAGGGGTAATAAATCAAACTGCTTAACATCAAATAGTTGGTACAGCAATCAGTGTAAAACAGCAAAGAAAGCAACAGAATCTGCACTTGTCAAATACAGAAGAGAGGGGGTGAAGAACGTAGAATTTCTTTTGCAAATCTAAGAAGAGCATATAAAGAAATCCTAAAGCAGAGCAAAACTGCCTGGCAGGAACGCAAGGGCAGAAGAGGTGCATCAAGTAGTCCAAAATGGGTAAATTAGTGTGGAAAGTTATTAGACAGATCTGAAGGCAAAGGTCCATTCAGGCAACTATTCCTGCTGGGAATGGATAAAGCACTTTAAAACAGTCTACAAAAGAGGGGAATTTAGGAAATCAATTACTTTGGCTGTCGAAGGGATGACTGGAGCTCCGATTGTGCAAATGCTTGACAATGAAATTAGTGCAGCAGAGGTGGTCTGTGCAATAAAAGTGTAAAAAATGGGAAGGCAGCAGTTACAGAGGGCTTGTCAGCTGAGTTCCTCAAGAGTTCTCTTATAAGTTAATAAAATGGCAGGTTTTTATAGAAAAAGCTCCAATAAAATATTTGAAGGTGCAGAATATCCAGAAGCATGGAAAACCGCCATTATCCAACCTCTTTACAAGGGCAAAGGGAGTTGGAGCATTCCAGGAAATTATAAGGGCATCTTGCTGCTCTCTATATTTGGAAAAATTTACAGTAGAATCTAATATGAAAGAATTAAATGTTAGGTTAAGACATACAATAAGATTTACAAATTTTAGGCAGGATTTAGGGAAGGTTTTTTGACCAGAGACAATATCTTTGTTCTGAAAACAATAATTGAAGACAATTTAAGAAATAAAGGGGGTAAGTTATACACTGTTTGTAGATTTTATGTATATATTTCCAGTTTTACAATGCAAAAACATTTTTCCGGCACTCAAGACTAAAGTTTTTAACATTTCTTATCACTTTACTCCATTCTTGCCTGTTGGACCATAAATCTTCCTCAAATTCCCAATCCATCATTGCCCCTCTAATTCCTTGAATCCACATGCTATGCAGTCTTCCTTATCTCCTCCTTCCTGGTGGCATCCACTTCATTATTCTTTTGGGTAATCTTTCATCTTCCATCCTTTTAGCAAGCCCATCCATTTTAATTGTTTCTGTTGAATAAAATCTGAAATTAAATTTTGAACATTCATATTTCCTTTTATAATCTTTCTAATTTTTTCTGTTTTAGATATCCTAGCAGATCTCCTTAACTAATTCATTTCAATAATTTTCTTTTTACTGATAGTTTAGAGTCCACATGTTGGAACCATAGGTTATAATATTGTAGTTTTAGTTTCCTTTGAGACCTGTTTATCCCATAATATACCATTCAAAGTTACGTATAGCATTCTTAACTCCCAGGTATTTATATTCCCCTGTATGTTTAATTATCCCCATTTAGTCTTTCAGTACCAAATCTTGATGAACATCTCCAGTAGCTATATATTTGGATTTATCCATATTTACTTTCAGGCCTCATTTTAGTATTCTTGAATGAGTTTCCTTGTAAGATATTCATCTTCATATTCGTGGACCAGAATTAACTGATCATCTGGAAATTGCAGGGAACATATTGTTGAGTCATTATTTATTGGAATTCCCATATTTTTACACTTATTTTTCCAACCTTCTATACCTTTTCCTGTGTAAATTTTATATAATGTAGGGGATACACAGCATCCCTGTCATCATCCTTTATTGACATGAAATCCACTTGACAAGTATTTTCCCATTTTTATTTTTACATATGCATTTTTGTATAAATTTTGAATTGCTCTTATCAAAATAGGTAATTTTAAAGCTAACCGTAATTGTGATAATGGCATATTATCATAAGCTTTTTTTATATCAATGAACACCAAATGGTTGGGTTCTGTTGTAGCTGTTTTCTTCTCTATTATCAGTTGTAAACAAAATATATGATAAATATAGTTGATATGCCTGTTCTAAAGCCTGACTGTTGTTCTGCTTCCAAATCTTTGTATTGTAGCTCAAGGAAATGCTTAATTATTTTACCATATAGTCTACTTAATGTGCTATTTATTGTAATGCCTCTACAGTTTTTGCATTCATCTTTTCTCCCTTTTTTATGTATTGTGGAAATATATCCTATTTTCCAATCTTTCGGCACATCCTCACCATTCAGACATTTTTCAAATAAATCTCTCAGTTGTTTGTATAGTTTATCTGTTCCATGCTTTAGCAATTCAGCCGCAATACCTCCAGTCCCTAGTGCTTTCCCACATTTTAACAATTTTATTGCTTTACTATTTCTAATTATAAGTGCATATACTCATTCGATTTTTCATTAACTTCTTCCTCCATTGTACTCATATTTGCTGTCTGTTTTCTATTAATAAGTCCTTAAAATTCCTTTCCCATGATTGAAAATTAATATATTTACAAAACACTTCTTTATCGTTCCTTCTAATATTTATTCAAGTCTTCCAAGCTTCTGTACTCCGTTTTCCTCCAATGAGCGCTTCTATCTTTTGACATGTTTTTTCCCCAACTCTTGTTTTTGCTTCTAATATTTTCTTCCTAATCTGCTTGTTGCTTTCTGAGTTCTATTTTTATCTTCTATGTCCTTTGTGTTTAGCCATTTTAGGTAAAGGTCTCTATTTAATTTTACTTCCTTTCCTATTTCCTCATCCCAATAATAATACCTATTCTCTTTTTGACTGTCACATTTTTCATCAATAGCTTCTTTTACAGCTTCATGTATTTTATCCAAAATGTACTGGTATTGAATTTACATAGAATCAAATGCTGTTTCTGTTAATTTCTCATTCAGGCTTTTCTTATACAAGTAAATGGTGGTTTCAGTTTCTAAACTTGTCAATTTATATTTATGTGCACTTATTTTCGTTTTTTCTTGCTTATCATGCTGAATTTCTCCTCTATTTACTGTTATAAAGGGAAATAGGATTTTGGAATTGACTAAGAAATGGTCACCAAACCCCTCTTTATTCTCTCACATCTTGCACCTTTAATTTTGTTTGTTGTTTAACTATAATGTAATCAATAATTGATTTTTGTTAAAGTGTATCCTGATATCTTGTAAATCTATGGATATCCCTGTGCTAATAATATCCATTTAATTGATTTAATAAAATTTTAAAGTGGCATTTGATACTGTGGAATGTAGTGCTCTCTGAGAGAAATTAACATGAAAAGGACTTTTGCGAAAAATAATTAGAGCACTCAGGGCAATGTATAAAGAACTTAAATTTATTATCTAGACCGATCAGCACAATACATCAGAATGTAACATAGCGCAGACGGGGGTTAAACAGGGTTGTATATTATCTCCATTACTTTTTAATTTGTTTATTGATGATGTTAGTGTGATGATGGAGAAGGATATAGATGCACCAATAGTCGAAGATCAAAAGGTAACAATTCTTTTGTATGCTGATGACATTGACATTCAATAAATGGTTTGCAGTCTGGTTTAAACGCATTTTGATGATATTGTAGGCATGGAGGTAAATATTCTTAGAACTAAAATGCTTGCCTTTAAAAATGGATACCTGTATGGCCAATTTGAAAAGTGGACATACGGGGAGGAAGGAATTAAAAATGTTAGACATTTTGATTACTTAGGGGTAAGGTTTGACATGGATGGGAAATGGAGCAAGAACACAAAGTTTATAAAAAACAAAGGGATTGGTCAACTTCTGAAGTACCGTCAATCGGGGTGAGATTGGTCCACTTTCTGTGTTTTTTTATATTTCTATACTGGAAGCTGATACTAGGATCCGAGGAAAGGCTTATAAAAGGTCTGGTATATGCAGGAATGACCTAATATTTATTTATTTTTATTTATTTATTTATTTATTTATTTATTTATTTGTGCTAGCAATCTGCCTTAGAATATGGCTATACATCAGCCCAAGCTGTTATCTTGCCATATTCTACCCATATTACACTCTTATTATAACATAAAAAATGATGATAATAATAATAATAATAAAAATAATAGTAATGGTACCAAAATAATAATCTTATAGTAATAATATATAATAATAATAATAATAATAATAATAATAATAATAATAATAATAATAATAATAATAATAATATAATTACATAACTTAACATCACTTGATGGAATTAATTTACATCTCTTTTTATTGTCCATAACCATTTCTTTTTAACTTTGGACAAGTATTCTCCTACCTTTTTACTATCCTTGTTAAAAATCTTGCTTAAAGCTATTTTCCTGTCCCGTTTTAACCATTTCCCATTTATAGCTGCCTTTCTCCAATGCGACCTAATATTAATAAACAAAGTATGTACCAATTGCATTTTAAAATAATAATTTTGAAAAATGTGGAACAATCTAACCCAGACTTGGGGTGACTTTGGTCCACATTGTGAATACACTGTTTTTAGGTATATATTCTGCTCTGGATTAATGTCATCCCTGCAGTATGTAAGGTAGGACATATAGAAATAAAGGTATGCCCCAAAATCTGGTTTTATTTTGCTGCCCCTAGTGGAGTATTCTTGAAACTGCTGTAGTTGTTTCAGTGTAGCTAATATATGTTCTTTAACACATGAGAACCCACACAATCCAAATTTCCCCACTGATATTGAGGCAGGAAAAATATAATTAAAATTACCCAAAATGGAAGAATCTCATCCTGCAGGACCAATCTCACCCCAGTTGACGGTACTGAGGATATTGATCCAGGTATCAGATATGC
This sequence comes from Deroplatys truncata, assembly GCA_030765065.1. NCBI lineage: Eukaryota > Metazoa > Arthropoda > Insecta > Mantodea > Mantidae > Deroplatys > Deroplatys truncata. The sequence goes on from CM060990.1 coordinate 536,275,824, forward strand.
CAGTAAAAACATTACAAGTCATATTTGAAGCAATGGCTAGATCAACATTGAGATATGGGGATGAGAGAGGGTGGATAATGTAAATAAAATACAACGTAATTTCTGGAAGCTTATTCAAGGGTTTGGGAGGGGTACTTCAAACTACGGAGTCTTTGTGAGGTAGGATGCTGGGAAGGTGACCAAACAACTCTGAGAGCAATATGTTATCATCAGATGAATAACATAGAGCATTCAAAATGGTGGATGGTGAAGCTACAATGGGGATTATCAAAAATTGGCTTAAATGATATCCGGCAAAGGGGTAATGAAAATAGATACAGTTCCGTGAAAAGAGTCAAAAGATGACTATGTGATATAAACATGCAGGGAACAGAATCTGAATGTAGACAAAGATTAGCATTCGAGCTACAAAATGAAGTAACAACTAGGTGGGGTAAGGGAACATATATTTTGTAATTGGGTATAAAACAGAGGACAGGAATAGTATGGCTTAGGTTGTGAGGGTGGAAAGCTCGCAATATTGTTGACGATGCTGACAGGAGGATTTTCCCATTATGTGAGCAACAGGAAGACTGGACGCGCATTTTGGCAGCATGTGTGCACACAGAGGGTGTCAGGAAAAAATTATTATCAGAAGAATTTTTGGTTTCCAACAGATGGAGGACAGCATGCTGGGACTTGAATCTAAACAGCCAAAACTGGCCAAGCTTGTGCACATACTTAATTGAATTAGTGTACTAAAAGATAAGGTGTTTATGTAAATTTTGTTTAAATATAAGTGGTACTTGAGCATTTGTGTGTGAGTGTTTGTGTGCATGCATGCATGCATGCATGCGTGCGTGCGTGATTGAGTGAGAGAGAGATATTCAGATTATTTTTCATTTTATGTGTATGTTTATAGTGTTGTGATTATGAAATAGGTGTTTTCTGGTTGATTCTGCAAGCCAGTTTTACAGACATAGTATCTATCAAAAAAGTATGTACGGTCTTGTGACCCATGCGGACTGTGTTAGGCAATTAATGTAATACTAAGTACTTTAACAACCACCACCACACCACCACCACCACCACCACCACCACTGCCGCCACCACCGCCACCACCACCACCACCACCACCACCACTGCCGCCACCACCACCACCACCACCACCACATATTAATTTAGCAACAAGTTGATTTGTATTTAGGAAAGAAAATGAGGTGTTATACATCTTAATTTAGGTGTAACTTGTTGCCAATATTACATCATTCCAAAAGTAATGCCTCCTATTTATTTTCATGGAAACTACAACAGATACAGAAAGCACAATATCACAGTTAAATACAGCAAGATTTGAGCTACATACTGTTATTTTTCCACATAATCACCACCATTCGTTATGCACTTTTCCCAACGATGAACAAGAGCCTGCATGCCACACTAGTAAAAATCTGAACCAGCTGAGGCTAACCACTGTCTTACAGCTCTGACAACAGCATCTGAGTCTGGAAAATATTGGTCATGCAGTGCATCTTTCATAGGCCCAAAGAGATTTAAGTTTGAAGGTGCTAAATCAGACTGTGGTGGATGTAGGACAGTCAGCCTAATTTGTAATGAGCTCCATGGTCCCAAAACTGGTGTGGGGCCTGGCATTATCATGCTGCAGGCGGAAGCTTGTCTTGTTCTCTGGCCTGACTCTGGAAATTCGGGCTTTCAGCCTAGTCAGTGTCGTCTTGTAGTGTTCGGAATTGACATTTGCTCCAGGTTCCAGGGTATCCAAAGGAACCACACCCTGCCTATCCCAGAAGACTGTGCACATCTCTTTGCCTGCAGATGGCTGTGTCTTGAACTTCTTCTTTGTTGAAGCCAGATGTCACCACTCCATGGACTGTTGTTTAGATTCTGGCTCATAGTGGTGACACTACCTCTCATCTCCGGTGATGATGGAGTTCAGAAAATTGTCACATTCGGCCTCGTATCGGTCCAGCAGATCCCAACAGATTTCCATTCAATGAGTTTTTGGTCTGATGAAAGCATCCACGGGACCATCTCGCACACACTTTGCAATAATTAAGGTTATGTAACATTTTGTCTAAGGCAATACAGCTGACATTCGGCTCTACACACAATTCCTTGGTCGTAATCTGCCGATCATTATGGATGAGTTTATCGAGATGCTGTTCATTATTTGCTGTGACAGCCAAGCAGGATTGACCAGGGCGTGGCTTGTTCTGCACATCCTTTTCACCACTTTTGAAATGCTGTATCCACCTCCCCACATTACTCACATCTACTGTATCATCTGCTTACACCTTTAGGAAGCGCTGATGGATTTCAATTGGTGCAATTTGTTCAGCAGTAAGGAATTCAATTATGCATCTCTGTTCTGTATGCACCTCGATGTCAGTAGCCGTTTTGGAATGTTCCACTGCTGCTGCTATATGTTGCAGGACAACGAAACTAACAGGACACTAGCGGTAAAGTTCAACAATTAATACTACACAGACATAATCTGGCTTGGACACTCAAAAGGCAACACAAAAAATGGGAGGCATTACTTTCAGATTGACCCTCATACATTGGTTTAGATTGATCTTGTGAATTTCATTTGCAGGCTCCTCGTTTAGCACCAGAACTGGAATTCATTCAAGCTCTCATCTCTATAGGAAAACTCCTGAGTACAATTCCAACAAAAGAAGCAAAGACTACCAGGCTGCTAGCAGAACTTAGTACATTAAATCTTAATCTTCCTGCCAGAGTCTGGCTACCAATCCACAGTCAGATTCCTCATCATATTGTAAGAATTCCTCCACAGGCATCTGCTGTACTAAATTCCAAGGATAAGGTAATGTGATTAATTTCATTCTGGCCCTCTTTTGCTAACAAAATTGTATGCTGGCTTGCAAATGTTATCTGCCTTATATACTTGATAATAGTACACATCAAGAAAGTGTAATACAGCTAAAAATAATGAAATGGAGAAGATTTCAAAATGCTTAAGTGGATACACTTAAATTATTGAGAAACCTAAGTAATGCTTAGTCCCTGGTAGGGGCAACATCTACTTAAAAAATACATTAAAATCAAAATATACAATAGGCAAAAGCCTTCTATATCTGAGTCGCTTATTTATTTCACCAATGTAGTGGTTTTACCACTATCATAATATAAAAACCAAGCATAATAGTCCAGTTGCACTGATATTTATTTTCTCATCTACAGCAAAAAACATATTTGAGATATAGTAGCAATCTCTTACTGTCTTCTTAGGAGCCTCCATTTGTAGGTATGGTTTTGATGCACCTAGGGTCCCAAGCCACACTTCCTTGGTGTGGGTTCCTATCTATACTGAGGGAGCCAGTTAAAATGCAGGCTATGCATGGATGTCCATCTCATGGGAAAGGGATGTCCTGGTAGTTGAGGGGGATGTACTACAGCCTGGCTTTTCTCCACACCTTGTTCCAGGGAGTGTACATCTTAACATCTATCAATACAGTGCTTACTGTAAAACATACAGTGCTACAGATGGCATACACATTATGCACATTTCTTGCTGTATTCCTGTTTCAAACTATCACTAGCCAAGCTTTACAAAATCCACTAAAGATCTGTGTTAAGTCTCGCTAATTCTACGATATTCATTAAGTATTATGTTTCTTTAATCTGAAAGACATGATATAAAGCTATTTAATTGTATTTGAAGATTCAAACATGTCAAATATTAACAACACATAATTACAAATTCTGGAATTTGATCGTAGTATATTGGCTATGCTGATGGCCTATGAATTTATACATCATTTGCAGAGTGTGCTTTATTGTGTTGAATGATCTAAGCACGAATGTGACATTTCAACTCTAGATTCAACATAATGCGATTTAAGGCCACAAATGAAAAGAAAATAGCTATTTTACTGAAAACTAGGGACAAAAAAATCTATATTGTTGCTAGTCTTTCCCAAATAGTCACCAAAACCCTTAAAATAATAAATGGAAGGAGACCCACAGTATGGCAAATGCCATAGGAATGATGAAGAATGAAAAAGCATGCACATGCACAAGACATGTGCTTCAGTTCCTAATACTTTCTTTTGCAGTCTTCACACAAAGAATAGCAGATAAATCTAACTTACAATATCTCAATATGCTGGTTACTGTTTGCTGTAATCCTCAATATTATAATTTTGAATTAACAACTACATTGTCATAATATGTCTGCTGCTAATGCATGAAACTGATAGCCAGTTCCCTTCCAGTGCAAAGCAACTTACAGTTGTTGTTTTTGAGGTTAAAGCTCCACTTTTACAGGTTGCATGCTGAACGTGATGTCGAATATCTTTCAGTGGCAATTCCCATGCTGAAGGACTCCTTTGAAATCTTTCATTGTATTCATAAACAGATTTTTGTCTCCTACCTTCCCTTGCATAAACTTCATCATTATTTGAATCTCTGGAACTTCTGCTTATTAGCATTTTATGTAATTTTTAATGATATTTTGCTCTGTACTTGCCCAGAAATTGTATACCTTCTTATCTTCTTTTTTTATGCTCACAAATATTACTAAAATAGAGTTTCCTTTACAAATCATAAGCCATCTGTAGCCATCTCGACAAGACCCGAGCAACATGGTGGCTGCTATCGATTGATTTAGAGCTGCTCTTAAAAACACACAGTGCCAACAGAGATGCAACATGCCTTCTTCTCTTCCCTTTGTGATGCATACTGTTTTTGTATGTTTTGCGGTTGCATATATTGACTATATTGCCAAGCGAAGGAAGCGGTGAAAATTTGACAATAATATTATTTACCCATCTTGTCATGTGAAGCAAAGCATCTATTGTAAAGTTCATTCAAGTGGCTGATGTGCGTAACAGTTTGTTGTTGTGTAGCAACTATTATTTTGAGTACGGAAATAAGTGAGGTGTGAAGATTATTGGTCTAATTTAATTGTAATGGTTTAAATACCTGCGTTACTTACATACAAGCCAGCACACATGCCAGGAAAAACCTGTTTTCAAGACAAGTGGTAATGAGCGAAGAATTCAAATTCTGTCCGAGATCAGATGGTGGGCACAAACATGATGCTTACTGTTTCTTGTGCAAAAAAAATTTGACATTGGAAAAAGTGGCATCTACAACATATGACTACATGTGAAAAGTAAAAACCACATGGCATTAGCCGGTCCCCTTAACTCCGGTACACAGCAGAAATTAGTGTTGCCTCTAAAAATGATTCAAACATGACTATATCATCTTCAGAGGTAGAATTTTAACCAGTGCCCAGCAGCAGGGGCACTTCCAATTTTTTGTAATCTGATGATGAAGTATCAAAGGCTGAGATTCTATGGTCAGCATATAGTGTTATGTCTAACATGTCATTACGTACAGCAGCGTCTTCAGTGGACATATTTCCGCAAATGTTCCCAGTCAGCCTCATAGCAAAAAAAAATGCAACTTCATAATGATAAAGTTACATATAGTGTAACATTATGGTCTTGTTATGCATTTTCAGGATGTATTGTTGAGAAATGTTAGGGAAAGTCCCGTGTTTGCTCTTTCCATCAATGAAAGCCTCAACGATATTGCACATAAAGAGCAAATGATATTACGGTAAATTATTGGGATGATAATTCTGCTTTAGTAACCAGCTACTTGAAGTCTATATTCCTAGATAAATCAACATCTTCAAATATAATGAGCCATCTAATAGCTTTGTTATCTGAGAACGACCTTGCATTTGAAAAGCTTATTCAGGTGTCTGCAGATGGCTCTAATGTAAACCAAAAACTCTTGTCTGATCTAACAAGCCACATGAAAAATAGTTTGATTTCAGCAAAACAGATAGTTGATTTTGGGACATGCTTCCTTAATACAGTAAATGGAGCATACAAAATTGCATTGAAAAGCCCAGGGTGGGGAATTGAGGAATTTTTGAAGTCCTTGTATAGTCTTTTTAATAAGTCCCAAGCTGTTGAGCTGCATTCTTTATTTTCTGACCAAAAATATTTTCATTGGGGGGGAGGGGTCCATATATCCACATAGGGAAATATGCCTGTTTGTGTGTTTAAATGTTTTATTTTCTGAAATAAATTACTTTACTGTGTTTCAACTAAAATTAATTGTTTAAAAGCATATACAATTTGGCAACATTTTAATATAAGAAATTGTGTCTGTGTAGCCTCCACAAAAGACTGAAACTGGCAAATTTCTGTTCTGTTGGTGATGGATCAGTGAGCATCAAACTTGAATCATACTCAGATACACTAGAGGTTTGTTTCATGTTTATTAACATATTAATTTTTCCACAAATATGCCTTCTTAAAGCCCTGCTGGAGCATAGTTGGTCCACAAGTCAAAACTCAGATGCTTATTATTTCTTGACCTGGCTGGTAGTCTGAGAAGACATGTTTGCGCCAAGACAAGTTTTATATTTTTTTAATATTGTTAGTTGAGCATATTGTATTTGAAGATAGCCTACTTAATTTTGAATATGAGCAAAGTTTTAAATATGGGCAACAACAAATTATCGACCAGAGGTAATCACATATAAGAGCTTTAGTGTGTAAGGCAACTAATTTTTACTTCACATTCTTAGCAGACACCCTGGTAGATAAACTGCTTACTTTACAAATACACTTTACAAATGTCTGAAATATTAATATTTGATTGTGAAACAAAACACCTGTAAATTCTGTAAAATTTCATTTGTAAATATTTAAGCTAGTTTATAAAGCTCAACTTCACAAATTTTCATTGAGAAATACATTTTTACAAATTACAAAGTTTATGATCTGCAAACTTTGTAAATGTGAAACAGGCCCCTGAAGTTTTCCATTATTCTCATAAGATAAATGCCTTAACTCTGAAGCCTAATGGACTCGGGCTCATTTGAGTATCATACCATCTATTTAATTCACCATCTCTATGGTTGAATGAAATTAGATACGGTTGAAAAAAATTAGATAGAGAAAATAGGATACATTTGATTATGTACAGTGCAACATAAATCCCTTCTAGGAATGTTCCTGATCTCCCACTCACTGACACTAGGGGACGTAGTTAAGAAGTTGTGTGCACTAATGTCCAAAATGTGATGACTACACCTTTAATAGCATTATTTTATTCTCTGTATGTTATTTACTTTCAAAATATCTGCTACCAATTGTGGTTTTCTGTTTGTGTCTGATGTTTTCCAAAATTATATTAAAAGCTGAGAGGGTATGTAAAAGCATCTTGCAAGGAACTCCGTGTTTTAAAGTTTATTTTCACATACATATGTCATTTATTTTCAGAGTGGAGGGGGTGTGGACACGATCTACTTACAAGATGATTATGTTTGCAGGAAGAAATTATATTACCATTGTAGTTTTATTTCACCAAAGAAAAGTAATTTTTACATATGCTCATAGTATAAAATTTAGACAAACAAGAATGAAGGTAGCTCTTCCTTAATTGGCCCATTTTGGCACAATTTGCCTTTTATTCCTTTCTTTTTAATATATAAAGTATAATTTAAGTTGGAGTTAAGACAGTGCAGCAATGGTGCTGGCTTATCTGGAGTACACTTTAGACAGTTGCTGTATCACCTGCTATATTACCAACACAGTATGCTATTTTAATTTGATTTGAATACTTAAATACTGCAGTTTAGTTCTTACTCACTTTTATTTAATGTTTAATAAAATCTCTTTGTTTTCTTTGATTGTGTATGTGAACATGTGTACTGTTTGTTTGTTCCTTTATTTTTATTTACCTACTTATTTTTTGATATCTGAAAGCCAAATGTTACTCTACCTAATTGTTTCTAAAGCTTTTATTATAGAATGCTCAAGTTGAAACATTGATTTAGTTTTGCTTCTTCATTCCAAGTTAAAGCAAGTGTGCTTTATTTTATTTGCTTTTTTAAAGATTTGTGCCAATAGATAAAAGAATGTCTTGGGAAATATCAGTATCACAAGTTTGTATTATTCACATGCAGTAAAGCATTTGTAGTCATCATTATCCCAACAATTCCCTTACACCTGAAGCATGAATCTTCTGACTCATCTACAAGGAAACTTTGTGGTTGCTAACATTTCTTTTTCCCAGAGTGTTTTTCAACAAATCATGAAAGTTGAAAAAAGGTGCTCCTAAGCTTTTTCTGTGTATGCATGTGTGTGTACATGTGATGTGCAGAGAGAGAGAGAGAGAGAGAGAGAGAGAGAGAGAGAGAGAGAGAGAGAATATATATATTTACATGTGATTGGCTCTGGTTTACAGGCACCCTATATCATATATGTGGAGGTATTAGAAGTGGATGATATTCATACATCCCCTGTTCCGACAAAAATTATGAATTCTCTGCGTCACACAAAATCAGAAGAAAACCTTGCAGGAGATGGTGTTTCACAAGCAGAGACTATCTCTCTTAGTGCCTTCAATGTATATGGTAATCCTGATGATGAGACTGGGGATTGTTGGTCTCAAGAAGATGATGAGATTTCACAACAGGTAATATGGCTTTTGTGTTGATAAGGTAAAGCCTTTCTACCAACAAACCATGCACAATTATGGAAATTCAAGGATATCCAAAAAGTTAATCACTGTATTAAAAGCTTATATGGTACTTCCAAGCTTATTGTTTATTAATAATACAGGTACACCCGTGAACAAACAAAAAAAAAAAAAGGTCATCTCCAGATTCCTTGTGACAATCGGGAAGGCTTCGTGTACCTTTGTAACAGCTATGTTTATAACACACATGCAGGAACTGTAGAATGGTCTGTGCCTGTGAGGGTAATGATTACAATGGTATTTCTCATTGGTGATGCTTATAAGCTACTGAAAACAGAGCAGGGAGCAACGTTTAATTGACCGAGAGGTTAAGAAGGCACTGCTTGCACTCATAAGCTCCTCAGTTCAAATCTTGCATTAGTTATTGCTATTTTTTATGTTGTTAATTTTAGGACTGGATGCCTGGAACATAATATTGCATTAATATAACTAGCATTTTAACTTTTAGACATATCTATGCACACAAAAGCATAGTTCTGTTAAAACACTTGTTTTAAATAACTAAAGAAATACATGCAAAAAAAACTATTGTCTTCTAAATTAAAACAAATAAAAAATAAACAAAAGTAATATTGAGTGTATGAACCGTGAGCACATATAACTGCCCTCAATTTTCAGATTATAGATGAAATTAAATTCCTGTAGTAATGTGGATGAAAAGCTCCATCATCCCAGGCTTCTTGACTTTGTGGCCAGAAGCATCTTTTGTCCTTTGTGCATCTGCAGGGAAATACGAGCTCCCTTCTCACCTCAACCCACACATTTTCATTAGGGCTCATATCTGGTGAACAGTGAGGACAGTATGTCACTCTTGATATCCTGCTTCTCTGAGAACCAATTTGAAACCTTTTGACCTATGTTGTCAGAATGATTATCCTGTACCAATTCAACAATTTCATCAGGATATCTCATCCTCACAGAAGGAATCAAAATATTCTCAAGTGTTACCATGTATTGCGCACTGTTCAGTGCATCGTCAAGCTGTCACAACACACCTAAACCATCCCTTGATATTCAATAACATTCAGATATGCGACTATGATGAAATTGTGAAGCCACATATTTTGCATCGTAGTAACTATTCTATTATGAACTTTACCAAATGCCATGTATGAAATGCAGTATATCGAAAAAAAGTAGTCACTATGTGTTGATTAAACATTATTAACAGAAGAGAAAAAAAAAATAGTGTTAGTTACATGTAAGAATTCAACTTGCAGTCTAAACCACAGAAATACCCTACTTTTTGCCACAGCGCTACAGAGAACACACATAGAAGGTGGCATGTTTAATAATGGCATACAACAAGTTGCTGTAGCGGCTACACAACTGTATTGTGTATGGTGTAAACAAGGACTTAAAAAAATTGGGCATTAAAGACATGACTCATTTTTTTTGTCCATGGGTGTACATCAGAGACTACACCGATTTTAATAAACAGAGGGGTAAGATGACAGTGTAATAGCTCACCAATCCTTTTTAATTGATACATGAATAATATCATCCAGAATTGGAAAAGCTTTATTACTTCAAGGAAAAATTAAATTATTTAACTGAATATTACAACTTATGTAGCTGATGTCATTTAAGCTGTCCAGTTGATGCTGTATCATGTTTCTTTTCACCAGTATTTCAGATATCATGCTGTGGGCCTCTTCAGAGCAAAACTGCATTGCATGCATCAGTTTGTGTGGTTATAAATGGTGATTAGTAAGGGTCAGGCTTTAATTGCCCTGCCTTTTGACCAATCCAGAGAAGGGGTGGAACATGGTTTTCTTCAAGGTCTGTACTCTTAAGGCTGCACCTACTCAAAATATGCAGCTTAGGAGTCTGTGCCCAAAATATTTTTCTAACATCTTATAACATTCTCCAAAATTGCTAATTGAAATGTTACTGTTTCCATTGAGATTGAATGGAATGAGCCATGTTTAGGGTCTATCTTATTTCTATTGGGTACCACTTGTATTCCCTGGCTACTGCTCTTATGTCATAAAATTTGAAAGCATGGAAATACATTTATTCTTCAGAATTTTCGTAATATAGAAACTTCCAAAGTATTAGAGGTCTTATGGAACAACCTGAAGCCTTCCAGATAACTCTAGAATATAACAGAACCTTTTAAAACTCCCAGAATGTAACAAAACTTTCTAGAAGCTTCTGGAACTTTCCAAGTGTAACAGGACCTTTTGTAAAAGCTTGACTGATCTGGCTAATTATTTCTCACTTCACTGTATCAATTTCCTTACATTTATATACAATCTTCTGGAACTTTTACAGATAATCCAAGAATGTATCTTCTAGAACAACCTGGAAGCACCTAGATAATTTTGGAAGTGTGTTTAGCCTAGCATATAAAAGTAGAGAGACACAAATTCACAGTTCAGTTGTCAACAGGCAAACAATATTATTGTTTCTAATATATGTCAACAACCTTCCCAGAGTAATAAATGAACATGCTCACCCAGTTCTTTGCTGATGATACAAGTATTGTAATTAAAGAACACAACATCAGTCACCTCTCAGAGTTATCCAACGGTATTTTCAGTGTGCTAAATAATTGGTTCAATAGTAACAAAATTCATATAAACTTTGAAAAAACTAAGTATATCAATTTTCACACAAAAAATAAAAGTATTGCAGACATAAGAATTGAACATGAAGGCAATGAAATTACTGAAACTTGTAGCATAAAATTTCTTGGTCTTATTATAGATCATAATATGAATTTGAAAGACCATATTGACTACATCCTACCAAAACTAAGCTCTGCATGTTTTGCAATTAGATCATTAATTCATTTTACAAATAAAAGCATCCTAAGAACAGTATATTATACTTATTTTCATTCAATTACGACTTATGGAATAACATTTTGGGGAAATTCAGTAGACGCAAAAAAATATTTCTTTTGCAAAAAAAGGTAATAAGAATAATGGCAGGTGTAAAGAAATCAACTCATTGTAAACTACTATTCAAAACATTTGGAATTCTACCATTAGCCTCTGAGTATATTTTAGCTGTACTTTTAACCGTGGTTGACCACCCAAAAGTGTTCATAAAAAATTCAGACATACACAGCAAACAAACCAGAAATGGGCAGGACTTACACAGGCCAAGCAATAACCTACAAGTATTCCAAAAAGGGGCTTACTACAATGGTATAGTATTATTTAATTCACTTCCATCATATATTAAGGAACTGAAAACTAATAAAAATAAATTCAAGTTAGCATTAAAAAGATATCTCATCACTCACACCTTCTATACAGAGGAGGATTTCTTTCATTCAAAAAAATAACTGACTATAAAATGTTACCAAATTTTATAACTACAATAAGTATAAATAATATTGTTTTAAAATTTTTTAGCTCTAACATACTCTACATAAGAACTACAATTTATTTACATACAAGTACACAATGTAATTATGTATTTATGACGTAATCTACATCCTAGAGTAGACTAGCTTTCTTTAAGCTGGTCTAGCTCACTATAGGGTCTATAGATTGAGATCTTATGTTATGTTAAGTTTTTGTAATCAGTCTGCTAAGAGGAAACAATACTTTCACAATGGGGACAGAAATAATTAAATGTGCAGATAATGGTCATGTGCACCAGAATGTGTTACAAAACTAGGAAAACACCAGAATTTATTGTGTTTGGTGTTATAAAACATGTGTTTTCTGGCAAGTTTCTTAATGAGAGAATGAATTCAAAGCATTGTGCTCCAGATGCTACAATAATGCTTTCTAAGCTTTTCCTCATTTTGACATCCTGTCAGTACACACAACTTTATAACACCCATTTACTAATACTAATTACAACAAATACATTCTATTGTAGGATAGATTCATTTTAAAGTAAAATTAATTTCTCATAACTTGATTTTCCAGGTGTAATGTATTGAACACCTTTTTCACAGTTTCTTTACATTTATGTGTTAAAATTGCATCCTCATGTGTCAACTTAGTGATTTACATGGTAAGCATTACATATTTGTCTTTGGTCTGGATGTATAACAAATTCTTAGACATCCTCATCTAGCATTCTCATACTTCCATGTTTAAATGTGTTTTGTGTCAGTTATAACAGAAAACACTTTCACACAAATGTGTTGTAGAAAACTGCAGCAAAATAAGGAGAGCTCTTTTAATTAGTTGAGGAAAATCTTATTCAATAGAAATCTTGAAGCTGCATAAATCTTATTCTTGGTGCTTTTAAAGTCTGGCTGCTCTTAGATCTGACAGTTTAAGTTTACAAGCATTGGAGGGTGCAAAAGGATTTCTTATCTAGTTACATTAGTTTGTATTTCTTGTTGGAAAATGCACATTCAGTCTCTCTTTCAAATGCATCAAGTAATCATGAACCAGAAGCTGTATTTTGTTGCTAAACATATATTTATATATCACTGGAAGTATTTCAAAATGGTTTTCCTTTGTTTTTTCTCAACCATAATTTGACTTTATATCCAGCTACCACGCTGGTGTTCCACATCCTCAGCAGATGTCACTGCCCAAGGTCCCTAACAGTGACTTAAAGGGAGAACAGGATTATAACAAAAATAGAACCAGCTCCAAAATGTTTTATTTATTATAAAACTGTAATTATTGCATATACAGGCTGTTAAAAAATGTATGGCACAAATTGCAGGACACATTCCTCACACGTAGATGAAGAAATGATGTTATATGAACATGGGTCTGGAAACGCTTTGTTACCATGTTACAACTCATTTTCTCCAACTCGTTAATCATGGGAAACACACAAGAATAGAACATACCAGCATCCACATGCAACTCTTTCTCACAGGAGAGGTTCAATATGCCCTCCATGAGCATTGATATATGCATCAACCCGCCGTTGTAGTGAATCCTGGATGCACTGATGTATCCCTGGAGTATTGCGTATGGTTTCGCAGCCTTCCATAATATGGGCACGGAGACTGAACATCTGGTAGTGGGGTTCTATACACAAGAGATTTCAAATGCCCCCACAAATAAAGTCCAGTGGGTTTAGGTCCGGGGAGTGTAGAGGCCAGGCAGTTGGTCTACCTCTACCTATCCATCTGTCACCGAATCTATTATTTAGAAGCCGACGAACATTAACACTAAAATGAGGAGGTGCTCCATCATGCATGAAGTACATGTTTTGTTGCACAGCTAAAGGCACATCTGCTAACAGATCAGGTAGAGCATTCTCTACAAAATCATGATAACTTTGTCCATTGAGCCTGGGTGGAAGAATATGAGGCCATACCAAACAGTCACCAACAATGCCGGCCCAAACATTGACAGGAAATCTTTGTTGATGACTTGCTTCAACAGTTGCGTGAGGATTGACGTCAGCCCATACATGCTGATTGTGATAATTTACAATCTGATCTCATTGAAATGACGCCTCATCTGTGAACAGCACCGTTGCACTAAAATTAGGGTTGACAATTTATTGCATAAACCATTCACAGAAGCATACCCGTGCAGGAAAATCAGCTGCTGATAGTGCTTGCACACGCTGAAAATGTATGGATACAGCCAGACCTCGCATAACGCTCGTCAGACAATCATGTGGTCAACATTCATTGTTGCAGCTACTTGTCTTGTACCAACACTAGGGTCGTCATCAACTGCCTGAAGAATTGTCCCCTTCTGTTGCTGTGGCCTCCTCCTTCTAGGCCTCGCCTGGTTGCGAGTATCAGGCTGAAATGCCCATGTTCCCTAAGTCGACAATCAATGGCTTCAAACGTTTTCCTGTCGGGGCACCTTCGTCCTGAAAATCTCTCCTGGTACAAACGTTGAGCGCAAATGCCATTGCCATCTGCTAATCCATACATCAAATGGGCATCTGCCACCTTTGCATTTGTGTACATTGCCTCTGCACAAGCCAAGTCTGTGGTCAGCTCTACTAGTACACAGTAACCCATGTGCTTGCCAAGGTCATACTGCTCACTGGAACTGTTGATGTATACAAGCAATGGGTAAGTCGCATGAGAACAGGGACATGTAAAACAAAGCACTGGCGGTACACCTACGATAATGACAATGTAACCAGACGTAACCAAGAGTGCATGTTCCCTATGATTCTAATGTTCTGTTCGTGTGTTTTTCCCATGATTAATGAGTTGGAGAAAATGAGTTGTAACATGGAAACAAAGCGCTTCCAGATCCATGTTCATATAACACAATTTCTTCATCTACATGTGAGGAATGTGTACTGTAATTTGTGCTGTACATTTTTGTTACATTCTGTATATTAATCATCACAGCAGGATTAAACCATTAGCAAAGCAGAAATAGCAACCCTGATTATCATGCATAACATATTATATAGAAGAACTAGAAGACCAAAGTGAAAATAATCGACCACAAAATAATCCACTAATTGTTTAAAAGAAGCATACGAATAATTACAAGTCTAACTATAAGTTATTTTAAGCATGATTGCTACTAACAGCAAGCATGAATGGTTCCAACTCAAAATGTAAATTGCCTTCAGTGTAATTACTATTAACTGCAGATATAAATGATTTCAAATCCCAGTGTAATTGCTTTCAGAATAATTAATTACTATTAACTACAAGCCTAAATGATTTCAGTTCCCAATTACGGTGACCAGTTCAACATTTTCAAAAGCGGGACATTTGAAGGAAAAAATCAGAACATTTTGAAAAAATAAAAAAGCCTGACACACTAAATTTCTGTTATTCGCTGAGAACAATAAAAACACTATACAAATACAGTAGCAAAGCTATCCATTATTTGTCATTAATCCTATTACAATTTCATTATTCATACTTTTATCAAGAGGAAATGTCCTTCAGTAGCTTTGGGGATTTCAACAAATTGGTGTGAAAGTCTTTGCATGTAAAATGCTTTAAATTATATTGTACTCTTACGATGTCCTTTACAGCTTCTACTGATGATCTGTTCCTTTCATCTGACCATTGGGTGTTGAATAATGAAAATATTGGCATTATTATGAGCAGTTACTGAAAAAACGAATGGACATATATACAGCAGTGTTTAGAAACTTAATATTCATAACCCGCTTAAAAAATGTACTGCATTAAACATCTATTGTTTCTGAGAAAAATGCTTCATCTTGCTTCAAAACACAGAATTCATCAACCAATTTCACGTCGTCCAAAACAAAACATCTGTTTTTCATTAATGTATTTTAAAGAAGGAATAATATTGAAACTGCAGTCTTTCAAATCTTTCATGTTCAACCAATAAAAACATTGAAATTCATCACACTGAACAGTCCATTTATCTAAATAGTCCTTACATGACTGTTATAGCGCAGGGCAGCATTTATGAAATTTTTACTTCTATTTCTATTCCGTCATGTCTTAGATTCTCAACATTTTGGGAAACTTTCACTTGCATAAACTGATTTTGCAACCGCTTTTCCAGAGATTTTGAAGCAGAGTTCTGAATCTGAATTGTATCTAATAAGCAACTATGTTTCTTTTCCAGATCTTTAATTGCAGTATGAAATACATTCGTGAGTGAATGGAACTAGAGATAGAGTTCAGAAAACTCATTTTTTGAAGAAATCTTTCAAGATTCTTCATACACTAGACTGATAAAAAAAAAAAAAGATCTCAAAGGATTAATTTAAGGATTCTCTCAATGGCTGGCAAAAGATAGTCAATTTGTTTTGCAGTGTCAAAGCAATTGTTGGTAATTTATGCTCACAAAATCACGGTACTCCTCAAGTTTTTCAGTACAAACACTATATGTTGAGAAGAAATGGAAAATCTTTAGAACTATTGTCTCTGTAGGCAATAAATCAGTTCCATGTTGTAAAGTATTGTGCAGTACATGGGCAGGACATACTATTCCTTTAAGGTCATTTGGCAAAACATTAATCAGAATGACAAAAACAATGTTTCCTGAAGTAAGCCTGTTGGTGCCTCCAAAGTTCACATTTGCATTATCACCACATAATGAAATGCATTTATCACTGATATCATATGTTTTAATACACTAATTAGTAGATCTGCTATTATCTTAGCAGTCTCATTCTCATAGCTACATAAATCTAGAATTTTAGACACTACATCTGCTTTCCAATCAAAGTACACTACCAAGACTGGAAATAATTTCACAGTGCCATGTTTACTGGCATTAGTAGCTATTCCCATAAATGCAATGTCCTCAATAGATTTTAGTGCACATTAAAAAGAATCCAGGACCATACCTTGTGAACAATGGCCTCTTTTGTTTGTGTTGTTTTTGTTTTGTTTTGTTGTTTTTGTTTTGTTGTGTTGTGTGCATTGCAGTTTCTTAAGATCTCCGAATCCTCAAACAGTTTGGTGAAGTATGTGTTTTGTTTACGTATATATGTTTACGTAAACTTGAAGGTGATATTTTGTTGCATATTGTTTTTACATATTTTAAACTTGAAGACCGTATGCTTATGTAATTGTATTTTACGTAATATTTATTTAGTTGCATTTAAGGAGTTCCTGGAACACGCTTTGGGCATCTGTTTGAATTTGTTGATTATGTAATAGTTACTGTTATTATGCAGTATGCTGCTATGTATGAGAAGCTGATTTCAAGATGTGGTTTTGTTATTACACTCCAAGTTTTACACTATAATATTTAACTTTGCTATTAAAACTGCTTCTATAGATTATTTATTTTTTAGTTTGCCTGGGCTGTGTCAGTCTTGTTTGTAGAGTCACGTATCTCTTAATTAGGGTGCGGTATGACAATGATTGTAGACATCACAGAATTTAATTTTTTAAATTCACTTCTTTTATTAGTTCTTGCACATTTTTATAAAGCACTACACTTTTTAAGAACTGTGAGAATCTTCAATACTTTCACTTAGCGCATATACATATTTTATGATTCACACGTAGAGAACACATCTTACATCTGTTCACTACCAAGGCTTGCCAGCAACTGAGCAACTTTAAACGGTTAAACCTATAAGCTTCGGTATTTCAAGTCTCTGATTGGCTAATTCTAGTCCAATAGAATATCTGCATTTTACTTAAACTTTTTCCTTGCTATTGATTGGCTAATTTTAAACTGTAACTGAATTTACCTTATCTTTGATATAATCATGACTGGTAACTTTCCAAACACTTTAACTCATTATTGCTACAAGGTTATCTCATTATTACCTCATTGTTAGCAACTCAAAACTTATTATTCTCTCAGCTCTTGCATTATTAAAGTATATAATGTTTTCACATAACATTAATAAAACATGTTTACAATAAAAATAAGCATATGCAATGACTGTTACATACAATTTAAATAATTATTACATACATATTGTTTCAAGGCGGGCTGTTATTGAATTTACTTTTTTATAAAATACAGTTTAAATTATTCAGGTATTAAAATACTGCCTCAAATTGCCCCCTTTTAGAAATATTTAAAATTTATTCTTTTTTTTGTTTTGTGCTTTAAATTTTTAAATATTTTCTAAAAGTCTCCTGAAAGAAAGAAACATAACTTTTATTATTGCACTTCCTATCTTTCACTGTCACTTTTCTCACTTTTTCTTCACTACTGGTTTTTCACTACACTCGTGTATAGCAGGACACTTCATATACACTTGTTTGACACTTTCCAAGGTTAATGACCTGGTATAAGATTAATGATCTGAGCAAAGTTTGCTCATTCATCATCACATTCACTAGTAAGCATTTTATATGCTATACATTTTACAGATAATTTGACATATTTACACTTGTTACCCTTTTTTTACAATTTATTTCTTAAATATTTTAATATTTCTTACAATTTCTAACTTACACAACATAAATGTAGTTGCTATTCAGTTTTTTCTTACTAACAATGGATTTTTTATTACTTCTTTTTATCTAAACTCTCCTTTGTTATTTACAATGTACTACATTTGGTAAAAATATTACTTTAAATAGTACTTTACATTTTTAAATTACATTGCTTTCCCCTTTTATGTTCCAGATACATTATTTTGTTTTTCTCTTGTGCTGCACATAACTTGAATATTTTATTTTCTTTCTCTTTTTGTTCCTCAGACTGCTTACATTTACTTTCTCTTTCTTTTTATGCCACATATAACCTACATACTTTACTTTCCCTTTCTTTTTGTTTCTCAGACTGTTTACATTTATTTTCTCTTTCTTTTTGTTCCTATGCCTCAGATTGTTTACATTTCCTGTTTCTTTTTGTTCCTATGCCACAGACTTTTTAGCTTTGCCCTAGTTTTATGTTGCACAGTTGTTTTTGACATCTGATTTGGTACATGTACATGTGTGTCATTATTGTTGTGTGTTTGAGAAGCTGATGCTATAGAAAAAGCAATAGCGTCTCTTGTTTTGTTAATCAACAATGGTGATACATCTCTTTCTGTACTTGCATTACTGACATGCATTTGGTTAGCATTTACAGAACTAGTTACATCTGTATTTACCTTTGGTACTGTTACATCTATTTGTATTTGCACAATGTTTACATTTGTGTTTCCTACTTCATCAGACTAGTTTCTGGTAGTTTATTTAACTCTGTTTTCAGCTCTGTACTGGTTTCATTTAACTTATTATTAGCTTCCTTTCTCAGTTCTGTACTAGTTTCACTTGATTTATTACATGTGTCTGTACTAGTTTCAGTTACTTTATTACATAACCCTACTCTGATTTCTATTATCTTATTATTAGTTTTAGTGAACATATTGTTTAAATCTTTACTTAACCCTACTTTCAGCTCTGTATAAGATTCAGCTATAGTATTACTTAACCCTACTTTCATTTCTTCTGTTATCTTATTACTTTGTTCAGTTATATTATTATTCATTTCATCTAGCAACTTATTACCTTCTACTCTCATTTCATCTAACTTATTACATAATTCTTTTCTCGTTTCTACATAACTTTCAGTTATTGCTTTTAGCATGCACCTTATTTGTTGTTGTGAGTAGTTTAAATGCTCTTGTTGGCTAGATGTTTGAGAGATAGTATCTCTTTATTTTGTTTCCTCCACTGACATTTATAAAGGTGATTGACCTTGCATACTACTGCTATCTGATTGACCTTGCATACTACTGCTATCTTTTTCTACGTCTACCTCTGAATTTTCAGATAACTGCTCTTCTACATCTAACCTATTTGTTTTCAGTAGCTCTGATTGTAAATCTACATTACAATCTGTATTGGCTGACCTAACCTCAACTACTTCCATACTTTCATTGTTTACAGTTTCCATCTTACTTTGTATATTTCCTTTGAATTGCTTAATGTTAGTTTTCCACTTCTTAATAACATGAATTTGGCTCAAAAATAACAATATATTTTTAAACTTGACAATTATTATAATATACAATGGAATTTCCTGACATTTTGTTCTGGCTGTTATTAAACTTTTATACTCAATGTTCCCACGTAGTTTGTTGTTGAGATGTTAACCATGTGCCCCTTACTCCTGAAGAATTGTTGCTATCTTTGGACTTCGTTGACAATCTTAAAATTCTGAGATGTAGTCTCGTGGTTTCGTAGATTCTGGTCGTGTTGTTCGTCGAACTTTTCTTCTCTGATGTCGTCACAAATTCCTGTTGATTCTCGCTGTCAATTCGTGCCCCGCAGTTGGACGCCAACTTGAAGTAGGTGTTTTGTTTACGTAAACTTGAAGATGATATTTTGTTGCATATTGTTTTTACGAATTTAAAACTTGAAGATTGTATGCTTATGTAATTGTATTTTACGTAATATTTATTTAGTTGCATTTACGGAGTTCCTGGAACTTGCTTTGGGCGTCTGTCTGAATTTGTTGATTACGTAATAGTTACTGTTATTACGCAATATGCTGCTACGTATGAGAAGCTGATTTCAGGATGTGTTTTTGTTATTACACTCCAAGTTTTACACTATAATATTTAACTTTGTTATTAAAACTGCTTCTATAGATTATTTATTTTTGAATTTGCATGGGCTGCGTCAGTCTTGTTTGTAGAGTCACGTATCTCTTAATTAGGGTGCGGTGTGACAATGATTGTAGACATCACAGAATTTAAGTTTTTAAATGCACTTCTTTTATTAGTTCTTGCACATTTTTATAAAACACTACACTTTTTAAGAACTGTGAGAATCTTCAATACTTTCACTTAGCGCGTATTCATATTTTACGATTCACACGTAGAGAACACATCTTACATCTGTTCACTACTAAGGCTTGCCAGCAACTGAGTAAGATTTCAACAGTTAAACCTGTAAGCTTTGGTATTTCAAGTCTCTGATTGGCTAATTCTATTCCAATAGAATATCTGCATTTTACTTAAACTTTTTCCTTGCTATTGATTGGCCAATTTTAAACTGTAACTGAATTTACCTTATCTTTGATATAATCATGACTGGTAACTTTTCAAACACTTTAACTCATTATTGCTACAAGGTTATCTCATTATTACCTCATTGTTAGCAACTCAAAACTTATTATTCTCACAGCTCTTGCATGATTAAAGTATATAATGTATTCACATAACATTAATAAAACATGTTTACAATAAAAATAAGCATATGCAACGACTGTTACATACAATTTAAATAATTATTACATACATATTGTTTCAAGGCGGGCTGTTATTGAATTTACTTTTATATAAAATACAATTTAAATTATTCAGGTATTAAAATACTGCCTCATTGGGAAGTAATGATAATGATAATGTACCCTTAGTTGCACTAATACTTTCATCTGTCTTGGAGAATTTTGGTGTGGAGTAAGGTGTCACCACACAAGAGGAAGATGAACTTTTAAAGCTTGTAATATGTTCAGTTGTTTTAAGGTGACTATCCAAATCCATTGCAACTCTTGAAGTCACAGGTACTTAACAGCCACACACTGTGCATTTTGTTTCTATTTCTACATGACCCAGGGTGAAGCATGGATGTTCACTTCTCATAAAATCAGTGAATTTTTTACTTTCTGGTTTTGGCTTTGGTCTTTCAATAATCATTCTTCAGCATCTTTAAATGTGGAACTTTGATTTAATATAAACCTTAAAGAATAATTATTTATTATGATAGCTTAAAAAATAGAACAAATCTCGCATTCATTGAAATAAATAAGTATCAGAACTAGAGCAGGAAGCAGGATTCAGTCAGAAAGTCAGATTCTGTTGCGAGTGTTATGGCAGTTAAGTAGATGTAGGCTCAATACATGTCTTTTTACAAACAGCAAAATTCCCTTTAAAATATTTAATTTGCATTTAGCAACAGAAACATATACTGTTGACTTCAGATGTTACCTTATATACTGTATTTCAACGTTTATAAATTATGTTTTTGAAAGGCAAAAAGGTTGGATATTTTGGCTTTATTGTAAAAAGCCAGCCAAACGCTCACAAAATATTAAAAAAGCAGGATATGTTCAGTGAAATCTGGACATCTGGTCACCCTAATCCCAATAGAAAATGCTTTAAGAATAGTTACTACTATTAATAGTAAGCATCATTTCAACTCTCAGTGTAGTTGCATTGAGAATAATTACTGTTAATACTAATAGGCGCATTAATGATTTCAGCTCACAGCGTAGTTGCTATGAGAAGAACTGCTATAAACTGCAAGCATAAATAGTTTCAACTCCCATTTTAAATTGCTTTGAGAATAATTAGTGTCTTTAATTATTAACGGCTAACATAAACGATTTCAACCTCCATTGTAATTGCCTTAAGAATAATTATTACTAACAGCAAGCATCAATGATTTAAACTCACAGTGTAATTGTTTTGAGATTAATTACTTAACTGCAGGCATAAATGAATTTAGGTGTAATTGCTTCTAGAATTACTGCTAATAAGCAAACACAAATGATTTCAACTCCCAGTGTAATTGCTTTAAGAATAATTAATACTGACAGCGAACACAAATGAATTAAATTCCTAGTGTAACTACTTTAAGAATAATTACTATTAACAGCAAACATAAATGATTTCATCTCCCACTGCAATTGCTTTAAGAGTAATTAGTACTAATAGCAATCATAAATGGTTCCAACTTTGTGTCATTGCACATTGTCTGTAAAGTTTAAAATGGTAAAAATCACATCATTGTTCCCATTGAAGTCCAGAAACAATGTACTGTCATTGAATCGTACTATGTCTGGACATCCCAGCCCAGGCAAACTCTGCCATAAGCACAATCCGGTAATGCACAAGGGTTATTAAATAGACCTTCTATGTCTGCTCCACAACTGATAAATTTAACTGTAAATACATTAGAACATTTCCACTAATGGTAACAATCAAAAAATTTCCTGTGCACAAAATTAAAGAAATCTGTATGAGCATACCCTCGCTTGCATATGAATGCAACCATTATGGTGACACACTCTCAGATATGTAAACTAGACATGTCTGCACATTTGTATCATGGAGCCTTGCACATTGCACAGTGATTTCTCCCGCTCCCCCCTGTAGGCTACTCGTCTTCATGACTGACTGCTCTCAACCTGTTCACTGTCCGCCTTGAGGCAAGCAAGTAGTCCATGCAAGGTATGATGGGAAAGATGACAGCATCACAGGCAAACATACCGACCTATGCAAAGGCCAGCCAACCAGCATTACACTGACCAGAAAGGGTATGTTCATACATTTGTGGCAGAACAGCAGAATCTTAAACCTGCAAAGGAGATTTGCACTCCTGTAGACTAGCATTTGTCCAGAGTACTTGAAATATGTCAGAAAAGAAAGCTAAATTTGTCGCTAGAGTTCATCTTTTAATAAGTCAATAAGTCAGCAAATTGTTTGCTTTTCTTGCACATATAATTGCAACATTGTATTCTTAAGTCTGTACATATAACTAATGTTTCACTCTCTGTTTAGCCAGTGGGCTTCTGTATGAAGGAGTTTACTGTGTTATGTTCCCTGATCATTACATACCTGAGCAAATAGCTGTTGACTTAAGAGACCTGCCTCAAACATAATTTATCACCTGAAGAGTCTTGGATTGTATGTGCACAAAAGTATAACACCAAGTTTATAAGTAAAAACTACAAAGAACAGCTAAACCGGTACAAATTAACAAAGAACAAGTTGTCTGTTGTAGGCAGTAAGACAGAGCAGATGTGCCGCGCATCACGGGCGAGTGATAGAAATGGGAATCGACTTACGCATGTACAGAGCGAGAATTGGAAGTTTTGGAAGGATGAAAATAAGGAAAAAGGAGTGATAAGATTAGTGATGGAAATAGGAGCAGTGATTATCAGCATGATATTGTTGATGATAGCAGGAGTGGAAACAAACCCAGGACTGGTCGAGATGGAACAGATAAGAGAAATGTTAAGAGAGTTTACTAGGGGAAAAGCTGAAAGACGTAGGTAAATAAATGCAGAAAAACACAAGACACAGAGGAAAGGATAAGAGAACAGAAAAAGGAGGCAGACATCCAGTTAGACAAATGCAAAAGAAGATTGAACAACAGAGAGAGGAAGCATGAGAGACAGCAGAGTAAGAAAAATTGCATTTTCTACGGAATAAGGGAAGATTATACAAAATGAACTATGGAAATTGTAAGACAAATTATAGAAGGAAGACTAGAAATGAAACTACAAGGATGGGAAATAGAAGACGCATTTCAACTAGGCAGAAGAAGCAGAGGACAACGGCCAATTTTGGTAAAATTCATGACAATGGAAATCAAATGGGAGACTTAAAGAAATACAAGGAAATTAAAAGTTACCAGATTTTCATTGAACAAGATTACAGTAAGGAGGAAAGAGAGATGAAAAAGGAATTAATAAAGAAAACAATGAAAGCCAGGCTGAAGGAAAAAAAGCATTTATAAAAGGTTTCCAATTGTACATCGAAGGGGAGAGATGGGGCCTAAACCTGAGGGTCAGTGAATAGTACAGAGTACAGAATCAGTGAAATTATGAGGTTGATAGACATAATGAGATAAGACAGCATATTCTTAGGCGACTTAGGAAGTCTGGCCAAAGATAGACAACAGAAAGAGAGGGGGGGAAGCAAAGAGGGGAAGAAGAAGGATCAGCTGGCAGAGGAGTGGAAGAAGCATAGAGGGAGAAGCCGATGACATCAGATGAAAGCAGTGCAGGAGAGGAAATAGCAAAGAGAAGTAGTGACATGTGTTTTCAAGGACAGGGTAGTGAGGGGAGAGAAGGTGCATTGGCAGCAGGGGGCAAGATTAGGTTTTGTGAGTGAAGAAGCTGATGATGAGTTGATATGGAGAGAAAACTTAAAAGTAATATCAAGAGATGGATGCAGTATTATATAGGATCTTTCAACAAGAGTGTCCTATCTTTGAACTTAAATAAAACACGTTCTATAAATGATGGAGGTTTATTTCCTTTTTTATTTTTGAACATAATTAATGTCATTACATGTGGAAGAGAACATCAGTTAAGTGACCGCCGCGACTTCGTTGGTTTGCGCATATATGGTTGACCCAATTTTCAATGACAGAAGAACGTAAATTAGGTCCAACTTCACAAATAACACGCGTGATGTTATTCATAAGATCATTTACTGTTTTTGGCTTGTTGACATAAACTCGAGATTTAACATAACCCCACAAGAAGTAATCCAACAGCGTTAAATCATGTGACCACGGGGGCCAGTTAACATCACCACCATGAGAAATGATGAAACCTCTGAACTTCTCCTTCAAAAGATCGATTGTTTCGAAAGCAGTATGACATGTGGCACCATCTTGCTTGAACCAGATGTTTCTGAGATCCATACCATCCAATTGAGGCCAAAAATAGTCCTTATAAGAGCCTGGTATCTTTCTCCATTGACTGAGCTTCTCCATCTTCATCTTGCAAAAAGTATGGATCAATGATTCCGCCATACCAAAATCCATACCACACAGTAACCTTTTGGGGATGAAGTGGTCGTTCTTGAATCTGCATTAGATTGTGATTGCTCCAATAGTGACAATTTTGTTTAACACAACCATTCATCCAAAAGTGGGCTTCATCGCTGAAGATGATTTTTCGACAAAAATCCAGGTCAGCTTCCAATCGCTCCATAGCCCAGTCAGCAAATACACAGCGCAACCTATGGTTGTTGGGCTTTAGTTCTTGAGTTAACACCATTTTGTAGGTGTGAAACTTCAAGTCCAGATGCAAAATTTGCCAAGTTGTGGTTGGCAAAAGCCCCAATTCTTGCGCTGAACAAGCAATTGATTTGTTTCCGTTCTCGCCTACACTCTCACGAACGGTGCCTATGTTTTCGTTGGAGCACTTACGTCGATTACATACAGTCGTTCTTAGATCACTGACAGAACCACTTCTTTCAAATTTACCGATCAAACGCCGAATCATTCTCTCGCAGGGACAGTTATGCACACCGTAAACTTCATGCAATACACGGAAGGTTTGGTGAACAGATGATCCATTTTGATAATAAATTTTCACAATTTCTACGCGTTGCTAAATGCTGTAACGTTCCATGGCTATTTGTCAATAACAACTGTAACTACATGAAAAAAATGACTGCTGTAACTCAATAACAATGGCAGCTATCACATGTTAAAGATAGGACACTATTGTTGAAAGACCCTTTACAAGTAAAAGGGGTACAGGAACCCATAAGGGAAGTGCCATCACAGAGAGTAACAAAGAGGCTTATGGGAGAAATTAAATCCGAAAGAGAAACATAGAGACAAATAGGGTTTACATTATAAAAATTATTATTAAAATTCTTAAAACACGCCAGGCTTTTTGGCCGTGGTGTAAACGATAAAACATCGCCTGACATTCCGGCGGGCATCTTCAGAGGACACACTGAGCGGCTTCTGGCACCAACTGTTCGTTAATCAGTAACCAACCTGTATTTATACCAGGGACAGTACAACGTGCACTAATCTGATTGAAAGACAGCTAGTCATTGCGTTACTGGACCTGGAATGTAGCAATGACAGCGAATGTGTTTTTGTTGTGTAATATGCAATTTCTTCAATGCCGGTAACCAGACTTTATGCAGTCGGGTTAATTCTTCTTTTTTATTGAAGTTGTTACGGGGTTTAAATATTTCTATGGCCTCGCAATATAGCCTGGCATGATAATAAGGTGTTTTGTTGAGCACTTCTGTCTCGTGAAATCTGATATCATGGCCTTGTAATAGTGCGTGTTCTGCTACTGCAGACTTTTCTGTCTGTCCTAATTTGCAGCAGGCTTTATGCTCCTTTATTCTTGTATTGATACTATGTTTTGTAGTACCAACATAAACCTGTCCGCAGCTGCAGAGTATGCAGTATACTCCGTGTATGGATAATGCGTCTTGTTTATCTTTCACAGAACGGAGACACTGTTTTAGTTTGGTAGTAGGAACAAAGATGGGCTTAATGTTGACTTTCTCTAAGAGTTTCTAATGATTTCATTGAAAGATTAAAACTAATAAAACTAGAACCAGGTGACCAGATGATAAGTTTTGATGTGGTCTCCCTGTTTACTAAGGTTCCAATAGATGATGTGCGGAGCTACATTTCTGAGATATTTCCAGAGGACATTACAGCCTTATTCCGCCACTGTCTGACCATTACATATTTCCAATGGGGTAAAAATTATGAACAAATAGATGGAGTGGCCATGGGGAGTCCCTTAGGCCCTGCAGTGGCCAACCTATATATGGAAAAGTTTGAGCAAGAGGCTTTTAATTCTACCAACTATAAACCAAAAATATGGTGGAGGTATGTTGACGATACTTTTGTGATCTGGCTACATGGTGAGGAAACACTCAAGCAATTTTTTGAACATCTCAATAAAGTCAGTCAGAATATAAAATTCACTATGGAGGAAGAAAAAGAAAAACAGATTGTATTCCTGGACGTGTTGGTAACTAAAAAGGAAGACCTGACTCTGGGACATACGGTGTACCATAAACCAACTCACACAGATCGTTATGTTCATAAAAGTTCTAAATCATCATCCCCGTCAAAAGCGAACTGTAATACATACACTAACTGAACGAGCAAAACGCATTTGTGAGCCCACCACCTTCCATAATAAAATACAACCTGTACGGGAGGCATTTTAGAAAAATGGTTATGGGCTAAAAGAAATACAATGTGCTTCACATCCAAGAAGACTTAAGGACACTCCAAAGGTAGAAGAATTTAAAGAGCAAAATAAAGCGTTCCTTCCCTACATAAATAAGGTGACTGACAGGATAGGCAAACTCTTAGAGAAAGTCAACATTAAGCCCATCTTTGTTCCTACTACCAAACTAAAACAGTGTCTCCTTATTATCATGCCAGGCTATATTGCGAGGCCATAGAAATATTTAAACACCGTAACAACTTCAATAAAAAAGAAGAATTAACCCAATTACATAAAGTCTGGTTGCTGCATTGAAGAAATTGCATATTAAACCACAAAAGCACATTTGCTCTAATTGCTAAATTCCAGGCCAGGTAACGCAATGACTAGCTGTCATCCAATCAGATTAGTGCGCATTGTACTGTCCCTGGTATAAATACAGGTTGGTTACTGATTAATGAACAGTTGGTGCCAGAAGCTGCTCAGCGTGTCCTCTGAAGATGCCCGCCGAATGTCAGGCGAAACGTCAGGCGATGTTTTATCATTTAGACCACGGCCAAAATGACTGGTGTGTTTTAAGAATTTTAATAATAATTTACATAATGTTGATGCTGGCCGTGAAAGCTTAAGTATGTAAATAGGCTTTAGCTGTAAAAATTATGTTCTGGAACATGGAGGGATAAAAGGAGAAATGATAAGTGGGGAAACAAAGGGTAATGAAAGAGGTGGATATAATAGGAGTAGCAGAGACATGGTTAGAAGGAAGAGACAAAATTGAAGTGAAAGGTTAAGTGTATATTGAAGAAATAGCATAAGAAAAAGCAGCAGGAATAGAGGATCAGGAGGGCTAGGAATATTCTCAAAGGTAGAACTGAAACTAAAGTTATTTATGTCATATGGTTATTAGTCAGGCAAAGGATTGGAGAAGTGTAAAAACCACCATTGGAGTAGTGTATAATTTGCTAGTATCATCACGTTTCCACAACAATAATTTGTGTAATGAGTTGGAGAAAGATGTAGATGTCTTTAGAAACAAATATGCAGACATTGAATTTATTATGATGGAGACCTGAACGTTAGAATTGGGAAAGAGAAAGGCAGACAAGGAGGAGTATGCAAATGCTTAGAAGGGGGGGTGAAAGAAGTCGGGGAAAGGACTAGTAGAGACTGTGTCATAAACAATGAAGGGAAGAAACTGTTAGAATTCTGTGAGAGAAACAGTATACAAATATGCAACGCCTCGATGGAGGGAGACAAAGGGGAGAATTTACACAGGCAAATAAGAATGGACAAAGAGTTGTAGATTGCATATTCATGAGTGAAGGAATAAAGAAAGGGTGGAAAGGTTCAAGGTCGGGAACGAGATAGTGAACAGTAGCTACTTCCCACTATTTTTAGATATAAAAGTAGTGGGTCAAGAAATAAAATCAAAAGAGACAGGGAAATTAAGGAAATATAATCCATTTAAGTGGAAGGAGGAGAAGGGGGAATACTTCAGAAGGGAATTAAACTCGGAAGTTAGAATTGGTTACTCAGCAAGTGGGGGTACAAAGCCTAATGGAGAATAAAAGAAAGGAATGGCAAGAAAGATTAATACTCAAAATAAAGGAGGCAGAGAAAAATAAGAATTGCAAGAAGCTATGGGAATTGGTAAGGAGGGCAAACAAAAATGGGATGACGAAAACAGAGATCATGCCAGGGGAGTGGCTGGAATATTTCAGGAGGGTGATATGGAATGACAACAAAATAAGGTTAGACAAGGCCATGATAGTTCAAATAGAGTAGGAAAATGAGAAACTGGACGGCAGATTCACAGAAAGAGAGATATACCAACAGTTAAGAGAAGTCAAAAAAGGAAAGGTGGTAGGGTCAGACGGTATACCAGGGTAGCTTTAGAAGGAATATGCTGAAAAGAGAAAAGAGTTAAAAGTTTTGATAAAGGTGCGAAATAAAGTAAAAGAAATATAAGAGTTTCCAGCAAGCTGGAAAACAAGTATGGTAGTACCAATATACGAGGGCAGATCGAAAAGTAATGCGCAATAATTTTTTCCTGCATTGGTATTGGAGCTGGAATGTTGTAATTTCATACAGATATAGTTTGAAGTTTTCACTACAGAGGGAATTTTTTGTTTCATGTGCAGCTCTAGTGAGAGAAGCATGAACTATGCAACAAAGATGGTGCACATGTTACTGTTGTCCACGTGTGAAGAGCAGAGAAGTGTGGTTCGATATTTGTGGGCCAAAGGGCATAAACCAAGTTATATTCACAGGGACATGGGGATGATTGCATGGACCATAGCAATGTCTCCAGGTCGTGTGCATTCTTCCTAGAGTGCTGTGTGAACCTTAGTGATTTGCCACTATACGGGGGGCCGGTAACAGCTGCAACCCCACAGAATGTCAGCAGCATTGAGGCGGCAATTTTGAATGACCGGCGTGTGCAACTGCAAACCTTATCACAACAATTCAACATTTCCTATGGTGCAGTGTACAATATTGTTCATGACACGTTGAAATTTTGTAAAGTTAGTGCTCACTGGGTGCCTAAGAACCTGACAGACAACCACAAGGGCCAACGAATGATAACGAGCTTGAATCACCTAACATGGCACACCGCAGAAGGGCATGACTTTCTGAAAGGAATTGTCACTGGTGATGAGTCGTGGCCAGGACTGATGTGTGCAGATAATGTAACAGTAGGAGCCATAACAGTGATAGGTTTATAGAAAACAATAAATGAAATACATGAATTCTGTGAGGAATGAATATAAATAAATCCAAAATTATGATTTTTAAAAAAGGTACGTAATTAAGGAAAGATGAGCAATGGAACTTTAGTGGGAAAAACTGGAAGTGGTCAAGAAATTTGATTACTTAGGGGTGTGATGAAGTAGTAATGGAAAGTAGGAGGCTCACAGTAGAAAAATAGTGGCAAAAAGCAAAGCAGCTATGATAAATGTAAGAACATGTAAGTTTAAATTGGAAATGTCCACAAAATGGTTGGAGAGGGTATACACGGCTATGGTGGGAGCAAGAATGTTATACAGAGCGGAAATAAGGGGTGGGGGATCAGATTTAACAGTTAAGGTGGACCAGAGTTACAGGTTATTTTATAAAGAGCTATTAGGTTTGCTGCTATCAGCCCCAGGGTAAATCGCTTTACTGGAATTAGGGAAATCAGGAAGGAAAGGTATAGGGCTAGAGAGAATGACAAAATTTTTGTATAAATGCTTGACAAGGAAAGGGGGAGATATATTAAGAAGTTGTATGGTTCAACGGGTGGGTATAAGAAATGAGAACAGTTGGGGAGCACGGTTGAAGATAGCGTAAAAAATAGGAATGAAAGATATATGGTTACAAGAGGAAAGATGCAGTCCAAGTTTCTGGATCCAAGTGAGGTAAAGGGTGGAGGATATTGAAAGGCAGGAGATATGGGGAAGCATAGAAAACAAAAAAATCCTTTAAATTTTACAGGAAAATAAAGGAATGGAGTAGAGAAAGGTATATAGAGCAATGTAATAAAAGAGAAAAAGAAGGGTTAGCTTGAATGAGAATGGGAACGGTATTTTAAGTGGCCTAAGAGGTATTGATAAAGGAATATGTGAATTTTGTGATGGTGAGGAAAGTGTAGACCATTATCTAACTGAATGTGAAGATTTAAAAAATGGAGAGAGAATATCTGGGATAAGAAATGGAACAATATGGAGGGTGATTTAGTCGCACTGATAATGTTAACAAGCAATCAGGAAGAAAGAAATAGGAAAGTAGGGGATTTTTTTTAATAAAAATGAAAGAGAAATGGATGAGGAAAGTCAAAGAGAAGAAGAGAGAGGGGAGGTAAGATAAAATGAAATAGATTGCAATGAGGCTTTAGTAAAGACAAGTAAAAGTTGCACAGCAGTGCTTTGAAGGCCAGGGAGCTGCACTGGCTGTGCAACACAAAGTAGGGTACCAGGCATGTACATAATAAAGTAGAAGCATGAAAATAAATGTAATAAAATTACATATATTTTCATGTAACCTAAAATATGTACAATAAACTACATACATACAACAAAGAACAGCAAAAAACTTTAACGTATGCCATTAAATAAAAGAATAAAAGTTTGGTATGACTAGAGGAATCAGAAATGTAGTGGATCTGCATTTAGATACTGTTTACTCTAACCAATTTTGACATTGGCTAAACCGCAGTGTGTTGGCTGAATTTGAAGCAGATGAAAAAATATCATTGCCCAATCGACTTTCCACTTTGTGATCGATATAATCATTGATATGCATTCCCATTCTCATTACCGGGCTATTGTGAGCTAAAATCTTGTATGTTGTATTGCTTTTTGTTCTCATTTACATTTTGGTTACCATTCTCAGATTGTTAACCAGCCTTAAGATGGTAAAAAGAAAGGCCTGTGCAGTATAAAAGCATCAACAGTAATCATAATTATAACTGGTTTTCTTCTTAAGATACCAATATTACTCACAGTTTTAATACATTCTGGCGATTTATATCAAGAATAATATACCATTTAGAGACATTTGAAGTCCATATCTGTGAATCATTAATTATAACCACCATGTGCATTATGCTTTTGAATATCAAATAAGTTTGTGCAAATACATTCACATGCCTACATAAATACAAAATTTAAAAATATGTACATGTAAAGTTTGTAATGTCAAAATATTGAATTCAGTAAACAAAGTCTACCGGAGAAAAGTGAATAATAACCTTCAGTTGTGCATAATGCCTTTTTCATAACAGAAATACATCCTTTGCATCAGAGCTTTTACCCCATAATATCACACCATAAGTTAGTTGCATGTTAAAAAAGCAGTGATAAAAGTAAAGCAAACAATTCTTAAATCTGTTAATGCTCGCTGTATGATATTCTACACATAAATCAGATTCCAAAAATGTAAGGGGTACACTTTCTTAATTGCATTGTGTTCCATTGTTGATGCTTGCATCTGCTGCATTAAAGTTCTCAGTAGGGCTTATTATTGTTTTCCTATCATTTGTTGACATTGTAAAGAAGTGAGTATAATTGCCTACTTGTTAAAGAAGAATAAATAATGCAACACCATTGTTTTAACATGTGCAGTAGACAGTAAAGATGTTGATCAGGATGAAGTACCAAGTGACAATTACGAACACAACTATGGCATGGGATATCAGGGAGAGTGATTTTGGACATATGCTGAAGTGAGATGCATAAAAGCTCTGCAGCAGGCCTTGTTTAAAGTGAAACAAGATGTTCATTTAGTTGCTGAATCTACTAAGAGAAACACATTAGAAGAAAGTGGAAAACAAATCTCTTAAACAAAGCACTGA
Organism: Deroplatys truncata; assembly: GCA_030765065.1. NCBI lineage: Eukaryota > Metazoa > Arthropoda > Insecta > Mantodea > Mantidae > Deroplatys > Deroplatys truncata. The sequence goes on from CM060990.1 coordinate 536,308,689, forward strand.
AAGATATCTGCTGTAAAAATCAGAAACAAAATTCACAACAGATAACTACATAACCCTGTTAGAATACCTTAAAAGAAAGCAAGTAAGTGGACAGAGAAAAACCTGGAGAAATCTTAACATTCATTAGTAATCAGAGCACAGAGCCAACATGCATACAGGAATGGCAAGAAGGAAAGTATGCACCTGTGAATATTTTTTGACAGTTTCTTGATGACAGCTTTCTTGAACTAATTTACAGGAAAATTGTTACTTGCGCTATGAAAAAAAGGTAATTTTTTTGAGTGCTATACTGATATTTTGAATTACATGGCAGTTTGACTTGACTATGTCATGCTTAGTCACAGGCACATGTTTTGGGAAATGCATGTAGATTTTCACAATTATCTCATTTTTATGTGTCATTACAAGGAACAGTTTTGAATAAATACAGAGTTTTTTGTCTAAATCATAATTCCAACTTACAATTCAACTTACAGGATCTCATTGTAGATATGAATATAAAATTACAAGAATTTGCTTCACCTATACAGTAAACTCTCGGTTATTCAGGGTAATGGGGGGGGGGAGGTGCACAAAAAATGGAAAAACATGAATTACCAGGAAACCTGTAATTTAATGTTTTTTAAGGTACAGTATATATAATTAGTAAATTACTTTTAAAAATCACTTTTTTCAAGATTGTATTTTTTGTTCAAGGGTTTATCCAACTTTTGTACTATTAAGTTAAATCACATTAATGTAGGTACTGTAGGCCTATTTATGTCTTAAAATAGTCAGTGATGCTGGTCTGCTTCTGAGAGGAGTTGGCACATTTTCACATGGCACTTCAAATTTTTATTTTAATGTCAACACATGTTTTTTCGTTTCTCTGCCATCTCTTTTACAAACTTCTGTTAACTTCCTTTGTTGGCACTTACATGCTGATTAACACCAGAAAACTGAGCTTGTTTTCGATTTTCACAGAACAGGCAGGCCGATAACAGTGAAAATGGTACTCTATAAAGTTGTGTGGTTTATTGCTAGCAACTCATGCAGAAAGCTTAGTTCACAAGTGGATGAAAACTAAAGCACTTTTTTCTGTACAAAGATGCCCAAATAATCTGCAAACGAAATAACTTATACACAAATAATCGGTAGTTTACTGTAGTTGACTGCTTGATGCTCTCATGGAAACATTATGAAACACTTTGCTATTTCATTTATTTGAGGCAAATTTGTGCATTTTATGTTCAAGTTCTGGTGCTTAGCAAACCCAAAATATATTACTAAATTTTGAACCATACGTAGAAGCTGCTGACAAAGATGATGTTGATATGATCCTGTGTTCATGCATCACTCAGGATGCACTGGATGCCTATCACAGGGAAGCACAGTGCTTATTGATAATTATTTCAATTCATTGCCATTTCTGGAATCCTTTACTGTGAAAGGACTGAAATATGTTGGTACAATTACAAATGATTAGGTGGAAAAGTTCTTCTGAGATCTGAAAAAAGAGGTAACAGGTAACATGCAAAGCTTATATGATGATGAAAGCCTTATCACCCTGATAAGATGACAGGTAACTAATATCGTTGAGGACCCTGTCCTTGGAAAAGGCCAGTTTCATCAATGGAACCATCAAGAAAAGAAATACAAAAATTTGTCACCTTCCATTGTGGTTGAAGATTGCAATTGGTATATGGGTGATGTTGATCTTTTTGATTAGCTGTACAGAGCACACTGGCTGAAAATCAGAAGTAAGAGGTGATACTGGCCTCCCATCAGATTCCATGTCAATAATGCAGTTGTTAATGATTGGTTCTTCAACGATGCATAGACAAGGACATCCTTCTATTGGAGTTTACTAGAAAAATAGCATTTTCTGCATCCACAGGACCACAGATCATCAGTCCACGAAGAATATGTTTATGTAAGATATCTATGGCGAAGGAACTTTGATTCTTTGAATAATAATGAAAAATTTGTACTCTTCATGTATAATTCATACTGTTCGCATTTTTGTGGACCACTGATGAAATTTGATATGATGGAGTGAATCGCCTAATTGATTGTACTGTGGTACTCACATGGCTGTTGTGTTTGTGGAAAATGTGCCTAAATTTCATATTAAAAAATATCAGATATTTTTATTTTGGGCATTAATCGGTTAATATTCTTAGCAAATAAATAGCTCCATTCATTCTTAGATTCCATTTCATTCATTTATTATTAATCCATTAAAACATGACTGTTGTAGGATACATGAAATATTATATACATTATTTATAATTTACATCAAATGAGAAATTTTAATTTAAGTTTACTTAAAGATTTAGAAAATCATCTACACAATAAAAGCTGTAGTCCTTTTAAGATGTTTAATAACATCCTTTTAAATTTGTGTTGTGATTCAATATTTTTTGTGTATTCAGGTAGCTTGTTATATAGATGTAGGCTAGCATATGTGAAACTATTTTCATAATGCTTAGTCCTGTGTGAATTTACAAATAGTTCATGCTTGGCTCTGGTGTTATATGTATGAACTTGAATTTGTTTTGGATTAACTTAAGTGAGCTTTCTTATAGACAAGAGTTTCATATATGTATATGAGTGCTAAGCTAGCTGCTGAAGAAGGAGGTTGTGTGTGGTAAGAGCTCCAGTTCTTTAGTGCAGAAAGGGATTAAGGAACAATGGGAGTGGACATGAGCAATGAACATCAACAATGGGAGTAAATAAAGAGATAGAACTGACTTGTTTGGAAACAGGAAATTAAGAGACCATAGAGTACTAGAAAATGGAGGAAAAATCAATATCTTTGTAATGATAACGGCTATTATGACATTGCTAGTGATTGGAAGCATAGAAATGGGTTCCGGACCAGTTGAACAGACAATTTTAGAACAGTTTGTTAGCAAGATGGACGGCATAGAGATGCATCTAAGTAATAAAATGAAGTTATGAAGGAAATTAAAGAAGAAATCAAGTAGGAAATTCAAGGAATGAATAGAGAAATGGAGTGTGTCAAGTTTAGGATAAACAACATGGAAGAGAGATTTCATAAATTAAATGTGCTATTTTCTGCAATAGAAGAAAGAAGAGGGATTTGGCCTATTTAAGAAGTGATAGAAATTTTAGAAAGCTGGAAATGAAATTGCATGGATGGGGGATTGCAAATGCTTACAGGATAGGAAAACAGAGGGGAAGAAGGATGATCAGTGCCAGATTTACTCACAAGTGCTGTGAGGTGTTAAGCTTTATTGTGCTAAGAGTTTTACAAATTTGATTGTCTACTGCACTCAAAATGTCAAAAGGAATGCATACATTAGCAGGGATTTGTCAGTTGAGCAATATAAATTGAAGTTTCAATTAGTTTAAAAAGTCAAGAATGCCCAAGCGGAAGGAAGACAAGCATACATAGAAATTTCCAGCTTTGGATAAACAGAAGAGCAGTAGCTGAGAATGAGATGGAGTTGAGGAACGATAGCAAGAAGAGATGAATTGGTAAATTTTAAGGCTAAACAATGGGAAAGAGGGACGGCCAGTTCAAGGAAGGGTGCAAGTGACCCGACAAGCAAGTGTGTACCACCAGCGAGAGAAGGGGAGAGCTGCCAAGGCCAACTGGTGGACTAGCTAGTGATGTCACTATGTACTGGAATTCCTGTGGACAGAAAGCTAACATGGCAAGTGGACAGCTGGTACATGGAAACACAGGAGAGGCAAATGACTCCAAGAGATTGTCTAGCATCATCTCAACACCCCAAGGGAGTTTAATTGAAATTGAGTGGGCAGTCCAGGGACAAAGTGGGAACAGAAATATATGAGGATTACAGCAAGAAAGAGGGAAGGAGCCTGAGAGTGTCATCAGTAGAAGTTGGAGGAAGTTAAAGGAATTCATATTCAAGGCAGGTTCACAATAGAAGAAAGCAGAAGATGAGGGGGTTGTAAGGCTTGTTTTTTTTAACTGTGAGGGTTTACAAAGAGGATTGAGTTGTCATGTCAAAAGCATTTTGAAGGAAATCCAAATTTTAGCTGTAGCAGAAAGTTGGCTGGAAGAAGGCAATCAAATAGATATGACAGGTTTCACATGTATTAATAAACCAGGAAGGGAAAAAAAAGGCAAGAGAGAGAAAGAGTGTCTGGTGGAGTGGGGGCATGTATTAGAAATGATAACAATAAATAAAGTCAAGGAGAAAAAATCTAAACTAAAGTCCGTGAGGTTTAAGTAGTCGTGTCCCTTTTAGACAGAGAAAGGAGTACTCACCATCTCGCTCTCACTCTATGGTGACACAGACAAAGCAGATACACCAGTCAAACGCACATCAGTGGCGGAGTGCCCGTCCTCCTCTCCGACCGTTTGTTGTTCATTCTCGGATTCACCGTCAGAAACTTCAAACAAATCTTCGTACTCTTCTTCCGATTCCAATTCCTCTAAATTTATGACTAATCTGTCCGTAATTTCATCTACCAGACCGTCTTTCTCCCAGTAAAACTGATTAGTGTTTTGCACATGCTCACACGCCCTTTTCCATTGGTCTGGAGTCACTTTTGTAATCGCATTATCAAAGAACAGTTTTACATCACCACTTTTAAATGAAAATTATGTTTGGCAACATCGTTCTTGACTTGCGCCCATATAAGTTCTATAGCATTGAAATCACAGTGATAAGGTGGCAACCGTACTATAGTATGTCCATGCATTTCGCGAGTGTATCAATTTCATAAACTTTGAGATTGTCTTTTTTCAATTTAATTAACTCTATAGTACTGTTTTGTCGCTCGTGGACCAAACTCAATATTTCTATTACAAAGTCATTCCTGCGTATGGGATTTGAATGGAGATGAAGTGGGTGTTTTATTAATTTCTATGGAATGTTAAGGGGATTGCCCATAACGAATACACTATTAGAAGGATTGTTAAGTAGCAACTTATTGACAAACCAATCCTTGAAAATATTGTTATCCATTTCTTCATGGTAGTCTCTACTGGATTTGGCTTTAAAGTTAGTAAAGCATTAGGAATGAACCCTGTTGAACATCGCTCCTTTGCCTATTAGTGTTTTAAGAGGGAAATCATTTTCATCACTGTCACACTTACACACCTTATTTCTCGTATGGTTTATATTTACCCGTTTCGTCAAGGTACACTATAGGCCTACTAGTAGCCCTCAGTTCTTCATTCGTCTTAAAAACCGAAATCGTTTAGAAGCAATATTCATTCGTTCCATTAAAAACGTCTTCCTTGCGAATTTTTACTATAACTGAAATTAAGCTTTTTAAGAATTCTTCTTAACGACTAGGTACACACTTCCTTTCAGTAAGTCTTGAACTTTCAAAGCCTCATATATGTCCTGCAAACTAGGCAGAACGTTCATACGCTATAACGAATAAATTGTTTGCTTAATAGCAGCTGCAGTGAATGAATTTATTTCTCTTTTTTTTGTTGCAATCTCCTATTTGGGCGCTTCTTGCCTGGAGTTTGCAACCTACCGCCATTAGCTTCAGCATTTGTGTGTTCTTTTAAAATTCGCCGGACGGAAGAAGAAGAAATAGCTGTAGCAGCAGCAGTTCTAACTACACTTGTCACTGAAGTAGTCGGCTTTCCACATTTAAATGCATCACATTCATCACTGAAGAAACTTGAACTTTAACTACATTTCCCTACCATCTGATTTTAGAATTTTCCCTCGAGAGCCAATTTGAAAGAATACAAATACAACCAAAACTACTAGAAAATAATTCATTATATCCATATGTTGTAACAAAGGAAATATCTTGCGCATCGTGTAAAACCGCTAAAAATAACAAACTCATAGTGCCACAGCTCATACGCCACTGCAATCTTCAGTCAGCATACAATAGAAGTGGGAGGGTAGGAGCTTCTACGGGTCTGGAATTTCCACAAATCGCAAGAAAGAAGTGGTTGCTGTCCCATCCCCTCTGCTAGACAAGGACAGCACTCTATGTGAGACAAGGACAGTAGAAAACCTGCCAACTTAAACCTCACAGAGAATAGATAGTGTGATGTGGTTGGTACTAATCCTCTACTCCTCCATAAAATGGAAAATGAAATGGAGGAAACAGGGAGTGAATATGCACTGATTGAATTCATGATAGTGGGGGATTTGAATGCAAGATGTGGGGATCTACAGGCTAGAAGTGGTAGTTCAAGAGGGGATGAGATTAGAGTGGATGACGAAGGCTTTTGTGTCAGAACCAGTAAAGATAAAATGGTAAGTGAAGAAGGCTTAAAATTGATTGACTTTTGTGAAAATACAAACTGCGTTATATTAAATGGGTGTTGCGGGGGAGGACAAGGATGGTGAATTTACTTGTGTTGGTGGAGCAGGTCAGAGTAGTGGATTATGCACTTTATAGTGAGGATTTATTACCATTGATGGCTAATTTTCAGGTATTGAATGTTTCTGGTAACAATGTTCATTTTGCTTTGAGTATTGCACTAATGATAAATATAAAAGCAGATGAAGTGATTAGCGCAGAGGAGAACAATTATGCAGTGAAAATAGAACAGCTCAAGTGGGTTACTGAGAAAGCTGACTAGTTCTATTGGATAGTAGATTCTGAAATGTCAAAATTATGTTGCATGGTATCAATTCTATGGTGAATAAGCTTGAAGAAAATATAGCATTGGATATATATATATACACATACTTTAGTAAAGCGGCCAGGAAGAAGCATGAAGAAAAATAGTAGGAAAGTTAGCATAGTTAATGACTGTAGGAGTATGCGTAATTTGGTCAGAAGGGCAGTGATCTTCTGGAGGGAGAGTAATGGAAATGGGGAGAGAGAGATGATGATCATCCAACTAAAAGAGGCCTTAAAACTGTTGTTGGAGGTGAAAAGAGGAAAGTGGAGAAGAGAAAGAGCATTTGAAATCGAAGCTATAATAGTGTTAGTAGGGGCTTCACAAATTTGGCAGGTACCGTGCCTTTGTTTTATGCCAAGGCCACAACTGCCTTATATGCATATCGGCTGAGATGGCAATGACCTTGGTATTATGGCACTGCCCAGCAGCAGTGCAGGGCATGTCAAGGGTACATTTATCAGCTGTGAGCTGTCTCAGTCATTGCTTTGTCTTCGTGTTGTGAAGTGATTCAACAATACATGTGTTGTGTGTGATTTCCTTAGGAATGTTATTCTCTTATTAGTCCATGAAAATGCCTGCCAACAAATTCACGCTTGAACAGCATATTTTTATGTACGATACATACGTGAAAACTTAATCATGTGGACAGATGTGTAGACAATTTCATCAGCAATTTCCTGGTTATCCAGTTTTGGGTAGAGACACAGATGTTTGGTCAATAAATTTATAATAACGGGATTGTTAAACACTAAAAAATAAAGTTTATAGGAACAATCCCCATACTATCATTAAACTTAAAGACAATATAAAAGCAGAAATTTTGAACATTATATGAGAAGAACTCGTGCATGTGAATGGTAATTTCATCTGATGTCAAGAATGGCTTCATGCAGGTGGACATCACTTTCAACAACACTTGTAACAAGGTTAGTACTCATTACATATATGTTACTAACACTCGTGAGTAAGTAATGCAGGTGTTGCGGAACAAAAAAAACCACAATGTAGTAGACTGTGCATGGAGCATGTATTCGTGCGATCTGCGGTCTTGGTATAAAACGAAGGCACTGTAGTTGGAAAATCTACAAGAAAATGAGCTAAAAGCACCTCAATCAAACCAGCAGAAGGGCTCTGATATTAGGAGCAGTTGTTTGAAAAGGGTGTAGGGAGATGGATCTAGAGTTGACTTGTAGTTATATTCATATTCAGGAGTTGGATAGGCCATTTTCAAATGATGAAATTCTGAAACATGTAGGGAGTTTTTATAAAAACAAAAAACAAAGTGGTGGATATTGATGGCCTGTCAGCAGAATTTACCAAGCATGGTGCGAGGATAGGGATAGAATTCAGTGTTTTAACTAGAGTTTTGAAAGGAATGAAGGATAACAAATCTATCCCTAAGGGTTGGATGGTGGCAATAATTCAGCATATTCATAATGGAAAGGGAAGTGTAGGTGATCAAGGTAATTACAGAAGAATAGCATTGCTGTCAAATTTGGGAAAAATGTTTACAAGAATTGTTACAGAAAGAATACAAAACTGGGCAGAAGAGAACCAAAGATTGTCACCATTTCATTCAGGATTCAGAAAGGGGAGTAGGGCAGTGGACAATATATTGATCATTAAAACTTTAAGTTGACAAATACCTGTGGATGAAAAGAGAAAGGATAGATGCAATATTTACAGATTTTGAGAAAGCATATGATAAAAGTAATAAGGGAAGCATTATGGTATAAGTTAAGACTGAAAGGCCTAAGCAAAGGTATGGTGCAGTTATTTATTGAATTATAGCAGCAGAATACACTTGAAGTAGTTATTATGTATTGTATATTATTTAGCTTCTTGTTTGGGAAGCCAATTTGAAGTAGTTGTTATGTTACATAATAAATTTCGTAACTTATTATTAACTTCTCGCTTGGGAAGCTAACTTGAAGTATTGTTCTTGGAGTTTACTTTGTTTAAGAAGTTTGCAACATGCTTTGGGCGTCGGTTTGAATTTGTTGATTACGTAATAGTTACTGTCATTATGCAATATGCTGCTACGTATGAGAAGATGATTTAAAGATGTGTTTTTGTTGTTACACTCCAAGTTTTACACTATAATATTTAACTTTGTTATTAAAACTACTTCTATATATTATTTATGTTTGAATTTGCCTCGGCTGCTTCAGTAATGTTTGTAGAGTCATGTATCTCTTAGGCAAGGTGCAGTACGACAATAATTGTAGACATACACAGAATTTAAGTTTTTAAATTCACTTCTTTTTATTTTATCCTTTGCACATTTTAATAAAGCACTACACTTTTTAAGAGCTGTGAGATTCTTTAATACTTTCACTTAGCTAACGCGTAGACATATTTTACAATTCACACGTAATATTTCTGTAGAGAACACATCTTCTATCTGGTCACTACCAAGGTTTGCCAGCAACTGAACATTATTTCAACCGTTAAACCCGTAAGTTCGGTATTTCAAGTCTCTGATTGGCTAATTCTAGTCCGATAGAATATCTGCATTTTACTTAAAGCTTTTCTTTGCTGTTGATTGGCTAATTTTAAACTGTTACTGAATTTACATTATCGTTGCTCTAATCATGACTAGTAACATTCAAACTCTCAAACTCATTATTGACTCATTGTTAGCAACTTAAAACTTATTATTCTCACAGCTCTTGCATTATTAAAGTATGTAATGTATTCACATAACATTATTAAACATGTTTACAATAATAATAAGCATATGCAATGACTGTTACATACATTTAAAAATAATTATTACATACATATTGTTTCAAGGCGGGCTGTTATTGAATTTACTTATTATAAAAATACAATTGAAATTATTCAGGTATTAAAATACTGCCTCACCTTTTATATCAAATGTGGTGAGGAGGAAGTGGCAGCTGAAACTATACAGAAACAAGGACTCAGACAAGGCTATAAATTGAGCCCAATTTGTTTAATTTATATATAGATGACATTATGACCAGTCTTAGTTTAGCTAATATTCACAATTGAGAATAGGGAAATTCCAGATCTGTTGTATACTGATGATTTAATGGTGGGATCAATATCCGATATTGGATTAAGTTATGCCATATCTGAAATAGATATTGTAGGGTCTTAAAGTGAACTAAAGCAAGACAAAGATCATAGTGTTTAAAAAAGGAAAGAAACTAAAAAGATCAGAAAAATGGCTTAAAGGAGACAAAGAGATTCAAACAGTGGAGGATTTCATTTATTGGGATATCAAATTAAATGGGAAAGTGGATTGGAAAAAAATAGAAAAAATGGGCAGTAGCCAAAGGGAGATCTGCAATTGGATTACTGAGAAAATGTTTTATACATAGCTCTCATGATCAAAGTGATGTGGTTTGAAAGGCTGTACGCAGCCCTAGTGGAATCAAGATGGTCATAAGGAGTTGAAATATGCGGGATAGAAAATGGAGTTCATATTAAGAACATTTTACAGACTGATGTTGGGAGTTCCTCAAAATACAACTAATGCAGGATCACTTCTAGAATTGAGGAAAATCAATGTGAAAGGAAGGTAATGGAAAGAGTATTGAAATATTGGTCCCGGATAAACCAATTACCAAAAGAAAATGTTATAAAATGTTATCTTAATTACCAGGTAAAGCACCGGAGTACTGATAACTGGCTGAATAATATTAGGGACCAGTGGAAGAAGAAAGAATTAGGAGATGTATGGGGCAAAGACCTAGAATGGTACAAGGGTTTTGAAATATGTCCGATCTAGGTTTGAAGATATGGATGATCTGAACATTTGGCCTGAGATAAATGAGAAGAGGTCATTAGCCTTTTATAAGATAATCGATACAGAACTAAACAAAGAAAAATATTTAGATAAATGCAATAAAAAGGAGAGGGAAACCATTGCATGGTTCTGACTAAAAGTGTGGAAATTAAGGGGGACAAAGGGGGAAATGTTAAGGGTATATGCTCAATCTGTAAGGATAACAAAGACAATGCATATTTTGATGGTATGTAGAGGAACCAATGAGTGGAGGGAAAAGCTAATCAAGGATAAATAGCTTAGATGTAATAGAGTTGTAGTGATTAAGAAAATGTTCACAGATCAATCTCAGTTAAGGCAATTAGGAGAATTTCTTTGGAATGCTAGAATGAAATGGAAATGGTCTGCCAACAAATGTTAATTTGATAATCTCATTACTGTAAATAGGAGGGTATTGAAAATACCATGTAGAGAAGAGAAAAGTGTTAAATAAACCGTAATCACTGAATGCCTAGGGGATAAGTGGCCAGGGCCAGTTCCTGTAGACTCCATTATGTAATGAACTTTCCACTAAATACAGTATGCCAGGGAACTTCCTCTGCAGTGGCTACATGCTGGTGAGGGTGCTAGCAACAGCAGTTGCGTTGGAAGCACGAACTGCCACTTGTATCAAAACAAACCATGAACTGTGTACTCACCACAGTCAATCTTAACAGATGCTGGAAGTGTTGTTCTTGTGTTTGAAGGCAGACTTCAACTGTTTACACATATTGTCTAAGACTTTCACTAAAGTTTCTTGCATAATTGACTGCACATAATTAATAATATTCACTTTAAGTTCATCGATCGTTTTTGGATTAGTGTTGTACACCTCAGATTTTGTCGCATCCTAAAGTAAATAATCTGGTGGAGTCAAATCAGGAGACTGTGGTGATCAGAGACCTTTAGTTATTATTCTCTCCCCAAAAACTGAGTTAAAATGTGAAGCGAATGGTTCGACAAATGTGCTGTAGCATTACCCTGTTGAAAGAAGGAGCATTCAATTTCATCTTCATTCAACTGAGCAACAAAATTGAACCATCTCAGAGCAGTAGATATCAGATTTAACTGAGCTGTCAAAGAAGATTGGCCCTATTATTCGTTCTCATGATATGGCAACCCATATACCAATTTTCTGTGAATGTGGTGTTTATCTAATTGCATTGGGATTGTCTGAAGAACAAATTTGTGAGTTTTGGGAATTTACATAGCTGGATAAGTGAAATCATGCCTCATCTGTAAAAAAAATTTTGCCTAAAACTTCAAGTCCATGTCAATTTATGAATCTTTGGAACCATTCACAGTACATCAGTCTTGATGTAACTTTATGTTTACGTAATATGTTTTTACGTAAATTATTAGAACTTGACGATCTTATATTGTGCTACCTTTGTTTTGTTTGGTTACATAATTTTAACTGCCCCACGTTGTGGTAGCCAATTTGAAGTAATATAGCTTATAATGTTTGTTTACATCAGTGTTGAAGCCATCTTGTGACGTCATTCTTTGTTAGGTTCGTAGCTCCATCTTGTGTTAGCTTTTTGTTTGATTTCATTTCAAATGTCCTCCGGCTAGCTATTATCTTATCTTGGGTCGAACATGTGTCTCTATACAGGTTGTGAAGCGGAAAGGAATCTTTTATCCAAAAATTACACTGATGAAGAAATTTGTTTTATAATTTTTATTGTCGAACACGTTCACTATCACTTTTACGTATTGATCTGGATACTCGCCAAACTGAGACTGTTATAATACTTCTTACTGATCACTTTTAATTCACGTACTTCAACTTTGTGTATAATTAACTTTATAATGCTTTAGATTTTCGTAACTTGTGAATCTATAGCCGACGTATCTCATACAAATATTTTGACGAACTTAAGACGACGTGTATTGCACAAAGAATTTTGATGAACTGCCTGAATACGACGTGTAATGTATGAATGCTTTCGGCGAACTGAAGGACTGACTGACGACGTGTAATGTGCTAGGAATTTTGATGAACTGCCACCGATCTACCTCTGACTTGGTTTATTTATACTCCTTCAATCAGATACGCCTAAAGATTATAACTGAACTGCAATTGGCTAATAAAACGCGCCAACATTAGCGTCTATTTTAATATCCAATGAAAACCGCGAATACATATTGCTTTTAGGGAGAAAATATTCCAGAAGTTTCTACCGAAAACGCGCCAACATTACGTAACTTCCTTGTTTCCAATAATGATAAACAGCTCATCCCCCTCGCTGCATTATTGCGCTATTATTGACAGTTTCAGTAAAGCCGTATAAACTTATTTCCCAATAATAATTACAATTAATAAACATCTGAAATCAATGTCACATAAAAATGCATATTCATATTACAATCATTATTTACATTTAGGTAATTTGTGATACAAATTACTGCATCATATGCCCCACTAGAAATATAATTATAAATATTTACAACTTGTTTGGAAATTTTATAATTGTGTTTTTAGTCTCCTAAATCTTGGAACACACGCTATCACTTTCACTTAACACTTCACATGTATTTAACACACGACATATGTTTTTTTTTTTTTTTTTTTTATCTCGCCACTACTTACTGGCTCTGGTTTAATTAATTTAGATATTAATCTGACATCACAAATTTTTTTATAGCAAATACTTTACCCTAAATTATTTAATTACTGTTACCAAATTGTTTACTTTCTTAAGTTGTTGACAAAAATTTGTGCATTTAAGAATTTTGTAATTATTACACATATTTACCAAAATATTCACCCTCTACACAAATATTTACATTTCTTAAATCTAGGTACTGTTTCACATGTTCTATTTACTACATAAATATTTGTTTTTAATTATATTTACCAATTTTTGTTATTTTGTACTTTATCTTAACAATACTCTTGGAATAGTATTTATGTACTTTTACTTTAATATCATATTAAGTTTCAATCTTTACATTCTTAATTTTCAAATACTGTTATAGTTACAAAAAAAATTAATTTTTTTTTTTTTTTTTAAACATTTCACTCTTTTTTTTTTTTTTAATTTATTTCTCTTTTCAAATGACATATAAATAATTAACCCTCTTACGTTCCAATACATTTCTCTGCAAGTCATCTTTAACTATCCAGCATTTACTTTACATCTCATTGCTATTTACCCTCCTGGATCAAATTGTGTGTGGCTAAACATTACTCGTAGCCGTATCCTAACCTTCAAATTTTTGTTCATGAATAACCTCTTGTATTCATATGAAATTTCGTTCCCTGATAATATTTGAAAACAATCTACAGTTTCTTGAACAACACATCTTTTAACAACTTTCATTTTCAATTCATTTACTATCTCTTTAATTTGAAAGTACTCTGACAAATCTGTACTAAACTGTACTGGACTGGAGTTTTCATTCTGAACAGCTTGGTACAATTTATTTCTTTGCATTACTGTCTCATTCTGTATTTCTGATATCTCCCCTCTGAAATTAACTTGCGCCTTATTCACATCTACATTCATAACCTCTTTTATCTCTCTTATCTCACTTGATTTCCTAACTCTATGCATTCTACATTAACTTCACTTTTAGTATTAACCTCACTTTTTTTGTTATCTCTTTCCCTGCTCATGCCTAGCATTTCCTTTGAAACTTCTCCTATCTCACTTGCTATTACTTCCTCATTTTCATCTCTCATTTTTGGCATACTACTACCTAGCTTCATAACTTTCTTTTCATTTTTTTCCCTGCTTTGATCTACTTTTTGCTCTAATATCTCATTACTCCTACCAATATTTTCAATTAATTTCCTGTTTTGTTCTAAGCTCTTACCAATATCTTCCCTCAATTCTTTATTATTCTTTTGCATATTTTCCCTTAATTGATCTGTAATACTCTTACTAATATCTTCCCTCAATTCTTTATTATTCTTTTCCATATCTTCCCTTAATTTATCATTACTCTGAGTTAATTTTTCTAATTTCTCATTATTCTGAGTTAGTTTTTGTTCTAAACTCCTATCAATATCTTCCCTGTTTTGATCTATTTTCTTACTAAGATCTTCCCTCATACTCTTAACAATATCTTTTAGCATTTCCATCATCATACTAGCATCAAAATAAACATTTCCTGCTATTCTATTCTCACTTTCTGCACTAACATTTTCATCATCAAATACTACATTGTTTAAGCTATTTTCTGTATCCTGTATTGAATTACAGCTAACTGTTTCACTATCCCCTTCCATCATTGTTTCTTCAATATTATTAGTAGCCATTGTTTTTGTTTTCTAAAAAAAAATTACAATACTCTGACCTTTGTGATGCTGTCTGTTGCTGTTACATTGATGTCCAGCTTTCTGCCCCTCTCTCCTAGGTTATATGTCGCTTCTGCGTTGTGTTATGATGAGTCCACGTCATTTTGTTGTCCTGTAGTTTGGAATCTGCGTCTTGTAGATCATTTCACTGCTACATTCGTTCCACGTCCTGGTTCCTTTCCTGGTCACTCTGCTACTTTCCTGGTTACTTTGCTTCTTTCCTGGTCATCGTGTTCCTTTCCTGGTCATCGTGTTCCTTTCCTGGTTATCGTGCCCCACGTTCTGGGTGCCAATTTGATGTAACTTTATGTTTATGTAATATGTTTTTACGTAAATTATTAGAACTTGACGATCTTATATTGTGCTACCTTTGTTTTGTTTGGTTACATAATTTTAACTGCCCCACGTTGTGGTAGCCAATTTGAAGTAATATAGCTTATAATGTTTGTTTACATCAGTGTTGAAGCCATCTTGTGACGTCATTCTTTGTTAGGTTCGTAGCTCCATCTTGTGTTAGCAATTTGCATCAGTGTTAGCTTTTTGTTTGATTTCATTTCAAATGTCCTCCGGCTAGCTATTATCTTATCTTGGGTCGAACATGTGTCTCTATACAGGTTGTGAAGCGGAAAGGAATCTTTTATCCAAAAATTACACTGATGAAGAAATTTGTTTTATAATTTTTATTGTCGAACACGTTCACTATCACTTTTACATATTGATCTGGATACTCGCCAAACTGAAACTGTTATAATACTTCTTACTGATCACTTTTAATTCACGTACTTCAACTTTGTGTATAATTAACTTTATAATACTTTAGATTTTCGTAACTTGTGAATCTATAGCCGACGTATCTCATACAAATATTTTGACGAACTTAAGACGACGTGTATTGCACAAAGAATTTTGATGAACTGCCTGAATACGACGTGTAATGTATGAATGCTTTCGGCGAACTGAAGGACTGACTGACGACGTGTAATGTGCTAGGAATTTTGATGAACTGCCACCGATCTACCTCTGACTTGGTTTATTTATACTCCTTCAATCAGATACGCCTAAAGATTATAACTGAACTGCAATTGGCTAATAAAACGCGCCAACATTAGCGTCTATTTTAATATCCAATGAAAACCACGAATACATATTGCTTTTAGGGAGAAAATATTCCAGAAGTTTCTACCGAAAACGCGCCAACATTACGTAACTTCCTTGTTTCCAATAATGATAAACAGCTCACCCCCCTCGCTGCATTATTGCGCTATTATTGACAGTTTCAGTAAAGCCGTATAAACTTATTTCCCAATAATAATTACAATTAATAAACATCTGAAATCAATGTCACATAAAAATGCATATTCATATTACAATCATTATTTACATTTAGGTAATTTGTGATACAAATTACTGCATCAGTCTCTTTTCATAATTAATTTGTTTTAATTCATGAATCACGGTAACTTTATAAGGGAACAACTGAGGTTTGTCTCTTACAGCTTTATGTGCTGTCTATTTAGAGATTCCGGTTTCTTGAGCTAATTTGCATATTGATTTTGTTGGACTACGCAACATTATATCCAAGAATTTATCAACTTTATCATCTTTTAAAAGCGTAGGCCTGCCTAATGTTGGTACATCGTGAACTGAGCCGGTCATACAAAATTTAGTTATCAAATCTTGAACAGTATCCCAATTTAGACACTTTGAATTAAGAAAGCACGCCTGAAATTTTAGTTTCACATTTTCTGTAAACTGATCACCTTTGCAAAAAATGTGTTTCACCAAAAAAAAGCTCTCTCTTCAGTACCACACATTACCACCAATATACTGTTGCACTGTTCCAATATTTGGTCTAAATGCATGCACACTGCAATACACACTGACTACCCCAAAACAACCACTCCACACTTGTAGCCTATTTAGCCTTACCCATTAAAGGAAGCGCCAATGACCTCTTGTCTTCTAACTGCTGCTACTGCCAACTGAAACATGAATGTTAGCAACAGGCATGTACTTTGACAGTGGTGTAGAGAGAGTTCCCTGGCACCCGTCATTATTATTATTATTATTATTATTATTATTATTATTATTATTATTATTATTATTATTATTATTATTATTATTATATGTATAGCCTAGGACAAAATAAATGAGCGATAGCCAGAGAGGGAGTTTGATTTTGAAAACGGAAGCACTCACTGACGCATTCACAATACACGATTTAATACCACTCGGTGCTCATTTCAAAGCTGTGCAATAAGAAGGGAGATGCCTTTCTATTTGGTTGTATGCATGGTAGTCAAATGGTGAAATGCATGTACGTTATAAGTGGAACAACTTGGGTTTGAATCCTTGGCATATATGTTTTGTTTTATTATTTAAATTATAATTTGTTAAATATATGGCAGTGCCATATGTTTTCCATGCATAAAGTATTTATTAATTGTAGGGCATTCATGCATAAAAGCACAAATGGATTATCTTTTAGTTTTCAAAATAAGTGCCATATTAGTAAGAATTTTAAAGTGAAAAACTAAACCAAATATTTAATTGACTTAACATTGGATGTGCAAACTCTGTGTCTCATTCTTCAGTTATGAATGGCGCTGGCATGATCATGCACGTGCACCTCGTAGCCTTGGAGTTCTGCATGACATGTTAGCAATCATACTGACTTTCGTGTGGCTGAGAGCACATATAAAGATGAAGCTACATGGAGATCTCCCCTTACATTGGTGAATACTGCTGGATACTCTATGTTGCAGGCTGCAAGAACACTTGAAGTGCCTATATGGCTACGAGGTGGTTGTGGTTATCCAGGGAAGGGATTATTTATCATCAACCTGGTTTGTGTCAGAAACCTTTTTCCACTCCTCAGCAGCACACTGCATTTCTAGAAGAGGCAGACAGCAATTGCTTCCAGCATGTGTCTACAATTATAAGTAATTTTAATTTCCCTGGGTCGAACCACACAGCCTTGCATCGTTTGACTCCAGCAGGGCTCTTTGCTTGATTTGCAGCTAAGAAGCAGTATTTTACAATCACAGATTATGTCACTTCGATTTGCAGAAGAAAATGTAAACCATAACTGGAATAGGGTTATATTCACAGATGAGGTGACATTTTCATTTACAAATGAGGGGGAAGCAATTGTCTACTGCCCCAGAGGAAAATGTTACAACACAAAATACATGGCACAAATGGACCACCTGTATTGTGTTGGGGTTGGATGTTATCAAATAGCCTAGGTGTGTTGTGGCAGCTTGATGGCACATTAAATATAGCCAGCATTATACAGACATCCTCAAAAACATCATGGTTCTTTCTGTAAGGACTAGACATCCTGATGGAATGACTGAATTCCAGCAGAATAATCATCCTGTTCACACAAGTCAGCAGTTAGAGACTGATTCTCGCAAAGGCAAGATATCACAATGATTGACTGCCCTCCTTCCTCACCAGATTTGAATCCTATTGAAAATGTGTGGGCAAAGGTGAAGAAATTTTTGGAGTTAAATTGGCTTGCAAGACAAAAGAGGGTTTGTGGGATGAAATACAGGATGCTTTGGAGGAAGTATCTCTCGTGAAAATTTAACTAGGCATTTGATCATCCATGTCCCATAGAATGAGGGCAGTAATAGAAGCAGAGGTTTCATACACTGATATTACATGAATTTCTATTTTTATTTGCTTTTTCATTTAGGACTATAATATTTACTTATTTAGTTCGAAAATGAAAAGGAGAGTGTTTCAGTTTTTATGTGTGAGCATAAATGCCTTGAAATCAAATAAGCCTTAGCAATTGGAATTCATAACATGCATAATAAACATTGCATTTTTCTGGGCAAAAAAAAAAAACATTATGCTCGGGATATGAACCTCAGTAAGCTGCATTACTACGTACCTGCTTGTAATGCTCAGCTGTCAGTGCATATTCAGTAGCTGGGACTGGATATGAAAGGTGACAATAGAATGAAGCTAAAGGCATGCTTTCCAAGACACTATTGTAAACCGGCTGCGGAAACAATTTGGACTTAGGCAAATATACGCTTTGAGAGTCTGCCCATTTGTTTTGTCTTAGGGTGTACATACTTGGTGAAGGTAAAATGTTTAGTTGTGTAAATTATGGTTTGCAACTAGTTTTAGAGACATCCGCTATATTTATAATTATTTTCTTCTGTATTCTAAGCACTTTCACACTGTCTTTGGAATTCCCCCAGAAAATAATACCATATACTAGTAAGGTATAAGTATGTACAAAGTAAGCTACTCTAAGTACATTTACACAAGACTTGCATTTAACCACTCTTATTATGAAACACATTACTCAGTTTTTAATTATCAATTTATCTATGTGTGCTTCCCAGCTCAAATTTTCATCTAATACTAGATTCAAAAATTTGCTCATTTTTACATAGTTTGACATTGTCCCAGAGCTAATTTTGAATGTATTTGATTTTTACGTATCTTGTTATGCAAGCTTAGAGCTGCTGTTTTCTCTTTACTTAATATTAGCATGTTTGCAATGAACCAGATAAGAATGTATTTCAAACTGTTATCTTTATGTGGATTCACCTCGCATATGTTCAAATATGTTTGCAAGAGTTGAAATTATTGATATCATTCTGTAATTCTCTACCTCTCCTTTATTACCATTTTTATAAATAGGTTTCACTTTTGCCTCTTTTAACCTCTCGGGGAACAGCCCACTTGACAGTGAAAGATTTATTGAACATGTTAGTGGTTCTATTAGAAATGAGGAGCATTTTTTTATGATGCAGTTTGAATATCCATCCATTCCTGCTGACATTTTATTCTTCAATTTTGTTATAACATCTTTTATTTCATCCGCTGTTACTGGTATTAAAAATATAGTATGTCCATTCTGTTTTAAAGTTAGCCTCTCTTCCTTCTTAAAGAATGTATTTTTAACAATTTTTCCGTAACTGTTCTATAAAACTTATTAAACAATTCAGAAATATCTTTAGGATCACTTAGATGTGGACCATTACTTTCCAAAGATTAGTTGTTTTTTATGCTGCCCCCAGATTTGATTTTACTTGTTTGCCACATGGACTTAGATTAATTAATTGACCTTTTGATCGTTTTATCATGAAGTAACCTTATGGCCTCTTTAATAAGCTTATTATATACGAGGTGTGCTTTTAAAGTAAGTACCATTTTAATATTTTGCTGCTGCAGTCACAATTTTGAGCATGTGTGATCACTTCTTCCATTCACTAGGAAGCCAGGTGCAGCTGATCGTTACTTTTTGTTTTCCTTTTGTGAGCGCATTTTGAAATTCTCAAAACAATCAAATGACCTGCCAACTATGAAGTCAGATCAGTGATTCATTTCTGAATGCGAGAAATGTTACGCCAGCAAACATTCCTTACCAATTATGTGAGGCTTATGGGGAAACAATAATGAGTGATGGAATGGTGAGGAAGTAGTTTAATGAAGTTCGTAAAAATATGCATTATCAGCCCCTGAGCAGCTGACCATCTGTGATCACAGATAATTTGGTGCAAGCTGTGGAAGAAAACATTCATGATGACAGACGTTTCACCATATCGATGTTGTCTTCACATCTTCCATAAATTTCAAGGTCAGTCCTCTACAACATTGTGACAGAATGCTTATGATTTCAGAAATTGTGTTCAAGATGGGTGCCCAAACATTTTACAGATGAGCACAAGAACAAGCGGCCTGCCACTGCACTGACTTTTCTCACGTGGTATACTGAGGAAGGCGAGGAATTGCTAATGCACATTGTTACAGTTGATGAGACATGGGTGTGTCACATCACTCCTGAATCAAAGCAACAATCCATGGAGTGGAGGCACACAACATTCCCCATGAAGAAGGAATTCAAACAGTTTGATATCCACTCACAAAATCATGTGCACGGTTTTCTGGGACAGACAAGGTGTTTTGCTGGTTGAAATCTTGCCCTGGAATGTGATAATCAACAAAGATATCTATTGTGAGGCACCATGTAAGCTCCATCATGCAATACAGAACAAAAGGCATGGAATCCTTTTGGTTCATGTCAAGCCCAACCCCATACAGCCAAACAAACTCAAGATCTGATCGCATCATTTGGTTGAGAACAACCCGACCACTCTCCCTACAGTCTGGATTTGGCACCAAGGATTTTCATGCTTCATCTGAAGAAATTCCTTAATGGAAAACATTTCAATGACGATGTGGAACAAGAAGTGCATACTTAGCTTTCATCACAGGCAGCATCATTCTTTGATGAAGGCATACAACTAGTTCCCCATTATGACAACTACCTGAATAATGGTGGTGACTATGTGGAGAAGTAGTGTAAGGTGATGATTATATATATTTTAAGTAATAAGCCTTAAATTCTGCCATAAAGTTATTTTCCTTCATAAAATTTGCTCAAGAACCTTAATCTATCACCTGACTTCTGGCTGTGATCCATTTAATATTAGCGTATTTACCAAAACTTTAACAATTGGTATTGCTGGTTTAAAGTAAAACTGAAATATATCCAAAAATGCATTTGTGGCTTCATTGAGGGATTTTAATACACACTTTACCATGTTTTTTTACTTAACTAATAAGAAATTAAGTAGGTAACTTTAAATAAACATCACTAGCAAACGTAACCTTTTGTGTATTGTATTTTGGGGCACAATATCCTACTGGAATACCATGTTTAAGCACCTATGCATAATGATCTGATAGAGTTGTGTCTATCACCTGAATTTCATATTTCCAACAATTTGTATCCAGTATTACTTGATCAATTTCAGAATAGGCTAAATCTGTAACTTGAGTTTTTGGCTTACTACATGTTGCATATCATACATGTGTAAAAGGTTTTGTAGCTATTGTTTATATGTATTTTCAGTTAAATAGTTAATATTCACATCCACTACTATTATTACATCCTTTTTTACCTTGTTAAAGAAGAGCAAACTAATTTCAAATTTTGTAAACAAATTAGAATGTTGATTGTGGGGTTTCTGTGCACACAAATAATTATTTTGCTATCTATTAGTTCACTTATGCTGGCTTCAAAATATTCCTCCTGATTTAAGCATTTAAATATGCAAATTTCCTTAAATTTGAGTGATGATCCACCATTTTTCCTATATGACCTACAGAATTTACTAGCTATTACATAGTTTGGTAAATTGAAGTACTCTGTTTCATTTTCTCCCAGCCAATGTTCAGTTAAACATACAACACCACAGTCTTTTAAGGTAGATGTTAATAGCGCTTCAGTATTACATATTTTGTTTCTTATGCTTTGGATGGTTTGGTTGAAAATCGATCAGTTAAGGTTACTTATTTTAGTATTTTTAAGCATCGTGATTAAGCATCAGAGATTAGGTTTTGCCAACTTTCATACATAGCCCATTAGCAGAAAACCATTGATTTAATAAACCTAGAGTAATATCAGATTTGGGATCAGTACCATTAATAGTATTTAATTCAGTTGTATCATTTGCATAAATCAATCATACTGGAAATGAAAGTAAAAAATCATTAACTGCTACAATAAAGAGAAAGAGGCCATGGTACTCTACCAAAGGCCTTCATCAAATCAAGAGAAAGTCCATCAACCGTATCTCCTGCTTTTGTCAAATCAAGAGAAAGTTCAACAACCATATCTCCTATATCTAAATGAGTTAGTATTTCATGGATAACTGACATTGCTATGGCATGTAATACTTTTTTCAAATTCCAGTTTTGGTATTAGTGCATTATATTTCTTGAAAAAGTTGACAAACCATATATAGTGCTTTTCCTTCACACTGTGGCCACCCACAGCTTCTCGTGCGCCAGACACTGTATCTCGGACATTGCCCAAACAGTTATTATATCCCCACAACTGCCTCACGTTCCCATAGTCATAATTAAAATGCTAATAGGCACATACCCTATCATAAGAGATGATGGAAATGTTGTCCTCTATCCAAACATTTCTGGCATCTTCTCAAGAAATTTCCATTCATAATCGAGAGTCCAGTATCGGAAACTGAGTGAATTTCTCGACTGATGTTAATTGTTCTGAATAAGTTCTAAATGTCATTCATGGAACTAACAAGGGAACACGCAAATTCAGTTCATGAGAAAAAGAATTAGAAATAATTATAATTCATTTCGTAAAATGAAGCATAAGATACAGAAATGAAAGAAAAAATCTCTGTTCTGTGTAATGAATAGTTAATGCCATCAACTGTTTCATGTCGCTGAGTGCTGTTAACATCCTCACAACCACAAGGATAATATTTTTGAACAAAAGTAAGAGATGAAAATGATTTTTTGCACATACACATGAAATGTAGGACATGGGTAGTTAAAATAAAAAAAGAAAAAGATTAACTCTGATAATCAAAACGAGAACAATCTGAATTTTGAACAACCAAAGAACTGGCAGCGTAGTTTTAACCATTCAGTCTGCTAGTTAAATTAAATTTAAAATTGAGTTTTACTTATGGAAGCTCTTTAACTACTATGGTCCTTAGCGTCCCATTCTATATTGGGCGTGATAGACCGGAAATTTTGCTCAGAGGCCTCTTATCAGGTTTGAGGTTCTTTTACATGCTGTAAATCTATGACACAGGACCACCGGCTTTACTTCCCTTCCAAAGGAAGCCATGCTAAGGATTTTTACGCCCAAAAAAATCCATCGCCCTCCACCAGGTTTGAACCTGCGACCTTGGGAACTAGAGGCTAGCATGGTACCACTAGTCCATGGAGGATGACAGTCTGCTAGTTGAGGGATAATTCTCTTATACAGTAACAACTTTGTTCCACTGAAGTTCAAACAGCACCTTGTGCTGATTTATTGATTGTTTACCTAAACGAACTAGAAATTCAGCTAAAGCACGATTTTTATTTTGGAATATTTACTACATACTTGGAAGTAAATGGGGAAATAAAATCATACAAATATTTGAAGTGAGGAGCCTGGTACATTGGCTACCAACTCACCTGATTTATTTTTCTCACCCTCCATATTTGTAATTATGCTTGAAAGGTTCCAACCTACAAAAGGTGTGCACATACAATCATGGAAATGTGTTTATGACTATTGCACCCATATGTTACTAATTACATTGGTTAAACCCTCCCCCCAGACCTACCTTCTAGTTGTGTTGCTTTAATGCATTGCTCGATGGCCATTGCATGAATTATTCAGCCATAATATATGCCACTCTTCCTCTAATTCCTAAACTGGTTTTGACTTAAATGTAAGCGATTAAAATATCCATGATCATTAAGGCAGTATGGAATGGATGGCTATACACTTAAAAGCCAAATGTCACAAGTTTTAATCCCAGTCAAATGTGCATGTGGTAAAGAATGGGGAGGCCCACGTAAAATAGCTGGTGTGATGGCATGCATGAATGATAGGGTTACATTTGACTGCAGTAGCATGTATTTTGCTTTTTGTTCTTGAACATTACAATTTTATTGAAATAAATTACTATATGATATAAAATAGCTGCAAATACTTCTATTTTATATGGATGGATGGACGGACGGATGGATTTCTTGTCAGTCTTATGGCAAGTAACACTATTGCATAGCTCAGAAACTAGGCTTTTATGAGTTCTAGCCTCATATCGTTCTGTTCTTTGTCGTTTGCTCTTGAATGAAGATGTTGAAGCTTCAATTGTCTTACTAGAACTTTATGTGGAAATTGTCTTAATTTTTCTTTATAGTAGAAATAGTTCCAGGTTCTAACAAGGCCCTCTGAAATTTTCATCTGGTATAAGCTGCTTTTTTATAACTGTGTCTGCTCATAATCTGTGTCCTTAAAACGGGAAAAACATAAACGACCACTGGAACCGGGCAAAAAATCGTTTCTTTTGCAAAATTCTACCCATATCCTATATCTTTTGGGAGATATGTCTCTGGAAACATGTGAAAATAGTTCCCTTGTGTGTTTCCCTTCTCTCATTACAGCCATATGCACAGCATTGAGGCATTTTATTTTTCACAATATTATGTTGTTTGCATAATACTAAACTGACTAAGTAACACCATCACCAAACACCATCACAAAGTACACTACTCTTAAACTTTACCAACCAGAACAACTTTTGAAAATGTATTACTGCACATGGCTGTCTTGGATGCTGTATAAGGTGGTTCTTATTTCGCTTGCACAGCCATAACAGTGTGGTGGAGTAAGAAAACAATCTCATCACTCCATTTTACAGGTCATATCCTTCGTTTAGGAAGAAACATGATTTTTGTGTTTTGTTCCTCCTTAAGGTCTAAGCCACCTGTTATGCAGTGTCTTAACATGGATATGATTTAGACACTGTTTAACACTAAACAGCATTTCTCCAATGAGTTAAATGTCTAGTGCTAAATGTTGTCTAAACATCGTTTTTGCAAGTGGCCCCTAGTGTTTTGATGATCATACACATCACTACTAATTAGTGTCTGCTAGTAGCTGGAGATACAAACACATGCGTTCCTGTTTAAATGAATTCTGCCTCTTACCACTAGAGTAGCGTGGGGCAAGTGTACGCACTTAAACTTTCAAGACCTCTGCAACGGTATCTATTCAACCAGTATATCTGAAATTTTTATTATGCAATCTTTATTCTATTTTTCATCACAAACAGTGGTTAAAACCTATTTTTACATGCGAAAAATAGTTTTATAAATGTTCAATTAAAATGTGACCCAAGCGAACTTTTGCCCCATAGATGGGGGTAAGAGTACGCATAAGGTGGGGTAAAAGTACGCAGAAAACACAAATGTTTAATTTTAATGCTTGGTGCTGTAACTTTTATTACATTATAAGAATACACCTTAGTCTGACTAATATTGAACATCATTCTAAGAATAAGATAACCTAAATATAAAATTATTTGAATAAAGAAAAGATTGAAATATTCTCATTGCCTGTCATTTTTAACAATAGTTGCAGATAAATTTGCTGCCTCCCTCATGGGTGGAACAAGCTACATGCCACCATTCTGCACACTTTTGGCACTGAATCCAGTCCTCTTCTGGTGGTTCAACATACTCCCCGTCGCATCCTGGACAGTGGATTTTCTCATTTGAAGTTGAAGTTGACGCTTTGGGTAGGACTGAATGGCATTTGGTCCTTTGGGGTCTCATTTCGTTTTGTGCATATTTTGATACATCACGCTTGACGTGTTTTGAAGCACTGGATGATTTAAGGCTTGATTCATTTCCAATCTTCTTTTAAAGGGTGAGCTAGTCAGTACTTCCAATTTTTTACTTCTCTTACTTCTTTCCTCTGCAATTGAAATTGTGTTATTACACGTCCTGGGTTATTTAGTAACCGTTTGTCACACATTGCAGAATATAGATCTTTTAACGGCTTGAAAAATGATCTGTCAAGGGGCTGCAACCTATGTGAAGTATCGGGAGGAATCGATAATAGATGAATACCATTGTGTCTGCAGTAGACAATTGCTTCCAACTTTATATGGGATATGTGGTTATCTAGCACCAGAAGTATTGGATTCTCCATGCTTCCTCTTACATGCTTCTGAAAATGCTTCAGCCACTCAGAAAATAGCTCACTGTTGATGTAGTCACTGTCTGAGCACATCATGATTGAACCTGGTGGAGTTCCGTGCATGAGTTCTTGTTTAGCTCTTTTTCTTGCAAATATTATGGCTGGGGGAACATAATTTCCACTGCGCTGACTGCCAAACAACAGTTGTTAAATTTCCTCTTTCTGTAGAAACAATTGTTCCAACTGCTTTCTTACCAGTAGGTGATACAACCTTAGGAGTCTTACTAGGGACAGTGCTTATTCTGATTCGTCCATATTATACATTCTTGATAGACAGAACTTGTATTGATCCATAATTTGTTCAAGATTATCAAAAAAACAAAGAAACTTGAGCTTTATTAAAGCCCATAACTCGAGCAAGACTTGTTTTGGTGGAAACACGGAGTGATAGTTTGTGCAGTTTCATAAATTTTAGTGCCCAGTCTCTGCCAGCTAATTTGCTGTCCTTGTTAAATGGATGGATTACCTTGTTAATGTCAACAAACTAAAATGCCAGTTCTACGCAAATCCTTCAATGTTAAACTATACAAGTGAGAGTCAAGGAGTCTGCAAAGCTCTGCCAATTCCTTCGCATGCTGTTTAGTGCGTACTTTTGCCCCACTCCACAGTTCGTACTCTTGCCCCGTTGTCGTCTTTAACATTTCCCAGACCGTACTGCCATCTGTGGCCAGTTTCACACAATGGCCAAGCCACCACACGTTATTACAGAAATTTGTCTGAGAAATGACATAATGCTAAAATACCTGTCCCACATTCCTAATAGCTCAATCACGTTTCCAAAACCACGAAAAATAACATCAAGATGAATGATTTTCAATCTTACCTCATAGTTTAAAGACGAAACACACCAGCACAACGAAACTATGTAGAGAGGCTATCGGCCATGTAATTCTTCCAACAGCATACAGTACTGCCAATTGCACGGCAGTCTTCATATAAATATCCCTTGTGCGTACTCTTACCCGCCGCGTACTTTTGCCCCGCACTACTATACTACTTACCCACTGTTGTTACCCACAATCACACAGCCATTCAAATTCACAATTTATTCTATGAATTTGCCTCTCGCTAACATCATATTTTCTTAAAATTATACTGATGACAGTTTTGGCTTCTAACTTCTTTTCTGATCATGTCAAATAAAGCCATGCTTTTGACCGTAACTACTTCTGTCATGACACCATCTTGAATTTTGTTACTACCTTTGTATAGTACTACCACTTCAACCTGCTGCTTCAAGGTCGTAACCTCCATCCTGTGTTTTAAGCTCAGTTAATAAAATAGATTAACTAGATAGCATTAAATATTGTGTCCACTGTCTCTGCATGCTTCCTCTGTGAATTTTTAAATTACTTTACCATAACTAGCACCTTTGCTGTGTGCTTGCGAGGTCTGTTCAAAAAATTCCGGAACTTTGTCCACAACATTTTTCTACGCTTAGCTTTTACCTACTGTGCATGGTCTCCTTCGAAATACTATCCTTCACAATTGATACACCGCTCCCAACACCATATCCACTTCTGGAAGCAGTCTTGGTACACCTCTTTCTGGATTGCGCAAAGTGCCATCTGCGAATTTTCTTTTATCTCGTCTATCATTGCAAATCTTCATCCTTTCAACATGGTTTTCAACTTTGGAAATAAAAAAGGTCTGTAGGGGCCAGGTCTAGAGAATACGGAGGATGAGACAGCACAGTGATATCATTTTTTGTTAAATAGTCACGCAGCAACAGGGATGAATGTGCGGGTGCATTATCATGATGCAAGAGCCATGAATTGTCTTGCCACATTTCAGGCTGTTTCCTTCTCATATTTTCTCGCAGGCATTGCAACACATCCCAATAGTCAGTCTTCGATTGGCACGCACAATTTCGTTGATGTTCCTGACATGAGCATCGTTGGTAGACGTCAAAGGGCATACTAAACGAGGGTCATCTTTGACTTCCATCTGGCCATTTTTAAACCGCATGAACCATTCGTAACACCGAGTACAGCTTAAGAACTCGTCACCGTAGGCTTCCTACATCATTTGGTGTATCTCTGTAAAGGTTTTCTTGAGTTTCACACAAAATTCAATACAGACGTGTTGTTCCTCTAACTCTGCCATCTTGAAAGTTGCAAACTGTACAGCACAACGTTCAACTCAATACAGCACTGAACAATAACTAACAGACATAGAATAATCAAACTTCCGGCAGTTACACATTAAACACAGGCATGTACAGGGATGCCAACCGCATTTCGTTCCAACATTCCATTGGCGCGAAATTATGAATGTTCCGGAATTTTTTGAACAGACCTTGTATTTATGGCATCAGTAGTTATAGCTTGACCTTCATTGTTATTCTGTTAATCAGCAGACATGCATATCAGTTATTTGTCAAGAAGTTTGGATATTTTCCATTAACTAAACTTCTTTTGCCTTATTTAAGATGTTTTTTTTTTTTTCCTTCTATTCTAAAGCCTGGCTTAGTCAAGAGTATGTATCCCATACTGCCAGTTTTACCACAGACCAATATATATATGTATAATTTGGAGCTGTACATGAAT
Source organism: Deroplatys truncata (assembly GCA_030765065.1). NCBI lineage: Eukaryota > Metazoa > Arthropoda > Insecta > Mantodea > Mantidae > Deroplatys > Deroplatys truncata. The sequence continues at coordinate 536,337,483 of CM060990.1, forward strand.
TTATGCATTAATCATGAAAGTGCGGACTAAGTGTAGCAAACCAATTGAAAGTTCTCTGTTTCTACATTGTTGCAGAAATATTCAATTCTAAAATTACTTTGTTAATTACCAAAACATTTGCAAATTTTGCATCAATTTTACAACAATTGGCTGTTCAATGCTACCTATATTTGTTGCGATGAAACAGAAAAATGCGTTATCACAACATTGGTAACAATGTCACCAAATGTTCACCTGCTGAAACAAGACTGCCGCATGCTTAAAACTAAATATGCACTTAGATCTAAATTATTATGCTCTGAACGTTTTGTTATATTGGTTTATATACTTTATTTTTTATCTTGAAGTCCGGACTAAGAGTAGTATACCAATTGAAGCTGCTCAGTCTCTACAGTTTTGCAAAAGTGTTACATTCTAACTGATATATTGATCACAGCATTGGTAACCTTGTCAGCAAATGTTTATCCGCTAAAAACAAGATGGTGCTACAAACATAAAAGTGTTGTTACATTATTTTGTTCTTTTCATTGTGTTATATTGGTTTGGTTAATAATGAGTCATCGTTTAGGATGTCCAAGGTGGCATGGTACAGTTCTAAGGGATTCTTCAGAAGCAAGAGCCAGGAGTTGAAGAGGATACAAAATATGTGTGAAAGAGATGAAAGTCCATTAGGTCATAACAGTATTAAAAATGAAAACTCTATTGCAGAGATCAGCATAGTTCTGCTAAATGAAATATGCAACCATTGTGAAGCTAGGCATTTTAAAAATGAAATTGTTAATGGACATTTCAATTCATGCTGCCATAATGGTTTGCTTCATTTTCCACAGCCACAGATAATAATCTTAAGGATATAATGCTAAATTATGCTAACTTCATGAAACATATAAGAGTATAATGGTGGAGTGGCTTTTGCTTCCTTTGCTGCTAACCGCAGTCATATTTCTGGAATAGGCCCTTACTGTTTCATGATTCAGGGACAGATTCATAGATATATATCAGACTTAACATTCCCATAAATTGCCTACCATCTTATGGTCAATTATATGTAATAGATTCCAGTCTTGCCAACAGGATTAAATGTGAACATGAAACAACTTCTTCTCTAAATCCACAAACAGTTCACATTCTGTCCAATATTCTTAACAATGTTCATGCAGCTAGGTATTTCATGTTCACTTTAATAAGTAGTGGTAATTTCTTTAACATTGACTGTGTCACGTAACAATGGCTACTTATAAATACTATGTATGTTCTGCACAAATCCATGTTGTACAAAATATATTTAAATGAACTTATCCTACCATTGATGCACATTACATTAACCAATCTATTGTTTATTATTTCGAGTTTCAAATTTGGGGTGTGCATTAGATTCAATGCCACTTTACGTTTGTGTAAATACAGCATTATTTTCTGCTCTTCAATGTGTTTTACTGGATTATGTGTGTATGTATGTTTTTAATAATGAGTCATCATTTAAGAGGACGTCTATGTCGGCATGGTATAGTGCAAGGGATTCTTCAACCGCAAGATCCAGAATACGAATGATGGTACAAAATATTTGTGAAAGTCCCTAAGGCCGCAACACTATTCCAAATGAAATCTAATGCAGAGTGGAAATTTGCTCACAGTATTCTGTTTTAAGCTATGTGCATTTAAGTATATGAACATTCTTGATAAACACATTTCTGCTTTCAAAAATTAGTCTAATTCGCAGCTAAAGCTGCGATTAGCCACTAGTTTATTTATACTTTAACATATGCATCTGTAATTTTACTCATTTTCTCCTCTCAGTCTTCTAATTTCAGCCTGTTCATTTTTCATATCTTTATTTAATATGTCAATGTGTAATAATGTTACTACATCTTGTTCATGTGTTCTTCAAGAATTTTTATATTTTCACTTTTCACATTAATACAATGTTACCTTCATTTGAACTTTATTCACTGTCAACATTTAGCAGAATTTCCCTGTCCCCACACTCTTCTTTTAGACTAGAACTGCAATTTCTGAATAAAAACCTACACTGCATAGCACATAAAGTTAATAGCATTTGCTGTTTGCATAACAAATGTAAAGCAAGACAAATGTTCAAGTCTTTAAAGTGTGTGACCTTGATTATTATGTCAGTAATTAGAATGTGCAAAAGTTTGTGTTTTACCTTTACTGAAAAGATTAAACTAATTATAATATCAAATTAAAGATATACTGGTGGAACTGTTTAACATTTTTAGTGCAAAAGTTTTTCGAATTTTACTTCTATCTTTAGTATTCTAGATTAAGTGATAGAAATGATTTTGAAAAATGTTTCAAGTGCAATTGTATTCATTTATAATAACCATGTATCATACAGCTACATTTTGTGTTCAATAACGCAAATATAGCACCTATTTACTTAAAATTATAACCAACAAACAAGCCAGATGAAATCGCCAATATTTTTATCTGTTCATAGTTTACATTACATTACTTGAAAATGCTTATTTTTAGGCAAACTTTAAAGACATGTTGGGCCTATTCTACATGGAAGAGTTTAAGAGGGAATGAAACACAAAAGTTATGTCTCTTCCTAAATGAAGGCTATGGGCTATTAAATGCAGTAGTAAGATTGTTTTTTTACTCCGCCACACTATTATCGCTGCACAGGCGAAATAATAACCATCTTATTCTTATCAGAGTCAGCCGTGTGCTGAGAGCAGTTGGGAGATCACAAATCAGTCATTGCTGCACGTGCAGTAATATGTTTTAAAAAATTTGTCTTGTTGGCATTAAGTTCAAGAGTACGTACTTTGTGGTGATGTTTTGGTGATGGTGTTAGTTTAGTATTATACAAACAACGTAATATTGTGAAAAATAAAATGTCTTAATGTTGTGCATATGGTTGTAATGTGAGAAGGGAAACACACAAGGAAACTCATTTTCACACATTTCCAAATAAAGACAATTCTCCCAAAAGATATAGGATATGGGAGAATTTTGTAAAAGAAAAGATTTTTTTCCTGGTCCCAGTGCTTGTTTATGTTCCTTCCATTTTAAGGGCACAGATTATGAACAGATGCAGTTATTAAAAAAGCAGCTTATGCTAGATGAAAATTTCAGAGGACCTTTATTAAAACCTGGAAGTATTTCTACTATAAGGAAGAGTGAAGATAATTTCTAGAAATCAAGTTCTATTAAGACAATTGATCCTTTGCCATCTTCATCCAAGAGCAGAACGACATGAGGCTAGAAATCATAAGCTATGCAATAGTGTTACTTCCAATAAGACTGACAACGAAGGTGATGATAATAAAAGTAGTGAAAGAGAATTCAGAATGGAAGGTGATGAAAGAACCAAGAATTCAGAAGTACAATGTGAACTAGGTACTGAAATCATAAGGAGATATATGGTCATTATTCCGTATCTGGGTAGGAGCTATGAAATGTTAAGAAACTTATGTAACCGTGATACATGCCTTTATGAAGTGGGTTATCCTTTCTGAATGTCACAGATGCACATAATAATCACTATTGCGCCAATTGCATAACATTTTCTGGCATTTATAAAATATATTGCGAGTTTTGTTCAGTTTTCATAAGCAACATACTTTTAGCAGAACATGCATCTCAAACGGCAATCATGGTGGCGTTGCTGTCATTGTGATTCTGCTGCCAAGATTGCAGTGAAAAATTAGTGGAAGGTAATACGTGCTGCCACCACCTGGAGAACAGCCAGCATCTGAAAGGGAAATGGATTACAAACAATGAACTTGTCGGTTGCTACTTATTTAGGGCCCTAAGCAGCAAAGCATAGCCAAGGGATGTTTTTTTTTTTATTATTAGAAGGTGAGTGTACAGAAACACTTTTGCAGTGAAGATGGGAAAACATGCTTGTACAAACTCATTTTATTTCTTAAATGGTATACTAATACAGAGAATGAATTTGAATGCACTTATTCTTAATGTGTTTTAAGGTCTGTAAATTGGTGGAGCTTAAAAAGAATAAAGTATTGAACAAATCCAACCATTAACAACACACATTTCACAAATGGCTGATGCCACAAAAAAAGTTATTTGAAATAAATTGTGTGTTTTAAAGAGATCTGCATTTTTGTGTAGTGCGTTTTTGTCTATCGCTTAGAGTTTACAAGATTATACAAAATTCCTTCCAAATAAAGAGGATTTCCCTGGCTATTTCCAAAAAATTCAAGATATACATTTTGTCTTGTGAAAAGCTTTAATATATGGTATTTTAATCGAAATCATTATAATCATGTTTTAGAAAATCAAAAATTTTGAAAAATGTTCCAAGTAAAGGGTAGTTTGGGGTGTTTTTTTTTTTAAAATCTTTGAGTCGCATATTTAAAAGATACTAACCTAAATACCAGCTTTCGTATTTATCCTGCTTTTTATTTTTGAGTTATGGTATTCATAGACACTCCAGGACCTTTTTCTAAAAATGCTTTCTTTAGATTCAGGATGCCTCAAACATGTATTTCCATTGAAATCTACGTATCCAATGTTTGGGTGGAATGCAATACCTTCTCTACCTGTGTATGTGATAAAGTAAAAAGTCGAGAATTGGAGGTGACATTCGTTGCATGCCATGTTATTCCTCACTGCTTACATAATCTAGTATTCCCGCAAATCTTATATAATATGCCCTTATACCTCACTTTAGCTACCTTTTTCATTGCTTTGCGACATTTCGTTAGCCACAATTTTTTTTATCATGTTTGCAGTATGGCAGTAACACCTTACAAGATGTCAGTCATCGCTAAGTGGTCGCCAAGAAGGGCCCAATATTATGAATAAATTAACATCTGTGTACTTTAAGAAGTCAGTACATTTACACAGTACAGTGTACATATAAAAAAAACACCGATTCCGTAAGTTTTGTAAAATTTCATACCTTCTACCCGGATACAGAATAATGTCCAAATATATATTGTTGAAACCTGAAAATATCTATGAAACAAGCAATGATGAGGAAGATCAGGATAAGCTGAATGAAAGTTTCTATGAAGCCGATACTTCAGATTCTGATACAAGTGATAATGAAGAAGAAGACTTTCACCATACATGGAAATGAAGCTACAGTGGAATACTTCATTGTTGCTTGGATATCTCTATTTTTATTTTTCAAGATATGTGTTTTATGTAGAAATGAAGTCAAAATAATTTCTCATTACATTAAAGGGACAATGCTATGTGTTAAAACAGTGTGTTATAAAGGTAATACATTCACTTGGAATTCACAAAATTTATCAGGAAAGAAACCGGAAATAAATGCTTTAATAGCAAGTTCTTTATCATCATCTGGTATATTGTTTCAGCAATTTAAGTCCTTCTGAAAATCACTGTTTGGCAGTGTTTTTAAGCGTACATTTGATCAAACCATTCAGAGTATGGCAGCACCAGTTGTTAAAGCATTTTGGGTTAAAAAAAAAAAAGAATTTGAATTCATTAAAAGGTTGTGCTATACCTATATTGTTGGCAAGGGATGGGCGGTATGACTCCCCAGGATTTTCAGTCAAATATTTAGCCTATTCTGTCATGAATTTAAATTCCCACAAAATTATTAATTTTGAACTTGTTCATAGAGGTATGGTGAAAGGCGATTTGGAAAAAGCTGCTTGTGACATAATGACTAGGCTTGCAAAACAGGAAGTGTGTAGAGGTGAAGTTTTTCTCTCTGACAGACATAAAGGTGCAAGATACCTATTAAAAACTCGGTATCTGTAAGTTGAACATGAATTTGACTTATGGCATTTGCCTGAAATTCTAATGAAAAAAAAAAAGTCCTCCGTGGTGTAGTGGTTATCATGCTAGCCTCTAGTTCCTGAGGTCGTGGGTTCAAATTCGGCAGAGGGTGATGGATTTTTTCGAGCGTAAAAATCCTTAAATGGCTTCCTTCGGAAGGGAAGTACAGTCGGTGGTCCCAAGTTGTAGATTTACGGCATGTAAAAAAGCTTAAGCCTAATAAAGAGGCCTCTGAGCAAAATTTCCAGTCTTTTGCGCCCAACATAGAATGGGATGGGATGCTAAGGACCACAGCAATTAAAGAGCATCCATAAATAGAAACTCAATTCAATTTTTAATGAAAAAAATTAAAATGGTAGAAAAAAATACCCAGAGCTGATGGCATGGAAAGCCAGTATAAATAACCATTTATGGTGGGCTGCGCAAAACTGAAATGAGAGTGGTAACATATTAATTGAAAACTTCACATCAATTCTTTATCATCAGAAATGAACATAAATGGCCAGAAAATGGTGAATGGAAATCTTGTGAACATTAATTGTTGGAAGAAGACCAAAGAAATAAATTATGCATTAAAGGTGAATCAAACGCCTATCATGCTCTGAAGAAAATTACTTTGGACAGCACCTTCTTAAAAGATTTGGCTCATATTACATTATATAGATACTGGCAGTTTAGAAATTTATCACAGTGTGCGTCTCAGATATGCTCCGAAAAGAATACATTTTTCATATAATGGCCCTCAAGTTAGATCCATGATAGCAGTGCTAGATCACAATTTCAATGTAAATAAAAAAAAAAAAAAAAGACTGGTGTCAAAACTCAGTACTCCAAAGCATCTGGGTCTTGGATCATGAAAAATAAATATGACAAATCTAACAAAGAATGGAAACTGCTGATGGATGAAATAAAAAAATCTCTGCACGCACTTGTGTGGATCCAATACCGGACGCAGCAATTGATCTATCACTACCAAAGAATATAGTTCTCATGCTTCAACCTCCATTAAAGTTACTACTACTGAAGCACTTCTCACGTTTTCAGTCAGCATAAGAAGTTTGGTCACCGACACGTTATACAATTTTAAATAATAATAATAGTTGAATTTAAAACTTACTATTTTTAATTCATGTGTTTATTAGTAAAGTTTGAAACCTAAACATACTTAGCTGGGTTCTGGAAAAGTGTTTCTAATACTAAGCACTACACATGTTGATGTGACAACTCTTCTTCTGTGTCCAATAGCAGTCCATGAATTAATCCGCACTGTAATTTGTTTGTAGTAGGAATACCCCAGGTCTTATTAGCAGGAATGTTGGTGGTGAGTAAGTTCGTTTTATCTCAACTGTTTGTTTTTAATGCTAAGTTATGCCTCACAATATTCAAACATCACGATCTATAATTAATTTGTGAAAATTAGGATGCTTTGTGATACAGACAAAATCGCCCTTCACCAATTTTGTGTTTACATAGTCCAAGCAAGACACACTTTTCTCATCATTCATAGGTATACATTCCCTACACTTACACCAATGGATGGAACCAGCTTGGTTTTCAGTGTTTACACTGTCTCGGAATCGCTGTCAGAATGGTGTGAATCTTCAAAATTACTCCTTTTTGGTTCAACTGATAAGGTCCGATACCGCATTCACTCATTTTCAAAGCAGATGTTGGACTACTGTTTATCACCTAGTAGGTATTAACTGGATACTGAAAAGTGATTGACTGGCTTTAGCTCTATTCTTTGTCATTCAGAGAAGTTATGAACTTCTAGTGAAATTATCATGTAAATTTGTTAGTCATTTAAGGCACTTATGCTGCGTACATCTTGTCTGGGTGCAGTGTGCCTCTCATGACATCACACGTCAACTCAACAACAGGCCGTAACCCAATAACCACTCACCTTGGGATGATGAAACTGCATGCATTGTTATTTATTCCTGATGACAAATAAACTAATGTGGTGAATGAAATATTCATTTTTGTGTTTCATTCCCCTTTAAGATGGTAAATTAAAACTTTTACATTTTTCCAGCCTATTTATGACTTAAAACCAATTTTGTCTGTTATAGCTGTTATCCAAGTTATGTATGAGAGAAAATAAGAGAAAAACATACACTAAATATAATGAAAAATTGTTTAAAATGTGTGTGTATTGATGAACAACTTAAATAGTTTGCTTTGCTGAAGCATGTTAATAATTGCACCATCCTAGAAAATTGTAGTGCAGTTGTTTAATAATACTGTTTTATCTTACAGTATATGAAGTTGCGAAAGCCTATGGATCGTGATACTATATCACAGCTGAGTCAAGAATCCAGTGATTCCCGTGGTCCACCTGTATTTATTGCTGCTGGAGACATTCGTCGGAGATTGTCTGAATCATTGCATGATTCACGTCGTGCAGCATTCACACATGATCCAGAGGATCCATCAGCTGCTGCTCTAAAAGAACCTTGGGAAGAAAAGGAGCGCCGGGTTAGAGAAGCATCACCATATGGACACATGTTATCTTGGCGTTTACTTTCTGTAATTGTGAAATGTGGTGATGATCTACGACAAGAGCTGCTTGCCTCACAATTGCTCACAATGTTGCAACGAATTTGGGAAATGGAAAGAGTTCCACTATGGGTCCGCCCTTACAAGTGAGTATAATGCATGGCGTTGTCTGTAACTTTTAACTACATACATTGGTTCTAACATTCCATGACCTAAGTATGGGAAATTGAGCAGTGAGGGAATTGGGAGGAAAAGCAGACACATTTTGCAACCTAAGGTTTTTGCTTGGGTACTTTAGTATGGAAAATGCATATTCCTAATTTTCTTACTTTTCTGTTTTTGTGTGCATGTATGTAGTTTGCTTTTGGGCCATTATGGAGAACAGTATGGCAAAAAGCATCAATCCCCCATATTTGTTCATTTTTGTATTATCATCGCCCTGTGTAATATACATGAACAATGTACAAAATTAAATACACATAAACTGTCACTAAAATGTTATGGAGAGTTAAAATTATGTTTTTAGAATACATATTTTTAAAACTATTTCTTGAGTTCAGGAATAAATAAAATGAGCACATGAAGGGACATATTTACAGATTAGTTTTTGGCCATTTGAAGATTTGAATTTATGGTATTAAATTAAAAACTTTTTTAAAATCTTATAACAGAGAAAAAGGACAGTTTTACTTCCATGGAGAACATTAGTGCAGTAGTACTGATATTATTCAAATGGTAAAACTTTCACTGAGGTAGCTTAAAAAATGAAAGGATTGTAAATTAAAACTCATTCAGCACTTAAGGAAAGATCATGACCATGCTGCTACTTGAAGCATGGCGCCACTTGTGAGGTGTCATATATCTGATTTCAATTTCTTTTATGGCTTTGAATAAGCTAGAATATGTTTTCATGGCCATTTTTCCATTAATGGGAATTGCATGAAAACTGAATTAAAAAAAAATGAATGTACTTTATGTTGGATTGTCCATTCATAGAGTTCTTTGGGGTTGAAATCCAGATTTCCTGCAGGCTAGCATGTGCAGCTAAAACTTGATGGCCCCCTTTGCCATCTCATGGCCCTTTCATGATTTGTGATCAAAATATGTCATTCTGCTGGTACTTCATATCATATTCATGATTTAATGCTTTGACAAAATTTTTATTCTTCTGTACTGATCTGCTGCTTTGTCACTAAACCAGTAAATTTTAGTTATTTCATTGCAAGTCTGATTTAGGTATGACAAAACTTGCCAGTTTTGTTTCATTCTGTAGCTGTTTTAAATAATTTGTCCAAGTCTTAGCAATAAAATTGCATGTTTAGAAACTTTTTAGGCAAACATTGTGGTTTTGGATGAATTCTTCAGAATTAGTTATCACCAAGATCATAAAGGGGAACTAATTGTTTTGGTTCAATTTCTTACAGATAATTTCCTCAATTTTTACTTTCTCTACCATGTACATAGTGGGCAGAGAAAGTGTTGCATTCCACCCAAAAAATGGATACCAAGATTTCACTGGAAATAAATGTTTTGAACTCCCTTGAATCTGAAAAAGGGCATTTATAGAAAAAGGTCCATGTGTGTGCATGCGAGAGAGAGAAGGAATGGCATAACTCAAAAACGAAAAGTTGAATGAATACAAAACATAAGTGATGTTAGCGTAACTAATTCCGACTCACCTTTAGTAAAAACCAAGCTTGGTATTTAAGTTCAGTATCCTCCAAAGATATGACACAAAGATTTGCAAGAAAATCCCCTATCCCCAACTACCCTTTACATGTAAGATTTTTCAAAATCTTTTATTTTCTAAACAATGGCTCCAGCGATTTTGATTAAAATGCCATATATTAAAGATATTTACATGACAAATAAAGTGTATATCTGAATATTCTGGGAATAGCCTTTGAAGTTCGCTTCATTCAGAAGGAATTTTGTATAACTGGTAAACGTTAAGTGATAGATGAAAACATGCTACACAAAAAAATGTAGATCTGTTTAAAACACATAATTTATTTCAAATAACTTTTTTGTTTCATCAGCCATTTCCAAGGTACCCATTATTAATGGTTTGAATTGCTAAATTTTTTGTCATTCTTTTAAAGTCTTGTTGGCATTCTGTTGTTTCTTGCGGCTGCATGGAAAGAGTGTGGAAGTTTAAGGCCAACATATAGCATTCAGTTCTTATACATTTGACTATTGCTATTCCCCTTGCATTTGTAAATAAATGTGTAATGTAACTGTTTCTGCAAAGGTTTGTCTCAAATGAGGTGGATAGAAAAATAAGCTTTCATAACAATAGTTTTTATACCCATTAATAAATGATAAGAGGGAGAAAGTCATTGAATGTGACACATCAGATTTTTTGTCTAACAATTGTATCAGTATTAAGTAGAATCTTATAAACAGTGATGTGTTACTAATATACAGGGTAGACCATTTAAGTTGAGACTCTACAATATCTCCAAAACTAATTGTTTTAGAAAGAAATGTCTTGAATAAAAGTTGTTTGATATTATGGGGGACAGTAAATGCCATGAGTCGTGTTTTATGTGGAGGACATTGTGATGGTCATTTTAGGGTCAGTTAAATTTTTTAAAATGGAAACCTACCTTTTTTATGTTGTTTTCTTACTCCTCATAAAAATCTAAACAACATTTGTAAAAAGCACTTTGCAATTGTTCATACACTAATGTAATAACAAAAATTCTGAATGGCTGTGTACGAAGAGCTTAATGAATGGTTGGACCATCCATGGATAGTCATTTGAGGGTCAAATTATGTTTTATAATTGGGAACCAACATTTTTCATTTTGTTTCCTTATTCCTAATCACAAAATAAACAGCTTTTTATAAACCATTTTCTAATGAGAAAACAACTACAAAATCTAGGTTCCCATTTAAAAATATTAAATTGACTTTAAAATGGCCATCATAATGTCCTCCAAACAAAACACAACTAATGGCACTTACTTTCCTCCATAATATCAAGCAGCTTTTATTAAAGATATTTCTTTCTATAGTGCTTAGTTTTAGAGATATTGTACAGTCTCAGCTTAAATGGTCCACCCTGTATGTGACTAATGAACCAAAAGTTTGAAGCACTAAACATTGTTAAGGATGGGCACAAGCAGTACCCAAAACTGTTCAAGGTTATGTGATGTTCAGTGTTTCAAATTTCTAGCTCATTAATTACAAATATTAGTAACACATCACTATTTATAAGCTTCCTCAGCAATTCTTGCTGAGAATGGCTACAAGTAGTATCTAAAACATGTTCAAGGTATTTATATTAAGTGAGAGTGTTTCAAACTTCAGGCTCATTAGTCACATACTGGTATCAATATTTCAGGTAGTGTTTTGTTGCGGGACATTTTTCAATTTGGTGCGATAGAGACCATTTTCTATATTAAACAAATTATAGTTTACATTCTTGTATTCTCTTTGGTGGTCATTTTTCTGTAAGCTCAGAAATGTGAATTTCATGTTCTCACAAAGTGTGCAGACCCAAACATTGCATACATTCCATGTTGATGATGTACTTTGTGTATCAGGGATGCACATCTTGAAACCCAGTCTTACAGTTAGTATTTTTTATAGAGTTATTTTAAGTGGAATAAAATCAGCTCTTTTCCTTTAGCCCTTTTATCTTCTTCATGGACAGATTTATTATCTTTTGTTCCTGGTGTAATCCTACTAATACTGCCTTTATATAAGCTTTTCATAAACTTTAGCTACATACATCATTAGGGATGTTAATAATTTCTATCTGGAAGCTTCATGATGGACTGGTTTCACCAACTGAAGTTATGTTTTAACCAATGTTGAAGTGATTTAACATTGAACTTATAATACATTCTGTAAACTTCAAATTAAGTTAACATCATGCTAACATCACAGATCTTTGAGTTTGTGAACTGGCTGCTGCACACCAAGCTGTTGCACATTTGCTGTATTTTGGGCTTTTTAATGCCATTCCTAATTGAAGAAGAGTCGTGCATTACAATGAATTTGAAAACTTGCAACACAAGGAATTTTTAAAGGGATAAGACAGTCCAAAGTGGTTGTGAGCAGGGTGGTGGAGTAAATGTGAGAGGTTATTCTTTCTCATGTACTATAAGTGTTATTTATTCTGAGCTTGTGTGCTACTGGCACTTTTCATTTAATGGTAGGTGACAGTGTTTGAATTTCCAAAGCTACCATTTATGGGTTTATCTAGAAGGTTTCTGAAGCAGTTGCTTCAAGAATTACTCGTTTGGGGTTTACAATAGAGAAGCTATTACATTCCACCCAAAGTTTTTATATTAAGATTTCACCAAAAATACATGTTTTGAACCATCCCGAATCCAAACAAAAGCATTTTTAGAAAAAAAGCTTTGTGTGCGTGCATGAGAGAGAGAGAGAGAGCGAGAGAGGGAGAGAGGGAGAGAGGGGGGAGAGGGAGAGAGATATATATTTATATTTGAACATCAAACTTGGCAGTTCATCTTCCAAGGATGCCACACAAAGTTCCAAGAAAATCCCCCCTGCTACAAATTACTATTTACATGGAAGTGCCTTTGTTATTTTTGGTTTTATCAACAATGACTAATGCTTTTGATTAAAGTACCATATGTTTAAGATATTTGCATGCCAAATAGAATGTATATCTTGAATTTTCTGTCAATAGTTTGCAAAGAGTTCTTCATTCTGAATGACTTTTATATAACTGGTAAACCCTAAGAGATAGACAAAATCTTACTCCACAAAAAAGTAATTATTCTCCCATTTACTGTGAGTTTGCCTATGTCTTACCATCCAATAAATTGACTCTCCCTTTTGACTCAAAGTGCATGTGCTGTTGCGAATAGAAGATAGATCTGTATGAGCTACCAATCTAAACTGTTGTGTGTTGTGTATTTGCAATGTTCACAAAATAAGAACAATGAAGTTCATTGAAGATTGAATTTGCTCTGGTCGTACAGCAACACAATGTCTTGCAGTTCTCGTTGAGGCATGTGGGGAACTTTGTTATCATACAGAACAGTGTCAAGGAGGTTTAGAAATATGAAAGTTATGGTGCTTCTTGTGTACGGCTGTGGTGATGTTATCCTAAGACATACTGTACCATAAGGACATTTTTGGACCATCAACCCAGACTAGTCTTGCGAAGAAAACGGCAACACTTTTTACAGAATCCACCCATCAGTTTGCAACCCAATGCTTGAGCACACATGGCACAACGTGTAACTCATCTATATCATTGCTGGAGTTGGGAAGTGCTTTTCCATTCACCGGTCCTAAGCCCCCTGTTATGACCTAATCCCGAAGATGAAGGAACTGCTTTGTGGAATTTGATTCAGGATTGTTCTTGAAATTCTGCTTGCATTAGATTTCTGCATTAGGAACTTAAACAAAACAGGCACTGCAATAGGGACCCTACAAGTTCCACATCACCGGCACTGGGTTATTGAAAATGCTGGTGATTACATTGATGGACTGTAGAAATTTCATACTTGTATCTTTTTGTAATAGTAATAAATAAATAGTTCCACTACTAAAGTTCCAACCTATGTAGTTATACTTCTTGTAAGTTGCTATTTGTTTTTTCTCATGGTCATGCAGAGAGCATGGAATTTCAAAACCATCAATAGCAAGCTGCCTTTTAAAAATCTCTATCACTTCAGCCTACTGTAAAATCTTATGCCAGTAATTTTCATTATTTTAAACTTTTTTAATTTGAAATCGTAAATAATTCAAACTCTTAGCATGGTGTTTTGACTTCCCTATACAAAGCAATGTAAACTAATCTTCTTGAATTCAATTATTTTTTGGATAATTCAACATAATTCTTAGCGAGATGGAGTGAAAGAAATGTAGGTCAGTCAAGCTTTTTTGTTAAATTTGAGGAAATAACTGTACTACTGTAGTTCCACCCCCTCCTTCTCGCAGCATGCTCAAGGTGGTTGTTAAATTCCAGACAATGTATTTCCACCCCCTCCCCACCCTACTTCAGCCCATTCTTCTCCCCTAACATGACATCGGAAGTTAAACCAATGGATCAGGAAGCAAGTTAAAATTTCAGAGACTTCTACAGATGTCTACAGTTCAGAATCTACTGTTAGGAGCGAGCTTGGACAATAGTGACAAATTGAAAATGAATGTGCTTGAAGCAGTTCATATGTGTAACAGTGCCTGGGACCAAGTGAAACCGAATGCTATAGCCAACTGTTTCCAAAAGGCTAGGTTCTATCACAATGAACTTTAACATCTTGAATAAAATGAAAGGATTGTGCCTGCACTTGAAAACTAAGAAGATGTTAATTGTGAAAATGGTGTTCTATATGAGGACTTTGTGCAAATGGACAATGACTAGGCAGTTGTGGGGAGCTAACCGATGCAGACATTTTGGTCGACATCATGAACATGAGACTGTTGCCCTATCTTTAGATGAAGAGTCAGAACATCCCAAGAAACCAATTCCTATAATTGCTGAGTCTATGGACTACATCCAGCATTAAAGTGCTATGTTGAGGGACAGCAAAATATGAGTGAAACAATTTTGCAATCATTCAATAAGCTAGAAGAATTTTGTGTGAGTGCAAAATAAATGCTGAAAAATGAACCTAGATATCAAGCTTTAAAAAATTTAGAATCCGTACTGTACTGTACTGTGTTTTAACACTACAAATGCTGTACATTGACTAAATACCTGCACATAAAGGTACTGTAATTTTGTTCTTCTTGTACTTTTAATTTAATTTAGGTTTATTTTAATTAAAAATTGTGAATGATTTAATTTTTATTGTTGGTCCCTTCAGCTTTGAATTATCCATCTTCAACTGTACTTATAATGAAATGTTTAATGAAAGTTTATCTGGATTAACAAGAAGTAGACAGAAAAATAAGTTTTTGTATGAATAGTTTGTAGAAGAGAGAGTAGAGAAAGTTATGTGAATGCAACACATAAAAGTTTTTGTATAATGTGGATTTAACAGTGTTTTATCCACATATACTATGTAATTTCCCTCTGCTTGATATTTAGCTATTTTCCTTAAATAACTGGCCCTCCAACCATTAGTAGGATATCTATTTAATTAACATGGACCTTATATTTCTGCATATATGAAACCTAAACTCCTATTTAATCACTTTCAGTAGAGTTTCCTTGCAACCCTGAAAATTTATCGCTTCCTTCACATCTTATAATATTTTCTTCAGTGTAAAAACTTCTTTATGCACTGCGTAAAATGCGTATTATACTTCTTAAAATGCAGCAGTTCATGTCATCAACAGTAATTACAGGTTTTCATGTCCTTTCCTTGCCAGGTGATAACAGCTCACTATTTTCTCCAATGGCCTGATTTTTTATCAATCATTCTGAAATAGCCCGTAAAATGTTTTAAAAAATGCAAATTAAATACTATACAATATTGTAATAAGTAATAAAAAATTAATTGTGTGTATATATATATATATATATATATATACCAAGAAAATTATAACAAGTCTCGCCTGTTATCACACTGCTCTTTTCGGTGTCTGATGTATAGGGATCAGGCGATATCGTGCATGTGTTCACCATTGCAAAATTCTGTCACATTTCTTTTGCCACTTTGTGCCGTGGTACTCATGGTGAATTTGGTAGTGTGAATGAGAAATTCAAACTTGGCCGGCTGCTCCTCTCTCTCCAGTATGAAAAAGATGAGGGGAAGCAATACAGAGAAGGAAGTTTTGGGGCTAGAAGTGGAATTATGATTTAGTTTGCTTTGTGTCCAAGGGCACAGATCTGTTGGACAAATAATAACTCCTTTTTGTATGGTGAAAAATGAATTCCTCTGCACCTAGATCTTTCATTTGGCATCATGATTCCAGTGTAAATAGTTAGGAAAATCACATGGCAATTGTCTGTGAATGTAACTGGTAACTAGTTGTCTGCTACTGAAACAGTGTGTGCTGCAATGTCTAGACAAAGGTTCATCGAGAGTGCATTCAAAATCCATGTAGTTCTGTCACTGCCTTTTTAAAATCTGTTGTTGACAGTTGTCTTTGATGTTAACAATATGTTAGCTAACAATTTGCCCTAAATGCTTGAGGAAATGCAAGAGTTTTAACATTATGTTAACCTTTTAACATAATGTGAGTAAAAAAGATGTTTTTTTTTTTTTTTTTTTACATCTGTTGGTTAAACTGGCCCTACACCTTTCATTCCTTGCTTCAGTTTTACGGTATGTGCAACATAAGGAGACTTTCCAAGTTCAGATATTATTCCTATATCCACATGAAATTTATAGAAGCAAAGTTAAATATTAAATTGAGCATTATTTATGGACGCTCTTTAACTACTATGGTCCTTAGCGTCCCATTCTATATTGGGCATGAAAGGCTCGAAATTTTGCTCAGAGGCCTCTTTATCAGGCTTGAGGTTCCTTTATGTGCCATAAATCTATGACATGGGACCACCGGCTTTACTTCCCTTCCGAAGGAAGCCATGCTAAGGATTTTTACGCCTAAAAAAATTCATTGCCCTCTGCCAGGTTTGAACCCACAACCTCGGGAACTAGAGGCTAACATGGTAACCACTGCACCATGGAGGACAACTAGCAAAATTAAAATCTCTCCACCAACATTAAATATATTTCTGTTCATCACTTTATTTACAGCAGTTGCATTTTGCTGTGCATATTGCTTAACACTCAAAATATTTGGTCTAGAAACAGGGGACCAATCTGACAGGGTTAGAAGTTTATTTAAATTACTAACATTTAAATATTTTCACTTGCAGGCATAATTCTCTTTACTTGATGAATTTTCCTGCTTCTGCTTTTAATATTTTTCATTTGTTGATCTACCAACCTCACTTTCAGCTCCAATATCTTTGCCAGAAACAGCAAAACAGCAACATTATTTTTTTATATTATTATTATTATTATTATTATTATTATTATTATTATTATTATTATTATTATTATTATTATTATTATTTTAAGGTAACTGATCACAAATTGTGAACTTTTCCGAAATCGAAAAGAATATCTCTCCATGAACATGCAGGTGATCAGCGATGCAAATATGAAGATTAGAAATGTTGTTTCCAAAGAACTTTAAGCTGCTCTTCAGTACATTTCCTAACACTCGAAGCATTAAACCTGTCTGTCATGTCTTTCCAGGTATTTCTCTTCCAGCATCTTTACATCATGTTTTTTGCACTCTACATTGTTTAAATGGAACTTCATTATCTCTAACAACAAACATTTCTCTCTTTCATGGAAGCTTTTCCTATAGCACATAACCTTATTTATGATTGCTTCAAGTAAATCACGCAAACGAAACGATACTCCAGGAGTAATGAGCTCTTGCTTCTGCAGTAGTAACTAAAAGAGTAAATTGTAGTTGAGCTCTCTGACGTTACTTCCAGAATAAATTACTAGTAGTAATAGTACTAGTACTACTAGTAGTAGTAACCTACTTCTGTAGTATGGGCTTCTTTAGTAAACGTTACTTTCAAAATAATTTATTCCAACATGGTGTATGCTTGCCCCCAAGTCTCCATCAAGACAACACTTCAATTTTCTTGGGATCAGGGTTACCAATTGGCAGTTATCCCATCAGATTAGAGGATTTGGCTGCTAGTCTTACTGAAAAATATTTTATTGTATTTAGAAGGAATTCTAGGCTGCTTTAAACTAATAGTTAATAAAAGTATTTTTTCACTGCAGACCGTTGCTTCCAAAGGAAATGCTACTATTTGTCTCTTTGTATCAAGTTGCTAATAATACATTAGGTCACTGCTACAAGGTATGTCATATCCATGCATTGATAAGTTCACATTTCCTATGTACAAAACTCCTCTGGTTTTGACAATTCCATGTGTGTGGGAGGGGTGGAGCATACAAAACAAATGAGCTGTTGCTTTGAACTGTAACACTGACAAATTTAGAACCAAACTACACACATAAATTATGTGTGGCTGCAACATATAGTTAGATGCTCCTGCCAGCCTGCCTAATGTTGATGTTTGAGCATGCACAGGGAGCAGAGACAGATAAGCTGGGCTCCTGTAGATATGCAACTGCTGAACAGTGGTGCAATGCATTATCCTATATACAAACTGGGGAGTCATCGTCTGAGTCTCACAGCACACCTCAAACAGGTGCTTGTTATTTTATAGAGATGCCTGTTGATATAAATAAGAGCAATAATAGTGACAGCTGCATTGATTTTGATTATGAAACACTTTCTCCGACCACAAATGATGATAAAGGGCTGAGTTCCAGACTCCAACATGAATCCCCAGAATCTGGTGATGCAACAAGTCTTTCTCCATGTAAGCCATCAGGTTCTAGCTATATTCCCAGTCCAGAAATGAAACTTAAAGGGCCTGCTATCAGCAATACTTATAACCAGGGTTGGGATTTTTTTTTGTGGGGGTGGGGTGGGTGCGTGCGTGCATTTTTTTTTTTTTTCTCATAATGCTATACAAAATTCTTACAATTTTTAATACATTACTTTGAGTTGCTATTTTTTCTTTCTTTAGTCGACCATGCATTTTAACACTGTGGTTATTTATGCATTGTGGGTCCTAACAAATTCATATTGCTTTATTTTTCTAAACCATTTTTCTTTTATTCTCCCCATATATTCTCCTATTCTTTTTATATCCCTCTCCTTTTGCATTTTCATTATCCTAACTTTTAATACTTCTTTGTTAACATTCTCCCATTCTTTAGGTAAAAACTGATCTCTCCACAACTTAGTTTCTTCACATTCAATTATATAATGCAAATCATTATCTGCCTCTCCACAAAGAGGACACCTATTCAAATTCACTCCCTTCCTATCTCCCCTTAGCCTATATGCACTTAATCTAGACCAGGCCCACCCTTTTTTCACTAACCTATTATCTACATCCACATACTCCTCCCTTCCCCAGGCCACCTTTAATTGTCTATATAGTTCCAAACTTTTCTTTCTTTCCAGATTTTGAAATAATTCTTGTTTCTCTATATCTTCTACTCTGTTCCTCACTTCTTTCCAGAAACCTTTAACTAACCCCTCTCTTTCCTCCCATAAGTTACCCATTTCTATTTCCTGTAAAATTCTCCTTATTCCTTGAGGTGTGCACCTTTTGTCTTAGGGTAAGTTAAAGCTGTGTGGAAAGATATCACAGTGTGAAATTTTGTTTCTAGTTGCAAAAAGAGGCATTTTTTCTTGCACCTTTTTTCCTTTTTTGGGACCTTTACCCCTTTTTGGCACCTTTACCCCTTTTTGGCACCTTTACCCCTTTTTGGCACCTTTATCCCATTTTCCCCCAACCATGCCCATAATACCCTTTTTTCCCCTTTTTTCTTTAAGTTTTATTCCAATTTATTCTTTAACTTTCAATTAACGTCTCCTCAGCTTGCTGTGTAGGTGCGAATAATAAGACTACCTCTTTCAGTAAACGCCACATGGGAATTGAAAGCACACCCGTAACAATGGAAAATAATTGTGTGTTCGACGAAAACCTCTTTCTCTCGCTTTACCGCTATAAATTAGCCCGCAATAATGCAATTGACAATGAGTGATTCTATCCCACCAGAATCAGTAGTCTGCTGTTCGTGAATGTGAGCTTGTTACTGTGAGACATCATCTGCTTGCGTGGAGGTGAAGGCTGGGCATGCAGGCAGTTCCGAGAATTATTAAGACTGGGTTCTGCTCGAAACTACTAGAAATCGCTGAGACTGAAGTTCCAGCATGAATGAGAACATTCTGGTAATTGTCGTGGTGTTATAAGAGAATGTGGACAGCGAATGGGTGCAAGAGTGAGTTCGTGACAGTCGCATTGTGTTAGCAAGTGAACTAGTGTTAGCTCTCCAAACGAGTGTACTAGTACTAGATTTTACCATGTCAAAGATGTCCAGTGCTCGATTCATTGTTCTGGCTGAGGAATTCAAACAGGATTTCATAGACAGTGATGGAACTGTTATGCGATATACTATTTGTGATTCAGGAATTTTGTTAGATGAAAAACACCAGCGAGATCACATCAAACAACACATTTCCAGCTCTAAGCATCAAATGAACAAGACTCTTCAAGCAAACAAATCACGGCAACCTCTATTACGAAATGCGTTTCAACAGAGTTCTTCAAAAAGCCAGAATTTGAAGGAATTAAACATTGATTTGTGTGCAGCTCTTACACAAGCAGGAATTCCACTCAATAAGGTGAACCACCCAGCCTTCTAGGGATTTGTTGAAAAATACACAAAGATGTCAATGCCCGATGAGAGTACTTTAAGAAAAAACTACATGGAGCCTGTTTACCAAGAAACCATAGAAAGAATCAAGGAAAAAGTGTCTGATTGCGATGTGGAAATCATTGTGGATGAAATCATAGACTCAATGGAACGATATGTTTTGAACATTTTAGTTTTTCCCTTAGCAGGGCAGAAAGTTAAGCCCATGTTGTTAAAAATGTACGAGCTGCAGAAAGCCAATGCCAGTACAATAATGCAATTCATTATGGACTTCTGCCAAAAACTCTAGCCTACTGGTATCGAGTTTGAAAAACTTCTTCTTGTGGTTACGGAACAGGCTCCATACATGGTTTCAGCTGTTAACCAATTGAAACCTTTATTTCCTAACTTGAAGCATGTGACATGCTTGGCTCATGCCCTTCACGGGTTTGTGAATCCATAAGGAACGAATATGGCATCGCAAATCAATTCATCTCTGCCCTGAAGAAGATTCTACTGAAAGCTCCGAGCCATGTTGTTTACTACAGGGAAATCACTGGCCCGCCCCTTCCAAATTTCCCGGTCATTACTCACTGGGGATCTTGGATTGAGTGTGCTGCTATGTTGTATGAGAATTTTGACAAAATTAAAGAGTTTGTACTTTCTTTGGATCCATCCCACGCAGGTGCAATTTCCAAGGCACAGCAACTTCTGTTCCTGGAGAAAATACATAATTTGCAGACAGAACTATATTGTGTCCATAGTTACAAGTACCGGCCTGCAGCTATTAAACGATTGGAAGAACAAGGTCTAGAAAAGGGAAAACAATGGGATATTTTTACTTCCGTGAGGGAGCAGTTAGATGGCTTTGCCAAAGACAAACTTGAATCTAGTCTTCAGAAGAATCCAGACATTGAGGAATTCACCACATGTGTAGAGTGAATACATAGTTTGCCCCACTGGTTTCTGTGGATGTTGAAAAAAGCTTTAGCATCTCCTAATAGAAACAGACTTACTTTTAAAAATGTGGAGATGCTTAATGTCTTGAAGTACAACAGCTTCATGTTTTTTCCTTCTTTTGATGAGTGATGATGTACTTGTTTGTAGTTCAATAAATTAGAACAGAGAAAAGAGAAATCGTTGAATTATCTAAGGGAATGCACAACTGAAATTAACCCAAAATCTCAAAAAATCTAAAAAAAATTGTTCCCAAAAGTTCTCCATTGCTTGTAGTTTTAGAATCCACTTTTATTTTTGACCTAGCAAACGTTTCAGGATCATTACGAGACTTTTTAAATACCCTTGCCCATTTGGTTGCTAGCTGTTTATATTTTTAAAACTTCATTTTAAGGCATTTCTTATTTTCAGCATTTCTGCATATTCAAAATGTTCCATACAATGTAGTTTTCATCCATTCATATTGACATTTTTTATGCTTATTTCAAAAACCCAAATAAATAAAACTGTCATATAATTTTTCTGAGTAATGAATAGTTTTTGCGCTACTAATTTTTGAAGATAACAAATGTATACAAAAAAAAAGAAACAAAATGCAAATACAAAACTGCAAATTTTTTTTCTCTTAAACTAAGAATGGTAGAAAAAAATTATATGTCAGATTTGTAGTTCCTTGACATAGAAGCAACATAAGATTATTTTTTTTTTTTTTGAGAAATGCATCATGGGTTGCATTTTGCATATACCCATAATTTTATATTTTGAAAATGAATAACTTGAAAACTAATTAAGAATTTGGATTGAAATTCACAAAACAATTATATGTAAAGAAGACTGACATGCGGTTAAAATTTCAGCCCAATTGAATGGATAGTTTAGAAAATAGCAATTTCAGTTGTACATCCCCTTAAATAAACCAGCACCTTATTGTCCCTTTTTCACCTTATTTGAGCACCTTTTCCCTTACTTTTTTCATGTGAAATTTGCACCTAAAAATCCTAACCCTGCTTATAACAAACAAACTGTGAAGTTCTGGGTTAAGGAAGGTGGTAAGAAGGGCAGTCATTTCCAAACATTCGATGGTATTTTTGCTTGGTTGCATTAGAACATCTACTTTATATGTGAAAGAAGCAGGTAGAAAATCAGTTGGGAAATCATATTAGAAGAAGAAAATACATGTATGAGAAGCTTTATTGTCGCGCTCAGGAGGCTAGAAAAGCAAAACTTAACGTTAGTGATAAAGACTTGGTATTGCAAGGACTTCTATCTATAAAGGGTGATATCTGTGCATCCCAATTTGGATTGATCAATTCAAGGAAAAACACAGAATTAAGATGGAAAATTAGTAAATTTGTTTTACAATACCATGTATTTGAAGCAGGAACTGTCAAAGCAGCAGAGAAATTAGTAAAGACAAACAAAGAACAATTTGTAATTATACCCCTTCCTCAATTTACAGCATGAGCCAGATTGGATTTGAGCAAGAAATACAGTCTAGACCCTATCCATTGTTGGTGAAACACCTACGCACTGTAGCACAATCTTACTAATGCAGTAACTCATATACTATAATGCCTATAATCAACATGGAAGTTTATCTGTTGCCAAAGTGATTTATTGTGTTGCAGTAGCCTTCAGGAAGCTTCAGCCCAATTGTTCTGAAAAAAGATGTTTAAAGCTGATGATAGTATTCTAACGGCTACAAAATCAGGGAAAATGGGGAAGGGAGATTAAGACTGATTTAAAGCAGCCTTCTTCAGGTATTTGTCAGGTGAGAGTTGAGCTCTGATTTTTGACTCCTAGACTAGAGCTGTCAAGGACATACATTTTACTCGTTTGTTTGATATAGTACACAATCAGCAGGTATAGGAATTCTTAAGCAATTGGCTTCAAGTTATCTACACTCAAAGCATTATCACTACAAAGAATGCAAAACAACAGAGGCCAAGGTTAACTAACAGGTAGGTAAAAACCAGCCTGAATGCTGTCTGCAAATGCCAAAAGACTGCATGAGGGATGGGGGTTGATTTGTTACGTGCATCATCTCTGCCTATAGTCCAGTTTTAGTTTAACCTTAATTCCTTCTGTCCTGACTGTAATGCTTAAGGTGGCCATTCACTATAGCTCCAAACATCCGAATGGAGTGGTGTCACCAACTTTCATAGTGAATTGGGGAACTGGCATCCATCTGGTGTGATGAGATGGGTTTGCTAGATATCTGGCTGTGTAAAACTCCAACAGACCACTCCAACATGCCACCGAGCTATCAAATAATGAATGGGGAAATCCTACGTGGAGCAGCTCCAAGCTCCAAACTTGCTAGTCAGTGAGTAAACCCTCATCCAAACATCGTCAGTCACTTGAGAGATTTCTTTGAGAGTACACATATTTTCAAGTACTATGTCAGGGCATAACTTTGTTGTGGAAGTTATTGAAGACATAAAGTTGCCTGCCTATGGTACGTTGCAAATAGTGACTACCACAACAAAGTGAAAAGAAGTGCCGCTCTAGGGAAACTAGTTACCTTATTTTCATCCAAAGGCAAAATGCAGCAAAAATCATTAATTTCTTCATTGATCGCTTATGTCCATATAATGAAATGAAAAGAAACTGTCATAAATAGACAGGCGAATCTTAAGAAAAATTTGCCAAAAGATGAAAGAAAAAATCCCAATGTATAATGAAATCGATACTTTAAAGCTAATACATCTTAATTATACTTGTAAGGGTTTAGAGCAGGTTCACTTCATTAGTTTAAAATAATAGGCTTTTGTTCATAATAATAAAATATCAATTGAAATGCAACTTGCATGGAGTTTATAGATTTTAACCATTGTGAAACCCTTAACGCTGGTTCACAACCGCCCCAGAATAACCAGAATGGAAACGAGAACAGGAAGCAATGCACCATGCAAGATATTGGTTCACAACAGCCCGGTAATGAGAACAGGAATGCATATCGATCACAAAGTGAAAGTCGATTTTGCGCATTGGGATTTCATTTGTTTTTAACTGACCAATGATATTTTTTTCACTTACTTTCAATTTAGCCAAGCCAACGTCAAAATTTGATAGAGTAAACATTATCTAAATGCATATCCATTACATTTCCAATCCCTCTAGTTGTGCCAAGCTTTCATTCCTTTATTTAATGGCATACATTAAAGTTGTTTATTGTTCTTTTTAATTTCTACCAGTTTTAGCAGTTCTTTGTAGCTTTTGCCATTGTTTCTTAGCTAATAGCCAGTTTTGAGTTGCATATAAACAAACTACAAATGACCCTTTCACCAGAGGAACCAATGCTCATTGGATTTGCAGGTGTCAGGATGAGGCTAGGAAGCACATTTACTACTAATTTCTTCCAGTTTTATGTTTCCAGGTTGTGACTATATAGAGCACTAGCAGCTGTTTCATGTCACGGCTGCTTAGAATAATCTCTAGAGTGAAGAGTAATATGCACAATATGGATCTAATATGCCATGCCCGGGAACGAGAACAAGAAAGTTAAAAGTTGGGCAACTCTTCTTTCCCATTCTCGGGGCCCGGGAAGGCTTCCTGTCGATTGTGAACACTTCCATTTGAATACATGTATTTCGACGTCATTCTGGTTACCGTTCTTGTTGGTTGTGAACCAGCCTTTAAACTTATAAGAAAACAAAGAAAGCAAAAAAGAGAAGAAGTTACTGGTTTCTTTGTATTTTCTTAATACCAATTAAAATATACCACTTAAAGTACTGGTTTGCAAAAAATAAAAACTTAATAGAGGGCATTTAATTTTGCAGGTGACGTCACATAGAGGAAAGGCTAAATTTTCTCAACTGCATCTGACTTTTTGGAAAGAGTGGCTTTGATTTTCTAAATGTGTTTCGAGATAACTGCCTGAATAAAATATATGGAAAGCCTGCTTCATTGCTAATGGAAATTATTTTAAAAGCAAAAAAATCATAAATCTTACAAAATATGAAGAAATTTGAAGATTTTATGAAAATAATATCAAATATCACATATTTTGTCACATGCATTGAATTCTACACCCTGCTAAACGTAAAAACACTTGTTCCCATAATGATAACAAGAATGGTTTAGAATATCAAAGTTTATATTTTGCCTGCTTCTAGTCATAAATATCTCTTGTTGCTGAAATGACTGACAAGTCGTGGTGCACCAGTGAGTGACTGTTATCCAAATGGAAGCACTCCATTCGGAATGTAGTGAATGGCCGGCTGCGTTTCGAAATTCATATATCTGCTAATAAGACTCCCTCCTTTCTTAGAGCCCAACTCGTTCAAAAAGCAGCAATGAAAATACCACAGTATGATTGAGCTTGTGTTTTATATGCACTGTCATGGGCATTTACTCGTTTGAGTATTTGCTTATCCGACAGTTCACATCATTGCGTTGTGTGAGGTGTATTGCTTCAGTGCATTAAGGCAAATGAATTGCAATAGTATATGCCAAGTTACTGCATTTTTGGCTCTGTTTATACATACTGTTGGGGTCAGAACTTTTTAGTACATTAAAGGCTATTCTGTAACGTTTTGTTAAGGCTTAACAAACTGTTAAAGCCACTAACCAATTGATTGACATTCTGTAACTTTGTAATAAGACAAAATTTTGTTAAGAATAAAAATTTGATTGTGGAACGCAACAAACACCAAGACTCTCATACTATTGTGCTTGTTACACAACAAATTTGCATAGACGTCATCGTAATGTTGCTGTAAGAGGGAAAGCATGATAGAAGCATGTAATTTTAACTATTAAATGTTTATTGATTTAAGCATAAAATATAAATGTTACGGATTACACTTGAGTAAGCAATTATTCTGTGTCATATTATTGGTAAATGATGCTTCCAATATAACCTTTAAGAGACGAATTTTAGTAGGAAAATAAATGTTGTGTAATGTCATATTGTAATAAACCCTGACAGTTATTGATTTAAGAACTTTCAGCTCAAATAGTGATGAAGTCTTGTGTTTATTTGCATGGTTCAATTCATTTGCCTCATTTTTAGGCTAAGGTTAGAAACTGAACACTTTTGAGAGTTGTAGGATAGTACAGCGATACATTTTCATTCCCAGAATTATTTTAAGATAATTTCCAATCTGCTAAAAGAATTGGCTAACAGAAAGCTGTATATACTGAGGCTTTCACGGCCGGCGTCATAACTAATAAAGGAATTACAACTATCCGGGCTTGTAGGTCATGGTCTAGAAGGCATCGTGGATACCGACATTTCGCCAAGTACAGCGCTTGGCATCTTCAGTGTGAAGTGATTTTGTTTCAATTCCTCCTCGTAGAGGCGACTAATGTACATAATGAGGCTTTCACGGCCGGTCTCCACATTCAGACTCCGACCACCGCAGACTTCACCGCATCACTTCACCCTGAAGATGCCAAGCGCTGTACTTGGCTAAACGTCGGTATCCACGATGCCTTCTAGACCATGGCCTACAAGCCCAGATAGTTGTAATTCATTTATTAGTTTAACAGAAAGCTATTTACCAGTTTCTCGTAACCATAGAAATTGAATTTATATTGATGCTGCTGGAAGAAGAAGAACATAAGTCAGTTGGGTTATAAAATGATAATTTATATGTGGAAAATCTGCAATGAAAAATAATTTCAAAAAATACTTGTAGCTGTAACATTCCCCCAGATAACACAAATAGTGAAACTAACCTTTCTTTTCACTACAACTTTCCACTTAACAAATAGCTAAAATAATATGGATATCACATATCAATAGTGATTTTCATTCAAAGATTAAAATGCACGAACATGTCTACATAACTGAACTAAAGCTGAACATTGCCAAGTCATGAATAAAAGAATAAGTACCTATTTATGCTTGGTGATATACATTAAAATTTCAGAAAAATCTGTATGACCACTGGTATCTATAAAAAGTATAATTAAAAGCCAAAACGAATAAGAAGGTTGAGCAATATTTGCGGGTTGATATGAAATTAGTGAAACTTGCATCAAAACAATATAAAACTGCATTGCTAATTCTTTTGTCTGTCATTCCTAACCTGAAATTAAACTCATTTTACAGGACCACTGATACAGCTGTTCAACAGCTTGGTGAATTTTCCCCATAAAAATATAATTATTTGGGGTCATTAGAAAATGTAAGTCATGCTATTCTATGCAATGGGTGCAAATTTTAAAAATCCACATATATTTTGTATTTTTCATAGCATGCTTTGTCTCCATCTTGGCAAGGAAAAGTAACAAAAGCACTCAGTAGTAGTCTATATTACAGTGCTGATGGCAGTATGAAAACAGTGAGCTACAAACTGCGAGGAAACAAATATTGTGATTACAAATTAAGTTATAGAATGCCAAATAGCGGCACATTTGTTAAGAGCGGTTCTTTAAGCTTAACAAATAATTGTAGTAACCATCTTAATAACGAAGTGACAGAATAGCCCTGATTGTGATACACATATTCTTTGTCATGTATTCTTCTGTCATTACCCCTAAGCAAAACATATATTAAAATATACAAGTTTTGTATTAAGTTTCATTCAGAATTTCTGAGAGAGGAAAAAAACCCAGAGTTATGTTTATAAACATATACATAAATAAAAATTATAAGTTATATATAATACAATAAATTAAATAATTATTATTCTTCAAACTCAAGAAATTGTAAAACTTCCATTAAAGTAAATTATGTTACTACCATCCTTTAAAACCAATAAAGTTTAACTGAAAATTTCTTGCTTTATGTTAATGGTCTATCTAGTTAAGTACTTTACGGGAAAAAAAATCTCTGTTGTATCTGCTTAAAATTGTGATTTGTTTTAACATGATAATGAGATACAAATTAATCATACTCCAGAATAAACTTCGCAGTGACAAAAATCTCTAATGGAAAAACTAAATATACTTGAGCGCATCTCTGTTTTATAATACAAAATCTCAAATAGTATAAGAATAAAACCAAATAGAGTTTGCTTAAAAGTAAACCTAAGAACATTTCAACACTTATTATTAGAATGGCACCGCTTGCTTGCAATCAGTGCAGCAAACAGACAGAGCCTCCCCCTAGCATCTGGCCATACTGGATGTTCGAACATAAAATTATGCACAAACTCTTACGGTGTACCATACAGAATGGACTGAGAGCGGTATACCTTTAAACTGATATAACCAACTCGCCCATATACATAAGTTCATTTGTGTTCAAAGACAAGAATGGTACAAATTAATTACCAAAACTCTTTTGATGGACAGCCCTATCCTAACACTACATATACTGATATAACTTCTCTTCAGGACATTCCATCAGGAAAAACCATTGAGTTACTTTAAATACCTTCTCCTATCACTGGAAGAATCAAACCCCAAAACAAGTTCTTCTGACAATGGAAATCTTCATACTGCAGATTGTCAGAGCATATGATGTTTCATCAACACATGTTGAACTTCACCCTATAGCAGAGGTGGCGAAAATGGGACTCGCGAGTCATTTTGACTCGTAGGCAGTGTTCCCCCTCTGTTTCAGTCCATTTGATTTTCACATGCTGCTGAGTGATGTAGTGCATGTTGCATATTTGGTGACTCACGGAAGGAAGGTGCTTTCGCCACCTTTGCCCTAGAGCCACTATTAAATTACAGTCTTTCATTGATTTTTAGTCATCTCCCAAGATTTTGGGACATGATAAAATGTTCCTGGTTTGCTGTGAAATATGCATCAGAGTGAGATAGTTTTGAGTTTGTGGTGTCCATTAAATGCTGCTTATACATCAAAGGTAAAATATGCAAGGGACAGTGCGGTAGCAAAACTCTTATTCATTGTGGATAGTGTCAGAAAGACCTGCGTTTCAAACATTCCATCACTATCAATCATTTTTGCTTCACTTAAAACAGTATAGTTTAATCTTTTTGTAATTGTTTTTTATTCTAGCAATTTATTTTGAACCATTTAACAATTTCCATCTATGGGACTTCAAAATACATGCCTCAAAAGATTTTGCATTGCCAACTATGTCAGTTGATTGTTGTGCACCTCCCTCTCCAGACAGCTCTGCCACAGGGATGTCCAGCCACACTATATTGCTTGTGACATCAAGAATTCCAACTTTGATTTAGGAATGTTGCAGTAGAAAAGAGCAGCTCTGCTTTTGCATGGGGGTCCCCCCACAACACGCGGAATGAATCATGAATACCAGAGGCACACCTCTGCATGAAAACCTTCGATACTT
This sequence comes from Deroplatys truncata, assembly GCA_030765065.1. Taxonomy (NCBI): domain Eukaryota; kingdom Metazoa; phylum Arthropoda; class Insecta; order Mantodea; family Mantidae; genus Deroplatys; species Deroplatys truncata. The sequence goes on from CM060990.1 coordinate 536,367,097, forward strand.
CCCTTGTAAGAACTTTTTGCCAGCAGAGTAAAGTTCATATTGCATTTTATTGTTGCAAAGTCTTCCTTTCCAACACAATAGGTGCATTGCTTCCTTTCATAGTTATTCTGGTGTTAGAACAATTGCTGTTGTGCTAAATCCAGCAATGTTCTGTATGCTATACGCAGTTAAGTTAAGAGTCTGGAATGTATAGCCGTATGTTAATAATACAAATTGTGATAAATATTTTACAAATCACAGGATTTTTTGCTTTGATGTGGATGATATAAGGGAAATACTGTTTTGAGTGAGTGGCACCTTTTAAGTTCTCCCATATTAAATCACATTTGAAATTTAAGTAATTGCTGTAATACAAGATGGTGATATTTGTATTTTGAAATATGTCCTGTCCAGGTTAATTAAAAAAAAATAATCTGTCCAGTTTAGATTGTAATCTAAGCAGAGGATTGAAGTTCAGCTACAAAATCAAAGGCAACAACGGTTGCATATTTGCATTGTGTTTATGAACATCATTGCAATCTTCTGCAGTGGGAAGCTGGAAGGGTCTTAATTTGGAGGTCCAGTAATGACAGTATTTACACACTAAAATTAGGAGTTTTGTTTGGAAAATTGCAGGTTTCTAATAGCACATTTTGGCAACCTTGCTTGGGATATGTGTATATGTTTTGAATGAACATCATTGCACTCTTTTGCAGTGGATAGTTGGAAGAGTCTTAATTTGGAGATCAAGTAGTGTCAATATTTGCATATTAAAATAGGAGTTTTGCTTGGAAAATTGCAGATTTTCAAAGGCCATCTATCAGTATTCCAATAGCACATTTTGGTAACCGTGCTTGGGATACAGTGGCAACAACTTTAGAGTATGGCTGTGATCTCCATATATTCGGAGTTTTATGTATTCACATGACCAGTCACCTCAGTCCAGCATTTGCTGGAAGTGAAACGCTCATATAATACCTCCTCAGCCTTTAAATATTCTAAAAATTGCAGATATTAACCCAGGTTGGAAAATCATCTTCTTTTAGCTTGTGCATTCTTGTATTTTATACTCTTATAGCTTCATATGGTTCCTATACCCAGCTTCCTCTTACTTCACACCACATGTAAACAAAGGCACATGCATGTAGTCTTCTCTTATTGCCTGCTGGATGCATAACTGCTTATTGCAATGGAAATTAGTTCTGTGTTTAAAACAGCAGTTTGCTTTCATTTATTCGAAGAATCACAAGAAAATGCAAGCACATGCATGAAATTATAATGAGGAGGCATTGACTCATTTGCATATTAATGCCACAGTATTGTGAAATGTGTGGGAGGTTACTCTCATGTTTAAACTTGACTCATAAAGCAGAAGGTGTGCTTATTGTGATTAGATTACTGCAGGTTGTTTACTGCGTGGTCCTTGATCACAGAGTAATACTTTGTTGAGCGTAATGCTGAAGTGGATTAACATTGATTGTTATTCATTGGCAACCAAAAGTGTGTGAGTTTTCCATACATGATATGTAAATGCTGCTTAATGGCATAATCCAAGGGTAGCTTTGAGCTCAAACATCACATTGAGAAACCCTTATATGGTGACAAGAAAAAAATTGTATTTTACGTTTTTAATATCCTTTCAGAACGAAATCCAACTCTACCAATGTAACAAATTGAGGAGGTTGTATCTGAATTTAAGGGTGTAGGTGGCAGGTAGGGAAATTCTGAACAGTTAATTTCCCAGTGTAGGGAAATTAAAACAACTAGAAAATTCTTCCGATAGTGGATGTGACATCACACAATCACACTCCGACAGAAAAGGAATTGCGCTATCTGACATCACACAATCAGACTCCGACAGGAAAGGAATTGCGCCACTAGCTAGCACTCCATACTGTAAGTTAATCATTCTTTAATAATATTTTACAATTGTATTCTTGCGACACATCATTTTGTATGAGTGCATGTTACAATCAGGAACATAACTAGGCTTTTGCAACTGGTGCACCGCACCGGATCCCCCAAAGTCAGGGGTCCCAAATGACCCATGCTAACCCCCAATGGAGGTGGGGTTCCTGTCCAAAAAGATTTTGAACGTATCTTGTAAAACATTCTGAAACAAATTACACATCAAACGAATATTTAATTATCTAAGGTTATTCTGTATTATTGCTGCAATTGCATATGAGAGAATTATTTGAAAAAATCATGTAATATACCAATGCAACAGTGGTCAAGTGAGGGGGGGGATTCACAATGTGTCCTTCATGTTGTCAGTAAGTTTATGCATTTGTCAGTGTGTTGAGTGACTTGTTTAACCACGATGTATATGTGCCACTGCTAGTTCTCACTTCTAGCTTCATATTATTCCATGATACAACTTTACAATCGGTTCAAGGGCATGAAGAGGTATTATTAGTTAGAAGTTTCTTCAGATCTGAGATTAAAAACACAACTGATGTGAAACAGCTTGCTAATCTACTTTTGACTAAACATAGTTCTTTGACTTCTACCTATCCTGATGTATGTACTTAACTGTTCCCGTTACAGTGGCCAAAGCTGAAAGTTAAATTTCTAAATTAAATAAGTCCAAAATAACACCTGTTCTGATCGTGTTGATATTATTGTAACAATAAGTCCCCTACTTCTTAGACAAATACAAAGCTAAATTAAGCAATTAACATCTCATTATTTTATACCATTGTTCTTCATAATTTATAAAATCAAGTATTACGTATGTGCAATTGTTTAAGTATGGTTAAATTTAATTTTCTGAAATGAATATATAAATAAGATTTAAAACTTCTGAGTTCACTTATGCAAATTTCAGTTAGTGCCCCCTGTTTGGACCTTATGCACCAGGACCTTTGAGAACCTATCTGTGTTGTTGGTTACAATTTGATCATGGCTATGTCATCCATTGGTTCCATGGTCTCCACATGTTAGGAAATATGCTCTGTATGGCACAAACACCTTTAGCCAGTCAGGGTGGTATGCTTAAGTGTGTGTTAAGCTTAGAAGAAACAGGGCGTAACTGTGATGTGAAAGAAGCCAATGGATAGATTGGTTTCTTTTCTACTCAGCTGTTACATTGATGTTTTACCCTTTCTATCAAACTGTACCTTATTTTTTGTATGGACAGCTCTCTCAGTTTATTATGGGCAGCCACTTTCTTTTTAAGGTGAACTCAAAACATTTGCTTGAAAGAGAGAAAGAGAAAAATAAATAAGCAGAATAAAAGGTAATTGAAAAATAGAGCTAATCACCAGAAAACCATAAACTGTGAGGTACTATATGAAACTGTGAGGTACTATATGAAATGAGATTTGCTAGTTAATAACCGGGAAATTTTTTCATTATACTTCATGGAATTTTTTCAAATTGTGGTTACTTCATAAAAAATCCATCCATACGTTTACTGACATAATTATATTCTTGTCCACTTTTAACACCTAAATGAAAGTAGGTTTCATTCTTGAAACTGAGATGTTCAGAGTTTATTTTAATGCTAACAAGAATCAAATCATATTTCAGTTTGTTTTGCTTATAGTTGTACTTTTTTTGGGGGGGGGGGAATTACAACTTTAAACAAATGAACCAGTGTAGTAAATGTCAGAGTCAAATGTTCTGCAGCGTAGATACACCTTAGCCTATGTACCTTCTTTGCTTGAAACTTGTTGAATCTGCCTTTTGTGTTGTAAATTTGAAACTTTTCTAACTTAAAGCAAGGAAAGAACAGTCAGACAAAGATTATCAGTGTCTCATAACTGCTCTGTGAAGGTTGAATCACATTTTAAAAATTCAGTGTTACAGGCAGGACTCAAAACCGTAGATTTTGACTTTCCACACCAATAAATTAAATTGAGTTTTATTTATGGATGCTCATTAACTGATGTGGTCCTTAGCGTCCCATTCTATATTGGGCATGAAAGACCAGTAATTTTGCTCAGAGGCCTCTTTATCAGGCTTGAGGTTCTTTTATGTGCAGTAAATCTATGACATGGGACCACCGGCTTTACTTCCCTTCTGAAGGAAGCCATGCTAAGGATTTTTACGCCCGAAAAAATCCATCGCCCTCTGCCGGATTTGAACCTGCAACCTTGGGAAGTAGAAGCTAGCATGGTAACCACTACACCACGGAGGACGACTTTCCACACTAATATTCTATCTCTGAGCTAACATGATATACCTGAATTAGCTCTAAACCTCGCTCATCTAATTAAGGTATTCCAGTGAACCTCCAAGGCAATCTCAATTACTCCAAAAATTAAATTGAGTATTTATGGATGCTCTTTAACTACTGTGGTTCTTAGCATCCCATTTTATACTGGGCATGAAAGACTGGAAATTTTGCTCAGAGGCCTCTTTATCAGGCTTGAGGTTCTTTTACGTTCCATAAATCTATGACTTGGGACCTCCAGTTTTACTTTCCTCCCGAAGGAAGTCATGCTAAGAATTTTTACACCTGAAAAAATCCATTGCCCATCACTGGGTTTGAACCTGCTATCTCAGGAACTAGAGGCTAGCATGGTACCCCTAGACCATGAAGGATGACTCGATCAATTTCTCCAAGATATCATACCTTATGTTAAATGAACAAATGTTGCAAAGAGTTTTAATTTATGGACTTCGGTTAACCACACTATTATGATTAAAGGAGCAACTTGTGCAATGCAATATAAAACTGAAAAAATGGCCTAGTCTAAGAAACTGAGCAATGTTTTAAAGATCCAAGCATTTGTTTTTGAGGGACAGCTCAGTGTTGAACATTTTAATGTGACTTCTATTTGTATGGCTTGTTGGCTCAGTGTGTGCACAACCGTCACTTGGTAAGCAAAGATTGTAGCAGTAAGAATAAATGGATAATAATGAAGAATAAATGTCTCTTCAACAGTTTCCCATTCATGAAAAATCGTAAAAGTCTTGTGATCTTAAAATAGCTAGTAAGAAATCCTTTTACAATAAGTGTGGTGTGCTCAACACATTTCACACCTTTGGTATTTCAATAAAGCAAAATAATGGAACTATGAGTTAATGTAGTGACACAAATTACCTCACTAATTTAGAAGTTAGGATATGTTTCAAAACTTCTTGCTTTCATCTTCAGCTGTGGTTTCACTCACATTGCTGTTGTCCTTGTGTGGATGTGTGTGCATGCAGCTAGTAGATGGCATGTCAAACCTGGTGTATGTCAGAACTTCAACATTCATGACTCTGTTTGTTCTTACTGATAAAAATATTTTCTCATATAGAGAGTTCTAGAGGCTGAGTCGCTGGTTTTGCTAATTATGTTAATTTCATGATTGGAACATCAGTGTATGTGCTGCAACTGCTGACTTGTCTATTTGTTGGTAATTTATATTGTGCTTGTGCTCCGAATGTTGATGTTTCTTTTGATTTTGCTTATGTATATTTTATTGCAATATTTGTAGTTCTATATATTTCCGATTTTGCATTTTGTGTCTTTGGTTCTTTTGGTGGTGCTATTAACAACAACTTTCTGAGACTGTAAGGAAATACATTCCAATATTAGATGCATGTTCGACCTAACCCTGCAGACATGCAAACGAGAAGGTTGGAGAGGGGAGGGCAGAAAAGACTGGCAGTATTCCCCTAGCATGGTGCAACAGGAATGCCTAACGCATCGGCTGTTCTCCTACAACTAACCCAAAACCCCTCCTGAGAATAATGGGCTTGTCCTCATGGGTTTCAAAATATTAAACAAAATAAGGACATGTGTAAATTATGTAACAATTGTTCCATCATATCACATCCACTGATACTATGGTGCTTAACAATACATCACATAACTTAGAGGTAAATACAAACATTTATGAAAAGAAACATAATTTAACTGAGGATAAACGAAATAATAAATCATGTAGATTCATGTTGTGTGAACAGTTTGTGAGTTGAATTAATTCGTGGGTTGCAATTGGTCTTAAAAATTCTAAGATACCATCATGGGTAATGAATAAAATTACAAAATCATTTTGCTGAACGTAATGGATTTTATTACTGATTCAAGACCACCAAGGGTCTACAAACTTAAGTTGATGTTGAACTAGAAAGGCAAATAAATAACAATCCATGTAGGTTTTAGCACATCACAAGGCAGTGGATTGGTTTTAACACTTTATGTATCAAATGAGATTTGAGTCCACTAAAGACTCATAAGGCATCACTCGTCATCCTTTTGTGCATTACATCTTTTTTAGTCTGTTGCTGTTGTGAAGCTTAATGAGTGTTTATTTGAACTCAGTCCTCATTAAATTGTACTTGATTTTACTGAATAAGTTCCTTTTTCATTTTAACTTTAATATATGTCTGAATGCCTGTACTATGTATAAAGCTGATGTGAATGGATTGAGTGATGTCATACATATTCTGTTAAGCTCCGTATTTTCACTTCAAAATAACATTTATGACAAAATACAGTGTTCTTATAATTTAATCAGTCATTTGCTCTTGTCACTCCGGTTTTGTGTTGGTTAACCATAAATGATCGCACGGGTCACCTTGACCAATGGTAAACTTTTTTGTTTTATTGTTTCCTGCTCCTTTCCCACACCAAGCTGCACCCTCTGGTAGCTTCATAGCTTTGACTCTACTGTATTATTGCACAACAATTAGTTCTCTTGATGATTTCAAGCTGATTAGTTCAGTTGTGGGTCAGGCTGACCCAGTGCAACCAGATTCATCCACATTTGTCTTATTAAAATGAGTGAATAAAAGTATTTGAGAAGATTAGTACATGGATTGATGTGGTTAATGAAGAGGAAGAGTTTGGCAGATCCAGTAGTGAACTAGAAAATTATGTGTCAAGCGAAGAAGAGTGAGTTGTTGACAGAAGTAGAAACTCAGATACTGAACAAAGTGATGAATCAGCAAACGAAGATGATTTACCTTTAGGTGATGTAGGTTTCTACCTGGGGAAAGATAGAAGAACTAAATGGCGTAAGGCTGAACCCAACAGGAATGTAAGAACACGTGCTTATAGTATTGTTACCCATCTACCTGATGTGAAAGGGGCTGTTAAACAGGCCACCGATGCACTTAGAGTTCATGGTTGCATTTTTTCATTGAAGATATTGACAAAATAGCGTACTGTACTAATCTCAGAATAGAATAGATGAGGAAGAGCTATGCTTGAGACCATGATGCAACACGTATCAATAAAATAGAAATCAAGGCTCTCATAGGGCTTCTTTACTAGGTGTACTAGCATTGCCAGGTCTTACATTTTTCCCGTAAGTTGCAAGTTTTTGGGGTTAACCTTACATTTTACATTTTTTTTCCAACCCATAAGATGGTTTTCCCCATTTTTCTACTTTTCAGAGACGGAAATTATTTTTGACAGTGTAATGCAATTAGGAATGTTCTGATAGATGTCACTGCTGTGTAAGCATGTGTGTATTTCGAGAACTTTGATAACAGCTATAAAATACAGTTGGCTATTCTGTACCACGGAAACGCATATGCGGCATCGTGGCTAGTGTTATGTTCTCAACCTTGTATTTGTGTGGTATAGCTGGAAGTTGGACGTCTTTATTTATAACGTAGTCTGTAGAACCAAGACAACCCTTAACTGAAGAACAAAACTACATTTCTAATATATACAAGGTTAAGGTAAGTAATAAGAATGTGTTTAGAATAGAAGTGCTGTAGTAGGTACTAATGTTATTAAACGTTTATGAATACATTATTTTATCAAACCATTTAATTTTATATTTAAATTTTCATTTCAGTCATTTATTTTGCAAAATGAGTGCAGTTTCACTACCGGGGTCCAGCAGCCATCCAATACTCACCCAAAAAGCGAAAATTGCAATTTAAACAAAAATATTTGAAAATATGGGAAGAAACAAGTGGGGCTCTAGCTTCATCAAAATCATGCTTATTGTAAAGTGTGCAATAAGGATTTTTCTATAAGTAATGGTTTGGATTGTGGGTACAAGTTAATGCACTCACTACTCCATTATTCAGATATTGCAGGAAGGCTAGCTTGTGGCAAAACAAAGTCTGAACAGTTTGTTAAAAATGTACTTGCCTCTAAGAGAGTAGAGGATTTTGTGAACATTTTTAATGATCCGTATAAATGTTGTCAGTTTTATTCAGTGGCTACAGATGCCTCTAACAAAGGCAATAGAAAAATGTTTCCAATTTACATAAGGTATTTTGACCCATGTAAAGGCATTGAAAATAAACTGTTAAGTGTGATTGAAAGGAATGATGAAACTACCACATCCATAAGTGAAATATTGTTAGAAAGTTCCAATCTGAATCTAATTTACATATCTGCATATAGTGTAGATAATGCTAATGTTAATTTTGTCAAAAAGCATTCTGTATATAAGCTGTCAAAATCACACATTTCAAATATTGCAAAGGCTAACTGTACTAATCACATATTACACAATGCCATGAGTTATGCTTGTGATAGGTTACATCTAGATATTGAGAAAATTGTTTTGAAAAGTTAATATCATTTTGCAATATCAGTCAAAAAAAGGATGGAATTACAGTCATTTTTTGATTTTGTAGACTTATGATCTGAATAATTCGCCATGTACCTACCAGATGGCTGTCTATAACTGCAGCTGTTAAAAGTTTGTTACAAAACTGGGATGCTCTGAAGCGCCAATTTGAAAGCATAGATGACTGTCCCAATATTTTTTTTATTATTCCCTGATTTGTTTAAACCTGAAAATACAGATGCAGATAAAGAATTGTTGGTATTTTTAAATTTTGTTGTTAATGTTGGGGAACTGTTGGATACCACAACTAAAATCATAAAGAAAAATTATTTGAGTATTTTAGCTACTTTCAAAACAATGTCAGCAATTAAAAGTAAGCTAAATCAAAGAATCAAGGATCAGTATTTTGGAAGTACAGCAAAACAATTGTTAAGAACATTGCCAATAAATAAGCAAAGTATAATTGTTACAAGATCTCTGTGATTTTTACTTAAATTTGTTGAAGTATCTGTATACAAATTATGATTCTAGTGACAGTAAATGTTCAAAGTTATTAAACTTCACTTTAGGACAAAATGAGTTAAAATTTTATGATTTTGAGGGTGCTGTTGAAGTTTTAGAAATTAAAGACTATGTAAACCCAGATAAGCTTTATGAGGAGTTTCGTGATACAAAGGAACAGTTAGCTGAAGCTGCAAGAGTGAACAATGGGTTCATTTCTTTTCCAATGTTTCTCCCAAGAAGGTAAATAATATGAGTAAAGTTGTAGGTTATTTATTTAGTATTCCTTGGTCCAGTGCATTTGTTGAGAGAATATTTTCTTTGATGAAACAGAAATGGACAGATTTGAGAAACAGATGCACTAAGGAATTGATTGAATCTGAATTACAGGTGCTTGTAAACTTTCCATATTCATGGAAACAATTATTCGAAATTGCAAGATGCGATGCAAAATTGTTAAGTAAAGCAAAATCTGAAAATAAATACCAACAATAAAAGTGCTTCTGACCAAAATAAGTCTTGAAAATTCTATTTTGGCGTTTAGTTGCATCGGTAAATTGTTTTTTATTTATTTTTTTGTTTTTTGTTTTTTTCCTTAACAAAACCTGGCAACCTTAAGGTGTACTGAAATCACCACATCTCAGTACTGATGATCTATGGGTGAAAGATGCTACTGGGGTAACCATTTTCCCTGCTGTTATGTTGCAGCAACACTTCAGATTACTGTTGAGGGCTGTAAGGTTTGATGACAAGACAGATTGACATCAAGAAAGCTGACTAATAAACTGGCTCCAATCAGGGAAATATTTGATACATTTGTACAAAAATGCAAGGAGAAACTACTCTCAGAGTACTGAACAATAGACGAACAATTGTTGGCTTTTAGAGGAAGATAAGCATTTTGCCAGTTCATGAGAAGCAAATCTGCCAAATACGGCATAAAGGTATTTACTCTGACTGATTCTAGGACATTTTTTGTTTCCAATATGGAATTTATGTGGGAAACAACCTGATGTCCCTTTCAAATTAAATTAGACACCTTCAGAGATAGTGAGAAGGTTAGTTCAGCCAATATCCAGTACTGGACGTAATCTCATAACCGATAATTGGTTTTCCAGCATACCACTATCTAAGGAACTGCTTGAAAAGCACAAACTAACAACCGTATTCATACTGAGGAAGAAAAAACCAGAGCTACCACCACAATTTTCCAGCAGCACAAGAAAAGAACAACATTCGTCTTTTTGGCTTTTCACAAAATTCCACCCTATGTTCCTAAAAAGGGGAAAACTGTTGTATTGCTGTTCACTGTGCACAACTGTAAATCAATTGATGAAGAAACAGGAGATACTAGAAAGCCTGAAATTATCACTTTCTATAGCATGATGAAGAGTGCTGTCGATGTTGTTGATAAAATGTGTTCCCTATATACAGTTGCAAGAAAAAACAATTGATGGCCCTTGACAGTATTTTTCAATTTACTGAATAAAAGTGGGGTCAATGCTGGCAATAAAGGCAGAACATACATGCGGAGAAATTTTATGAAAATGCTGGCTCGGGGTCTTAAGTATTGATCATCTAAGATCTAGAATGGAGCAGAAGAAAAATGTCAAGATACTTGCAGGATGTCATACTCTATGCTTTATAGAAGACGATTATGCTGCTGAACCATCAGGAGATGCTGACCGACCTACTAAGTGTAAAAGATGTGAACTATGTCCTAGCAAGAAAAATTCCAAGACTTTTCATGTTTTTTCCACTTTGTCAAAGATATGTGTGTCGAGCAATTAGTTTGCAAGGACTGTTTTTAAAGTGGAGACATCCTATCAGGCTATGCCGTGTACAACAGTATTGAAATCCACATATTGAAAGGCAAACAATTGTGCTCATAATAATTTACGCTTTGGTTTCTAAGCTTAAAATAACATTTATCACCTGAAGTATTTAATAAATATTAAAGAATACACCAGAAACAAAATAAAATACATTGCTATCTTAGATAAGGTAAAATAAAATGGGTCAAAGTGGCCTAATGCTACCGCTTTTGTTATCAGTTTGTGCAACCATTGCTGAGTTAAGTCTGGATGCTTTATCAGATTTAAAACACCTATTGCCATAGCTAGGACTTGAACCATTGTATATTCTGCCTTTGTCATGATCCTCTTCCACTGAGCTGCTTGATGAGATACCAAACATAAACTAAACATTTCTCAAATTATTGACAGAAGATTGTTAAAACTTTCATACTACAATTTTGTGTTCAATATAAATGATACCGGTTAAATGATTTGTTGCTAATGGCATAAGTGACACCTTTTTTGAGAATCAAAGAAATTATGTCCTTATTGCACATTACAAATAAGTGATATATTAGTCAGAAAAGCCAGACAATTTTGTGTATGTTGCACTGACTAGAGTAAAAATAGGGTAATGGTGTATGTTAAATTTGTAGTAGCAATAATGATTGATTTGAGGTTTCTTGTTAGCGGTCATAGTTTAAATTTTCTGTAGTCTACTTGCATTATTATCAACATTATTGCCATATTCATCTCCATCCCCTGTCTTAATTTCAGTGATTATTGGGAAATGAGCGCTGTTATTAAGTTCACCACCTTAAAATTGCTTATTATAGGTGTTAGTCTATGCCATGCAATACGTAGTCTACTACACTTTGCCCATTTGCATTCATTAAGCTATATTCCTGCCAAGTATCTTCTCCCCAGCATATGTTTAAAATAAGCAAATTATTCTACTCATGGAAACTGATGAGTTTTAAACCTTCATTAATCACCCCATCCTTACTATTCCTTTCATTAACAAAACACAAATGATCTTTTATTTCATTCCCTACATTTCATAGCCTCTTGCTTGCAGATTTCCAGTTCTTCCATTAAAATCCCCTACCATAATAAATTCTATGTTAAGGTGTTGTTACCTTATTTCAACCACATTATTTAATTCTTGGTGTTTTTCTACCTAGTAGGTAAAGGAAATATTGCATTTCACCCAAAAATTGGATATCAAGATTTAATCAGAAATACATAATTTGAGGGCCGCTGAACCCCCCTCCCCAAAAGCAGAAGTTTTAGCAAAAGTATCTGAACATGTGCATGCATGCATGCAAGCAATTTTTTTTTAATAATTTAGTTATTTTTTATTTTCTCAAAAATGATTCTAAGGATTTTGATTAAAATACATGCGTGTAAGACATTAGATGATGAAATGTGTATTGAGGTTTTCTTGGGATAGCTTATGAAGTTCTCTTCATTCCGAATGAATTTTCTATAAGTTTGTGTAAATGGTAAGATGGAAACTTACTACACAAATGACATAGATCTCTTTAAAACACAGTTTGTTTCAAAAATAGCTTTTCTGTGCCATCAGCCATTTCTACAATATCGGTTGACTTAGGTACATGTCTTTTTTGGGGGGGGGGGGTTAAGTGCTATCACTACTCAGTTATTTCTTGCAATGTCATGGAAAGGGTATGCAATTTCAAAGCCAATATATAGTGACCTGTTTTTAAACAATTGGCTTATCACTTCAGTACCACCCTTGTACCTACAGTGAAACATGTAATGAAACTATTTCTGCAAATGTGTATCTTGATTAGCTTGAAGTGGATAGAAAAACAAGTGTTTTTTATGAATGTTGTGCAGATGGATATAAAACTAAATGTTAATGGCTAGAGAAATTCAAGTTAAAGTAGCACAACAAATTTTTCTTTAAGTTTGCTAGCCCACTCATGTTCAGTAGCATAGCATAACAAACAATTTTGGGTAGACACATATATACCTAGTTACTTTGCTGCCTGCAATTATTTAATAAGTCACATTTTCATTGTTTCATTGCTTGCCAGAGAGAGGTTACAGACAATCCTACTTCTTCCTAACATATGTTTATAAAGCATATTTGCATTTTAAATGTGACCTTCTGCTCTGATGTGCTTCTTAGTTTTAGCTTCAGTCTCATTTTCCCTCCATGATTCTTTACCACAGTTGTAACGAGAAACCATTTTTTTAGGACTACAAATTGTAAGCCATTTGTATTTCAAGTAGCAATTACTTTGGAATTTTCTGGTCAATTTTCTGTCTTTCTGAGAAGGAACTAGGATGGATCCAGATATTTTACAGACAAAGCTTCATTTTGATAATGAATGTTTTATTAAAACAGAATGGAATCAAAAGTTCTACTCTTCGAACTAACTTGTCAGAACATACCATACTTAATTGTATTAATACACAGCTTTAAAAGTCACAGATCCACTAATAAATCTACCACATATAACACCAACACTGAGAATAAACAACACTGTATTAATGAGTGATATACGTGTGAGGTTCTTGCAAGGAGATGGTCGACTATAGACATGCCTTCCCTTGTCAGTTAAAGACTGGCACCAAAGTGGGGGTAAAGATAGCATGTGCACCAGCATTCTGAGTACTGCTGACAGTAGACATAAAGTGAATTGTCTATCCAAGAGGTGCTAGAAACTGGCTGCAAAGAAAGTGGAGGCAGTAGTGCAACCACATATTATTTTGTCCTATTACTTTAGCAGAAGCAGAGTAGACACATAAAGAAGTGTCTCCCAAGGGGGACAGCTTTGTCCAACAAGAACAAAGTATTCCCTTTTAAAGGTATAATAATTGTACATAAATTATGTGATGTATCATAAAAGACACTAATTATATTTAAATGTGATGGAGATCTAAACAAAATCAGCTAAGCCAAATGTTTGTCTCAATACTTATGTTATGCCATCGTTCATGCTTAACAAATAAGTAGTCCAATACCTCAAGATCCTTTACTCTAATATCATCACCACTCACCCATGTTTCCACCCCTGCTAAAAGATGTACTTTCAGTAATGTTACACATGATTCATCGGGTTTTGGATGAATGTATTTCACGAAGTTTTACATACAAAATAGAGAATGATACAATGTGTGAATCAGCACATTTTCAAGTTTTTTACACATCATTACAAGTGTTTTATGTGCTTTCCTCGTGTTAAATGACACACATCTATGCGGTAGTCAAGTTCCGCCCATAGATGTCCCTGTCAGTTTTCACCAGCACAGCATTGATGCAATCGTGGAGCTCAGCCAATTTTGTCAGCAAAGGTGGTACATAAACATTGTCTTTCTTATATTCCCAAAGAAAAAAAATCACTAACTGTAAGGTCAGGAGACCTTGGGGGGCCACCTGAAGAGTGCCAAATCATCCTGAGCACATCGCCCAATCCACTGGTTTGGAAGTTCCTTGCTCCAATGGCAATGCACTTCTCTATGCCAATGAGGCAGAGCTATGTCTTGTTGGAATATGAAGTTTGGCTTATCAACTATCGGTTTCAGAAACAACCAGCCTTGCAACATGGTAGGTACATTATACCCATCACAGTGTTCCCAGGAAAGAAATAGGGTCTATGAATGTTGCTACATGAAACAGCACAGAAGACATTCACCTTTGGAGAATGTCTTTCAATCTACACTGTGGCATTGGGATTTGCCATACCCCATGTGCAGACATTGTGACAATTTACTTTACCATTTTGGTGAAACATCACCTCATCTCTGAACACGAGTCAGGGGTAAATTCGTCATTCTTCCATTGCTTCTTGGAAACATTCACAAAACTTGCATCTGATGGTGCGATCGTTTAGCCATAAACGCTTGTAGCAGCTGTATGCAATATAGTTTCTGACGTAATCGCTTGCACAGAATCTTCCGCACAGTTGGCTGAGGAATGCTCAGTTCGTGATGTGTAAATTTCTTTGGGCTACAAAGGAATGCCTCTTGGATGCTCTCCGCTGCTTCAACGGCAACAGCTGGTTGTCTGGAGCTTTTTCCTTTACAGAGGCAACCTGTGTCCTTGAGCTGCCGATACCACTGCAAAATGCTTTGGTGGGTTGGTGGCTGTATATTGTACTGTCTTCGGAATGTGCGCTGCATGGTAGTGATGGATTCAGTCTTCTCATATGCCAACTCACAAAATGCTTTCTGTTGATTAGTCGCCATTTTGTAAACTGTTATCACCTTGCCACCTGGTGAGTCACAATAAAACCTGCAGTGACATAAACAAAACTATAAAGTATGCTCTTTCTTTACAGTATGCTCTTTCGATTGGTTATTGGTACAAACATGTGGGCATTATGTATTTGAGGTATGACATCAAAACCCAATGAATCATTTGTAATCATCCTGTATATCCCTTGTATAACCTAAGCTTGTACATCTTTTCAGTTCTTCACAGTTCCAGTACCCCAGTTTCAGAAAATCTATCCCTCCCTCCTAAACCCTATTGAGATCCAACTCTCCATTTAAAAGGCGGTAATTTCTTTTTGCTTCTAAGCTCGATGCCACAATCAGTCTCTCATTAATTGGTGTGTTCTCATGCCTGCTGTATCTCCAGTTTTTCATCCTTTAGTTACAAGTAAGTTGCCCCATAATGTTGATGAGATGCTTGACAGGTTTACCAGAATGTAGAAATACTGAACAGACAGGTTTTGCTTTATCTAACCTTTATTTCTTTTTTCCACAGGATTCTGTGTTTGTCTAATGATAGTGGTCTCATTGAACCGATCCTGAATACTGTTTCTTTGCATCAAATAAAAAAGCACTGCCAGTTGTCATTACTGGAGTATTTTGCTAGAGAATATGGACCTCATAACTCGGAAGCATTCCTAACAGCTCAGCGTAACTTTGTGCAAAGTTGTGCTGCCTATTGCCTCATCTGTTATCTGGTGCAAGTGAAAGATAGGTAAGATATTTATTGTTATTTGTTCTTTGCTTTACGAAATACACTGAGATCATGCTTGTAATTTTTATAATGTAATCTCCGCCCCCTCTCTCTGAATTAGAGAAGTAGCACCTCAGGAAAATGTATACTATTTGCCAAAGTCCAAACATAATCAGTTGTATAATAACTTTTGTTAACAGACCAATATCATCTGAATTTTTCTAGGGAAGTGCCAAATTTAAACCTCCCATCACCAAGTTTTGTAAGGTGTTTTAATATGCCAGTTTGTCCCATTTTTTTGCTGAAAGTCAAGATTTTTCCTGATTTAGTTTTTTTTTTTTATTTTTTTTTCTCCTCTATTTAGACTCTTAGCAATACTTTTTAAGAGATGTAATCTGTAATGTTGGCAGTATATTCAGAGCATCTGATGGTGCCAGGTCAGTTCTAATGCACTGTGATTGGGCCAGTAAGGCCATTAGTTCTAAGTCACATCATTGAAATGTCCAATATTCATTTCATGTACTAAGCTTCATGCTGCCATTTTCATTTCGTTTTTCAAAGGTAAACAGGCGTATTGACATTACAATTGTTGTATTCATTTAGTAAAGATCAGTTCAAGGTGAACAGGTTTTGACCCCTGCAGCTACACACACTTTCAGAAAGCATCTTTCCATACCATAAAATTCTAAATAAAGCAAATATAGAATGATAATGGGTGTGACATAAAAGGGGCATAGATATTTGACTACCCATAATCATTGTCACATTTCTAAGTTAGAACCTAGAATAGTAACATGTTAAGGAAGGAATGAAACAAAGGCACATATTCTTTAAAAGTTGATTAAAATACTGAGTGTAACAGGATATCAAAAACTTAGTATTCATTTTTCAAAATTAGTTTCTTTGGAACCATATGATTTCTACTATTTAAAAATCTTGGAACATAACACTCGTCAAAAAGTTTAATAAGAAATTGGTACATTAATACTGTGTTTCAAATTTTAACCGTTAAGTTACTCTATTTTAGCTGTATTAAAACCAATCGTGTAGTCACAGGTTTGACATAAGGTATCCACACAACACACACCTAATAAAAAAAAAAAAAATGTTTTCACAGGTTATTTATAAAACTAGATATCCATATATCCTAAGCTCTCAAATAAGATATAAGATGCAGATATAAGTCAGAATTTTTGATTCTAGTGTTCTAAATTGTTTGGATTGACCCTTAAGTTGACTGAAAAGTGGTGCACAAATGGTTTTGCTGATTTAATGAACTGCACCAAAAGAATTTCTGTTTGTTGTGCTAATCTAAGGAGCGATTAATTTTCCTTGTAATCCATTTTAATGTGTAATATGTCTTCACATTTTACTACAGTGTGGTTTGAATGACTGAATTTCTTAATAATCACCAAATATATACAAAGGCATAGTATAAATTTAATCAAAAGCAAATCAGAATGTTATAAATCAAAATGTGAAGGTATTTATTTTTTTTTATAATGTGGCTTGCTTGGATACCCATTACACAAGTGTAGCGAGGGATTTGAAAATTGGTCACATTATTTTAATTTAGCAGTTGTGAAATTCATTGTTTAAAACTGTAGTTGCATTATTAAATTAGTGAGAAAGGAAGCCAGTATTGTAAAATATTTTATGCATGGCATGCTCAAGTGAGCTGCACTAGCAGCATTAGTTAATGTTGGTACTATGGTTATCTATTCTGTAGTTGAATCACAGTGGTATTTTGGGTTGAGCAGATATTTTTATATATTTCATTTTAGTTGTGGCAGAAAGGGGTGAAAATACAATTTAAAATATGCAGCAAAGACATTCTTCAGCAGTTGTTTGGATCTTTCAATTAATGTTTGTGAGACCTCTGCTCTCTGTTTTTAATAAAATGGGGATTTCCTTTTTTCTTACATTTTGTGTGTGTGTGTGTATATGCATACCTGTGCATGCATGTTTGAGAGAGAGAGGGAGAGGGAGCATTTTGGCAATTGCTAGAATTATGAATGAAATTAGTTAGGGCTGGTCCACAATAAACAGGAAATGGGAAGGAATTGCAGGTATATTGATAAGGTGAGAAAATCAATTTTGTGAGTTGTGTATCTTTTAATCTAGAAATTTAACTTAAAATACACCTCAGTGAACAGTTTTAAAAGAAATTCTATTGCAATTTGTGATTCTTAAACTAAATGCCATTATTGCTAGAGAAATTGAAATGGACAGATGGAAATGTATCCATGAAAATGAGTATGAAATAATCTCAAGTACATAATAGGAGGGGGGGGAAATTGAAAGCCTAAAGGAAGAAAAGCCAAACCACCATTTTATAGGATATCTTGGGGGGGTGGGTGGGAGACACCTTCACACGATTTATTTTCCACCCTTGGACACATGATAAACTCAGAATAATATAAATTTGGCACCCACAACAAACTCAACCTAAATAACATTTTAAAAATGAATACCAAAGACAAAACTCCAATAAGCACGATTCCAGCATTTGCCAAATTGGCTGCAATGACTCAGTTACATAGGGAAAACAAAAACAAATATCATTTTTGGACAGCAAATCACATCATCTGTAAAGAAACAAACTTAATAAAGGCAGTCCGGAAGCCAAGGATCACTTAATAAATTTTAGCCTTCCATCCAACAACAATCTCATCTCCAAATACATTCAGCCAGAAGCAACATCTGCATAAAAGCCAGGAATTATGTCAGTGGCTCTTAACTGATGATGGAGGCAACATACCTTCAAAACATGTTTGAGGTAAATACTGCAAAAGTAGTTAAGTTTTCGATGAATGATCCACTGGCATTATTATTGCAACAATTACTTTTAATAGTTGAGATACTTAAACCAAAATCTTTGCATGGAATAACCCATGTTAAGCATATTCACGATAGAGAAAAAATGGAAGCATATTGTCATTTCAGTTAACAAATTGCTGCTTACTGAGTTAATGGCTAGGTAATGATGTAGTGATACTATGCTGATGTCAGGAAAAAAATATTATGCATGCTTTTGTGATAAGTTCAATTCTCAATTTGTTTATTCTGCAGCAGGATTATGTTACATAAAAAGATATGTTTTTCCCTGGGTGCTAGGTACTTTGGATTTTGGTGATTCAGGTATGCTTATCAACACTCATATGCATTTCTCTCCTTTTATCAGCTCTCTCTCTCTTGCATGTATACTCGCTTTATTTAGTTTTCTCAATCATGGAAATACAGAGTGGGCCAAAAGACTCCAAAGCAGCTGCGCTGTGTTTTTCCTGTCCGCGTCCTCGGCACTCGTTGCTGTCTGCCGCTATCATAGAAAGGTGCGGATGAAACCATACATTTTTAAAACTACTTTTAAAGGCTTTACTTACCAACTTATGAAAGGAGATGCTGAAACTGGCCATCATCATCCATACATTTTTGCTACCTCTTTAGGAAACTATCCATCACTCGCCGTAGTTCACGTTGAGAAATTTCTTGGCAGATATTTGGTTTTAATTCTTCCAGGGTGTGTGGGTTTGTCTTGTACACTTTATGTTTTAAGTTACCCCGGAGGGGTATTTTATGAACAATATTACCGGCTGTGCAGTGTTTTTCCACTGGGCGTGTGGAAATATGGTAAAAACATGATAACGCACTGCTGCTATAAACAAAGTCACGCTGTTGTGGTTTTGCTCTGCAGTTTTGAATTGACGATGATGCGATGTAGTTCAGTTATTACAAGTTATTTATTATTTTGTGCTGTACCTAGTCACAAAGTATATTATGGCTCAGTATATGTTTTCTACTGCACAGCATGTATTTATTTATGATTCATATGTGTTAACTCAGTTAGCTCGCCAAGTGAAAGTATGATTTGCAGAAAGATTTCCAGATGTAAAAGTTCTAGGCTGTACAACAATCCATGAATTTAACAGTAAATTTCAGGCCACAGGCTAAGAAATTTAAAAGATGGCATTCAGTTCTTACCAAAGAAACATTAGATGATATCGGTCATCGTTTGGAAAATTCCCCCCAAAAATTCCATGATGAATAGTTTCCTAAAGAGGTGCCAAAAATGTATGGACGATGACGGTGGCCAGTTTCAGCATTTCCTTTTATAAAGTTGGTAAGTAAAGCCTTTAAAATTAGTTTTAAAATGTTGTATGGTTTCATCCGCGCCTTTCTATGATAGCAGCAGATGGCAACGAACGCCGAGGGCGCAGACAGGAAAAACAGGTGGTTTGGAGTCTTTTGGCTCACCTGTGCATTACAATTATAATTCAATTTGTATAAGATAAGCAATAATTTAAAATTATGTATCTCATTTTATGAAAAAGTGTAATTAATGCTTCTTGTAACAAAAGTTATTTTGCTTTCTTCTTAGACACAATGGAAACATTCTGCTAAATAGTGAAGGCCATCTCATCCATATTGATTTTGGATTTATTCTTTCCACATCACCTCGAAATTTGGGTTTTGAAACTTCGCCTTTTAAATTGACTCCAGAATTTGTTGATGTCATGGGTGGCCTTGGTTCTGATATGTTTGAATACTTCAAGATATTAATTCTTCAGGGTCTGGTAGCTGCAAGAAAGCACATGGACCGCATTTTGAATTTAGTGGAAATAATGAGATCAGGTAAACATTTTAATTTTATACATATTTCTGACAGCAATAATCTCCTTTTATCCACTTTTTATCATGTAAAAGATATCGCTTCGATTACTGTAAGTTCATGCCCTAAACAAGCTAAATACATTCCTCATACTCCTGGTGGCAGAAGTTGTAAAAATCCCCTGTTGAAGATTTTGAATATGGTATTCAGAACTCGATGGAGACCATCAATATATCTGCCCTCCATGTGTTTACCATGAATGCAATTATTTATTCTGCCTGCTCGAGTATTAACCTCCATAATAAGTGTATTAACATTGTGAGGTGAAATTTATGTGCAAAGGTTATTTTGTTGCTTGATATAGGTTCTCAACTGCCATGCTTCAAATCTGGTGCAGCCACAGTGCAAGGATTGAAGAATCGTTTTCATCTTAATCTCACAGAGCAACAGCTGCAGTTACTGGTGGATAATTTGGTAGAATCAAGCATTCATTCTCTAAGTACCAAATTATACGATGGCTTCCAGTATCTTACCAATGGAATTTTATGAGTTAATAATGAATCAAGAGGACAGGAATAATAAAGCATCAGAAGAAGCAAGAATTTTATATGCATTAAACATGTGAAATGATCATCCAAAGTGTGTTCCAGCAAATGATTTCAAGGTAGACGTCATTTCTTTGAAATAAGTTTTCAACAGGGAAAAAAAGTGATGATGGATATATGTTTAAATTTGTGAAAACTAAATTTAAATCTGTTTATAACATGTATTAAAGTGTACATAAGCTGTTTAAATTCTGTTTAAGGGTGTGTGTGTGTGTGTGTGCGCGTGCACACGTGTGCGTGTATGCATATATATGTATAAAATCATTGACCTCTTTATCAGTTTTATGTAGTGAAATCTAGTTGACTGATACAAAGTTGGATGATCTTCTTGAAGCAGTGCAGTACTTTCCCTCCACCACAAATCAGCTGCAGTGTTTCAGGCTTCTGAGTGATTCATTTTACAGTAACTAGAATATTCTTATCTTTAATAAAAGATTGTTAATAAAATACTCATTGTGTTTAAGTTGATAAAACTGTTATCAGTGCTTTTATATGTTTATTTATATTCATTAATTTCAATACTCTATAGCTTTATAAATAAGGAAACTACTGGCATTTTTAACCGAACTCTTGATGTAAAGGACATTTGAAACTGAAACTTTCCTGCTACCTATATAATTGTTTGTAGCTTAGAATTTTATACATACTGGAATTGTGGTCACAGGTACAGTGGAAACATATGGGAAAATGTTAACATATTCAGCGTCCATTTTTCACCTGTAAAATATACAGGTAATAAATAACAAAGGTCTTTCAATAATTTGAAACCATATCCTATCAATGTAGTATTTCCTGTCACATTCTGTTTTTGCATATAAATGGTTGTCAAAATGGCCACTATACATTTTGAAAACATTCCAACACCAGAAATATAATAAATGCTTTAAGGAATGTTAAATGCTTCATAAAGTCCACTTTAAGAGAAGCACAAATAACTGCTGTTTTGAGTAATTGAAACCTCAGTATGTGTGGAGTATGTTAATCGTATACATAGGGTGTCGTATAGTAATATGTTTACTATTGCCTTAGCAAAGATTCCAAATTTTTGGTGGCTGTGTGATCTTAATATTAAAACTGCAGGATAAAAGGGGAAGTAAGTCAAAAGTGAATCAGTGGGAATCAAAAGTGTCATCTTGCCACTCATAAATGGTATAACTTTTGTATTAAAAACTGTACTGGAGTTTGCTGTAAGTGCAAAGAGAAGACACTTAGAAATATCTTAAATATCATGTTTCAATGCTCCCCATGTGGTCAATGACCTAGAGGGAAATTTCATTCCACCAAGCGATGTCTGGACCCATTTATTAGCTGGAGGCACCCAACAGGCAGTGCCCATTACCTTCAATGGTAGGGTGATGAGTATGGCAATGGAACAAGAGGACCTACAGCTTATACCATGGACTCCAAATCACATTTGGCCTTGGGGATACTTCACATGAAATATATCTTAAATGTTGACATGCTTTAATACAGCATCCTAATAAAATTATATTTCATAAACTTACCTCTCTCTTTCCCCATTGTTCACATATAATCGAGAATTTGCAATTTTTTTATAACATACAGTTCATAATGTTAACAAAAAACAGAACTCGACTGTTAACACAAAAAAGTCCACACTTTGATGGGGAAGTTGGTGATTACTATGTGATCTTTACTTTTCTTATTTGCGGCAGCACTAAGAAACATTCTAACATAAGTTATGTTTTTAATTTTAGTGCATATTCTAGAGAAAAATAGATGGCCTGGCTTAAAAATAAGCAGTTGCATGTGATTTTCCTATTCTTTGTCCAACATTTAACCATAGTACCTTCCCCAGTTTATCTTCTCTCTTTTTTTTTAAGTCAGCATTATGTTCTGTGGTTTGTTTTGTTTGTTTGCTTGCAAACTAAATGCATATTAGAGATATACTTGGAAGTTAAAATTTGTGCTGCTTATAATTTTTTCAAAAACGTTGTGCAGCTATGTAATAAAGGTGGAATGAAGTTAGGCAAAGAAATGAGCAAAATTACATTGTCAGTGGAAAGCGTTCCTCAGGTTGCCAGCAGTTGAGTGGCATAACACATTTAAATTCCATGAACTTATATTCCATATTATTACAAATATGGGGAAAACATGTTAGTTAAAGATATGAAACTTTTTCTTTACTAGCCTTTGAGGGTTTGATATTATGACGCAGCAGCTATGGACGTACGTTATAAGATCAGCCTAGGAAGTTGGAATAAACAGCAATAACTGACACTCGCCAGCGTAAACACCAGGCACTATTGGCAGATAACTTGAACCTTCTGGAAGCTTCTCCTTGTCCCCTCTCCTCCAGAAAGTGTGTCAAAATAATTTTAGAATGCTCAAGAACCTTGTGGAAAGATTTCAATGACCATATAAGCAAGCGATCTTGTGAAAGTTAGTGAGAGTTGAGTTGCATCGGTTAGTCACTGAGTGAACGAGTTGATGGGTGAGTTTCCCATGCGACATCAAGGGCAATTCTCTGAGTGAGTTGGTGACGGCTGCTGTGATGTACTGCGAGTGCTGCTGCAGAGCGATGGGTTGTGGGGGTCTTGTGTTCGACTCCCGAGTGAAGTGAACCATCCAATGTGAAAGGACTACATTATGAAGGAAATGAAGTGACAGAGAATTGAACTAGTTCACCTTGGTGAAGTGCAGTTGAACTAGATAAAACAGAGACAATGAGAACTGAGAGAGAGTGACAGTTGAAAACCTGGACAAAGTCACAATATTGTGCATTATAACATTACAGACCAAAGCCACTACACATAGACCCGATACCCTCTGTAAGTGAGAAATGTGGACAAATATATAGGAGAATATAGGAGCAATGGCCTTATTGCAACATTGCTTTTATTTTGAATTTAGCACAAAACCATTGTCATTTTCAAGTTCAGAGATGATGATAATCAATGTATAAAATCTTAACAAATTTAATTGCCTAGATTACAACATAAGGAAAAAAGAAAGAAATAAACCTTTTGTGGTTGGTATGTAGTTAGAACCACAAGTGTCACAAGCTAATGTGATTTCAGTAATCAACTAAATATTTGTGGCTGGATCATTCTAATGTTTACACAAACTTTAGTCGATGTCAGGAATATACAGGGATGGCACTGTTAATTTTTTAAATGCATTTAAGGCATACACCATCCACAATTGTCTCATGTTTATGTCTGAGTAGTTTAGTTTTACCAGTCTTTTAATGCAAAAAGAAAAATGTTATTGGAAGAACTAACTGAAGATGAAATAATATCAAACAGGGTGAGCACAAGAATGGTTTATAATAATGAATTTCATTGCTCTCAATAGATCCTGACCAGAGTGTCCAACATTGTGAGATACTCTAATTCAGTCATTTATATACAACAAATTATGTAAGCATGTTCAGGTGAATATAAGCTAGTCATTAAAGATATGAATTTTGAGTGTCAACATTAGTACTGTGATATGTGTTTACTTCTGAAGAAAGGCACAAGCGCATCAGCTCCTAGTTTATAAACAGATGGAGTACACAATTGGTTTTGACACAGGCACATCCCCTCCTCAGTTACAAACAGATAGTGCACATTAGTGGTTTTAAACACCAGTATGTCTGTTCTCAGGTTATAAACAAGTTGATACACATGAATTCAGGAAAATTGTTTGTAACAAGTTAATTTTTTCAGATTATAAACTGATTTGGGACATAATTTTTTGTGCCATTGAGCACATTCATTCATAGGTTATAAACAGATCCAGCACATAGTTGGTTGTGATACCAGAGCATTCATGTTTCAGTACAAACAGACCCAGTGCATGATTGGTTGCCATTTAACACATCCATTCACAGATTAAATCCCGCACACAAATGGTGCTGATATTGTAGCGTCTCAGGGCTGGGAACAAACTCCAGGTATGAATAGTGAGGAACACACCCAGAAGTGTTAAAATCAAGGTACATGGTGATCTAGATCATTAGAATGCTGATACCTCACATCATAGGATATTTAAGCTGATCGAATTGAAGTCACGATGAAGACCACCTCAAGAACCAACACATAGCATTACAATATGAGCACAATCATTCATCAGAGTATAAACAGATTTAGCAAATGATCAGTTATCAGATGAGCACCCTCATTCACAGTTATAAAGAGATCCAGGGCACAATTAGTTTGTAAGATAAGTGTATTTGTCCACAGGTTATAAACAGAATGATTGAGATATACGCATTTTCATTCACAGATTATAAACTGATATAACGAAAGATTGGTTCTGACACAGACACATTCATTCCAGGTTATAAATACATACAGCACAAGATTGGTTGTGGCTGACATGAATACAGGCTATACTGTCTGTTCAGTGATGTTTTGGCTAGTGGGGAGGGGTGGCTTATCTCTCAGGTAAAGCTTTAGATGGTGGGAGGGATACACAGTATGCTGAACTCCTGCTGTGCATGACATGTACAGTGGAAAACAGCCAACAGTCTCACACTATTGCACATCTTTACCCCTCCCTTGCCTCATACAAGTAAACACTACATCCTTCCAGTAGCTAACCCTTGTGGCGGGAGTACACATAGGCCCATGTACTGCCTGGATCTCTGTTGTTTTCTAGACATTTTTGCTGGCTGCCAGTCGAGCTGAAGAAAGAAATCCTATCCTATCTAGTTGTGATGATAATCTCTGGGATTTTGTGCGTAATGGCAAAATAATAAACTGATTTTCCTATAACCCTGATTTATTGGAGAGAATTATTTTAGTCAGGCAGCTAGCAATTTTCCCTTATGTAGTGCTTTTTAAATCTTATAGCTTGAACCTTCCCGCTATCATTTTGTTATTCTGTGGACCTAGCTAATTCGTCACACAGTCTTCCCATCCACATGCACAGTATCTTCCACATGGTTGCACAATTTAATTACATCACTGATTCTAATATCGGTTGCTATGGTAGTAGCACGCAAACTAATGCCAAGGGAGTATCTCCGAGAGTCGTTTAAACTCGGGGCCTCCCTTCATTTTTATCTGTTTTCCTATGACGCCAGAATTTGCGCCTTTATTTGTTACAACAATTTCCATTCATTCTTAAGTAGCATTACATAGCATGCTATGACAATAGAATGTGCCAAATTTCTGAAGTCATGCATCCTACTGACTTATCCAGCAAAACCCAAGTCTCTGTCCTCTTAAGTACATCTTTCCTTTTCTATTTTACCAACTCCCTCGAGTTCCAGGAAATGGACCACTATTTCTGTCTCTTTCTATTTTCTGAGGTTTAGCCTGAACCCTGTGCACATTAGTACGTGTGTTGATGGACTTTCACCTCTCGTTTGCTAGCTTGCCTGTTCTAATTACAGCTATTTTACAAGTTGGATTTACACATTTTACATTATTCCCAATATTTTAACATTGATTCTTAATCTTATTTCCAATATTTTAAATGCTGTTATTTGCTATCACATATGTCCCCATACAAATGCCCCTCACCTGCATTCCAAAAGTTGTGAACATCATAAGTTTTGGGACATAGTTGACATCCCCAAACAAAACATAAATAGGTAAAGCATGGTGAAATTGAATAACAAAGATGAATAATAAATTAGATTGTGTGCATAGTATTTACACGCTATTTACATTGTTGTTTTGCTTGGTTTGCTTTGCATTTTCATACTGTTTGTAAGTTTTTCTAGCACAACTCATTGTTACTTTGCAATTTTTTTTTAGATACATTAGAGAAAAATTAACTTTCTATTTTCTTCATTTTCAAGGATGGTGCCATTGTAGTCCGTTGTCCCAATTTTCCAAAAACCTTCGAGCTCTTTTTATTTACTTTTGCACTAGCCCTTATTGCCTATTTTCTTAGGCCACTGCACTCGCTTTTGGTTTCACCTAAATCTAGTTACAAAGGATCGTTGATGCTGCAATGTGTTTCAGAGGTTACCTGCTCTCTTTGGGTTCTGTTAATATGTACTACTTACAATACAACTTAATATTTATGAAACAATATTTTCTCCATGGATTTATGTATCTTTAGCTTAAGGTGTGGCAACACTCATTATTTACATTGCAATTTAAAATTTGCTGGTATTCCCTTCTTTAGTTTTACAATAATTATTTTAAAATGTTTCACTAAACAAACCCTTACGGTTATAAGTCCCAAACATTATGTTCAATAAATTCCCATTATGCAGAATTACATTTTTAAACTACGTTCCTCAATAACAAATTTTAGCAAATAAATGTTGATCTCCCAATTACATACCTGTTTTCAATAGCAGCATTCTTCATAGTATATGGCAACTATTACCCCTTGGTAATAAATATATTTCTTTCTCTCTTCTGCTGTAATGTTGTGTGTATTGTGCATTTTGTAGGTTGCTTGATTTCTAGCATAAGACAATTAAGACATTGAAATATGATATATACTCTACCCTAAGTTTTACTAGTTAATTCTAGTTACAAATAATCATGTCACACAATATTAGTAATATAATAGATTATTGGAGCAGCTTACTCATGATTTAAATGGTTTTAATAATTGTTTATGGTATATTCCCCAAATTTTGTTACCTTTTATATCCCTTAGTTTATAGGTGTGTATGCCAAACTGGGCAGTGATAACTGCTGGTCCTTTGTAGAGTAGGTTCATCCTATGGTAGTTCTGACTCCAAGCCTCTGACTTCTTTTTATTCCTGACCAAAACCAAATCACCATTCTTTGGTATCCATTTCTTTCTGTGGCGCTTAGCTTTTGCTTTTCTGTGTTCCACATTTTTCTGTATGCGTTGGAGGGCTCTAGAATATCATTGTTAAGCATTTCCTCTATTACTTCCTCTGCCTGTTCCCTTATCACAAATGGTAAATTCCTACATTTATGAGTATATGGAGCTATGGGTTTCACCTAGAATGAGTGTGTATATGCTGTGCAATGTCCGGGTTTTTGGGAAAAAGCTTCCCCCAGTTACTTTGTTCTGATGTGCAGAAAACCTGTTTTTATGAGTCTGTCCCTCACTACCTGTGTTAAGTGTGAAGAGTCGCACATATTCTGAGTTATCATAAATCTCTTGGGTGTTTATGTATAATAGTTCCTGCTCTGAAATCCGGTTTCCGTTTGCAAAGTTACGTTTCCCTGGTTCCTCGTTAGCAGTAATTATGTCAATGATTAGTCCCTCATTAACAGTAATAGTTTCAACAAAGAAAGTTTCTTCGGCAATTTGTTTCTCAGCTTCTGTGGGGATGTTTTCGTTACTTATTTGTCCTTTAGTGAATGGTACCTTGATTTTCCCTTCTCTAATTTAAACCTTTTTCTTCAAAATTAATTATTGCCTCCCATGTATTAAAACAATCTGATCCTACAATAACATCCTGCTGTAGGTTTGGGATGAGAAAAATCACATTAAAAATAGTATCTTCCATCTTACAGAAAACATAGCCTGATGTTTCACTCTTTCTTTACTTTTTGAAAGTGCTACTGTGCAGTATATATTCTTAATAGGCAAGGACATTATTTTTATTTTCCGATTTCTTAACTTCTGGAAATATTCTTATGGGCAAACAGAAATATTTGTGTCTGTATCAATTAGTGCATTTGTTATGACATCCATAATTTCAATAGATATCCTAGGCTATTCATTAATGTCTACACTTGCATGCATTTTATGTGCATTGTTTAATTCTTTCCCTTGTTGCATTTATTAATCAGTGAAATGGGCCCTAAATTGGACGATTTGGTTTTGTCAAGTTTTTCTAAGGTGTTTACCTGGCCCCTGCAAACACCTGGGTTTGGTTTCCCGAATTCTGAGAAGTGCTTGGAACTTGGTTGTCTGTTTATTTCCAGGTTCGATCCCCATCTCCTCTCATTGAGCTTTCAATTGTTTTGGAGTTTATCGGGTTACTCTGCCAGAGCTATTTGAGCTTCTTCTCTACCTGTTATGGTTTCCTGTATACTGATTTTGACCACCCTGATAATTATTGTGATTACCTGAGAAGTTTCTATGATGATTGTTATAATTTCCATTATGATTGTTGTTGCGCAATCATTGTTGGTTGTAGCCTCCCTTTTATATGGTCTCGGTTGTCTATCCCCATAGTAATGCTGTTGCCTTCGGTCTGGCTTGGGCACCTGGTGCCTATACCTTTTCCTTGAGTAATTTTGGTTCCTTTCATTATTGAATTGGGGGGCATGTGCACCTGTCCCCATATAGTGATGCATTTGTCAGCTATCTTGAGAAAAATTGTCCTCCCTTGAACATGACTGACATGTATTGACCATGCTAGGTTTCTGCTCGAAAGCAACAATCAATTCTAGCATTTTTGCTAGTTGCACAACAATAAGTTCATTTCTGATTTGTGGGTTAAAATGGTTCATTATTAAGCAATTACCTCCCTATGTTCCATGAGTGGATCGATTTTTTTTGCTCTTTTGGGCCAGTTTTAACACACAATCTATAAGGCTACCATGGAAGTAGAATTGTAGCGCTCATTGTTAAGTTCTAATCTAACTTTGTTTATTTCTTTTGGGCCCCAATATCTCAATTAATGCTTGCTTGAATTCATCATATGACAAAGAATCTCCCAGGGTTAATAACCATAGGCAGTTCAGTGCACATCGCTTTAAATTTTTCTTAACTACTATTAGTTTTATTTCATCAGGAGTGGCTTTAAGTCTGAAATACTGCTCCAATTTTCTAGTAAACTCTTTTGCATGGTTCCGCTTTTCCTCACCAAAAGATGGCAGAGATAATTCATTTAGCAAGTGCGAATTGAAATTGTTATTGCTACTGTGACAGCAGATGGCTGGTGAAGTCACACTGCGAGTATGATGCATATGATTATAATTATAACTACTATTTACATTGTTTGAGGCTTTGCTGGAGAGCAATGGTGTGCTGCTGGTGTCTGCCAACATTTCTTGACTATCACTGGACATGCTTTTTGCAGAACTGTGTTCCAACTCTAGTTTCTGCATACTCTCTATTATTTCTACAATTTCTTTGTCATGCACATTATTTACGGTTTGCCCTACACTCCTTAGTTCTTCTATTTCTTGATTACATTCTACTTGAGTGGCAGTGACAATTCTTTTTACAGCTGCTAACTGAATTTACTCAGTTTTCCAACAATTGTTGCCCAGTTTTACTGTTTCCTGAACTTGTACATTGTTTGCAGTTAGGGTTTCTACTTTAGCATTTATATATTCTGAAAGGCTGGCAACCTCGCCTTTGTTTACATTTAATCCCTCTCTTAAGCTGGCAATATCTGATTGGATTGTTGTTAGCCCTAAGCTAATCTGTTCCAATGTTTTACTATTATTCTCTAGCTTGGCTTCTAATTTCTGCTGTAACTGCTCACTAATTCTCTCTTAATTGTTCCTGTAGCTGTCTATTTGACTCGTTAAGAGTGGAAGCTATCATGGACTGCAGCATCTGCATCAGGTTATCAGTGCTGTGTCCAATTTCAGCTACAGTTTACCCTGGGCTGGTTGCAGCTTGTTGCAACCCAATTTGCATGCTATCGTTTTGCTGTACCACAGGTGGAGCAATGGCTTCTCCCTCTGTTTGGTTATCAGCATTCATATTGTCTGCCATTGTTAGTATTTTATGGCTTCTGAGCAACATGCATGTATAAGAATTTGCCAAGTACAAGAATTTTACAAAATTACAATATATGTGCACTTTTGCATGTTACCCTGTGTCATAAATTCTTGAAGTTCTAGTAGCATGATTCCTCCTTGGTGGTGGTGCTGCATGGGTGATGCCTTCTTGATTGAAACCATATTGGCGCCATTTGTGGCAGGAGTACACGTAAGCTCATGTACCTCCTGGATCTCCATTGTTTTCTAGACATTCTTGCCAGCTGCCATTCAAAGAGTTGAGGAAAGAATTCCTATCCTATCTGGTTGGATAATAATTTCTGGGATTTTGTGAATGAAGGCAAAATAATAAACTTATTTTCCCATAACCTTGATTTATTGAAGAGAATTGTATCTATTCAGGCGGCTAGCAATTTTCCCTTATCAAGTGCTTTTTAAATCTTATAGCTTAACCCTTTGCTGCGCATAGAGTATTAGCTGGTTGTTCTCCAAGCAGAATTGTGTCCATTTAAATTCTGAGCTGCTACTGCAGATGTTAAACTAAAAGTGACCTATATACACCATAATTATATCTTTTAGTAGCTAAATTAAATTGATTAATTAATAACTCATTTATAATTGATTTGAAGTAAATAAGATTAAGTATTATTTCAATAATTTATAACTGCAAACATCAACCTCTTTGTCGGCAAACAACACTTATATACATGCACCCCTTTGCAATGCATCTTTATAACTCTGCAATATCAATGGCAATGGAATTCATTACTTTAGGATATTAAAAAACGGAATAAAATCTGCTATACTTAAGTAAAATAAATACAATAATTTCTGCAAAATTATTATGGTACTCACCCTTAAAATGTTTACATCCCTGCCATTATTGCAGAGAAGATATTGCATCATGTCCATAACATGTTAGCTAGATTATTCTCTTGCACCATACAAATGTTATATATACACTTAAGATTATTAATGGTTTCGTATGTACACCCCTGTATTATTTTTGAATTTCCACCCCTTTGTCTCGTGATAATTGAGGAAGCACCCAATTCTACACAATGCAATGTCACACTGTTTGCACTTGTATTGTGACTGTATGCCACGACCTGATGGTGTTTTCCTTTTCTTCACTATGCACTTAGCACACGATTTCACCCGGCCTTGAATGTTTACGAGGGTGTGAACAGAACTTGGTGCAGGAGTAGCGGAAGGTAGGCTATGCTGAAATCCCGCTCGCTTACGTGACATGAAATCTGCGATTAACTGTTGCACTAAATTTTGCCCGTAGTAAAGAAGCCTATTGCCATGAGCTGTAGAAGTACGTCTGTTCGAAATGTCGTATATAATAAAACTATTAACGATAGCAACATTCACTATGAAATGGAACAGATATTTCCACCATTTTTTTGAGGGTCGGCCGACACCGTAATATTCCCTCCTTTGGTCTGCCAGATTAATCCCTGCCATATTACGAGTTTGTAGATAATAAAAGAACATCCCTGTTATCAAGCCAAACAACCGCAGTTACACCTTCATGTTGTAGTTT
The DNA here is from genome assembly GCA_030765065.1 of Deroplatys truncata. Classification (NCBI taxonomy): domain Eukaryota; kingdom Metazoa; phylum Arthropoda; class Insecta; order Mantodea; family Mantidae; genus Deroplatys; species Deroplatys truncata. Next base: position 536,399,136 of record CM060990.1, read on the forward strand.
GCGAGATTCGCCCCTTTTCAATTTCAGTTGTTTTGTCTTTGAAAATTGTTTTGGCAATGTCTTTCCTTCCAGCACGAGTTGTACCACACACATACATTTTCCTGTCCAAAAGTAATTTCATTAGCTGCATGGAAGTAAAAAAATTATCAAAATATACGTGATGCCAAAACACCGTATATTTTTCACACATGTCTAAAACAACCTGTTCCCCAAGTAGAAGATCACTGTTTCTCGCCTCTTTTTTTCCCAGATAGGTTTTACATTCCAATAAATACCCACTTTTACTATCTGCAATACCCTGTGCTTTTATCCCCCATTTTGTTGGTTTAGCAGGCATATATTGTTTTAAAAAGAAGCGTCCTTTGAAGTCTATCATCGCTTCGTCAACAGAAAGTTCACGGTTTGGTTTGTAGACACTCGCAAACTTTTTGATTATGTCTAAAGCAGGTCATAGTTTATACAGATAATCATAAGAATCTACCCCTAATCGTGGCCTTGCCGATTCGTCATTCAGGTGAAGGTACTGCGATATCTTTTGAAAGCGGAGCAATGTCATTGCTTGTCTTACAATTGGACAAATGCAAAAATCCCCCCAAATGTAATCTCTGGTTTCAGGTAAATCCACCATCTCCATATATATCAAAATACCTAAATAGGTCTGTATCTCCCTTGAATTTGTAACTTCCCATTTTGGATCCGCCTTTCTAGCTTGAATCTGAGGTGCATATCTGTTGGTTTCCTCCGCAATTTTTCCGCAAAAATTGGAATCTATAAAAAGTTCAAGATAATCTATTTCTGGACTTCCTGTAGGAATAGAATGATTTGTACCTATAGGGGATGAAAACGTTTCTAACTTATTGAAAGTCAAATTGGAGGTCCACTGTACTGGTACTGTTTTAGTTTTAATTTGTCTTTCACTAGCTTTAGCACCCTGTTCTGCTCACTGTATCTCAGCACTCTCACTGTCACTTTGTTCCTTATCACTGTCTTCCACTAACTTACCAAACCAAGATTCGTCGGTGCTACTTTCGCGATCTAATTCCTCGTAAACTGCTGCAAGTATTTCCTCGTATGTTACCAATACCTTTTCACTACTACATTTTCTAGACCGTGATGTACTTGGAACAGCCTCCATCGTACTGATATGGCTATAAATGCGACAGGAAACTGCTTACTTACACAACTGCACCCGGCTGTAAACAGTGCTATTTATGGTTTGCTATTACATTCTGGCTTGTGAAATCGCTGGAACAATGCAGCAGGAATACGTTTACATCAACACAGCTCCTAAAAGCTGAGGTCAGCATAAGCAGAACCTATATGAAACAATAAACACATTTACTACGTTCTACTACGCTATGCACAGCAGGGTGTTTATCATTTCACTACGCTTTACTACGCTATGCGTCGCAAAGGGTTAAACCTTCCCACTATCATTTTTTGTTATCCTGTGGACCTAGTTAATTTGTCACATGATCTTACCACCCACATATGCAGTATCTTCCACCTGGTTGTACAATTTAATTACATCACTGATTCTAATGTCGGTTGCTACAGCAGTAGTATGCAAACTAATGCCAAGAGTATATCTCTGCTAGTCATCTAAACTTGGGGCCTCCCTCCCTTTTTATCTGTTTTCCTGTGACACCAGAATTCACACCTTTTATTTGTTACAACAATTTCCATTGGTTCTTAAGTAGAATTACATAACTTGCTATGACAATAAAATAAGTCAAATTTCTGGTCATGTGTTCTGCTGACTTATCCGGAAAAACCCAATGTATCTGTCCTTCTCTTAAGTACATGCTTCCTTTTCTATTTTACCAACTCCCTCGAGTTATGGGATATGTACCACTATTTCTGTCTCTCTCTATTTTCTGAGGTTTAGCCTGAACTCTGCGCATTAACGCATGTGTTGATGAACTATCATCTCTCGTTTGCTAGCTTGCCTGTTCTAATTACAGCTATGTTACAAGTTGGTTTTACACATTGTAAATTATTCCCAATATTTTAGCATTGATTCTTAATCCTATTTCCAATATTTTATATGCTGTTATTTCCTGTGCTTATTTGCTATCGAGTATGTCCACTTACACCCTCTACCTGTGTGGAAGGGTTCCCCCACCCACTAGCTGAAATGATGCTTAACAGACAGTAAGTGAGTTAGTGTATGATTGATTGTGACCTGAGCTCATTCATTCTCATGTTATAAACAGATCTAGTACCATTTGTTTGGGGAGGAGCAGTTTAATTACAGTTTATGAACAAATGAAGTGCACGATTGATTGCGCCACGGGCCCATTCTTTTACAGGATATAAACAGAGCCAGCCGATAAACGAATGTGATTGAGCATATTCATTTTCAAATTATAAACAACTCTAGCACAGAATTAGTTCTGACATGAGCAGTTTCACTCACTGGTTATTAACAGATATAGCACATGTTTGGTTATGGCACTAGCTTATTTTATTGCAGGTTCTAAACATTCAGTTCACAATTAGTTTTGCCACTAGCACATGCATTCACAGGTTATAAACAGATCCAGTACAAGGTTGGTTTTGACATGGGAGCATTTATTTGCAGCTACAAATAGATCCACTGCACGATTGGTTGTGCCACAAGCACATTTATTCCCAGGTTATAAACAGATCCAGTGTGCGTATAATTGGTACATATCTACATTCATTCGTTGGTTATTAAATAGATTCATTGCACAATGTTGGTTGAGATATGAGCATATTTGTTAATGGATTATAAAAATATCTGGATCACAATTAGTTGTGATATGAGCACATTCAATCACAGGTTATAAACAGATCCAGCACACGATTCATTGTGACATGAGCAGACTCATTCACAGGAGTAGGTAATACAAGAGAAATCTACTGCAGAGTTAAATGCATATACGTAGGAGAAATAGGGAATATAAAGAATGGGGCTGAAGGTGTGCGGGGGGCAGGCAAAGAAGAGGCTCAGTGAGCAATCATATGGAGAAACATAACTGTGTGCATATGAATGAAAGAATGAAGTATGCATGATGGTATATGTTTAGGTTGTATGATATTTGATCTATATCAGGCCTTGGGAACAGTACTCCCAAGGTGTGATGCCCCCTTCCCTTCTTGACCACTAAAGTGTAATGATCAGTTCAGTTGTGGAGTTGCAGTAGCATATTCTGGCGTGTTTCTCAAAACAAGCAGTAATGGCTTCACTTTCAGCTTCAACAAAGGACGGCATGCACGAACCTAGAGTAAACTCTACTTCTGTAGTAAACTACTATTAAAGTCAATACTCGGTGACTTCCATTTGAGAGTGGACTGCTTTGGAAGTATTTTACCATCTCCTTTCAGGCACTCCCGGAGCAAATTACTACACGAGTAAATGTCGGAGAGCACTGTTATGTAGTATGTTACTACGGAACCACATAGAGCACTAACATAGGTTAGAATTTACTCTTGCGACTTGGAGTAACTCACCTGTCGAACTACAGTACTGTATTGTATTTGGAGGAAGATATTTTGATGTGTTCATAGATTACATTGATCTCAATTAAAGGAAAAGTGATAGTATGTGTTTTGGTATCAGGAAAGAATATCTTACATTCCTTTAGTAACTGCTTGAAGAGTATTTACAACAAAACTGAGACATGAATTCAGTTGTAACACCCAAACTGCAATTGTTATCCGTACTGGAACGTTTCGGATAGTTACAGGCGGTCTTATAAACATTCACCATACGCCTGCTGATCGAACATATCTTTAATCTCGTTGTTAGAGCGCTTTTGAGTTAATAGCAAGGTACATAAATATATATATATATATATGAGTGTTCAGAAAATAAAAAGGAAATTCTTCACTTGCAACTTTTCCATACATTGTGGGTGCAATTGACTGCAAGCATGTACCTATTTTGTGCCCATCAGGTGAAGTTGGTGAACTTTTCCGAAGTAAAAAAGGGTGTTTCTCCATCAACATGTAAGTGATCGGCGATGCAAATGTGAAGATTAGGAACATTATTTCCAAGTAATAATTTGTAAGCTACTTTTTAGTACGTTTTCCGACACTCAAAGCATTAAGCTCGTCCGTCACGACTTCCTAAGCATTTCTCTTAGAGCAGCTTTAGATGTTTTTTGCACCATATAGTTTTTAAATGGATTTTCATTATCTCTACAAGCAAATAGTTATCTCTTCCGCTGACGTTTTCACCCCTTTTCCTATTGCACATATTCTTATCCGTGATAGCTTCAAGTAAATGGAGCAAACAAAACAAAACTCCAGGAGTAATGAGCTCTTACTTCCGTAGTCGTAATTAAGAGAGTAAATTGTAATTGAGCCTTCCAGCGTTACTTTCGGAGTAAATTACTGCCATAGTAACCTACTTCCGTAGTGCGAACTTCTTTAGTAAGAGTTACTTCAGAAGTAATTTACTCCATTATTGTGCACCTGCCTAAAGACTCCAAAACGAATCTTTAACAGTGATTTTAGAAAAAAAAAGTCCTTTTAATTTTTGGGTTCTAAAAGAAGACAAAGCGGTATATCTGATACAGAGGCGAAGCGGAGGTTGGATCCCCGCCCCTTGCTAAAAGCAGTGTAAAAATTAATAACAAAAGCAGCGTCATTAAAATAATGACATCTTTCTAGGTTGTTGGGAAGTGATACTTCCTAATCGTATCACTGGTAACGTTATATTTACGCCGCATGTCTGATAATATTTAAAAAAATGAATATTTTCTGGCTACGCTGCTGGTCTGATATGTTCGCAACAGTTGCAGTTGTTACACCCTTTAATATTAGAAGACACGTATCCAAATATAAATGTTCGTATTGAATGACAAGATACCGTGAGCATATAAACAAAAAGCTCTTGACGAACTGAAGGCAAAAGTAAAACACAGCCAAGATGATACATGTTGCTCTGTTGTAAATATCACCAGGACTATGCGCGCTAGCTGCAAATTTGCAGGGGCAGTGAAACCTTTTACAGAGGTGAATTTCTAAAGTATCTACCAACAGCTGCAGAAGAGCTGTGATCAAAGCTGTTAGTTCATATTGTACAACAGTGGCAGAGAGAATACGGAAATGGCTCATAACCTAGAGGAGCAATTATTATACAAACGTAAAGTTTCAAAATTGTATTAACTAGCTACCTCTGGATGAAACCACGAATCGGGAAGAGACAGCACAGTTGGTCGTTTTCATTTTTCATTAAAGGAATTGATTGTAGGTTTAATCTCTCTTAAGACTTTCGAGATATGGCATCTTTAAAGCATCTCACGAGCAAAGAAAATCCTTTTGAAGGATGTCTAATTAACAAATTTGAGCTTCTATTGAAAAATCTGGTCACTGTTGGGACAGTGAAGCAGTCTATGTTATAGCGTGAAATGGATTTCTCGGTAAATTATGAAAATACCCAATGGAGAAAAGACTGCTTCCAAATGATGCTTCAGCCATCAGTTGCATTATTCACCCAATGCATTACGTGCGCAATCGTCAATAAAAAAAAAAACTCGGCAATTGCTCTCACACTTAATAATACCCGTTCATAGGCAAATCCACAAATTTCTTCAGAATATTGGCTGCGATTATCCCGACTTAACCTATTACAGCCATGTAAGATAGCTTAGTCGAGGCAATGTGCTGAAGTGCTTTTTTGACTTGCGTAAAGATACAGGTATTCATGAAAATGGAACAATTGGAAATTCCAGAAATATCTAATTATGCATGGATACGTGATCAAGCGTTCTTGGTAGACTTCACATTTGAATGATCTCAACCTCAGTTTATTAGGAAACCAAAATGTGGTTATTAATGTATTAGATAATGTGAAAGCGTTCATTGCCAAACTTAAGCTGCAGAGTTATCAAATTCAACAAGGAGATTTGTGTCCCTTTAGAAGTCTGCAGCTCTACTAATGGACAGAGTACTAAAAAATACAGGTCACTAATAGAACTTCCTAAACATTTTATATGAGATTTGGGATTTTAAATCCGTGAATTATGAATGGCGACACTTCAACCCACTTCTAGTCAAACAGAAGTAAGTAGTGCCCTGCAATTAGAATTAATACATTCACAAAACAACGCTTCTCTACGAACCCGGCACGTTGGATCTGGAATTATATAAGTCAGTGCAGAAACCTTATTTCCGAATCTTCGACTGTCTCATAGCAATATTCGATTCAACATGTGTGAACTGTGCTTTTCCAAACTGAACAATATTGAAACAGCCGAATGTGCCAGCATTACTGATCAGAACTTGATGTGTGTGTTACGTGTGTGTACCCCAAACACGACATTAACAAACCTGTGGAAAATAGTGTCAACGAGCAAAAGTAGGTGTATGAACGTATAGGATGAATTTCCAATAAACAGAACAATTTGAGTTACATTTTCATTACATTTAGTTATACTACAGTTATGTTTAGTAGAACGTTTTTTTACGTAAAAGCTGAAACCATCCTATTTGTTGTAAAATAAATTATAATAAAACTAATATAGTAATAACATTTAATTTCGCATAAAGAAAATTTATCCAAACAATATGACTATATACACAGCCTGCCACTGCAAGGGAAAACCGATTCCCTCTAGTGCGTGTGTATGTATGCGTATTAGTAGTTGCTACAGTTGAGGAGGAGATATTAACAGTTACTGTTCACATCTTCGGAGTACTTTTCCCCAGACCTGGTCTACAGTGCTTTTCTTTCACACTGTGGGCACTGTAAGGTTGCTCGGATGCAGGTCGCTACAGCTTGGACGCTCGCCGAAAATGTTATATTCCCGTATCCGCCTCACATTCTCACAGTTATAATTGCACATACCTTATAAGAGAAGTTGAAAATGTGCTTTTCTATGCACAAATTTATGGCATCTTCTCAGGAAACAAACTCGCACTCAAGAGTTTAATATCTGAAATTGAGTCAATTTGTCGTCTTAAGTTTCCTTTTAGTTCTTTCAAAGAATTTTTGTTTTCATACACTTTATTTTTCAAGTTCCCCCATAGCAGAAAATCGCATACAGTTAAACCCTGGGGATCTTGAGTCGTCCTCCGTGGACTAGGGGTACCATGCTAGCCTCTAGTTTTTTGAAGTCGCGGGTTCAAACTCGGCGGCGGGCGATGAATTTTTTCGGGCATAAAAATTCTTAGCATGGATTCTTTCGGAAGGGAAGTAAAGCCAGTGGTCCCGTATCGTAGATTTACGACACGTAAAAGAACATCAAAATGTTCTGAGCAAAATGTCATGCCTTTCACGCCCAATATAGAATGGGACGCTAAGAACCACAAATAAAACTCGTTTTCATTTCTGGGGATCTTGAACGCCATAAACGTTTCCTGAATTAAACGCCGTCAGCTGTATATGCGGTAGCAAAAGACCTGTTGAACATCGGTCAGCTGTTGAAAAATTGCGCAAGACATTCATTCCTGTAACTCTCTGCATTTATGGTTTGTTTAGAAAATATAGGTCCTATTCTGCATGCATTTACTGCACACCGCATACCAATTTCCGCGTCATGCAAGGGAATCTCGTTTGTAAAATCTGGTTTCTCTGTGCTTCACTGTCTTATTACGACGGAACGTGAATGGAGCCATACTTCGTCAAAGAAGAATATTAAGCGTGGGTCAATTATTCTATCATTAACATTTCGCAAAATCAGGTTAAAGAAATTCACCGACTCTGACGTTCACGGAGAAAATAAAGTGTGTGCAACAAGCTCCATACATTGGAAGAACTAAAAGAAAGCATCAGGCGAGGAACTTGCTCAGTTTCAAATATTGAACTCGAGTGTGAATGAAAACTTTCTGAGATTATTCCTGAAATATGCGGGTAGAAAACGACATTTCTTATAAGAAAAATGCTTATAATTGTAAGTGTAAGTATGGTAATGTGAGGCGGTTTCGTAGATATTATAATTGGAAGTCCGAGCTGTAGCGCGAGCCGCCGTGCGGTAGCCCAGTGTGAAAGAAAGCCACCGTGTATGTTGTATAATACAGGATGCTTGTATGATGCAAACTCGTTCGTGAGTTTATAGCTTTGATTCTCGTTCGCTGAAGAGCTAAATAGGTTTATAAAAGGTTCTGAGGGTCAGAAGGATAAACACCACCGAAAACCAAGGCCAGTCGGCTCGTCTAGAGCGCTGAATTATAATACAGTGCTTTAGGCTCGCCAATGACGTCACTAGCAAGCGACGGAGTATCAACTGCGTGCGGTAAAATGCGATGTTGATTTTTCCTTCTGTTCTTCGGTACGTATGAAACGGCTTTCCAGCAGCAGCAAATACGGAGTTGATTCTTTATACAGGAGTGTGAAAACAATTTGTCAACACGTGTAAAATTTGTTCCAATCGGTACAAAATTAAGGGTAGTTTCCATCACATTTTTGTACGAGCTGGACTTACGCAGTTGGAATTTTATTCAGAGGATTTGGTTGTTATCGGTACAAAATTCAGGGTAGTTTTGATGTGGAACTCCCTAAATATTTTCAGTTTTTAGACCAACCACAATATGTACGGAGTTCAAGTTTTATCCACAGGAATTTTTTAAAAAAATTATCCACATTTAAAAATTGGCATGCAGTTAAGGGTACTTCATATGGAGGCCGTCCTAATAATTTTCATTCCTTAGGCGAGCCATGCATGTACAGAATTGAAGTTTTAGGCCTCACAGTCTGAAAAGTATTTAACACTTTTAAATTTCGTGACATAAATGCAAAATTAAGATTAGTTTATACGGAGAACATACTCAAAATGTAAATCCACTATGTACAAGAAATTACGGCACAAAATTTTGCAAACGCGCCTGAAATGAAACACCATATGAACAGCCTAAGACAAAATAAATGATCAACAGCCAGAGAGGAGTTAAATTCGGAAAACATCGGAAGCATTCGCTGATGCGTTTACAATACACGATTTAATACCACCCTGCGTTCATTTCAAAGCTATGTGATAAGTACGAAGATGCCTTTCATTATGGTTGTATGCATGGTAGGCAGCGCCGTGGTCGAGTGGTTAGACCGCTCGCCTCCCACCGAGGCGACCCGGGTTCAATCCCAGGGATTGCATATGGGATTTGTGGTGGACGAAGCGGCGTCTGGGCGGGTTTTCTCCGGGTTCTCCGGTATCCCCCGCCATTCATTCCACCAACTGCTCCATCATCACCTTTCCTTTCGTCCATTTCACCAAACATTTCGTTTCATCTACTTCCTTCATCCCATGGGTAATTTCCCGGGTCAAACCGCACAGTCTTGCGTCGTTTGACTACAGCAGGGCTCTGCTCGATCGGCAGCTAAGAAGTAGGACGATCACAGATTTTCTTGCCTCGCATTTACAGAACAAAATGTCAACCATAACTGGAATAGGGTAAATATCTACCGCCCCAGAGGAAAACGTTACGGCGCAAAATACGTGGCACAAATCGCCAAGTTCTGTAAGGACTAGATATCCCAAATGGAAAGATTGAATTCCAGTAGAATAACCACCCTGTTCACACAAGTCAGCAGGTTTCAAACTGGTTCTCGCAAAGACAAGATATCACAGTGGCCTCCTTGCTCATTAGATTTGAATCCTATTGAAAATGTGCCAAGAAAGTTCTGGAGTTAATTTGGCCTGCAAGACAAAAGAGGTTTTGTGGGATCAAATACAGGATGCTTGGGAGGAAGTATCCTCTCGTGAAAACAATGATTGAGAGAAAGTGTTCTCTCATGAAAACTTGACTAGACATTTGGTATCCATCGCCGTAGTATGAGGGAAGTAATAGAAGCAGGTGGTTTACGCGCTTGGTATTCGGTATTAACTTAACCCATTAGTGCCCGAACTAATTTTTTATGTTTTTAAATGTATTATGATTTCCTTGATTCTTAGGCTGAAGAAGAGGCATTAAAATGAAAATGCACTTTTTCACAATTTCAGTTTTAGCATAATATACTGTACCATATAGGTAGAGACGGCTCCAAATGTTTTCCGTGCCACGTGTTTGTAACCTTGGGGAGGAAAGCGGGGCGTCTAATCGAGAGGTTATGCCGGGTTCCTTAGCTCGTACCTGCTCTACAGGGTTAGGGGATTTAATAGTGCTAAAGAAAATATCATTCCAACACATTTCCCTTAGACTTGGCTGTAAGAGAGTAACAACTGTGAAAAGAAAACATAAATAACATTACAGCACAGCGACATAAGCAGTATACAAAACTAATTTTTTTTGGAATCAGAGGCATCATATCATTGCATAATAAGCAAGTGTTAAAACAAAATGGCTTGGTTTACAATATTCACTACTGTCTCTACCCATTATCAACTAACATGTTCTCCATTTATCATAAAAGACTTATAAAATATGATTTTTCCGTGCACTTTACGTTAATCGTGACAACAATTTAGGCCAGCAATTATTTCAAGTTACATTTTAAGTTACGCTTTTCCCTATTTGGTTGCATGCAAGAGGCCGTAACGACAAACATTCGCTTATCCATACCACAACTCTACTTTTTACTGTCTCTAGTACTTACTTATAAGTAGAGGAAGTATTTTATTCCACCCAAAAATTCAATATTGTGATTCCCTGGAAATACACGTTTTGAGATCCTCTGAATCCAAAGAAAGCATTTTTACTTTCTCTACTACATAGTCACAGTAAGTAGAGGAAGTATAGCATTCTACCCAAAAATTCAATAACGTGATTCACTGGAAATGCACGTTTTGAGACCCCCTGAATCCAATGAAAGCATTTTTACTTTCTCTACTACGCAGTTACAGTAAGTAGACGTGTTGCATTCCACCCAAAAGTTCAATAAGGTGATTCACTGAAAATACACGCTTTGAGACCCCGAATCCAATTAAAGCATTTTTACTTTCTCTACTACGTAGTTACTGTAAGTAGAGGAAGTTCAATAACGAGACTCACTGGAAATACACGTTTTGAGACACTCCGAATCCAAATGAAGCATTTTTACTTTCCTAACTACGCATTTACAGTAAGTAAAGTATTTTATTCCACCCAAAAATTCAATCTCGTAACCTCACCAGAAATCATGTTTGAGTCTCCCTGAATCCAAAGAATGTATTTTTATAAAAGTTCCAAGATTGTGTGTGCGCGCGCGCGCGCGTGTGTGTGTGTGTGTGTTTATGTGGATCCGTAAGCAGATAACTCAAAAACAAAAAATCAGTTAAAACCAAACTTAATGTTTAAGTTAAACATCTTTCAAGGATATGACACGAAGATTTTGAAGAAAATCCCCACTCCAAACTACCGTTTAAATTGGACATTTTTCGAAATTGTTTAAAAAAGGGATCTAACGATTTTGATTAAAGTACATATGTTTAAGCTAATTCCATGACAAATAAAATGTATATCTTTAATTTCCTAGGAATAGTTGTAAATTCGCCTTTATTGGGAGTGACTTGATAAATTAGTAAAGCGTAAGAGAGAGAAAACATCTTACCGCACAGCAAATGTAGATCTTGTTAAAGCACAAAATGTATGGTAAAAACAGTTTTATGGTGTTAGCCTATTCTGAAATATTCTTTGTTATTAGTTTGAATTTTCAAATACTTTATACTTCTCTCAAATGCAAATGGCTATTGTCTGTCTGTCTTTCTTTGTTTCTTTCTTTCTTTCTTTCTTTCTTTCTTTCTTTCTTTCTTTCTCGTGTTCATACCAAGAGAGCAGAATTTCAAAGCTATCACATAGCGATCAGCTTTGAGGGGTTTGACTATCGCTTTGGCTTAATATGCTCTTATACCTACATCGAAATGTGTAAATAAGTAATGACGGTTTATCTGTATTAACATGAATTAGAATAAGCTTTGTAGGAATAGTTTGTAGAAGAATGAGTAGAGAAAGTCGTGTGAATGCAACGCGTATTTTATAGAAAAAACTCCTTATGCCAGCGTCTCTATGAACAAAACTCCAAGACGAAAAGTCGGTTAAATACCAAACTTCATATTTAATTTAAGCGTCTTTGAAAGATGTGACACGAAGGTTTTCAAGAAAATCTCCCCTACCCCTTACAAATATTTACATGCAAAAATTTTCGAAATTTGTTATTTTATCAAAAATGGCTCTAACGATTTTGTTTAAAATACTCTCTGTTTAAGATTTTTCATCACACACTAAATATATATTTTGAATTTTCTGAGAAAGGGCCTCTCAAGTCTTCTTCATTCTGAATGACCTTTGTATAATTCATATCCTGTAAAAGATGGACAAAGTTTTTTACTACACAAGAAATGCAGACCCGTTAAAGTACGCAATTTGTCATACATATAATTTATGAAATTAACTATTTTCTAGATATTTTTTGTTATTGGTTTGAATACCTTTTGTAAGGGAAGTCGCTATTCGTTTACTTTTTATCGCGACCATACAAACAGCATGGAATTTTGAAAGTATCACGTAGTGACATGCTTTTTGAAAATGTGACTTCGCTTTATCTACGTATCCTACAACGAAATGTGCAAATGTGAACTTTTTTTTTTTTTTTTTTTGGCAATTTAATTAACGTCCTTTAACCTAGTAGGCCATTACGGACGGTGAAGGAACGAAATGGTTAGAACGATGCTCAAGTGGGCCCGAGGTCAGGATAAGGGAATACCCCGGAAGAAACTTTATCCAGGTAACTCACTCTAACCCAGATTCGAACTCGGGACCTCTTAACCTCGGGACCCCACACCGCAGAGATGAACTAAATGCGAATTAAAAGTTAATCTGGAGTATCAAGATAGTAGATAGAAAGTAAGCTTTAGTAAAAATAATTTATACAATGGTGAGAATGCAACACATTAGGATTTTCTCATGATAATGCAAAGAGCGTAGAGTTTCAAAGCACCACGTAAAAATTTGACTGTCATTTTAGCTACTGCATTCTTCTTATACTTACAACTTACAAGTTTGTAATGACAGTTCATTTCAATTAACAAAAAGTAACTCTTTCACACAAGCCGTGTGTAGGACAAGGTTGGATAGGTAGAATCCGACAAGAATTCAATGTCATAGCCGGGATTTTAATTACGGATCTTCCAGGTTCCGTTCAAGTGGCGCCACGATAATGCATGCGACTCTCATTCGGGAGGTCCCAGGTTCGCTTCCCGGCGACCGCCATTCTGACCAATGGGCCTTTTCGGGAGCTTTCCCGGGTCTTCAGGCGAATGTTGGAGTGATTTCTCTCAGCCCCCGAGATTTCTGCTCCTCCATATCGTTCCATTCCTCATTTCATTCATCCTTAACACCATTAGGAATGTTTCAGGGTTGGAAGCGTCAGCGATGGTGTTCCGATGCAGCGATGCAAGGGAAAAGGATGCTCTCTGTGGAACGTTATCCGTCTCCGGTCTTGGGCTGGTTGCCGGGGTATACGGACCGCCTCTTGGGGGGGGGGAGTTGGACCCTCTGTGTGGAGCTGGGTCCCCGGTTCGCCGGACTGACTGTCGGGTCGTCTCAATCTAGAAACTTTAGGGACCCTGTCATTGCTGTGCCGTCACTCCTGGTTGCGGCCGGTCAGTATCTCTCATCTCCTCCCTCGCTCCCGGGGACGCCCCCTTGAAGGGCACAGGCACAATATACTCATTCACTGGATTGGGACCGGGTCCCCTCCGTTACACATTCCATTCCGTTCCATTCCATTGCAGACCAGGGATGAGAAGCATTTTAGGAATTCAGAACGTGAATCATAATACAAAGTATCCGAGTCTAACACTGTGTGTTATTTCCAAAGCTCTTTATTTCTTTTTTCAGATTTTTAATTTAAAAGCAATGGTTCCTCAGAGTTACAACACAAAATCGAAAGTTACAAAAATTGCTTAAAGTGGCTTCCTCTTGCTTCGATGCATGCAGTAAGTCTGCGTTCCATCCTCTGGCATACTCTGTTGAAAATTCCTGGTGTGTTTCGTATTTGGTCAAATCCAGTTTGGATGCGTTCTCTCAAAATGTCAACATCAGGTACAGGAGTCGCATAAACCAAGGACTTCAAATGTCCCCAGACGAAGAAATCCATTGGATACAAATCAGGCGATCGAGCAGGCCGTGCAATGGGCCCTCCTCGACCAATCCGTCTTTGCGGAAATCGATCATTCAGAAACTTACGAACTATCATACTGAAATGAGCACCATCGTGTAAAAACCACATTCGTTGGATGATGTCCAGAGTCACATTATCAGTTAAGTAATGCAACTCATTTCTGGGAAACTGGAGATAGGTTTGTCCATTCAGACGCGGAGGGAAGAAGTAGGGATCAATAAGGTGATCATGAATGATTCCACCCCAAACGTTAAGAGAGAACCTCTGTTGATGGTTGTCCTGTCGTACTTATTTAGGATTTTCAAATGCCCAGTTATGAGTGTTATGAAAATTTAAGATGCCGTCGCGAGTGAAACCAGCCTCATCCGTGAATAAGATATAGGTTAGGAAATTGATGAACACAGAGCACTGCTGTAACATGAGTTGACAGAAACGTCTTCTTGTCTCAAATCCGCCTCCTTTAATCGTTGCACACGTTGAAGGTGATACGGGCACATAAGATTTTCATGCAGAATTCTCCATCATATAACTAACTCTTCCCTTACAGCCATACGTATTGTGCTTTGTGATGGGTCTGCATCCACAGCACGAAGAACTCGCTCTTCAAGCTCAATGCCTCGTACTGCTCTTGGTCTCCCAACATCCCTAGTACTCCACTCAAATGCGCCATTCTCTCTCAAGCGTTGGTGAATTCGTGCAAATGTTCTTGCACACGGTAACGGCCTGTCAGGGTACCTTTCTGCATAAAGTCCACGTGCTCGTGCTGCATTGCCGTCTTCACGGCCATACGCGTAGTGCATATCCGTCTGTTCACTCATGGAATACATCTTCTTTGACCTATAACAACGAAAGGATTTTCAGACCCATGTACATATGAAGTTTTTTTACTGTTTTGAAGTCAAGAACACGTCCCCCAAATATACGGCACCAATAAATATACATCCTGTGTAGAAACTGCATATTGCTTTCCCGCATCTATTAACATTTTCTCCTTTTAGATACAATACCTAGGTGTTTTTACTCTACGTCCACTATACGGTTGGTACGGTTTTTCTTCCTTTCTTTTGTGAGTGTGCGTAAGGGGGGATTATGTTTCAAATAAAAGAATCTTTACTCGTTTTTTAGTAATAAACGCAAACTATATCTCATTTTGAAGCAAACTGAATGTTGCACTTAATTGTGTTCAAACTGCTTTAATCGTTTGACATTAATATTACCTTTGCTACCGTATTTTTAAAACGTTACTTGAATATTACCAGAATTGAACGTGCCAACTGTATGGAACTACACACTTAGCGCTAAACGCTATGATCAATCTCTATGAAAATTAAAAAGCAAAGCGAACATATTTAAGATAATAAATACCCTCTGCTTTTGGAGTTCGCGTATAATAGTCCATTGCGTGGTAATTATGAAACTGTTGTTATTATTATTATTATTATTATTATTATTATTATTATTATTATTATTATTATTAGCAACAGACGTTAAAAATAAGATATACTTTATGTGAAACTTGTTTCTCAAGAAAATTACTTAATAGTACATCTTAAACCTCTGTAGCATCCGAATAAATAGTGAAACATTTGTTTTTTAAACACATATTATTATGTAAAGAAAATGTTACTTTATTTCGCTTGGATAGATCTAGTAAAGAGAAAAATATTTAGTTTCGTATTCTTTCCTCTTAGATCCAGATCGCTGAATTATACGAGCATACGCAAAAGTAAATGTGACCTTTGAGACGATACCGGCGCTTACTATCGGCTATAGCCAGGCATGACTAGTCGAGAAGGCATTGCTTCCCTCTCTTCATGTACACCCTCTGGCACACCGGAAAAGCTTTGGAGCCTTCTGTACCACTAAGCACTAATGGGAGCAAAACATAAATGTTTTTGAAAAGGCCGCAAATGTTTGTAATGCAAGGAAACAGTTTTTAAACCTGAGGACATACAAATCATAAACAAAAATAACAAGTTATTTGGTATGATAAGCAGCGAAACATTCAGCACACAGTCCTATATTACATTTCTTGCACTGGATACGCGCTTTTGCCTTGCAGTTTATTCTGGCGCATCGTCTTCTTTTGGGTTCCTTTATTTTCACAATCAGGTGGTTCAGTCCATCAAACCGGAGCTCTCCTGCTGCAGTACTGAAGTTTGAGGTTCGTCCGGGTTGTTTCGATGGTGTCGCATACCTCTTCAAGTATACCTGCACAATTTCTCTTCGAAAATTTACACGAGAAATTGTATTTCCATTTTGCGGTAGAGTATCCATGAATTGTGCACAGTGACATCCAATCACCAACTGAAACGAGCCCAGTACCATTTCCTGTAACGGATATTTATCCGATACTGATTTACATTTTGATCCATAGGATCAGTTCCACCCATGTGCTTGTTGTATTCTGTCAGGAGCGTCGAAGAACTTGAATATATTCCCTTGAACGCTGTGAATATCTTTTAACATTAGCTACTCGGTTCACACCTGTTATATTTGATGCTGCAAAACAACGGAGTTATCGTGCCATTTACATAGAAGCAGTCCATTTTCCCTTTGTATCGCAGAATAAATGGTTTCTCTATTTCCTTCTTCATTGGAAGGGGCAATTTTGGGGAATACGGTTTTCTCTCACAATCCCAATGCCCCCAAAACCTTTTTTGTAAGGAAAATTAACAAATTAAAACTTGTAAACAAGTTGTCAAAATAAAAGTGAAATGGAAGTAAAAATTAAATTGAGTTTTCTTTATTTATGGACGCTCTTCAACTGCTATGGTTTTTAGCGTCCCATTCTATATTGGTCGCGAAAGACCGGTAATTTTTCTCAGAGGCCTCTTTATCAGGATAGAGATTCTTTTACGTGCCGTAAATGAACGACATGGGACCACCGTCTTCACTTCACTTCCAAAGGAAGCCATCCTTAGGATTTTACGCCCGAAAAAATCCATCGCCCTCCGTTGGGTTTGAACCCGCGACCTCGGGAACTAGAGGCTAGCATGGTACCACTAGACCACGGAGAACGACATGAAATGGAAATGATTTCATTTCTGTAGGTAAGTCATAAATCATTTTTGGAGAGGAACAGTTGCTTTTAAAAAACACTTCTCTGTTTGGGGATCCTGAATAGTTGACCGGCCTTGATATACATCAAAGTCTAGTAGGTAACCACAAGATGTATTCAGTGACCAGACCTTATATCCGAAGCGAATTGGTTTTACCTCGGATAAACTGTTTCAGACTATGGCTCCCGAAATATCTCGCCATGCTTTTATCATAAGACAAATTCCTTTCAGGCACAAAAGATTTGGAAAATTTTCTTCTACATTGGTTTATAAGAGGTCGAATTTCCCATAATTTATGTGTATTGTTTGCATCAAAGTCGTCATTATTACAGAAATGAATGAACCGCAGGATCATTTCAAATCTATTCCTTCTCATTGCATTATACACTAAGTTATTATGAGTGTCATTCCTGCTTTCCCAATACATTCTCTTTGATGGAAATTGACTATACCTAATAAGAATTAGAATTGCCAAGAAACATTTGATTTCCTCATAAGTTATACAAGGATGAGAATAATTTTTAAATAAAGCGTATCTGTTTATTTTCTTGGCAATGAACTTGATAACTTCATCATCAAAGAATACCTCAAATGACTCAACTGCACTACTGGTTCCTTATGGCTGGAAATGGGAAGCGTCAAATTATATCGAGCTCGTTTCAAAATCTCCTTCAGTCCAGGTAGACCTTTTACGACAATGAGTGTATGACTTGTCCGGAACTGTTGTTAGTGCTGGTGGTGGTGTTGGAGCTGGAATTGACATTGGTGGAAAAAGCACATCTTCATTTTGCAAGTTCGATGTTTATGCATCATGTGATTGAGGTGATATCTCCCCTCTATCTCCAGTTCTAACTTCAGCACCAGCAAGAAGTTGTCTTCAACTAAGATTGCCAGGAGTACTTCCTCATCCTCAGAATCTTCCTAAGTCAAAATATTCAAATCAGGTGGAGCAATAAATGCATCCTCGGTGTCAGATACATCTTCAATAGTATGTCCAAAGCTTCCTAAACCGAAAACCCTGGCTGTAGAATTTCAATCAAAGCTAAAGAAAAAAAATAGGTTTACGTCACGACAGCACTAGGCAAAATAAGAATAACACGTAACAAGCATTAAAATTAAAGTGCTCTCATTAGTGCTTAGCGTACCTTTTATGTAACACTCAAGTTGGGGTATGTGTCCCTACGGCGAAAATAATGTTACATAAATTTGAATGAATAACACATTGGTCCATTAAGGAACTACTAGCAGTTGGTGAACCTTTACTATACAGTAGTTTTATAGTTATACTAAGTCCATGGCGTACTGAGATTCAGGCTGTAGAAAATGTTTAACTTCAAATGCCAATTGCTCCTTCTAGTGTACTGCTTCTCACAAGAACTAACTCAGGAATTAAAGAACATTTGTTCAACAATGCGTAAATGAGCACAACGAAATTACAGAAGTGCATTGTTTTCCAAACAGTTTAAGCCTAGTCCTGTCACGTGTACCATTAATGTAAGCTGGGCACTAATTGGTTAATTTCTGTTTTTATTTGCTTTTTCATTTAGGAATATAATGTTTGCTTATTTCTTATTTAGTTTGAAAACTAAAAGGAGAGTGCTTCAGTTTTTATGTGTAAGCATAAATGCCTTAAAATCAAGTAAACCTTAGCAATTGGAAATGATGTAATATGCATAATAAAGTGCATTTTGCTGCAAAAGAAATTAAGCTACGGATACGAACCTTGGTAGGCTTCATTGCTACATATCTGCTTATAACTGCTCGGCTGTCAGCGCATATTCAATAGCTGACACTCGATATGAAAGGTAACAATAGAACGAAGCTAAAGATATGCGTCCGGAGACACCATTGTGTACCGGCCGCGGAAACGATTTGGACTTCGACAAACATAAGCTTCGAGTGTCTGCTCATTTATTAATTATTTTTGTCTTAGGGTGTACATTTATATTTTTATTACGTATACAACCATTAGTTCGGAAGAAAATAGTTTAATACATTATTAACACCAGCAAGAAAAAGTTGTTTGGTTCCCATTAGTTGTTTATAGTTTTATTATTATTAATTTGAGACTAAATTTCAAATTAGTTTGGTTTACTACAGCTTCCTTAATTCACGTTATTAATACAATGCTTATATTTCTCCATTTTTCCTGTGTTATTGACTTATTTTCTATGTTTATACCAAAATGGAAGTGCTCACTAAAATATAGAAATTCTTTCATACTATGAACGATGCAAAAGGATCTGAATCTCAGAATGTGGGATTCAGTCCTATTTACGTGTTAATACCCCATATCAACGCATATAAACTTCTATCTTAGGAAAAAGGAAACTCTGGTATTTATTTACAAGCACACGCCTCCAGTCCACTTCAATGTTGTATACTTATATGCCTATTGGTATAACCTAGTGATGGTCCAGGGCAATGCTGCTTGTAGTTACTGCAAATGTTAAGAACAAATAATCTACCCTACCATTCACCACTACATATTGTTTACGCCTCGGGATGTTTTCGTCCTCATCAATGATTTGAAGGAGTGCTGGTTTTATAGGTATAGGGTCGAGAATGGTAATATGGAATTCAAACACTGGAGAATAGTAGGTTTTGTCCAGGAAAGGGCTGGTTTAGGATCCAGGATACTACTGTGATAAGGAGCGTTATTGGGTGCTATTACAGATAGCTCTCCCAAAGTTTTAAAACCGTATTTTCGAAAAAATCTTTGAATATTTCTTCAGTCATTGTTCCATGATAATCGGTAGGAGCGTTCTCCAGTTTTTGGTGAATAATGAAAAGAGCATCCTCCAGAAAACCAAAACGCCCACTACGGTGCAACATTACAATTCAATCACCCTTTTTACCAGAGGCATTTTCACTACTCAGTTTTCCGAGTCATCGGACGAATTTTTCATTCGGAAAGTGTAGGTATCGAACCAAGTCTCGTCCAGATATACACTACGTGATCAAAAGTATCCGGACACCTGGCTGAAAATGACGTACAAGTTCGTGGCACCCTCCATCGGTAATGCTGGAAGTCAATATGGTGTTGGCCCACCCTTAGCGTTGATAACAGCGTTCACTCTTGCAGGCATACTTTCAATCAGGTGCTGGAAGGTTTCTTGGGGAATAGCAGCCCATTCTTCACGGAGTGCGGAACTGAGGAGAGGTATCGATGTAGGTCGGTGAGGCCTGGCACGAAGTCGGCGTTCCAAAACATCCCAAAGGTGTTCTATAGGATTCAAGTCAGGACTCTGTGCAGGCCAGTCCATTACAGGGATGTTATTGTCGTGTAATCACTCCGCCACAGCCCGTGCAGCATGAACAGTTGCTCGATCGTTTGGAAAGATGCAATCGCCATCCCCGAATTGCTCTTCAACAGCGGGAAGCAAGAAGGTACTTAAAATATCAATGTAGGTCTGCGCTGTGATCGTGCCATGAAAAACAACAAGGGGTGCAAGCCCCCTCCAGGAAAAACACGACCACACCATAACACCACCACCTCCGAATTTCACTGTTGGCACTACACACGCTGGCAGATGACGTTCATCGGGCATTCGCCATACCCACACCCTGCCATCGGATCACCACATTGTGTACCATGATTCGTCACTCCACACAACGTTTTGCCACTGTTCATCGTGTAAAGTTGACGCTCCTTACACCAAGCGAGGCGTCGTTTGGCATTTTCCTGCGTGATGTGTGGCTTATGAGCAGCCGCTCGACAATGGCATCCAAGGTTTCTCACCTCACACCTAACTGTCATAGAACTTGGAGTGGATCCTGATGCAGTTTGAAATTCCTGTGTGATGGTCTGGATGTATGTCTGTCTATTACTCTTTACGACCCTCTTCAAATGTCGGCGGTCTCTATCAGTCAACAGACGAGGTCGGCCTGTACGCCTTTGTGCTGTACATGTCCCTTCACGTTTCCACTTCACTATCACATCAGAAACAGTGGACCTAGGGATGTTTAGGAGTGTGGAAATCTCGCGTACAGACTTTGACACAAGTGACATCCAATCACCTGACCACGTTCGAAGTCCGTGAATTCCACGGAGCGTCCCATTCTGCTGTTTCAAGATGTCTAATGACTACTGAGGTTGCGGATAGTGAGTACCAGGCAGTAGGTGGCAGCACAAGGCACCTAAGATGAAAAACGTATGTTTGTGGGGTGTCCGGATACACATAGTGTATCACATAGTGAACGTCTTGATAACACTCCATTTTGAGTTTCCTAATTGTATTCAGTAACAATATTGTCACGCAATTACGTACTTCTCGAGACTCGACCCAGACGTTTTTCCTTTGCACCGTCTTAAGTGAAAACCCTATGGTATAAAGTAAATTGTTCATTGTCCTGCGGGAGTTCATAGTCTGTACCTTTCGTCTGGCATAGTCAGTTTATCGTATGTTGGTGCTTCTCCTCTCGCACAAAACTCATACACGGTGCGACGCAGCAAACCACGGGCAAAATCATCAGTGTTATGAAAAACTAATTCCTTTATGTATATTTGGTGAAGCACTTCGCTATTATACACTAAATCAATAAAAAAGATGCTAAATTGTTTTTCACAATTTTCGCTGCTTGACTTTGTAAATTTTTACTTTTGCCTATTACAGACTTACTCTGACTACACTTAGTAGACGACTTTAGCATAGATATGCCAGGATCTATTTTGGTCTTCTATAGGATCTACCGAGTTTGAGGCGAGGCAATACCATGGATGAGCTAAGGGAGTAGCGAATAATAACACCAGGTTCTATAAAAACGAACTACTAAGCCATGTTATTAAACATGCAAGGGCTGGGGCCCTCTGACGGGCTCCTGGGCACGGGAGTTTACCTACAAAGCCACACAGACTTACCTGGAGAGTTCTGGCAGGGCTGGGTGCACAAAGCTGAATAAAACTAAATTTCCAGTTCGGGATTCGTGATCCAAGCTAACGTGTACGTGTGTATTCTGTCTGGCACGGTGATGATCAAGAGAGAGAGAGAGACATGACCTACAAACGCGGCCAATAAATACGCTACTAAAGTTAGCTCAGTAATACCTTGTCTTCATTGCTTGGTTTGTTCCAGTTACACCACTTTACGAAATCTGGTGGAACTCCCTGGCTTGAGTCGAGCCCCACGAAGGGTTGTTACAATATCACGCATATAAAAAAATCGGCGTTGGATGCTTAAGCAAATTACAGATATTGCAACCAATACTTTTACTACGCCAGGAGATCTACTTTATATTCACTGCAGCGCCCGATCACAAGTATAAACAATTTTGGTGTATAAACGCAGCAAAAGTTACCTTTTTTATCACACCCAAGACCAAGGTCATCCATACCGGATGAAACTTCATCCTGATGCTCTATCCAGAAACCACATTCAAATAAGCACTCCTATCAGTAGCTAGCCGGCAACAACAATACCATCAGATCAGCCACACCACCAACAGACCTAGCGGCGAGAAATTGTGAGTACACCTAGTTAACGACAAGTCTCACAAAAGAGCACAGCATCAGATTGCAACCTTAACTATACTACCTGATTCATGTTATTTCTCATTAATAATCTTCAAGCATCTCTGTGATTATATCTACTACCTGTTTCATCACAAGGGAGTACGAAACTTCCCGAGAAGCAGTCCATAACTATGATTATCTTGAGAAATAATTGGAATTGGAATTTTAATTTATTTTGAAAGCCGAATACAGTTCTTGAATAAGGAATTATTAGACACTCTGATTTTTCTCCTACCTTGTTGCTATTATGTTACACAACTCTTTTACTGTACCCTTTAAATCGGAGAGGTAATTACCAGTAATATAAACTAAATCATTTGAACTCAGCATGAAATGTTACAAAATACTCTTCCTTTTAATAGTAATCATCACATTATTGTGGGTCCAATTTACAAAACCAAACCTCAACATTTTTAATACCATAACAACTAGAATTTTGAGGAAATTATGTTAAAGCAATAAGGCCAACGCTAGGGTGAACTATACTGGAGCGGTGAGCACGATATTGACATTTTAATTACAAAACGAAAAGAGCGCGTATTCTTTATCATACTCTATATTTCAAGCATCATTTGTTCTCTAAACCAGAGAATGGACTAACTTGATCGAAGAAGGAAAAGGAGTTCCGAAAGGAGCCTTTCTCTCTGGTTGGCTGGCCGGAACATCCTGAGGCCTACTTTTGAACCTCGGCAAGCCTCTGTGTTTTCCTTTCCTTTACTGCTCTTGAAACTCCCTTCTTCTTCTTCTTCTTCTTCTTCTTCTTCTTCAGCATGAGATTGTTCGCATTCTCCGTGAGATTTCCTAAAGCTAAAGAAGTTATTGCTGAAAATTCTCCAGTCTCCCTTAAGCGTCATTTTCTGGATCTTTTCGAACTTCCTATAGGAGCTCTCCGAATTAGTAACAATAGATGTCTCAATTTTGGTTCCACAATATCTTATTCATCTTAGGCAGACACCCGCATGCCGTAGATACTCTGGCAGGTCGCCTACTCTGCCGAAGGCTCAGCGACAAATCTTCCATGTGCCATGCACCCCTTCGGCACGATTAACACTTGCATGACACTTAACATTTTGGGACTGGGGAGTTGGTCCACAATCTCCTATTCCGTATTCAGAGACAGGCTTGCACATAGGTCCCCGGGTATCCACCACCTTCCGTCGCGTCCGATACCCAGTCACGGATCGGACTCTGAAGGAACATTTGGTTCAAAGACTGAAAAAGTCTAAGCGATTTGCTCTTCTCCCTATCAAAGCTACAGCTATCCAGGAACAGAGCAAATGTCCTTGTATGTGATATGAAGATGTAGAGGAAAGCAAGATCCGCGAGAAATTCCTTGTATTTTCTGCCAGCCAATGACCTGACGGGTCCGGGCTGACGAACTTAAAATTATTGGTCGTAAATTGTGAGGGGTACGATAGGGCGGCAGCAATCAGTGGTAATTTACACGGTGCACGAGCGAACATATACGATAACATCCCCTGGCTTTATAATGCATTTCGGTGTACGTTTTGTAAATCTTGCGTTAGCATTTTCGTATTCCATTCAAAAATATTTCTACACAACACTGTTGGTGGGTTCATTTTTTGGAAATCCAGTAAAATGTAACGCCATTCTAAAGGAATCCATTTATGATTTATTTCGGATAATAGGGCTTACAACTCCCTTGTCAATATGCGAAACCTGATTTTGTGATTTTGTGCTACAGGGAAATTTATATAACTGTAGTTTATGCTGTGCAAGGAATAGGAGAATGTTTATGCATAGATTCATCTCAGTCAGCCAATAAGTCATTTGCCATAATACATAGTAAGTTTGTAGTTTTGTGGTATATTTTAACAAGGTATTGTTCTCGACATTTCCTCCTTGAAAGGCACCTCAGAGCACTATATGTGATCTTACAGCACCACACGTGAATAGATTGATTAATATGTTTAAGAATTGATACAAAATGGTACTCAGAATTTGAAAAAAATTCTGAGTATGGTAACAAACCTTGGGAAAAAAACTAATAGGCCAAGGCATATTTCTGCAATGAAACATCACGAAAATGCACCTACTGCTACCCCAGAGAAAAGTTATGTATCATGAGTAATAGCACGAGTGAGTTCGATATTGTCGAATCATAGCCCGCTAGTATTTTCAAACAACCTCGGCACTCCTTATCTGTGTTTGTTTTGTGAAATTGAGCCGGTCACCGCACAGCGCTGGCTGCTTTCTGTTAACAGAGCTGTTCTTTCGTCTGTAGTATATGGTGTTAAATACGCACCACCTTTCAATTCAGTGGTTTGGAGTTAATAAAATTTGGGTTTTTCGTAAGCTTCTGTAGAGAAGGCAACTCTTTGATATAGCACAACTGGAAAGAAATATTTGCACACAAGAGCACTAAGAAGTATTGAATGATTTTTCCCCATAGTTACAACAAAAACATGCCGGCTTTCCTAATTCTGACACTATATAAAATTTCCACTACTTTCTTACGCCCGAAGCTTGCAAATCCTGGAGAGCACTTGCCACAAAATGTACACTGAATTCAGCAAATTCATAAAAGACAGTGCTATATAACACATGTTGTTTCCTATGATGTCACGGGAATATATCAAATCCATTAATAATGATTTGTTTGAATTGGTGAAAATCACATATTTACAGGCTGAACATACCTCCTTTAATACTTTCACTATGATATATCCAGCGACATTGACTAACAGTAGTAAGCTGTGTATCCTAAGCTTAAAAACTTCTTAAAAGCTTAACAATATTAAGCTATGTTTCTTGAAAAAATACAAAACCATATATGAGCGCACTTGTCACTTTAAAATTGTCACGATTTTAAATTTTAAAGTAATTTATGGCGGGAAAAGGGAGAATTTACATTTATAAGAGTTGCATTTTACTCTAATAATGATAGGGAAAAACACAGTAAATATCATACATAGGGCTTAACGCTGCATTTTGCACGTAGCAGCAAGTACATTGACAACAGGAGCAGGAAACTGTACTTTTTCATTGCTTTCCCCTTCACTCTGAGGGTTCTTTTATACTGAAATTTTCCACACTGAAATTCCTGTTTTCTCCTAGTCTGCATTGTTACATGAAGGTATGGATATTAGGACAGCTTTCAAAACTCTGTCCGTGCTGAAAGTCACTGATCTGCAATCCAACATGTTATTACCGCCGGCTATGAATTGCAGTTCACTGAAGAACATTTCTAAACAACCGCTGTTAAAACTGCGACCGAGAACAAAGTGAAATCCACTATTTGGTAACTATTTTGTACATTCTATTGTCGATATGGTAGTTTGATGGTTTCGTATGTTTCATTGCTTAGGAATTGCTTCTTAGATGTAGTACTTTCCTTTTTAATGGAGTGCATATGCGGTAGACATTCTGCCTGTAGTATTTCGTCGTCAATTGAAAGGTATTTGTCATTATTTGTCATAAATAATTGCCATTAATTATGATGTAAAGTGCTGCTGACATCGTGAAGTGTGTACCATTTTAACCCGCGATCTATATATTTTATTTCAGCTCCTGAGGAATTAGAATCCAGGTTTTCCTGTGAATATGTCTATTGTCTTTTTAAGAGCTTAAGTGCTGAAATTACATTTGGTGTAAATACCTACTTAACAGGTTTAACATTCATTTTCTCGAAGTTAGTAGAAAGAAAATGTACAGACTTTATAATTTCTGAAGCCTGCAGCTCTTATAGCTGTTTTATGTATTCCCCAGAAATCGTTAACTTGCAATCACAGTTCTTTGTAAAAGAGATATAGAGTTAAATACATCAAATTCTTTAAAATGGACACCGGTTGAAAGCTAAAAACACTGATCGTTTACTGTTTTCTGAATGTGGCATTCTAGGAGACACTGATTTACTTTCACATAAGATTTTCATTACTGTAGTATTTGCTTTGTGATTGTCTGTTACCATGCGTAGCATAAAAAAGAAGAAGAAAAGGACACACACATTCCCTATTTCGTGAATCACAGACAATGTCAGCTTATAATAGCTGTGCACCAGAGAGTTGTTTGGTGAAGAAATACGCTGCTGGTAATCTGAACTTGGTTGAAAGTCCACTGATCATGAAACACAACAAGCTATTGGCTAGAACTGGCAGTTCTTTTGCGCACATTATTTGTGAGTGTTTATCATTCCCAAGTTGTTGCGTCTGCATTGTATCTTTCCCTGAAGAATGCATTCAATTTTCTGTCATATTGGAATTGTTGCGTAATAGACATTTTATCAATTACCAAGCAACTACAGAGCAACTCCACTTTGTTTGGACAGCTAGCTTCTGCTGCCAGTTTTGACTATCAAAGATGCAACTCCTGTTTCTTAAGAAATATCTTCAACAAACCGAGAAAGAACGCGGCTACTGAGCAATTTTATTATAAAACCTCTAGTGCATTCGTAACCTTTGGGTAGGCGGTATTGCCAATTTTTTATTTGTTGTTAACTTTATTACGCTAATTATGTATTACATTTGGGCTACAATAATATATTGTATACTCTGTGTATGCAGAAGACATGTTTTGAGGTTAACATTCATTAATGGTCCTCGGATTTATTTCATTCAGCATCTTCGGCAAGTTCGGTATGGCGTTTCCTTTTTAATCTTCGATATTTTCGCCGTGGTGGTAAGCGCAGAGGAAACTGGTTTAGAAGGCTGTTAGAATTGTTGGTGAAGCATTTGAAAAGTCAAGTGTAGCAGGAGAGAAATGTGGCATCTACAGTTGGTGCGGCGAGATCCTAATGAAGGGTGACATTGCGGACGTACTATGGGGCGTCCGCTATTATTTATAGGGCCCGATTTTGTAGTGTTTGAAATCGCCTTACTTGTGTACTTGAGAATGAGCTCTATATTGAGTATCTGTAAATCCGGACTAGCCTTATTAATGAGAGATATGTGATTCTCTTGAGGTGTAATGGTAGCGGAGGCGATTTTTTAATATGATATTTTCTCTGGTAAATTCTGTGCCTTGGTCTTTTAATATGAGTGTTCCAGGTGAGCTTATGTCCCGTATTACACCTAAGTATCTGATCGTCTCGGCTTGTGATATTTCTTCATTTCCAAACTCTATGATGTTATATTTATCGGTTTTTCTTTTTTATGTGAGTCTTACTGCTTTTGATTTTTGGGGGTTCATATGAATCCTCCATTTTGAGCACATTTTGTGTACTATAACTGCAAACTGCTGTAGGCAGTCTACTGCAGGGTTGCACGTGTCTTTGCAAAGGATTGCAATATCCTCTGCAAATTGCGCTATTGTAACGCGTTCCATGTGACAGTAAGCCGGAGACCTAAATTATATATAGAAAGAGGACTAACGCACTTCCTTGTGGTACTCCATCTCGTACATTTCGGAATTGAGTTTGGTAATTAAAATGCTTAACAGAAAAGGATCAGTTTATAAGGTATGACTTCAGTGTTAGGAAACATATATATTGCTCGAAATGGGTTTTCATTTTAATAAAAGGCCCTCATGCCAGACTTTATCAAAAGTCTGTTGTGTGTACAGAAATAGTCCAAAGCAGAGAGCATTTTCTTAAAATGTATCGAGTATTGTGTCTACGGCTCGATGAAGTTTTTGCGGACAGGAGTAAGAAGCTCTGAAGTCTGTTTTCTGGAGCTGAGTAAAAGAGTCAAATTTATATCTTTGTTTTTTCTAGATATGTTGCTTTTCTGGCTATTTGAAAGTCTATCTCTTTGACTTGGAGTAGCTCGTGAGTCAAAGTGTGTTATACTAATAATTAAAGTACCTCCCTTTATCATATTATTAGAATGACCTGCTATGTACAAGCGGTATCCGGGTAGTTTAAAATGTTTATTAGGAGCAAGTTTGGTTTCTGTAGTCATTAAAATATCAATATTTGTACTTGGATAAATGAAAATACATCATAGTACTTATTAGTAATACTGCGTGCGGTCCTGGGTTTCAGGAATAAGTGGGTGTATGGCAACAATTGCAGAAGGCTGACAGGACGATAAGACTGGGGTCTTGTTTCGGTTCATCAGACTTGAGAATCATTACTATTATGAGATATTTTCAACACTGGAAAATAGATAGCGTTATACAATTGTGTTTGAAACACTAGTGCTCTTCTTGAGAATGCTTTAAGTAAGTTTTGGGTGATCATGTTTCATGAAAATTTTTTTTGCCGGTATTATAAGTATGACATTATATACCTGTGCTGGCGTGAACAGCGAAGTAAAAGGAGAAACTTGAAGAGGCATGAAATGCTTTCAGTTACTCGATGAACTTTAAATCTTCTCTGGGGTTTGGCTTGAATTGTTCCTGCAGAATTTGTTGCTTTATGTTGTGATGTCTACCATACTTTGTTAAATACATTGGTGGTATTGTATTTGGTTAAATATTTCGTTTCTTCCGAAGTGAACCATTGGCAACATTTAAGCAGAGAAGACTGTTATGTGTTGTAGCATTTCTTTCTTCTTGAAGAGCAGTATGTAAATGGTGGCTAACCCGATTGTGGGCTGTTTTGTGAGCAGGGTATTTATTTTTTTTCCATAATCTGCGACAATCCCTCCTTCTTGAAGAGTTTTAATACGGAATAATAACGCCACTTGGAAAGCTTTTGATATCTTGAAGATGTGTTGGGTGGTAAATGCATTAACTGCGAATTTAAAACTTCTGGTTAATGTACTCACAACTCTGTCAATATCTCCAGCTGATTTAAGAAGACTTTTTAATTCGGTAATATCTTCTGATGTAGTTATGTAGCAAAACAATCAAAGGGTTGCTTTATAAGACTAGTTCTGGAGTACTGTTGATCTCAGTTGAATTTTTTAGCGTTGTTAATGTTATAGGATAATGAGATGAGCTAAGCTAGTAATGCCCGGTGCCGTGTTGAAGATGCCACATTGCGTGTTTAGTAATGAATAAGTCTACGGTATCTTGTGTATTTCCTGAACTGGTAATAGGTTGGCTTTATTGGAAGGATAAAGTTCAATGAAAGCTGATGATTTACATCTTGTAGAGTACATCCTCTTGGATTTGTTACATTTGACCCCAATCTAGGATGCTTGCTTTTAAAATCTCCACCGATGAGGAAGTGAGATCCCATTATGTGAAAAATACCGCAAAAGTTTGCAATTGTCAGTCTGTTTTCTTAAGCTGAGTAAAAGAGTCAAAATTATATTTCTGTTTTTTCTAGATATATTGCTTTTCTAGCTATTTGAAAGACTATCTCTTTGACTTGGAGTAACTCGTGAGTCAAAGTGTGTTATACTAATAATTACAGTACCTCCCTTTATTATATTATTAGAATGATCCGGGTAGTTTAAAATGTATATTAGGAGAAAGTTTGGTTTCTGTAGTCATTAAAATATCAATATTTGTACTTGGATAAATGAAAATACATCATAGTACTTATTAGTAATATGCGTGCGGTCTATGTGCAAATTTTTATGGATATTTGTGTGTTTATTTTGAGCTGTTTATTAGCGCAAGCAGGATGTGATTTAATGGGTTAATAAGCGGCATAATGACTGATCAGTGACGGCTCTTTCCTAAAAACATAGCGTGCTACATGAAAAGGTGCATACAACTCACTTGGTTTCGAAAAATGAAGTCCATACATCGAGGTTATTTCATACAGAATTTATCGATCACTCTGGCGTTGAAATCCTTAATTCTTGTGATAAGTTTCTTCTCAATAGATAATATTTCCAGATAGGTGATCCGATCCTAAGACATGGTGTTCCTTAGAAACGTTTTTATCCTCTTCAAAGACGAGAAACAGCGTTCCGGTCCTGCATTTGACATGATAAATGTTACAGTAATTTTTCAGAACTTTTGTCACTTCACTAAATCTTTGGCATATTTTTTAGCATTAACTGCAAGAGTAAAAGCGCACCTCCTATTTTTCTAAAATCCGGGTGTTCATATAAAATGCTAAGTTCCGTTCTGAGTTTGTTTTTGTCCAGTTCTTTACATCGGCCACTGACAATGTTAAGTTCTGTTTCAGGAAAAAGCTGAGAAAATAATTCAAAGTTTTCTGCAGCTGATAGTTTTGCAGCATCCAGATTTTCTGTAGATTTGAAGCGGCTGGGTACCTCCAATATGATTCGATCACACACTTCTTTAGCATCTGTTGAAAAGCTAATTTCTCTATGACATCTTTTTACAATTTGAACGTTAGATGTCTCAATCTGATGTGCTACATCGTCCGTTTTACTTCCCACGACGTTAATTGCTTTGACGAAAGATCGGACTGCATTTTTTGCCTTCACTGCATCCACCTGCCTTTCCTATAGCTGATTATATAAAATGTCAACATGTGGCATTACTTCTGAAAAGAAAAGGAAACCCAAAAATGAATTCCCCGTCCTCCAAATTGTGGGGCATACCACGAATTTCTTGTACTGTCCTGTGTGATAAGAATTTTTCTAATCCATCAAAGCAATCAGTCAAGGATTCTCTGTGCTCATATACGATGTCAACAGTTCGAGATTTGAAATTCCACCTTGTTGCGGATCCTCTAGGAACTCTCCGAGCAACATTTGTTTCCAACGCTGCTAAACGTTGGGGAGATTATGAAAAAAAAATGCTGGAAAACCTGAGAGACTGCAGAAGAATATCCTGGTGGACTGATTTTGAGAAGCTGCCTCCTCCATAACCAAATTTAACTGATGTGCGTAACAATGCACATTTTGCGCGATGGGATAGTGCTCTTTCACCTTGGTCTGCACGCCCCCCTCCACCGTGTTGCCGCTCATTACAGACGTACCATCGTAAGCCTAAGCGATTATTTTATGACTAGCATCATTAAAATTGTGTCCACTTCCTTCAAAATACAACTTACAATAGAATTAGCAGTCTGATTTCCAGGATTAAAGAAGTCCCAAAATCGTTCATGTATAAAGCCGTCCCTTTCGTACCTATAAACTAAAGCGAAATGCTTTTTTTCAGCTATATCAGTAGTTTCATCTGCCATGATAGAAACATATGTGACATCCTTCATTTCTTTTTCCATTTCTTCGTGACACACTTCCAGCATACAATTGAGCAATTCATTTTGAATGGCCTTAGATAACCCTTTGAACCACTGTTGCTTTCAATGTATTTTTCACCACACTGTCCATACTGCCTATGAGATTTATAAGACCTAAAGCACGCCTGGATTATCTGACGTTTTGGTCTCATCGTTTCCACGCAAAGAAAGTTCTAGCGATCCACAAACTATAAGGCAGTCTATTATTCTGGATAATATATATCCTTTTTTTTCAAACTGCTTGTTATGTTTTTCATCGATTGTTGATACACTCTGCTTAGCTGCGTTGCAATATTTACAGCTCCAAGCATTGAGAGGACAAAACAGTTTTTCATGTGCTTCTTGCTATTTTATTGTTTTTATATACTCATTAATATGGCCTAGATCTTTTACACCCGTCGTACACCATGAATCAGTGCCGCACAACAGGAGGCAAGGAAAGCAGAAAAGCGCATTTCTAATTTCACACCCACAGAGCCAATCATTACTGTCATAAACATTTCTGTTAAATTTCCCTATGTAAACAGAATTTTTACTCCCTTTTGCTTCCTGCTCTATATTTAGATCTGGTGTAGGTCGCCCCAATGTTTTTATCTTAACCTTATCATCTAATTCTCGCCTTGAAAAGTGAGTTTTGAACAGTTCATCAACAGCATTTATTATGTACTGGTTAATAAAGCTTTCTTACCTATGAAATATACACAACCATTGCATAAGAGTGAATTATAACTAATCACACATGGCACTTGTAGAAAAGAGACAAAACATTTGCCAAATAACGCCTACACAATGGTTTATTTAGACACCATGTGAACCACGTGCAGAAGTTAAAAGTTTGGCTTGTTAACACATTCGCGGGAGTATTGTGGCAACATTAACTTCTAATTCACAAGAAATTTTCTTTACGACTCCGTAGTATGAAGAATCAGTATGAATATAACAAAAATGTAGTTCGCTTCTACAGCTAAAATACATGACGCAGTAATCAAATTTTAAGTAATTTCAATGAGTATCTAAGTTATGGATCTAGATGTATTGGCGGTACTGTTTCGTCTGTTAGGTACCAAAGCGTTTATAAAGAAAAGAACTAACATTCGTAGCGAAGTGCATGAATACCTCAAAATACCAATATCCAGCACGCAGTAGTGCGAAAACGTGGGTAACAGCAGCCGTCAGGGAGGTAAGAGCGGTAGGTTCTACACAAGCGCAGTACTATGGGAGCTGTCTGGCTTTCAGCATGTGACAGCTACTTACCTTTTTACCATGCTTCGAGCGTTCATTATTGCGCGTGCTCCCTCTCCTATTATTATAAAAATCCGGGGTGATTGTTGTATGGTCTTTCAGCATTATTATTATGGAATTCGGCCAAAAAAAGAAACAACAAAATTGTGTGTATGGAGCCCTGTGACTGATAATAGCGAGTCAATTTTGTCTACCAGTTTGCTAATTGTGCTATTATCACCAGAAGACTAAGGAGTCTGTTTTACAGCTTTAGCGTAGGAATAATATTACAGATCTACAAATAACAATTTTTGTGAGCTGTTTTACATTTGAAAGATAATTCTTATTATTTCAGTACCGCTGATTTCAAAAACGACTTCAGTTTTTCTTCATCACATCAGATACTTTACAAATAAAAAATGAAGTATTTACATACTTTCTTCGAAAAATGTATATACTCATGAGTTGTATAAGAGCTAAAAATGAATTTGTGAGGGGTTTTATTGCCAAATATCACATTTAAATTCATTTATAACCAGTAGGTCAATAAAATCTTGTTCGTTTGGTATCGAATGTTTGTCTCTTGGATTTTTCTATTTCCGTGGAATCCCTACACAGCATCCAGCAGTAATCTGCAATCATTGAAGAGTTCCATCGTCCTTGATATCTCCTCTCCAGTTCTCGAATATCCTGATGGAACCTCTCCCCTTGTTCCTCACTGACTGCCTCCAGTTTGTCAGGAAAGACGTCTAAATGTGAAAACAGAAAGTGTAATTTGAGACTCATGTTGCATCCTAAAGTTCTGATTTTCTGTAGCATGTTGTTCACAATGTTAACGTAGTAAGGAGTTTATGGTTTCCTAGAAAGTTCTGTGTATAACTTCTTTGAATGCATTCCAAGCATTTTTTCTACAGAAATTGTAGTAGCTTCGAACTGCCTGTCTTTAAATAGAGCTCTGATTTAAGGTCCGACAAAGATTCTTTCTTTCATTTTTGCTTCAGAAAGAGCGGGAAATTTGACATTGAGATATTTGAAACGATCATCATCTTGATCAAGTGCTTTTACAAACTGTTTCATTACACCAAGTTTTATATGAAGAGGTAGTAAAAGAATTTTCTTAGGATCCACTATGCTACCCCTTATTATGTTCTTATTACCTGGCGTTAAACTTTCTCTTTTGGGCCATTGTCTTTGTTTCCAATGTTTGTCTCTTGCCCTACTATCCCACTCGCATAAGTAACATAGAGATTTTGTGGATCCTTGTTGTTGGCCTAATATCATACACATTACTTTCAAATCTCCACACATCAACCACTGATGTTCAACATATTTAATTCTCTCCAAACATACTTCAAACTTTCATAATTCTCCTTCAGCTGCACTGAGTGCGCTACTGGAATTAAAGAAAGAGTATTCCCAATGTGAAGCAGCACACCCTTAAGACTTCTTTTTCTAGAATTAATAAATAGCCTCTATTTATGTGGATCATATGTAACACAACCCAGTTTATTTATTAAGTCTGGAATGTTATTACAGTAAACTAGATTTTCTTCTTCACTGAAGTATTGCAAGAAATCCTTTTCTCTGTTCCTGTAGAAAGCTCTGATGTATCAGCT
This sequence comes from Deroplatys truncata, assembly GCA_030765065.1. NCBI lineage: Eukaryota > Metazoa > Arthropoda > Insecta > Mantodea > Mantidae > Deroplatys > Deroplatys truncata. Next base: position 536,433,565 of record CM060990.1, read on the forward strand.
GCAAATAAGTTGTTTTCCTGTAGTGTGGAACCAAACACCTCAGCTGCATCCTTGGGAAGGTTTAAATCTCTTACAATATCATTTAGTTTGGCTTGTGATAATGATTGTGGCGCATTTGATGTTTCAGGAACGAACTCCTCGGACACAAGTGATGATGATGAATCACTGTTACTGTCTGTATCTCCAATAAGTTCAATACTGTCTGCAGGCGGCTTAGGTATAGGAATACCAGGGCCATGGGCCACTGGTCTTATAGCAGATGGCAAGTGTGGGTATACAATTCCTGTTTTGTTCATTGCATTAAAACCCTTCACATTACGTGTACAAAAGTAACAGCCAGTACTGTGATTGTGAGGGTCACGCCACACCATTGGTATTCCTAAACGTAATGATTCTTTCTTCCCCTTTGTCCAATTTCGTAAGTCTTCAACACAAACACTGCACACATGAGGAGCCCAAGACCTGGATTGATCTCCTATTCCAATTCCGAAGAAAGCTTTGTACGCTTTTCTTACAAATGAGGTTATGCTTTTATTTTCTGCTTCTTCACAAAATAGAACAAAATGAATTTGGATTATTTACGCAACACTTTCTTTCCATTATGCTGTACTGAGTTACATATGATAAAGATTACAAATTGATATTGTTTAAATGCTAATTTCTTGCATTATACAACAGCCGCTAGTTCCCGAGGTCGCGGGTTCAAACCCGGCGGAGGGCGTAAAAATCCTTAGCATGGCTTCCTTCGGAAGGAAAGTAAAGCCGGTGGTCCCGTGTCGTGGATTTACGGCACGTAAAAGAACCTCAAGCCTGATAGAGGCCTCTGAGCAAAATTTCGGTCTTTCACGCCCAATATAGAATGGGACGCTAAAGACTATAGTAGTTAAAGAGCGTCCATAAATAGAACTCAATTTAATTTAATTTTTGCTTTATACAACAAATATTATGCACTGTAACAGATGCATTCTCAATACAAAATGGTGTAAGCAGCTTAGAATGTGCTGCCACCTGCCATAAAACAGTCAGCTATTTCCTGTTAGTAGCTTTATTCCAATAGATGGCATTGTTGTAGTAGTGTAATGGTTTATAATCACATAAAATATACACAAATAAATAAAAATAGAAGATATGAATTTTGAAAGAAATGGTATGTGATACGACAATATGGACTTCATTTTTGGAATCAGGACATGGAAATTACTATAAAAAGATCTGAATATCTAAAACAGCAAAATGACTGTTGACTTGTATAATTCCATCAACTATTGGTGGACACTTATGCATTAGGTTTTAAAGCGTATTTGGAAGTTTATTTACTGTAGTTTGAGCGAATGTCCTCGTTGTTGCAGTTCATGTTTGAAGTGTTGAATGCTGTAGTATTTTATGTACACGACAACCTTTATAATTTGCAATACACTGTTCTTTACTGTTTGTGCAGACTGGGGGTACATTTGGATGTTTATTACATTTGTCCGTCGGGTGTGAGCCAGTGCATTTCACGCAGCGTGGAGCCTTATGGTTATAGATTTTTCTATGTCCATATTTTTGGCAGTTTATGCCCTGAATTATGGAACGTTTGAATTTAGGTGACTTGATCTTGACTATCGTGCCATATAGGTGATTGACTTAATAAATGCTTTCGTTATTGGAATTGGGTTTCAAGTTTATGGGGGAAAATAGCAATGCTTTTGTTACTGGGTAGTAAATAGGTATCATTTGTGCAGGTTGAAAGCCAAGTTCAAAATTTCCATCCATCATCATCTACGTATCGCATGTAGGATGCAGTCCTCTAATAAGAACCCTGGAGTTTATTTCAGTTTTTAACTGGTAGGTGTTATAAAATTCAGCCTTGTTGCTTTGTAAATGTTTTACTATTGATCTGTAGTCTTCAGTTGTCTCGAATGTGAGTTTAATGTTATTCTCCTGAGTCATATGTTTTGGCTTCGTAATTCTGTTAATAACCTTACCTATTCGTATTACAGTATTAATGACATACGTACGTAAAAGGATCTTTGATTTGATTGGTATTTGCATTGGTACTTACATCAGCTGATTCAATAGAACAGAAAATTGATTTTAAAAAGCAAAGGGCGAGTCATGTTCCAGTTTTAGCTTTTTAGTAATGGCAGATGTTTCCGGCGAACTCATTGTGGATATTGTTAGAAACATAAACTAAAATTAAGGGTGCTAATAGTACCAACTATGTAACTAAATGGGCCCTTTCAACATGTGTGCAACAACAGTCTGAAATAATTAGAATAACTATTAAATACGTAATACCTGTAACCGGAGCGATATTAACTTCAACTAGAACTTATTACGGCTTTTTAGGCCGGTGCTGTCCAACTTTACGTGCTCGGGCACATTTAACTCGAGCCTAAGGAGGTGCGGGCGCCACCGCCATCACAACTACTATTTGACTACTACTACTATTCTATTCTCTACTACTCTATTCTACTACTACTATTATTCTTCAAAATTAAATTTTACGAAGAGTTCACACATCCTACCTCCAAGTTCAGAAAAGTCAACTGAAGCGAATTGGTTATTGATAAATATTATCATTAGTTCAAGTGTTGAAAACTGACTAAATCTATTACTAAGTTATATGATTAGGATTTAAAAATTCTGGGGCAAAATACACTGACAGTTACGGTTTACACAATTGATTTCAAAGTTGGAAAGTGTGAAATGGGATTTCTTTATAAATGTGCAAACCATATCTTTAACTTCCTTTGAAAAGCACTTACTACACCTATCATGCCTGAAATGTTGCGATCTTTCCCTTGAAATTCGAGGTCTAGCTTGTTTAATTTTCAGGCGATATCACCTAAGAAACCTAAATCTAGTTACCATGATATCGAACCCACTTCTTGTCATATTGTCCAGAAGATGATGTCAGAGAATCTCTGATCTTATCCAGAAGACTATACAATTGTTCCAGAGTTTCCCCTTACCAAAACCACCTACGTCTGCATGTAGAATTACATCACCATGCTCAGAATCCGATATATTCAAAATTTATTTGAACTGTCGTTGACATGTAGAAGATTATCTGATGAGATTTTCTGCACGAATTACAACTTTCATGACATGGTCGAAACTCAAAGCCTTTATACATAAACCTTCCTGGTGAATAATGCAGTGATGAGAAAAAAACTTGAAATGAATTATCTTTAGTACAAAGAACAAGAAACGCATTATTCCTACCAGTCATTAAAGGCGTTGTTCCATCTGTTGTTACAGCAATAAGTTTATGTTACTATCTTTCACAAATTTTAGGAATGCATTAAATGTCTTCTCTCCTAGTACGTTCATGAAGTGCATGACTCCTCCTTAACCATAGAATCATGAAATATCATTCTAATAAATACACACGACAGTCCAATATCGGAAATACGAGTGCTTTCATCAAACGAAGGCGAAAAGTATTCCCGTCCTCATTTAATTAAAACTCTAAATAGTTAGAAATCTGTTCAACTCGTCCAGCATCAGTTTAGTGATACAGTTGAATCCCTTTCATGGAAAACATAAGTGCAGATAATAATCTTTGTAACCATCGAATAGAGATTTCTAGGCAATGATCATTGCTTCTTCAACCAGGTACTTCTCCTTCACTGAAAGGGTTTTTCCTTTCAGCTAAAACATAACAGACTTGTAAGAAGCCATTGTCACGTTACTATTTTACTGCTGGTTTTGTAAACACACATTGCTGTAATGTTAATTTAGATTTGAAGTTTCTAAATTTCTGTTTTCGTAATTCGGAATTAAAAGGAAATTTAGTTTTGAAGTTCGTGTGATTTGTCGGAAAATGACGTTCTACATTTTGTTAGGCACAGGCACAATACTCTTACACAATGAACACAACGGTTTTCCCCTGAATTCGACAAAACAATACTGCTCCTCCTAATCACTGCTAAAACTGTAAGTGTAAGTTGTTTGCATTTTAGCCATATTGTATTGTAAGAATAATCAATCACAATGAAAGACATCTAACTGAACCTATACTCACAAGCTCTCAAGTTATACTGAATTTTTGGTTAAAAACCGACCCCCTTCCTTCGCTATCGGAGCAAATAAGAATGTTCAAAAAACCGAACTTATTGTTTGCGGCATAGCTTTGTTAGGATTAAAGTGGCTTTGTCTCCAATTTCCGACAAGTTGAGGTCTGTGGAAAGCGCAAATTACGGTAAGAGGGGGCGGCTATAGGTGAATCTGTATGTCTTGTTTACGGCATAGCGTTTTATGACAACCACAGTAGCACAGCTGCTTGAAGGGATAAAGATGCCGTTAGGGCAAATGAACTTCTTTTGAGAGGGAAAAAGGAAAGCACTGGTACTGTTAGATTAGGGAAATATACAGCTTTGAGTGTACAAAAGCACGCTTCAGGGGTGTATATTGGAAATATATTCAGAAGGAAATAGTTTTCCCTTGAAATTTGAATTAATATTAGAAATCGTCGGAACAAAAATTTGCTTATGAAGGCCGCCAGGAAAATACACCAAGAACGTCACGTTAGACAGGGCTATTCTAGACCATCCCTAGTGTATTGCCAAATGACGCACTGTTTTATGTTTTGTTCACTCTAAAGCAGTATTTTATATCACAATATGCTGTGAATGTCAGAGTGATTGTGGTGTGGATTACAAAATGATTCTTTAACCAGCTTCGACTCCGACTGGCTGCTGGCAGGCTAAGTTTTAGCCCGAGTGAGTTTTTGCTGTGTGGCCACCCTCTCAGGATTTAACCACAGGATGAGTATTTCAATTTGGAAATGATGTTTCAGGAAGACGGTTTGTTTTTAGGTTGTAAGAAAGAAGAGAGGAAGCATATAGCTTCTCGAACTGCTTGTTAGGATGCAGCGGCCCTTCTGCACCCTGGTGTGTGTTTGTTTATAATCACTTCGAGGTGACGCTACCTGAGCGACTGTGAGGCGTGGCACTGCTCGTTTTTGACAGACACACCTGTTGCCAACACAACCTCGATGTGTGCCCTGGTTTGCCACATCTGAAGCAAATTACAGGTTGGCGCCGATCTTGAGGTGTTGCCATTGTGGAACATGATGGTGTGTTCCTCTCAGGATTAGATGAGGTGTTCAGTGTATATAGCTGACTGGCCAACTGGTCCACTTTTGCAGCTAACTCAGTGGCATCACTATTGGAAGGAGCTAGGAGGGCAGACAAAGGTGAATGACCTGAAAAATGTGTTAGTGGTCCCAGCTGGTAAAGTCAGAGGCAGAGGAATCGAAACATGAACAGAAGACTGCGACTGTGCAGCAGCCAAGTGTTCTCTTTGGGTCATACAAAAGTGTGCTTTGTCCACTAGCTTAAGAGCCTATAAAAACCATCGATAGTAACAGGGTTCATTGGCAGTATAATATTCACATGCTCAGGTTTAAAAGCTTTTAGTACATTTCTTATTAGCTCAGTTTGAGTCATACTTGGATTAGCCTGATCACATAAAGACAGTACATCATAAACATAGTGCAAAACAGGTTCAGAATCTAATTGAATCCTTTGTCGGAGTTTGATTTCTAATAATTCATCTCAGTGAGAAACCTGAAAGGCTATAATAAAAGATCTTAAAAGAGACCAATCATGAGAGAGATGCCTGTGACGAAATGTTTGAAACCATTGTATAGCAGTATCTTTAAGGTAGCAAGGCAAATACCTCACTTTTTGCAAATCTGACCAGTTATTAGCAAAGGCTACCCTTTCAAAAGTATTCAGAAAATCAAAAGGATTGTCTACAGCAGCATTAAAGAAAGGAGACTCGACGGAGGATCGAACAACAGATGATTGGACAGCGGACACGGTACTCTGGACAACTGCCTATACAAGTGTAATTAAATCATTATTGGTGTCCACCAAAGTCGATGACCCAGCACTAGTAGAAGGCGTAGGAGGAGGGTCATCCATAGGCATGTCTGAGGATTATTTGTTACTTCCCGTTGGCATAGTGAACCTATATAGCACAGTATTAACACAGAGATGTATGCAAAAGAAAGATTAGTTAGACACAGACATGCAATTAAACAGTGGCTGTAATGAAAAAAAAGAGTGGGCACACACATATAAAAATATTATTGCATCAGAAACAAAAAGTACGTATGAGCAAAATACATAAATACCAATGCTGTAAGAGAGGCAGAGTTTGTATTGTTTTAATAATGGTTAAAAATAAATTTCTATAGACAATGCCAGAAATTAACAATAAGTAAAATATGTAAGTCAATAGTACACACAGGTAATACTAATCACTCAGTATGAAGCAGTATAGGCCAGTAATATTCACAGAAACATATATGACAGTGGCAAATAATTATAGTATCATATCATAGTTGCATGAAATCAAAATAGTTATGTTGTGAAGCTAGAAGCAAATAAGTTTAATGAGGATGAAAGTGACCAAAATGAACATAATTTCAATAATACAATTGTACTCAAAGTAACAGTATATGCTAAAATTAGTAACGTGATGCTGAAAAATTAGTACAAAAGTCAAATACACTGTAATAAATCAAATCAAAGTAGCAAGGTAAATGAAAACAAATTTTTCCTAGTATTCAGCATAAACTAGCAATGCCTGTGCTAAAATCATGCCTAAATTATGCTAACAATATCTGAAACTTAAAACAGTAAGCACACTGACTGTAAAGAAAAGGAAATTCAATCAGAGCACTGGTCAGAAATGTTAGGTTATACAACACATCTGTAATGCACTACAGTGACAAATTTTTCATAAGAAAGCAAGTGACATAACTCCTAATAATTTCACTTGCACAAATTATTAACAGAGGCACAATATATAGTAGCAAGGTGACATAACACACATAAAAATGTCAATATCATGAGGCAAGGGACAAACTTGAAAGATTAATGTAGTCATTTCAGGCATACAAAATCTGAAAATTTCACAAAAATAATTGAGACACTGCTCACATACACAATATACTCATGAAAAGAGAAAAAAGGACACACAGAAAACAACGTGACAAAAGGGAATGGACAGATAGAAGGAAAACTTTTGAATTTCCAGTGTAACTGTTACGATACAGAGCCGAAATGTGCTATGTAAATGTGGTACGCAACCCCTCAAAAAATTTCGCTTACATCGCTGTAATCCTACAAAGAAGAAAACTCACAGCACAGATCCAGACACAAAAAGATAACCCACACACGCTCACATATCAGAAAACTTACCTTGAATTATAACTGCAGCCACCACGTGGTCAAGATCACAAAATGTTAACACATAGCTAAAACTCTCGCACGCCACAAACACACGGAAACTTCTACAGCGATGTGACAGCAAAAGACGCCTCAACCGAAAAAAATGTTATTAATTCGGCGCCGTACACAAAAATGTTACATACTGGGATGAGGGCCTAAAGGTTCCCAGAAAAAATATTGAATTTGAATCACTCTAACAGGCACATAGGGGAGCTTAGCTACAAATGGCGAGAGGACCAGTACCTTGATGTTCACATTCCGATGGAGGCGTGGGGGTTTTGTAACAAATTTACACGGATTTCACATCATTCACATTACCCGTGGTTTATTAATAAAGTAATTTGTGGCCCTACATTACATACACAAGGGAATATCAAGGATTGAGGGGAGATGCCTCACACACACGCAACCTACACCTATGACACCAATTCTCAGACTGACTCCAAGTGACGCTCAAAACACAAAGCGAGAAACGCTAACATCTATCCCACCTCTCTCCAACTCTGACTAGGCTCGCCGGCCAGAGGTGGAGAGTGTTATGCCAGACGGAAATTTAAACACAAGCCGAAAGAAATTCCAAGTTACCCCAACAATGCTGTCGCCAATGTGACGCAATAATGTGTCTGGCATGACAATACCTGCTAATACCTACTAATACGCCACATCATGCAAGAAATAAAATACCTGAGTCTCGCATGATAATTATTATTTAGCCAAATTATTATGCTTAAATTTGGTTACCATTGATCATTAAAGTCTGCAGCCCTTCATCTACTATTTAAGGCACGGGCCGCCACTGGTATTCTAACATTTATGCTCTATAAACCTAGGTAATATGTGTATACCATAATGGTTTGGAAATTCTTGTTATTTATATTCTAAGATATAATAGACTTATGCCAACTGGATAAGCAAAGCTTAATTTGTGACTTATAATTTAATTTGGTACCTAAAAGAAGTTAAGCTTGAATGACGTAATAGTTGTTTTGCTTGTAAACTTGTTTATAAAAATATACCCAGAATCCTGATTAATGAATTCTCGTTCTTCTTAACGTGTCAAAACCTGAAGTGTAGGTTTTCTTTTCTATCAAGTAAGACCCCCATCAGTGTTAATTATCGAAGTCGAGCACAATGTCAAAATGATAAACTTATCCGATATAGTACTTGTACTGTTTGAAGGCCCACTTGACCAGCACTATCAAATATTTATATTACTACTTAGTCATTTTCTCTAGACTCTAAACTGTGGAAGCAGAGTAGGAAAATCTAGGGATTGGCATCCACTTCATCCCACTCAGTGAATCAAGGCTTCATTTAATCAATTTTGTAGTATACCAAAACTGATTCAATATTTAGTACTTAACAACAGAGGATGGGAGGATGACTTACCAGCTGTATTGTTGACGATACACCATGTGGCTTGAACATCTAGATATTGCTTTAATATATGAGAATAGATGTAAGGTCTTTCACCTATGATATTAATTTCACCAAATTTAGATTTACAGGATTTCGGTTCTGAGACACAAATACGTACATGTGTAGTGTAAAACATGTAACATATTTTCTGATAATAGATATTCTTTTGACATAGGTATACTTTCTGCAACAGTGCTAATGCTTGATCTGATCTATTATAGTTTAAGGTAATTTGTAATCTTGCAGAAATGTTATTTTGTTTATTGCTTTAAAATATTGTGTTGGAACTGCTGAAAAACAAAGAAAAGATAAGTTTTTAAATTCAAAAAAATATTTTTATGTCTACAGAAATAAACATTCTTCTTATTTGAAGTGATTTATGAAAACTAACATAGCAGTTTCAGTTAGTTAAATCGTGAATTTTAAAGTGTTCACCCAATAGACCGTCATTAATTGAAGTGTAACTCTTCAATAACAAGGTATCTGCTGGTCTTGAAAGTAATGAGAAGATTAAGAAATCAGCCAAATGGGCATGTAAGTGAAAAATTCCTTAAACTGAGTTCTGAAGTATTTTTTTCTATTATATAACCATTTAAAATAAATATCACTAGCACACTGCTATTTTAATAGTAGTTAAAACAGTATTATTTGCCTTCGCCAACGTCAAAAATAATTCCAGAGCTTATATATTAAAATATAGATCGCTATCTCCGACCAAAATTACTAGATTTTTCAACCCGGAATGATTTTCACTGTACCAGATATATTGTGGAAGTCATTAATTCAAATAAAAATATGAAAAGGTCATGTATTTGATTCGTTGGAAGTCAATGGACAGTGTAGTCCTCCGTGGTCTAGTGTATCATGCTGGCCTCTAGTTCCTGAGGTCGCGGGTTCAAACCCGGCGGAATGTGATGGATATATTCGGGCGTAAAAATCCTTGGCATGGCTTCCTTCGTCCCGTGTCGTAGATTTCCGTCACGTAAAAGAACCTCAAGCTTGATAAGGAGGCCTCTGAGAAAACTTTCCGGTCTTTCATGCTTAGAACCATAGTAGTTAAAGAGCGTCCATAAATAAAATCAATTTCATTTCAATGGGCAGTGGTAAGGGGATGGATTTCTGCACCCCATCTTCTGTTTATGAGGTGCCTAAATCCTATCTATACGCGAAAACTGAAAATACTTATCCTCGCAGTTGAAATTTGTGCTTCTTCCATTCACCATTACTATAACATTTTCCGATCATAGCCTCCAAGCTGCGTTGTTCTATAGCTTCACGCTGCTGTTTATAACAATAAAGAAATTATCTCAATGCGCAGTATGCGCAAAAATTGTGAAGAAACCAAGTATTTCTTAATTTTCCCGCATTGCACCAAAAGGTTGCGTGTTATCCGTTAAGCTGGTTGGAGGGAAAATGGCGGCCGGCACTCAGATGGCGGTACTCTCTAAAATACAGTAACTTTAACATGCAGTGACTGGAGCACCGTGCGTCAGAAATTGCAAACTTCACCATTACTCGAACCACCGTATTATGAGTCCCGGAAAGTGCCAATGCTGGTAGAGTATACTAGCGGGCTACGGTCGTATTATATGACTAATATCGAGCCGACGAGTGGTAGGTACTAAGACTATTTACTGAACGAAGCGTTTAATAAACAATATTATAAAAAGAAAATAACGCATTAATTTTTATGATATTATTTAGCTGAGGATATTGCGTAACAATAACATTACGTAGCACGGTCTTCAATGTTTTTCTAAGAAAGTCTTCTTCGTTTTGTTAGCTTATCAGAAAAAATTGCGAATAAAATCAGATAATCTCATTTCGACATTATTTCCTTAATCTTCTACTGTGTTTGGTTCAAACTGACAGGGCCTGTTAATTGGATTTGTCAATATTCAGTGCCTTTCCCATGAAGTAAATAGGCATATAAATACCGCGAGTGATTTCCATAGCATCGATAGTTTCAGAGTGTAGCGCGAAGGCAATCATATGCCTAATATCGAACGCACAGGTTGTATTTTCCAGGACTTTTACAGAAATAAACGTTGAAAAACAGATATTAATAAAATGAAAACAAAATACGTATTTTATACACTTTATGTAATTAAATTCATTGCATACCAGTAGCACGGTCTTCCGTGTCCTTTAAGAGGTTTGTATGTTTCTTTAGCTTACAAACAGAAACAAATGTGAATCAGCTGCGATAATTTCCAAAGAATTGCGAATCATGTGCTACAATCTCATTTGGACAAGATTTCAGTGATAATCTAAGTAGGATATATAGGAGAGAGCTGGCGCAGTTTTTTGCGTTTATATGGGAAAGGATAGGGAAAACGAGGCTAGATGCGACGGTTCAAGGAGGAAAATGCGTTTATATGGGGGAGATAGGGAATACGAGGACTGACGCTAGGCTAGACAGTGGTAGGAGGGGGAGTGCGCTTTATATGAGAGAGGTAGAGGAATATGAGGAGAAGTGCTAGGCTAGACAGAGGCTGAGTAATGTATGGTTTATATGAGTGGTATATGAAAACGCGGAGATGTGTTAGGCTAGACAGGGCTTGAAACGTAGTGCATGGTTTATATGAGAGATATAGGAAAACGAGGAAAGGTGTTAGGCTAGACAGAAGTCCAGGAGTAGAGTATGGTTTATATGAGAAGTATAGGAAAACGAGGAGAGTTATTAGGTTAGGAGAATTGAGTTTGTGTTTATAAGGAGAGACGAGAAAACGGAGAGAGATCCTATGCTAGGATAGACAGGTGTTAAAGTTAGGTTAGATAGGAAACCAAGGAGTGATACTCAGCTAGAGGGAGGCAGGAGGGAATGAGCTTTTGAGAGGTAGGGGATACGGGGAGTGGTGTTAGACTAGACAGAGGTTTAGAGTATGCGTTTATATGTATGAGAAGTATAGGAACAGGAAGAGGGGTGCTAGGCTAGACAGAGGTTGAGGAGTAGAGTATAGTTTATATGAGAGGTATAGGAAAACGAGGAGAGGAGTTAGACTAGATAGAGGTCGAGGAGCAGAGTATGGTTTATGTGAGAGTCATAGGTAAACGAGAGAGGCGTTAGGCTAGACAGAGCTAGAGGAGTAGAGTATGGTTTATATGAGAGGTATAGGAACAGGAGGAGAGGTGTTAGGCTAGACAGGTAGTGTAGCAGTAGGAATATGGACTTATATACAGGAGAGATAGGGAATATGAGGTGCTAGACTTGAAAGCGACTTTAGACGTGAACTTAGTGGAAAACTGTTTCATGTCAATGTTCTAGACATACCCATCACGTAACCTATTCAGGGAAAAGGTGACTCGCTCAGGGGAAAAAGGTGACTGCTCAGGGAAAAAGGAGGTCCACAAAGGGAAAAAGTTGACTAGCAAAGGGAAAAACGTGACCAGCAAAGGGAAAAAGGCGACCAGCAAAGGGAAAAATGTGACCAGCAAAGGGAAAAAGGTGAGCCATAAAGGTAAAAAGGTGACCTGCAACGGGAAAAGCTAACCCACTAACACTAACAGGTAAGTAATTCAGTTAGTATTGCAAGAGGTTGACTGCATCATAGCAGTGTATGATTTCACATGTAATTCAGCTAGTATCGTATGTATTTAGGCTAATTCATCTAGTAACACAGAATAGATTCCAGAGGCTAACTGCATCATGGCTCTGCATAATTTCACAGATAATTCAGCTAGTATCGTAGGTATTTAGACTAATTCAGCTAGTATCACAAGAGGATAGATTCTAGGGTTGGGTATAGCTTAGTGTCGTATTTCACAGGTAATTCAGCTAGTATCGTAGGTATTTAGGCTAATTCAGCTAGTATCACAGGAGGCTAGATTCCAGGGTTGGGTATAGCATAGTTTCATATTTCACAGGTAATTCAGAGGGTATCGTAGGTATTTAGGTTAATTCAAGTAACATAGGTGTTTAGAGTAATTAAGCAAGTATCACAGGAGGCTAGATTCCAGGGTTGGGTATAGCATAGTTTCGTATTTCAGAGGGTATCGTAGGTATTTAGGATAATTCAAGTAACATAGGTGTTTAGAGTAATTAAGCAAGCATTACAGGAGAGTAGGTTCCAGGGGTTGGTTATAACCTAGCTTCGTATTTCACAGATAGTTCAGGTAATATCGTAAGTATTTGAGGTAATCGACAGAGCTTCACAGATATTATTGATAATTTCGATCAGAGATTTGTATCACAGCTATTTAAGGTAAATGCAGATGATTCAGGTTGTATCAATGGTATTTGAGTCATCTTAACAGGTAATTCAGATAGTATCATAGGTGCTCGTGCTAATTTAGAGCAGGAATTCGTATCAGAGCTAGTTAAAGTAATTTCACATGATTCGGGTAGTATCACAGGTATTTAAATCATTTTCATAGCCAATTCAGCTAGTATCGTGAGCATTTAAGCTAATTCAGCTAGTATCACAGGAGGCTAGATTCCAGAGGCTAACTGCATCATAGCTATGCATGATTTCACAGCTAATTCAGCTAGTATCGTAGGTATTTAAATCATTTTCATAGCCAATTCAGCTAGTATCGTGAGCATTTAAGCTAATTCAGCTAGTATCACAGGAGGCTAGATTCCAGAGGCTAACTGCATCATAGCTATGCATGATTTCACAGCTAATTCAGCTAGTATCGTAGGTATTTAGGCTAATTCAGGTAGTATCACAGGAGGCTAGATTCCAGGGTTGGGTATAGCATAGTTTCATATTTCAAGGTAATTCAGAGGGTATCGTAGGTATTTAGGATAATTCAAGTAACATAGGTGCTTAGAGTAATTAAGCAAGCATTACAGGAGGGTAGGTTCCAGGGGTTGGTTATAGCCTAGTTTCGTATTTTACAGATAGTTCAGGTAATATCATAAGTATTTGGATAATCAGCATAGTTTCACAGATGCTCGTAATAATTTCTATCAGAGGTTTGTATCACGGCTATTTAAGGTAAATGCAGCTGATTCAGGTTGTATCAATGGTATTTGAGTCATTTTAATAGGTAATTCTGATAGTATCACAGGTGCTCGTACTAATTTAAAGCAGGAATTCGTATCTGAGCTATTTAATGTAATTTCACACGATTCGGGTAGTATCACAGGTATTTAAGTCATTTTAACAGGCAATTCAACTAGTATCACAGGTACTCATGGTAATATAGAGAGTAATTCGATTATAAAACTTTTCTCATCCAGCGTTACAACAATTTATATACTTTTTTCTAAATCTTACAAATTTTTATATGTTAAACAGTTATTGTACGATGCAGAGAGGGATAAACTGTATATGGTTTACAAACTGAAAAGCTTTGCGTCAACATACCTTTATTTTAGTTCCTTATAGATGTCTCTCCCCTTTTATCTAGGCTTGAGACTAGCACTAGGATTGCTCCTAATGGCAGGGTTACCACCTTCCCTTCCATCTTCTTCTTTCTTCATCAGGCGTCAGCTATCTGCATATACAGCACACAGATAACCTTCTTTTTTAAGATTGTAGACTCACGAGAAAATCTTTATCTTTAACTTACATTCTTTTAAGCACTGTTTGTAATGGCGTAATGTCCATACGCATATGTCGTTATCCCATCCTCAGTAATAATTCTTTTATCATCAAACGGAGTCAATGCAATTTTATTCACTTGCACTGTAGCAAGAGCATGCTTTCGTGATAGGATCAGATTCATAGGTGTTCTGATGATTTCACAGGTTTTAAGACAGTCTGTATAGCTGTCAAACGAAATGTACTGCTTAATAGCGCTACGTTTTATACCTTTAATCTTTTTTATCATTGACCCTTGAATATCTAAGGCATACATCTTAGGACGTAGTCCAACAAAGCGTAGGATGATTTTGCTATTAGCCTCATCTTTAAATTTTCCCAATACCTTCTTGTTCTGAGTAGAGTAACATATATGGTTGACAGGGTAATCAGCTGTATCGAGATGCTCAAGAAAACGTAGCTTATCCTGGTACACATCTTCAGTTGTTACACGATGAATGAACAAATCAGTGTCCATATACATAAGCTTCAGGTTTTCAGCTCCATAATAAGGCAACAAATCGTCGTAATGATAGTTATACATTAATGTCTTGGAGATGTCCAACACACTCATACCAATGTATATAGGCTTGTTGAATACAATCTGACGAGAGGCCATATGTACAGCAGCTAGATTATCAGCATATATCGTCCTGTCGATAAACGTAGGCTTGGCGATCAGCTTCTCTAGAGTTTTTTCATTGGTCACCAGTCGTATATCCATACGGTTACGCAGGTTCTCCATAGTTTTTCCAAACATAGCGTTGTTAAAGAGCTTGTAGAGATCCTTCTCGAAATCATTTGCAGCTAGTTGTCGTAGCCTGTTGTTAAATTCCACATAAGGTTTCAACCACTGAGACTGTCGGAATTGTAGCACACGATGGATTTTTGTTAGTCGTAGTCCATGACTAAGAGCTTGCTTCAAAGCCATGTAATGCACTACATACTTCTTTCGAGGTCCAAGATGAGGTATCAGTTTCTTTGTAGATGATTCCAATGGTTTCATACACTCTGGCAGGAAAGGTAGATCGTTGTGTAGATCGTGAAGTTCAGCAGGATACTCGATGTCGACTTCTAATATGTACCCATGAGGATCATCTTCTTGTAGTGTTTCTAAGTTGATTTCTTCAGGCGACACCCACTGAAATCCACCAAAAGGAAGGGCGTGACACATTGCCCACCCATATTGGTTATTAGCGTCCTCGTATGTGATAAATTGGGTTGGTCTCGACGGATCAAACTTATCCATATAAGTGTTATTAGCCTCAGCATACCGATGGGAAACTTGGCATAAACCTCCTCTTATACCTGATTCCACCATGGGTAGTTGATCATAATCTTGTAACAGCTCCAGTTTAATTCCAGTATACAGTAACATGGCGTCCCATGTAAGACCTGGAGAGGTAAAATAATGGGCAGGATCAACTTTGTGTGTTTTAAGGGTTTGCTCTCTGAACGTCTCAAAGACATCAGCTAGGAGAAGTACATCCGAAGTTAAGTAGAGATCGCTGTACTCTCCCAGGTTTCTCACATTAAACAGCTCCCATACATTTCTAGCATGATCGTAGTCAGTATCAGTAATTTCTTCTTCATTTAATCTATTGTAGAAGCAGTCCTTAGGAGGCAAGCAGGTCTCGTTCAGGACATCCCATGACGTAACAAAATCATAGGGAAATACACCCTTACGGGTCATCAACTTCAATTTGTCTTCTCCAAAGTACTTTAGCGTTTCAGGATATGAGGTTAGATTTTTTACCAACTTATCCAAGCTTGTACTGAGGAATCGGAAGCTATCCACAAATCGAAGCTTTATATCTCCTACATACTTGGTGAATGAGATATAGCTTTCTTCAGAGTTAGGAATTACCTCCACACGTTCACTTGTACAACCCAGCTCCTTAACAATGAAATGAGAGTCATATCCGCTAAGGTTATGCATGAAGACTGGTATATATTTAGGTGTTTTACAGGCTAAATTACATTCATTATGAAGACTTCCACGATATTCACCGCTGATGTGATCATGGTCGCGTACTTTGTAGTTTTCTCCTGTAAAGCCTTTTCCACACAAGTAGCATGCCGTAGAAGACTCAAAATCCTTTTGCTGTTGTTCCGTAAGTTTCAGAGGCTTAGTAGATTTGTATATGCCATCAATCATTTTTGCAAGAGATGTCAGGTACAGCATAAACTTCTGAGCAGCATCAGCACCACGATACACATAGGGTTGCTTAGGAAGACCAGTTTCGAGATGTTCAACACTGGATGTAGGCTTCACGTAAACACAGAAGCTCATTGGTGTGTGCTCTTGATAAGGGGTTGTATAGGAAGTTTCAGGATTGGGTATACACGTATGGCATGGAGTGAGAATACTCTCAAAATCTGCATAGATGACATAAGGTACTTTCAGCATCCTCTCAACATTTTTAAACTGAACAATTGATTTCTCCTTGGTAGGCATAACTACCCTCGCAACACCATGTTGAATACAGACGGCTACATGTTCTTGCAGTTTTTCCTGTCCACTTAGTCCATATCGATCATCAAAATGTGTAAAGCAGTGCTTACAAGTATAAACCCGTCCATTATGGCTAGTTTTCTGGCGTCGAACGAGTTTCTCAAAATTCTTTATATATACGTAGTGATGTTTTCCACTACTAACATTCAACAGTAGCAGGTCGCGATGTTCAGGTAGTTCAATATCAGCAACCTTTATCGGATACACTTCGTGCTTCTCATCCAGCCCAAAAACGTTAATAGACATATTGTTAAACTTCTCAAATTTAGGTATTTGAGAAAGTGGAGTAGGGTAGGAAACACAGCTGAAGTCGTACTTATCTTGAAGTTGTTTGTATTTGTTCACACGCTGTGCATCCTTCCCTATGAATTTAGCTAATATAGAGTACATGAAACATTTCTCGTCGGTAAAGTTCTGAATGTTTATACATGCTTTCCTTGCTTCAACAGCTGACGGTAGTGGTATGTAGCTACTTCCTCGCAACGGATTGTACTTGTTGATACGAAGTCGAACTCCTTCCACAGCAAGCAAAGCCCAGCTTCTTCCCTTAAGCTGAGACTCCTCCATTTCAGTCACCAATTTCTTGAATTTCACTTCCATCGCTGACTCCAGATCAGTTTCCAGGAAAACAGCTTGATTCCGTGTTTTAAATGTTTTGTCACAGGTTTCACCAATACTGTTAACAAATCGACACTCAGCCAGCAGATTAATTTTAACACTCTTATGAATGCTAAGCTCTTTATGCACAGCCTGGATTATACGTTGTTTTGCCTCTTGCAGATACATATTCAGGTCCTTAGGTGACTCGCATCGTATAAAATACGATTTCAATCGTCCTTCGAATGAAGTTTCGTATTCTTTCATATCACAGTCCTCCATTGTTGACAGCAACTGATGTTTAGTTGGCTCCAATCTTCTTTTCTTCTGAGGGCTGCTTATTTCACATACATCTTCGTGTCGCTGCCCCTTATAACCATCTTTGAAGGTTACATTACAATGTTTACATTTGAAGAGCTTCTTGCAGCTCATCTCGTGTCTTCTCTTGTCATAACCTCGGAGGAACTTCTTCCCACATTTTCCGCATGCATATCCAGTAGCGCTTGGAATAATATCCTTATACGCTGAGTTATTCATCTTTATTCTTGATGTAATAACGTATTAATCACTGATCAATGAAATGTAGACCTCTTCACCTTGTCACCACTTTAGAAAGCTGATTATTCTTGGAGAGAACGCGATGTTAACACCTCAAGACTAATTAGCACAATGAAGTCCAATGCCCTAGATCACCATATTTATAGAGGGAGCACGAACCTTTTAGATCAATCATAAACTCGTTCCATAACCAGATGTATATGATCGCTCAACGTGTATTAACCCCACAGCCAAATAACCTCAAGTCCAGAGACAGGACGTTTATCACGTCACACCCAGAGACAGGATGTCTGGCAGCATCAAACACGTTTAAACTCGTCTAATAACTATCTGCTTATGCTGTCACACCAGCAAGAGAAGCATTCCCACACGCTCATTCAGACATATATTTCAAATTCAAAGCCTACCACCACCATCACCACCTATTGTACCAAGGTTAATTCCAGCTGTATTATCACAATACTTAAAGTAAAAGCTTAAAAGGTAACGAGAAGATGTCCCCCTTATTTACTTAATTATCTCATGTTTTCATTCCCTTTTCAATTCTTCCTTTCCATCTTCTCACAGAAAGCCCATTACATTTAACTACAATCACGAGAAAAGCAATTTTTCCATAGTTACACAGATTCTAAGCTTCTAAATCGAACCGGGTAATACTTTTAATAAATGTATTTTAGCTCCCCAATATCAGCATCTACCATTTAATCTTTACTCGAACCTGATATGATCCATAAGCTTGAAGATATATGAAATCACCCTTCGGGATTCGATCTGAGTACTTTAAAGTAATATTTGTCACGATAACGATATTTAAGGACTAGATACTCTGTTTGCGTTTACCTTGACATGTTTATCTAAATTAAATTACGAGTTATTAAATTTATAATTAAATTACATTTTATCGGTATTCGAACCCAGAACACGAGGAACAAGATAATTTATAATATTAGTCTGACATGTTTAAAGGTGCTGTATGCAGTTACATCATCGATCTAAGTGATATATTCTAGTGTACAGAGGAAAATTAAGAAAGTCATTAAAAAATCGGGAATCGAACCAAGCACAACTGATTGGCAATTATATACAGCATTAATTACCCATCATAGAAGCTATCAATCATGCTTTAGTCCACTCCTCTACCTCACTTAGTTCCCGAGATAATGAAAATTTTAAAATTAGGATCGAACCCAGGACATCATGTATCTAATTACACATTCACAAGATACTACCTAATAACATAAACGCAATAAAGTTTATTTGGCGTCTTTATCTTAATTTGTTTAGGAGTTATTAAATTTATAAGTAAATTCCATCGAATCAGTATTCGAACCCAGAACACGAAGAACAAAATAATTTATAATATGAGTTTGGTATGCTTAAAGGTGCTGTATGTAGTTACAGCATCAATTTAAGTGATATTTTCTAGAGTATAGAGTAAAATTAAGCAAGTCATTAAAAAATTGGGATTCGAACTAGAGACAACTGATTAAAAATTATATACAGTATTAATTACACATTATAACAGCTATCAAGCATGCTTTGGTCCATTCCTCTAGGTTTCTTAGTTTCCGAGATAATGAAGTTTTTAAAATTAAGGATCGAACCCAGGACACCATGTACCCAAGTATACATTTACAAGAAACTACCTAATGACATTAATGTAATAAAGTTTATTTGACGTCTTTATCTTAATTAGTCTCTGAGTTATTAGAAGATGAATTTGTATTCACTCCTAGGATTCGAACCCAGGCATCCCGGTCAACTTGGAACAATGTCCTAATGACGCGGCGCATTCCAAAGAATTGATTAGTTTTTATCCCATTGTTCTATCTCTTTTCATTCAGGAGATATAAGCGATTAAACAGTAGAAATAATATGGGCGGAGCTTGCCGGCATAGATCAAAGAACTTTATCAGATGTCGGCATCTCTCTGTGTGCTTAAACATACATATTATTTCTACTGTTTAATCGCTTATATCTCCTGAATGAAAAGAGATAGAACAATGGGATAAAAACTAATCAATTCTTTGGAATGCGCCGCGTCATTAGGACATTGTTCCAAGTTGACCGGGATGCCTGGGTTCGAATCCTAGGAGTGAATACAAATTCATCTTCTAATAACTCAGAGACTAATTAAGATAAAGACGTCAAATAAACTTTATTACATTAATGTCATTAGGTAGTTTCTTGTAAATGTATATTTGGGTACCTGGTGACCTGGGTTCGATCCTTAATTTTAAAAACTTCATTATCTCGGAAACTAAGAAACCTAGAGGAATGGACCAAAGCATGCTTGATAGCTGTTATAATGTGTAATTAATACTGTATATAATTTTTAATCAGTTGTCTCTAGTTCGAATCCCAATTTTTTAATGACTTGCTTAATTTTACTCTATACTCTAGAAAATATCACTTAAATTGATGCTGTAACTACATACAGCACCTTTAAGCATACCAAACTCATATTATAAATTATTTTGTTCCTCGTGTTCTGGGTTCGAATACTGATTCGATGGAATTTACTTATAAATTTAATAACTCCTAAACAAATTAAGATAGAGACGCCAAATAAACTTTATTGCGTTTATGTTATTAGGTAGTATCTTGTGAATGTATAATTAGATACATGATGTCCTGGGTTCGATCCTAATTTTAAAATTTTCATTATCTCGGGAACTAAGTGAGGTAGAGGAGTGGACTAAAGCATGATTGATAGCTTCTATGATGGGTAATGAATGCTGTATATAATTGCCAATCAGTTGTGCTTGGTTCGATTCCCGATTTTTTAATGACTTTCTTAATTTTCCTCTGTACACTAGAATATATCACTTAGATCGATGATGTAACTGCATACAGCACCTTTAAACATGTCAGACTAATATTATAAATTATCTTGTTCCTGGTGTTCTGGGTTCGAATACCGATAAAATGTAATTTAATTATAAATTTAATAACTCGTAATTTAATTTAGATAAACATGTCAAGGTAAACGCAAACAGAGTATCTAGTCCTTAAATATCGTTATCGTGACAAATATTACTTTAAAGTACTCAGATCGAATCCCGAAGGGTGATTTCATATATCTTCAAGCTTATGGATCATATCAGGTTCGAGTAAAGATTAAATGGTAGATGCTGATATTGGGGAGCTAAAATACATTTATTAAAAGTATTACCCGGTTCGATTTAGAAGCTTAGAATCTGTGTAACTATGGAAAAATTGCTTTTCTCGTGATTGTAGTTAAATGTAATGGGCTTTCTGTGAGAAGATGGAAAGGAAGAATTGAAAAGGGAATGAAAACATGAGATAATTAAGTAAATAAGGGGGACATCTTCTCGTTACCTTTTAAGCTTTTACTTTAAGTATTGTGATAATACAGCTGGAATTAACCTTGGTACAATAGGTGGTGATGGTGGTGGTAGGCTTTGAATTTGAAATATATGTCTGAATGAGCGTGTGGGAATGCTTCTCTTGCTGGTGTGACAGCATAAGCAGGTAGTTATTAGACGATTTTAAACGTGTTTGATGCTGCCAGACATCCTGTCTCTGGGTGTGACGTCATAAACATCCTGTCTCTGGACTTGAGGTTATATGGCTGTGGGGTTAATACACGTTGAGCGATCATATACATCTGGTTATGGAACGAGTTTATGATTGATCTAAAAGGTTCGTGCTCCCTCTATAAATATGGTGATCTAGGGCATTGGACTGGACTTCGGCAGAGGCAGCGAGAGGGAGAGGTCACTGCAGCGGCGAGAAGAGAAGCGGCCAGAGCAACAGCGAGCGGCGAGCGCCCCCGAGGCCAGCCGAGCGCTCCCGAGTCCGGCGAGCGGCCAGCCAGCAGTAGCAGCGCCACTCCAGTGCCAGCGGTCTAGCAGCTTAGCAGGGTAGAAAGACACGATCGCAGCCAACAGTCTCTCGACTGGTACCAAGGCGCCTTCGGGCAGATCCTCTGTCTTTCGGGCTTTTTAGCGCCCTCTATCTGTTCTATCTCTTCAACTATCTCTATTTTCCTCTTTTCTATCTAGAATTTAAGGTCCCGGCTAGGTTCCCTATATTTAAGATAGGCGCTGCTTGCTGCTGACACCATAAATTGAGAGCAGAGGTCCGCTTACATTGAGTGTCACAGCAGCAGACTCACTAGGCTTTACTCTTCTTCTTTTTCTTCTTCTTGTTAGCTAATCTAGACCTAAGCAAACTTTTCACATACCTAAGAACACACACTCTCTTTTACACACATTCCAATTTTGATCATTACACACCTGAGCCTTGAAAGATGGGTAAAGTTGGAAACCACAAACCCAAAACCCTATCCCCTTCATCCCTCTCCACACCAAACAGGTTCGTCAGAGCAACTACACTAAACTGCACCTCACCAAACACACAGAAAGCACCAAACACCACGCACAACCAGCCAAGCACCTCAGCTCCAAACTCACCCAAGAGGCCACACACCAGGTCACACACACAGGCAAAACACAAAACCACACAAATCACGTTGAGCCAAGCACAAGAGACACTCAAGGAGCTCACAAACACAGAAAACAAACAAACAACACCCTCAAAAACACCTACACCACAGCAAACACAGCAGGGCGCTGCACCCTCACAAACAGACAGCTTGCTTGCAACTGTCACACCACCAAGTACCACACCTCAAAGCCAGCACACTATTGATATATCACAAACACCCACACAGAACATACCAGATACAGACATTCAGTATCCCACTCCTCCACCACCAGCTCACTCACCCATCCCAAACACGTACGCCAATGCAGTTAGGACATCCTCTAACACAAACAGATACACTGAGTACAGGCCAGATGTGGCACCCGTGTACGTTAACAAAAGCCAGGCAACACGACTACACACCATCACACAAAGCTTTGATAGGAAATACAAACCAAAACACAGATACACCATACAGACCGCTCAACGCTCCGGTGACTACGCGCTCAAAATGTTCAGTTTGAGTGACTATCATAGTATGATAGAACACCTCAAAGCAGAGGGCGCACAATTTTACTTATGCACCAACCCAGAACGCAGGACTACTAGATTTGTAATCAAAGGACTGTGCGCCCCGTTCACCGGAGAACACATAAAGCAGGAACTGGCTTACCAGAAATTTGAGGCCATTAGAGCAGTGCAAATGCACTCTAGGAATAGGAGTAGGCACCCCCTCCCTATGTTCCTAGTGGAACTGGAGGACACCACTGAGAATAGGAAGATCCTCGGCCTCAAATACCTCGCCCACTTCAGAGTTAGGGTTGAAGAATATAGGACCGCTCCAGAGCCAAAGCAATGCAAGCGTTGCCAACAGCTGTGGCATACGCAACAGAAATGTGAGGCCCCAACAGAAGTATGCGCCAAATGTACAGGTTCCCACCCCTCCTACAGCTGCAAAGTGCCCATAGGGGAACGCAAGTGCGCCCTCTGTGGTGAGAAAGGTCATGGAGCAACATGGCGCGGTTGCACCAAGCACCTATCAGCACTTAAGAAGGCAAGACCAAGGGTACAGCCTGGAACCCCTCAACCTAGAGTCACTGAACACCATAGCTCCTCCCAGGCTGGCCCACCAAATGCAGAAGGGCAATGGTATATACAGGACCGCCGCGGTAGAAAACAACCAGCACCCGGCCCTTCTGCTGCCGTGAATGAGCGGGTCGCGCCCGCCCAAGCAACGGCACACCGAAAGCGACCACACCATAAAGAACAGGCACAACAACATAAACAGAAACAGACACAATCAAAACCACAAACACGAACACAGCAGATCCCCCCTCACCTTGAGGAATCGAGCATATTGATTCCAGAGTCGCTATCCAATCGCGAAGCTTTTGAAAATGGTCTTGCCATGGCAGAGTTCCTCACAAAGTTAGGACTGCCAGACATCGACATAGGCTGGGACTGTTTCCAGACCCACGCCAGATGGCTCTTGGAGAAACTAGCTGCACCCAACTGCAACCCAGTCTACATCTTTAACTATCTGTCAAGGTTCATAGGAATGCTCTCACAGTTCAATTATGGCTAACGCCCCTACAGTAAACACAGTATACTGGAATTGCAACAACCTCCGACGCAAGCGTAAGGAATTAACAGAATTCCTACAAGTCAACTCAATACAAATAGCGCTACTCAATGAAACACACTTAGGACCGATAGACCGTTTCACAATCCCGGGATACGCGGTATACAGAAACGACAGAAACAGAAGAGGCGGCGGCACCGCCATCGCCATTCAAAGATCAATACAACACCACCAAGCCTTTGTACCACCATTAACACGAATAGAAGCAACCGCGGTTGGAGTAAACCTACACAATACGGAGGTAACGTTCATTGCTGCATATAACCCTCCTGGGGACATCGACACTAATGATATTGATTTACTAATGCAAATAGCAGAAAAAGTGGTAGTGGCAGGGGATCTTAACGCGAAACACTTTCTTTGGAATTGCCAGACGGCGAACACGGCAGGTAATAAACTCCTCACTTACATTAACGCCACAAACATTCTTCTAACAGGGCCGGAAGAACCAACGTTTATACCGAGAATAGCGAATCACAGACCGGACATATTAGACATCGCCTTATTCAAAAACATGCCATTCAACACTAACACACACACAATCAACGATCTAACTTCGGACCACCTCCCTGTACTATTGGAAATTGAAGCGCCAATCACCTTTCAACGTGAGCCCGCACGACCCAACTACGGACAAGCAGATTGGGCAGCATTTGAAACCACACTAGAAACCACAATTAGAGATCACGCAATTGAAACACATGATACACACGATGAGGCTATTAATACCCTAGTAGAAGCAATCAAACAAGCAACAGAACAGCACGTCCCCATTAGATACCCGACTTCAACTGGCACACGATTCCCTCGCGACACAAGACTAATAATTCAAGAAAGAAATCGCGCCAGACGTAAATGGCAAAGATCGAGAAATTTAATACACCGCAATGAGTACACGGAGCTAAACAGCCAAGCTAGCGAACGCATCCGGGAATTTACTAGAAATCAATGGAACGAGACACTAAATAATATCGACCCACACAGCCGTACTATCTGGAAAATCGCCAAAAATCTTACACGAACACACACACAAGTCCCTCCCCTTCACACCACCAACGGCATTGCCGAAACTCCCCGAGACAAGGCCGAAGCTTTCGCAGATGCCCTCGAGGAAACATTCAAACCGAATGCCATTCAGACAGATCACGAATTTGTGACTGAAACTGAAGCAATAGCAGAAAACATAGGCAGGGCCCAGACGCATAATAAAACACGCAAAACTAACGCGGGCGAAATTAAGTGGATTATTAACCACCTACCCACAAGAAAAGCCCCAGGGCCGGATGAAATACCCAACATAGTACTCAAGCATTTGCCGCCCAAAGCCCTAAAGGCACTTGCAACCATATTTAATTACACACTTGAAAATGGGCGCTTCCCTCCACAATGGAAAGAAGCCAGAATACTCCTCTTCCTTAAACCACGAAAAAGCCCATCACAACCAGAGAACTACAGGCCAATTAGCCTACTAAACACCATGAGCAAGGTACTCGAAAAAGTTATACTAAAACGTATCACCACGCACATAATACGTAACAACATCCTCATTGACGAACAATTCGGATTTAGAGCACAACACTCAACAACACTACAACTCCTCCGAATGACCGAATCTATAACCAAAGGGTTCAACACAAAACGATCTACAGGGGCCGTATTCTTGGACATAGAACGAGCGTTCGATCGGGTGTGGCACGCGGGTCTACTCAGAAAACTCATGTCGTTAGGTTTCGCGGACACACTATTAGTAATTATAAAAGACTACCTAAGGAACAGGTCTTTCCGCACAACAGTCGACAACGAAGTATCGACAATCCGGCCAATCAGGGCAGGGGTCCCACAAGGGAGTCTATTGGGACCTATTCTCTTCAATATTTACATAAATGACATACCAAAGACCACAAGAGTAGACAGGTACCTATATGCTGATGACACAGCTTTAGCCACACAATCGACCATGCCCAGAATCATTTATAATAGGCTGCAAATCGCCCTAAACGAACTAGAACCCTGGCTCACGAAGTGGCGAATGAAAGTGAACACCAGAAAGAGCCAAGCCATAATATTCACAAAGCGAAATAAGCACCGCCACAATAAACACGGCCTTCAGCCACTAACATTTCGGCAAGAGCCTATAGACTGGAAAAACACAGTCACATACCTTGGAGTAACGATGGACCAGGGTCTCACATGGAAACAACACGTCAACACAGTCAGAGCAAAAGCGAATGCTCAACTAAACAGACTGTACCCAATAATCAACACTAACAGCACATTAAAACTAGAAATGGGCACTACACTCTACAAGACACTAATCAGACCCATTCTAACATACGCTGCACCCGCATGGGGACATGCAGCCAAAATACACAAAAAAAGGCTTCAAACAATGCAAAACAGAGTACTCCGCATTGCTGCCAGACTGCCAGAAGTGGCACCAGTGCTCCAACTACACGAGGAACTGAAAATACACTCCATTGAGGAGTACATTAAACGACTCAGCTTTAACTTACATGAGAAAAAGAATAAGAATCACAATGAATTAATACAAGCACTAGGTAACTACGACATAATTCACGACAAACACGCAAGGCCACTGTCTCTATTTGAAAGAACAATAGGTCTCGGGGAGCCGGCAATAGATATCCAGCAATATCTAGACAATTTAGTTAATTACCCCGACGTTATCCATGACTGAACTGTGAATAGCACACACACACACACACAATCACACTAACATTCCACCACCACAGCTGCCCTCAAGCCCTTGCGCTTACTGACAAGCCAAGGCGGATCCGGGGGACGAGGGCCCCCCCGCAAGGTGGCACTGGCTCGCACCTGCATTTTCAGGCAGGCAGCCCGCCGGATGCGCACCCTATGTGACCCAGCTTACCAAAAGGTTATGAATTGATAAATGCATAATGACAACCCCAGCCTTGGGGAGAAACACCAATTAATAACTTATAACACACCAAAGGACGACGCCAAATGGTGTAAAGCAACGCAAAAGACAATGCCCATAATGGGCATTAAATAAATTGTACATACACACACACTCTGTATATAGCGCCACCTTGTACACACTAACATAGAGTAATGTATATATATATGTATTCCTCTAACAGTATGTTTTAGCTTAAGATGGAGACGCAGCCACCGGCCCAGCTAACCACTGACTCGCATACAAGATCATCTTGTAATGTACGACTGAGACTAACCCAGAGGACGCAGCGCCACGGCGTGAATAAGGACACCAAAACTTCATCAAGAACAATACCCCTGGAATATCCTTACACAAGTCACACTACTCCTAACAATTCTCTCCTGGAATCCGCTAGGGGGCAGGCTGGGCTTCGGTCAAGTCTGTCTCCCAGCTCCCAATAACTTACTCCACTGGTTAACGCACTGCGAGCCAGTTTACATTTTTCTCCATGGACTGCGCGGGTGCTTCAGGCGGTACCGCAGCAAACCTTTCTTTCCACTCCGGTGGAGGAGTTTTTAGTGGGTATGCCGACGATTCGGTGAGTCCTACACTCTCAGTCCCGACTCCCATCGGGGCTGGGGTAAGTGATTAAATCATTTTCTCCTCCACTCGAAAAAAAAAAAATTGGACTTCATTGTGCTAATTAGTCTTGAGGTGTTAACATCGCGTTCTCTCCAAGAATAATCAGCTTTCTAAAGTGGTGACAAGGTGAAGAGGTCTACATTTCATTGATCAGTGATTAATACGTTATTACATCAAGAATAAAGATGAATAACTCAGCGTATAAGGATATTATTCCAAGCGCTACTGGATATGCATGCGGAAAATGTGGGAAGAAGTTCCTCCGAGGTTATGACAAGAGAAGACACGAGATGAGCTGCAAGAAGCTCTTCAAATGTAAACATTGTAATGTAACCTTCAAAGATGGTTAAAGGGGCAGCGACACGAAGATGTATGTGAAATAAGCAGCCCTCAGAAGAAAAGAAGATTGGAGCCAACTAAACATCAGTTGCTGTCAACAATGGAGGACTGTGATATGAAAGAATACGAAACTTCATTCGAAGGACGATTGAAATCGTATTTTATACGATGCGAGTCACCTAAGGACCTGAATATGTATCTGCAAGAGGCAAAACAACGTATAATCCAGGCTGTGCATAAAGAGCTTAGCATTCATAAGAGTGTTAAAATTAATCTGCTGGCTGAGTGTCGATTTGTTAACAGTATTGGTGAAACCTGTGACAAAACATTTAAAACACGGAATCAAGCTGTTTTCCTGGAAACTGATCTGGAGTCAGCGATGGAAGTGAAATTCAAGAAATTGGTGACTGAAATGGAGGAGTCTCAGCTTAAGGGAAGCAGCTGGGCTTTGCTTGCTGTGGAAGGAGTTCGACTTCGTATCAACAAGTACAATCCGTTGCGAGGAAGTAGCTACATACCACTACCGTCAGCTGTTGAAGCAAGGAAAGCATGTATAAACATTCAGAACTTTACCGACGAGAAATGTTTCATGTACTTTATATTAGCTAAATTCATAGGGAAGGATGCACAGCGTGTGAACAAATACAAACAACTTCAAGAAAAGTACGACTTCAGCTGTGTTTCCTACCCTACTCCACTTTCTCAAATACCTAAATTTGAGAAGTTTAACAATATGTCTATTAACGTTTTTGGGCTGGATGAGAAGCACGAAGTGTATCCGATAAAGGTTGCTGATATTGAACTACCTGAACATCGCGACCTGCTACTGTTGAATGTTAGTAGTGGAAAACATCACTACGTATATATAAAGAATTTTGAGAAACTCGTTCGACGCCAGAAAACTAGCCATAATGGACGGGTTTATACTTGTAAGCACTGCTTTACACATTTTGATGATCGATATGGACTAAGTGGACAGGAAAAACTGCAAGAACATGTAGCCGTCTGTATTCAACATGGTGTTGCGAGGGTAGTTATGCCTACCAAGGAGAAATCAATTGTTCAGTTTAAAAATGTTGAGAGGATGCTGAAAGTACCTTATGTCATCTATGCAGATTTTGAGAGTATTCTCACTCCATGCCATACGTGTATACCCAATCCTGAAACTTCCTATACAACCCCTTATCAAGAGCACACACCAATGAGCTTCTGTGTTTACGTGAAGCCTACATCCAGTGTTGAACATCTCGAAACTGGTCTTCCTAAGCAACCCTATGTGTATCGTGGTGCTGATGCTGCTCAGAAGTTTATGCTGTACCTGACATCTCTTGCAAAAATGATTGATGGCATATACAAATCTACTAAGCCTCTGAAACTTACGGAACAACAGCAAAAGGATTTTGAGTCTTCTACGGCATGCTACTTGTGTGGAAAAGGCTTTACAGGAGAAAACTACAAAGTACGCGACCATGATCACATCAGCGGTGAATATCGTGGAAGTCTTCATAATGAATGTAATTTAGCCTGTAAAACACCTAAATATATACCAGTCTTCATGCATAACCTTAGCGGATATGACTCTCATTTCATTGTTAAGGAGCTGGGTTGTACAAGTGAACGTGTGGAGGTAATTCCTAACTCTGAAGAAAGCTATATCTCATTCACCAAGTATGTAGGAGATATAAAGCTTCGATTTGTGGATAGCTTCCGATTCCTCAGTACAAGCTTGGATAAGTTGGTAAAAAATCTAACCTCGTATCCTGAAACGCTAAAGTACTTTGGAGAAGACAAATTGAAGTTGATGACCCGTAAGGGTGTATTTCCCTATGATTTTGTTACGTCATGGGATGTCCTGAACGAGACCTGCTTGCCTCCTAAGGACTGCTTCTACAATAGATTAAATGAAGAAGAAATTACTGATACTGACTACGATCATGCTAGAAATGTATGGGAGCTGTTTAATGTGAGAAACCTGGGAGAGTACAGCGATCTCTACTTAACTTCGGATGTACTTCTCCTAGCTGATGTCTTTGAGACGTTCAGAGAGCAAACCCTTAAAACACACAAAGTTGATCCTGCCCATTATTTTACCTCTCCAGGTCTTACATGGGACGCCATGTTACTGTATACTGGAATTAAACTGGAGCTGTTACAAGATTATGATCAACTACTCATGGTGGAATCAGGTATAAGAGGAGGTTTATGCCAAGTTTCCCATCGGTATGCTGAGGCTAATAACACTTATATGGATAAGTTTGATCCGTCGAGACCAACCCAATTTATCACATACGAGGACGCTAATAACCAATATGGGTGGGCAATGTGTCACGCCCTTCCTTTTGGTGGATTTCAGTGGGTGTCGCCTGAAGAAATCAACTTAGAAACACTACAAGAAGATGATCCTCATGGGTACATATTAGAAGTCGACATCGAGTATCCTGCTGAACTTCACGATCTACACAACGATCTACCTTTCCTGCCAGAGTGTATGAAACCATTGGAATCATCTACAAAGAAACTGATACCTCATCTTGGACCTCGAAAGAAGTATGTAGTGCATTACATGGCTTTGAAGCAAGCTCTTAGTCATGGACTACGACTAACAAAAATCCATCGTGTGCTACAATTCCGACAGTCTCAGTGGTTGAAACCTTATGTGGAATTTAACAACAGGCTACGACAACTAGCTGCAAATGATTTCGAGAAGGATCTCTACAAGCTCTTTAACAACGCTATGTTTGGAAAAACTATGGAGAACCTGCGTAACCGTATGGATATACGACTGGTGACCAATGAAAAAACTCTAGAGAAGCTGATCGCCAAGCCTACGTTTATCGACAGGACGATATATGCTGATAATCTAGCTGCTGTACATATGGCCTCTCGTCAGATTGTATTCAACAAGCCTATATACATTGGTATGAGTGTGTTGGACATCTCCAAGACATTAATGTATAACTATCATTACGACGTTTTGTTGCCTTATTATGGAGCTGAAAACCTGAAGCTTATGTATATGGACACTGATTCGTTCATTCATCGTGTAACAACTGAAGATGTGTACCAGGATAAGCTACGTTTTCTTGAGCATCTCGATACAGCTGATTACCCTGTCAACCATATATGTTACTCTACTCAGAACAAGAAGGTATTGGGAAAATTTAAAGATGAGGCTAATAGCAAAATCATCCTACGCTTTGTTGGACTACGTCCTAAGATGTATGCCTTAGATATTCAAGGGTCAATGATAAAAAAGATTAAAGGTATAAAACGTAGCGCTATTAAGCAGTACATTTCGTTTGACAGCTATACAGACTGTCTTAAAACCTATGAAATCATCAGAACACCTATGAATCTGATCCTATCACGAAAGCATGCTCTTGCTACAGTGCAAGTGAATAAAATTGCATTGACTCCGTTTGATGATAAAAGAATTATTGCTGAGGATGGGATAACGACATATGCGTATGGACATTACGCCATTACAAACAGTGCTTAAAAGAATGTAAGTTAAAGATAAAGATTTTCTCGTGAGTCTACAATCTTAAAAAAAGAAGGTTATCTGTGTGCTCTATATGCAGATAGCTGACGCCTGATGAAGAAAGAAGAAGATGGAAGGGAAGGTGGTAACCCTGCCATTAGGAGCAATCCTAGTGCTAGTCTCAAGCCTAGATAAAAGGGGAGAGACATCTATAAGGAACTAAAATAAAGGTATGTTGACGCAAAGCTTTTCAGTTTGTAAACCATATACAGTTTATCCCTCTCTGCATCGTACAATAACTGTTTAACATATAAAAATTTGTAAGATTTAGAAAAAAGTATATAAATTGTTGTAACGCTGGATGAGAAAAGTTTTATAATCGAATTACTCTCTATATTACCATGAGTACCTGTGATACTAGTTGAATTGCCTGTTAAAATGACTTAAATACCTGTGATACTACCCGAATCGTGTGAAATTACATTAAATAGCTCCGATACGAATTCCTGCTCTAAATTCGTACGAGCACCTGTGATACTATCAGAATTACCTATTAAAATGACTCAAATACCATTGATACAACCTGAATCAGCTGCATTTACCTTAAATAGCCGTGATACAAATCTCTGATAGAAATTATTACGAGCATCTGTGAAACTATGCTGATTATCCAAATACTTATGATATTACCTGAACTATCTGTAAAATACGAAACTAGGCTATAACCAACCCCTGGAACCTACCCTCCTGTAATGCTTGCTTAATTACTCTAAGCACCTATGTTACTTGAATTATCCTAAATACCTACGATACCCTCTGAATTACCTTGAAATATGAAACTATGCTATACCCAACCCTGGAATCTAGCCTCCTGTGATACTACCTGAATTAGCCTAAATACCTACGATACTAGCTGAATTAGCTGTGAAATCATGCATAGCTATGATGCAGTTAGCCTCTGGAATCTAGCCTCCTGTGATACTAGCTGAATTAGCTTAAATGCTCACGATACTAGCTGAATTGGCTATGAAAATGATTTAAATACCTACGATACTAGCTGAATTAGCTGTGAAATCATGCATAGCTATGATGCAGTTAGCCTCTGGAATCTAGCCTCCTGTGATACTAGCTGAATTAGCTTAAATGCTCACGATACTAGCTGAATTGGCTATGAAAATGATTTAAATAGCTGTGATACTACCCGAATCATGTGAAATTACTTTAACTAGCTCTGATACGAATTCCTGCTCTAAATTAGCACGAGCACCTGTGATACTATCTGAATTACCTGTTAAGATGACTCAAATACCATTGATGCAACCTGAATCATCTGCATTTACCTTAAATAGCTGTGATACAAATCTCTGATCGAAATTATCAATAATATCTGTGAAGCTCTGTCGATTACCTCAAATACTTACGATATTACCTGAACTATCTGTGAAATACGAAGCTAGGTTATAACCAACCCCTGGAACCTACTCTCCTGTAATGCTTGCTTAATTACTCTAAACACCTATGTTACTTGAATTATCCTAAATACCTACGATACCCTCTGAAATACGAAACTATGCTATACCCAACCCTGGAATCTAGCCTCCTGTGATACTTGCTTAATTACTCTAAACACCTATGTTACTTGAATTAACCTAAATACCTACGATACCCTCTGAATTACCTGTGAAATATGAAACTATGCTATACCCAACCCTGGAATCTAGCCTCCTGTGATACTAGCTGAATTAGCCTAAATACCTACGATACTAGCTGAATTACCTGTGAAATACGACACTAAGCTATACCCAACCCTAGAATCTATCCTCTTGTGATACTAGCTGAATTAGTCTTAATACCTACGATACTAGCTGAATTATCTGTGAAATTATGCAGAGCCATGATGCAGTTAGCCTCTGGAATCTATTCTGTGTTACTAGATGAATTAGCCTAAATACATACGATACTAGCTGAATTACATGTGAAATCATACACTGCTATGATGCAGTCAACCTCTTGCAATACTAACTGAATTACTTACCTGTTAGTGTTAGTGGGTTAGCTTTTCCCGTTGCAGGTCACCTTTTTACCTTTATGGCTCACCTTTTTCCCTTTGCTGGTCACATTTTTCCCTTTGCTGGTCGCCTTTTTCCCTTTGCTGGTCACGTTTTTCCCTTTGCTAGTCAACTTTTTCCCTTTGTGGACCTCCTTTTTCCCTGAGCAGTCACCTTTTTCCCCTGAGCGAGTCACCTTTTCCCTGAATAGGTTACGTGATGGGTATGTCTAGAACATTGACATGAAACAGTTTTCCACTAAGTTCACGTCTAAAGTCGCTTTCAAGTCTAGCACCTCATATTCCCTATCTCTCCTGTATATAAGTCCATATTCCTACTGCTACACTACCTGTCTAGCCTAACACCTCTCCTCCTGTTCCTATACCTCTCATATAAACCATACTCTACTCCTCTAGCTCTGTCTAGCCTAACGCCTCTCTCGTTTACCTATGACTCTCACATAAACCATACTCTGCTCCTCGACCTCTATCTAGTCTAACTCCTCTCCTCGTTTTCCTATACCTCTCATATAAACTATACTCTACTCCTCAACCTCTGTCTAGCCTAGCACCCCTCTTCCTGTTCCTATACTTCTCATACATATAAACGCATACTCTAAACCTCTGTCTAGTCTAACACCACTCCCCGTAACCCCTACCTCTCAAAAGCTCATTCCCTCCTGCCCCCCTCTAGCTGAGTATCACTCCTTGGTTTCCTATCTAACCTAACTTTAACACCTGTCTATCCTAGCATAGGATCTCTCTCCGTTTTCTCGTCTCTCCTTATAAACACAAACTCAATTCTCCTAACCTAATAACTCTCCTCGTTTTCCTATACTTCTCATATAAACCATACTCTACTCCTCGACTTCTGTCTAGCCTAACACCTTTCCTCGTTTTCCTATATCTCTCATATAAACCATGCACTACGTTTCAAGCCCTGTCTAGCCTAACACATCTCCGCGTTTTCCTATACCACTCATATAAACCATACATTACTCAGCCTCTGTCTAGCCTAGCACTTCTCCTCATATTCCTCTACCTCTCTCATATAAAGCGCACTCCCCCTCCTACCACTGTCTAGCCTAGCGTCAGTCCTCGTATTCCCTATCTCCCCCATATAAACGCATTTTCCTCCTTGAACCGTCGCATCTAGCCTCGTTTTCCCTATCCTTTCCCATATAAACGCAAAAAACTGCGCCAGCTCTCTCCTATATATCCTACTAATCTACTATGAATGGTTCATACTGACACGAACTGTGAATTTCAAGCTGGCGCATGAAGTAAATACTCATAAGTAATACCACGACTGAGTTCGATATTGCGATAGTTGCAGCTCATAGGTAATCAGGTGACACACCGAAATCACTAGTGGTATTTGCTAACACTATTAAACTGAATGGTAGGTTTAATAAACAGTAATAATAACTAATTATTTAATATTATTTAATTGGGTTTGTGCATACCAATATTATTACTAAAGACGACCTTCTAAGTCCTCTAAGAAAGCTTGCTTCGTGTTTTTAGCTTAAAAATCAGAGATATTTGAGAATCGCCTGAGATAGTTCCCAAACACTTGTGAGTCAGGTATGTCGACAATCTAATTTCGACAAGATTTCAGTGATAGTCTACCGTGATTGGTTCAAACTGACAAGGGCTGTGAGTAGGATCGATCAATATTAGTAGCGTGTCTGCCTCATACCCAAGAGGTCTCGAGTTCGAACCTCACTTAGGGTTAGTTATCCGGATAAGGTTTTTATTCCCGGAGTTTTCCCTTATCCTGAAAAGATGAATGTCAGGTAACTTTAAGCTCTTTGGTCTACGGGCTCATTTGGGCATCATTTCATCCATATCATTCATTCATCGTCCGATATGATCTAACCGGTTAAAGGACGTCAAACTAAAAACCATATATATATATATATATATATATATATATATATACAGGGCAACTCACCTAAATCTTGCACCGCAAATATTTCGAAAATGGAAGGTGCTATTGATGTATAGTTTTCACAGCATTGATTGGTAGTCAGGGGCTCGTACATTTAGCCTATAAATAGATTTTAATAATACTGAGAAAGCGTATTTTTTGAGCAAACATACAAATTTTTTAAATGGAACAATGCCTAGTTACATCAACAGGATAAAGGTAGGGTAAATTAGAATGTCAATGGTCTTTGTTGTAGAATTCTAGTGCAAGTGGTTTACGAGAAATCGTATTTAGAAAAGTTTCCACCCGACAATTCTTTGTCCCATTCAACCTGTTTGGTTGCTAGGTACGATGTTGTTATGTTTGTTTGCATTGTGTTTTCTGTTCATTGATTACATTGCGACTTTCTGGTCAGTTAGTTTGTGACAGTTCAAGCAGTAAGTCGTGAGTGGAAGATGGGGTTTACTAATGCAGGAAAAGCCGATATGCTCATGGTGTATGGAGAGTGTAGGAATAATGCAGTTCCTTCCTGTACGGTGTATGCAGAAACGTATCCCAATAGACGTCAACCATCTGGGCAATTATTTATCAACCTCTTCAACCAATTACGTAAAAGTGGTACTGTAACAGCTAGAAAACGTAACAGAAACAAGTGACTGGAGAAGAGGCAGAAATTAATGTTTTGGCTGCCGTTGTAATAGATCCGCAAAAAATTAGTTCCCGCACAATTGCACGTGGAAGTGGCCTAAGTCAGGCAAGTGTACTGCGCATTCTCTATCGACATAGGTTCCATCCTATCACATCTCTCCCCATCAAGAGCTGCATGGAAACGATTTTGAGAATCGTATTAACTTTTGTACATGTGCATTAAGACATGATACTCCAGATTCCTTATGCATCTTGTTTACTGATGAGGCAACATTTACTAATCATGGCCAGGTAAACCGCAGAAACATGCACTATTGGTATGTTGACAATCCCCGTTAGCTTCGTCAGGTGGAACGTCAGCGTCTATGGAGTTTAAACGTGTGGTGTGGGATAGTGAACAATCAGCTCATAGGCCCTTTGTTCATAGAAGGAACAATGAACTCGCACAAGTATCGCAGCTTCCTGACAGACCATCTGCCACAGATGCTAGAATGCGTTCCTTTGCAGACTAGGAGGAACCTGTGGTACCAACATAATGGCTGTCCAGCCCATAGTCCACGAAGTACTACAGCTTGTCTTTAACGGATTATTTCCAAATTGTTGGATTGGACGAAGAGGAACTGTAACTTGGCCGGCCCGTTCACCGGATCTGACCCCTTTAGACTTTTTTTCTGTGGGGAAGGCTGAAAGACACTGTCTACAAGGATGTATCTACTGCACCAGACGATATGAAACGACGTATTACTGCTGCCTGCTCTGAAATTTCCGCTGAAATGTTAGAACGTGTGCAGCAGTCTTTCTATAGCAGATTGGAAGCGTGTATTGAAGCTGCCGGTGGTCATTTTGAACACAACATTTGAAGGGCTATGTTCTCTTTACTTGTAAGAATCCACAGAAGTATTGTAATTCCCTTTTGTTTTTCTTTAGTTTGTGCTACCACAGGTTGTACAAGTGTCGGTGCGTAAACGTTTCAAAATAAGATTTCTCATAAACCACTTGCACTAGAATCTTGCAACAAACTCCATTGACATAATTTACCCTACCTTTATTCCGTTGATGTAACTAGGCATTGTTCCATTTAAAAAAATGTATGATTGCTCAAAAAATACACTTTCTCAGTATTATTAAAATATGTTTATAGGCTAAATGTACGAGCCCCTGACTACCAATCAATGCTGTGAAAACTGCACATCAATAGCACTTTCCATTTCTGAAATATTTGCGGTGCAAGCTTAGGTGATTCAACCTGTACATATAGGGTAGTTAAATTATGTTCGAACACACTCGCGGCCTCTCTCTACTGCGCGAGACAGTCGGCAGTCGCCGGGGAAATTACGCCGGCAGAGGCGGACTAAAATGCTTACCTTATAATAGATGCTGGAAATGTTGATCTTCTGCTCACAAAAGGGCGCTAATGACCTAGAAGTTGAGCGCCCTTAAACAAAACCAACCAACATTCTGTTCTAAAACAGGCAGCATATCTTGTGTAAATATTCTCGCTCACTCTCCGAAGCTCAGCAGCAGGAATTCTTGTGATTGGTGCCGCTTTGGAGTGTTCGCCTCGAAAATCCCTGAAAAAACTAGCGCAGGAAGCAGGTGTATCTCGATCTTCTGTGAGAAATGCTACACGTCTGTTGAAACTGAAGCCCTATCGCTACACACGAGTGCAAGCGTTAAAAACAAATGATCCCGCTAAACGTGTTAATTATTGTAACTGGCTTTTCCAATCCGTAGAAAGGGGTTTCATTGACCCACAGCTTTTGTTTTTCACTGATGAATCTTGGTTTCATCTAAGCGGACGTGTGAATACTCACAACAGTCGATACTGGGCTTCAGAAAAAAAACCTGTGCTACTGGATGAAATGCCTCATTATGATCAGAAAATTGGAGTGTGGTGTGCGATATGTGCTAGAAGAATAATAGGGCCCACATTCTTTGATGAAACAATAAATGCAGAGCGATATCAGAGGTTAATTCTGAGGCCATTTTGCAATCGCTTGACAGAAGAAGAGAAATCGTATGGTTGGTTCCAGCAAGATTCTGCAACAGCACATACAGCTGCCGAATCATTACATGCAATAAGAGAGGTGTTTGATGACAGAATAATTAGTGCTAATTTATGGCTCCCTCATTCTCCTGGCCTAACGAGTTGTGATTTTTATTTGTGGGGTTCTTTAAAAGACAAAGTGTATTGCTCCAATCCTCGCACACTACAGGAACTTAGAGAAAACATTGTGCAAGGGATCACAAGAATTCCTGCTGCTGAGCTTCGGAGAGTGAGCGAGAATATTTACATGAGATATGCTGCCTGTTTGAGAGCAGAAGGTCAACATTTCCAGCATCTATTATAAGGTAAGGATTTAGTTCGCCTCTGCCGGCGTAATGTCCCCGGCGACTGCCGTCTGTCTCGCGCAGTAGAGAGAGGCCGCGAGTGGGTTGGAATATAATTTAACTTCCCTATATATTGAATGCTTGGCCCATAAGTAAATAGTCATAAGTTAATACCACGGGCAAGTTCGATGTTGTGTTGCCAGAGCGTAATGCGAAGGCGACTATCTGACTATTATCAATTTCTCAAGTGGCATTTTCTAAGATACTTTTTGAAATTTATGTTTAATAAACAACAGTCACAAAATGGAAGAATATAGGTATTTTGTATAATACTATTTAATTGTGTTTATTACATACCAATATCATAACGTAGGACTGTGTTCTATTTTCTTTAAGAACATTTTCTTCTTTTCTTTAGGGAACAAAGCAGAAGCAATTGCTTATCAGCAGCGGTCGTTTCCTAAACAATTGCGAATCTGATGCTAGAATCTCATTTGAACAAGATTTCAGTAAAGTCCATCGTGTTGGGTTTAAATTGAGGCAGGCTGTGAACTGGATTGGTCAATATGGAATTCCTGGACTATGAAGTAGATAAAAAGTCATACGCAGGCATTGACATGTCTGAGCATTATAGCCAAGACGAAAAAAAAGAAGAAAAAGAAAACTGATACTGGAGAGTGACGCAGTGATGTCGCAGATTACAAACCACCACGATCCCTCGTACAGTCTGTTGGTGTTTACAGGCAGCATTCACTAGATCCTGTTTACCTGCCCGTCAGTGGCTCATGACCTTCGTTGTTTACATTATTTGTACTCACATAATGGTCTGTTCAAAAAATTCCGGAACATTCGT
This sequence comes from Deroplatys truncata, assembly GCA_030765065.1. Taxonomy (NCBI): domain Eukaryota; kingdom Metazoa; phylum Arthropoda; class Insecta; order Mantodea; family Mantidae; genus Deroplatys; species Deroplatys truncata. Next base: position 536,472,708 of record CM060990.1, read on the forward strand.
AATTTCGCGCCAATGGAGTGTTGGAGCGAAATTCGGTTAACATCCCTGCACACGCCTGTGTTTAATGTGTAACTACCGGAAGTTTCATTATTCTATATCTGTTAGTTATTGTTCAGTGCTGTATTGAGCAGAACGTTGTGTCGCACAGTTTGCGAATTTCGAGATGGCAGAGTTAGAGGAGCAACGCGTCTGCATTAAATTTTGCGTGAAACTCAAGAAAACCTTTACAGAGACACATTAAATGATACAGAAATTCTACGGTGATGAGTGCTTAAGCTGTACTCAGTGTTACGAATGGTTCACGCGGCTTAAAATAGCCGGATGGAAGTTAAAGATGCCCCTCGTTTAGGACGCCTTTCGACGTCTACCGACGACGCTCATGTCAGGAACGTCAACGAAATTGTGCGTGCCAATCGAAGACTTACTGTCTGAGCGATTGCAGAAGAATGTAACATTTCAGTTGGATCATGTCATGAAATGCTGACACAGCATCTTGGAATGCATCGTATTGCCGCCAAGTTCGTTCCACGGCTCATGAGTCAAGACCAGAAAGACCATCGCCTCGCAATCTGTAAAGAGCTTTTGGATCACGCAAAGGAGAAAGAGATGTTCCTTAAGAGAATCATAACTAGTGATGAGACGTGGGTCTATGATTATGATGTTGAGACCAAGGTTCAATCTTCACAAGGGTCGCGAAAGGTTCTCCAAGACCAAAAAAGTTCGTCAGGTCAGGTCAAATGTCAAAGCCATGCTGATAGTTTTCTTTGACTATGAAGGATTAGTTCATAAATTCGTGCCACAGGGACAAACTGTTAATCGATGGTACTATCGGGACGTGTTGAGACGCCAGCGAGAAAATGTGCGAAGGAAACGGCCTGAAATGTGGCGAGACAATTCATGACTCTTGCGTCACGATAACGCACCCGCACATTCGTCCCTGTTGGTGCGTGACTATTGCACAAAAACAATATTACTGTGCTGACTCATCCTCCGTACTCTCCAGACCTGGCCCCTGTGGACTTTTTTATTTCCAAAGTTGAAAACCCCGTTGAAAGGACGAAGGTTTGCAACGATAGACGAGATAAAAGAAAATTCGCAGACGGGGCTTCGCGCGATCCAGAAAGAGATGTACAAAGACTGCTTCCGTAAGTGAAAACGGCGTTGGGAGCGGTGTATCAATTGCGGAGGAGAGTATTTCGAAGGAGATCATGCACAATAAGTAAACGGTAAGCGTAAAAAAATGTTGATGAGAAAGTTCCGGAATTTTTTGAACGGACCTCTTATAACTATTTCTATGCCTGGTCATATGTTATACCACGAGTGAGTTCGATATTGCGATAGTTGTCCGAGCGCGTAGCGCGAAGTCACTCACGAGAGGTTATGAGACAATTGGTAGAATCGCGAGTGCGAAGCACGAGCGAATTTATCTGGGGTAACTCTTAGTCTTGAATGGGATTTATTAAGACTGTTCTATGAATAAAATGTAACAGACTATACAAATAATTAATCCTTAACTACTGTGTTGTTTAAAATCAATTGAGCACTGTGTCAGCTGTTAGATCACAACAAACCTACTAAACGAATGAACAATTGAATGTGCTAGCGAATACTAAAAATGCTACCAACGAAGCGGGACGGCTCAGGCGGCAACGTCTGTGCCCCGCATTCGGGAGGTACCAGGTTCGATCCCTGGCAACTGCCCATTCTGACCCATGGATTTTTCGGGTTTTTCCCGGGTCGTCAGGCGAATGCTGGTGTGACTTCTTTCATCCCCCAAATTTCCTGTCCCTCTATTTCGTTCCATTGATTATTTCATTAATCCTTCATCCCCTTTAGTCTGTTTCGGGATTGTAAGTGTTGGCGGTGGTGTTTCGGTTCAACATGGCAGGGAAAAAGAAAGCTGTCAGTGAACTTTGTGTGTCCCTCGGAATTCGGCTGGTTTCCGGGTATAAGGACGGTCTCTTGGTGCGGCGTTGGACCCTGTGTGGGGCGGGGTCCCCGGTCTGCCTGTCCAACTGCCGGGTCGTCTCAATCTGGAAACTGTAGGGATCCTGTCATTGCTGTGCCACCATTCTTGGTACCGACCATCCGGTGTCTCCCTGCACCTCATCCCTCCCTCCCGGGAGCGTCCCATCCTGGGGCGTCGGTGCAATATCCTCATTCCTGGATCGGTGTCGAATTCCCTCCACTTTACAATCCAGTCCATTCCAATGCTACCAACTATGGGATTTAGAAATAGTCAACCTCAAAATAAATTAGAAACAGAGCGCAATAAAGACAATATTTTTCAAGAAGATAATTTATTTGGAAATTGACAGTATTTGAATGTGCACTGATTAAAAACACAATTGCAAGACGTAGCATATTAATCAACCATTCTGATACTGTTACGGTTCAGAACGAGCTGAGGATATTGCAAGGTGAACGACCACGGTTGGTCCATATCTCGGGCAGTGCTAAACGTTATTGGTTGGATTGGTTAGTATTGAAATCTTGGACCATGAAGTAAATAATCATAAGTAGTACTACAAATGAGTTCCATACTGTCAATAGTTGCCCGAGCGCGTAGTGCGAAGGCAATTATCGGGCTAATATCGATCTCACGTGCCGTATTTGCTAAGACTATTCTCGACTTTATATATTATTTCATTTAGTTTATTGCATACAAATATCATAATGTAGCACGGTCTTCAATGTTCTTAGAAGTTTTGTTCGTTTGTTTAGCTTCAGACCAGAAACAATAATTGCGAATCACCTGCGACAGTCTCGTTTCGACAAGATTTCATTCATCTTGTAACGTGCTTGGTTCAAACTGACACGGGCGGTTAATTGTATTGGTCAGTATTGAAAGCTTGGTCCACGAAGTAAATAGTCTTAAGCAGTGGCGGCAGCTGGTCCCAAAAGTAGGGTGGGCCATTGAACAGTGTTGGCAACATCCCCCTCCTCAAATAACTGATTGATACCGATTTGGTCTATTTAAAATATACTATAAGAAATTAGTCATTAATAACTACAAGTATTTAGTTAATTCATTAATTATTTAATTTACACAGGCACGCGAAACTTCGCATACATACTACAGTAACCCGCCGAAATTCCAGTTTTATTTACATAACTAAACTTATGTCAGTTTCACGGCGTTATGTCTGTTCAAAATCCGAATGTTTACAAACAATACAGTGTCATATGTTACAAGTCCAAGAAATACCTTTCAGTTTTCAAATAAACTGAATTTCAGAGAGCGAACAGTACAAATAGTATTATAAATTTTTGCTTCATTATTTAATTAAAACTGTACCGATGTAAACCTATATTTTATTTTACCGAGAGCCTTTTAGTGTTTTCAAAATTAATTTTTATCAAAAATTAATTGTTTATACGCTATTTGATTCATCTTACTAAAAGTAATATGTAAAAGTTTGGATGCGTTAGCCTAAAATGTTGGCTGTATGAAAATTGATAGAGAGCTTTCATTTTCTCTATATTTTAGGATCCATTCAAAGTCATGCCACTCTTGAAAAGGGCGTAAAATGTTTTCGCTGACGGAAAAGGAAATGTTGAAAAGCAGGTATAAAATTAGTGGCGGCCGGCGGCCCCAAACGAAGGGTGGGCAGTGAAGAGTGTTGGCAAATTCCCAGGCTGAAATAACTGATCTATGCATCTAAATTTGGGCTATTGAATAATATACTGTAAGACATTACAGTCATTAATAATTATAAGTATCGAACTAGTTAATTAATTTACACAGTTTAAACCTGACTTCTAAGCACCTTTATAATATCTTTACTCGTATTTAGTTTTAATTACATTAGAATGATCTCTTTTCTACGAGTAAAAAATGTGAAATAGATATTCTCATGCAAATTTGATTAATAGCAGTGCTCACTCATTTCTTGTAGAATATATAACCTGCCCTTCTGTTCTTAGCACTAGCGAAATTCTCAGTTACTTTCTGGTTGAATTGCTCCATATTGCTGAGATACCTACTCCTTGTGCACTGACAGAACAGCCAACACGTTCAGTCTGTCTTGGCCCATTGAATTTCGCAGATAAGTTTTTTCACGATTCAATGTGCTAAAACAGCGTTTCGACTCGGCAGTTGCCGCTGGAGCTCTAAAAACAATTTCCACTAATTGGTATTGCTCAGAAAACCTTTCTGTCAAATTATTGTCACCTATAAATGGCAAAATTCCACTTATTATTGAAGCTTCACGCACAGTTTCATTTCCATAGACTGCAGATAACTCACTTTTAAGTTTTTATTTATTTGGCCTCAGGTAGCTTGTGATACTTTTGAAATGGAAAAGAGGAAAACACTCTCTGTATGTTAGGAATTTCTTTGGATCAATAATTGAAAACACAGATAGCACCTAATTGTGTTGAAACCTATCCTTTACTGTGTCAAAATTACTTCACAGATTTATTAGCATCTATTTCCACCGCAATTTAGTTTTGAGATGTTCTGGATTTGTTTTCATGTTGGATCAGCTGTCAAATCATCATTGCCGCTGGTGAATGACAGTATACGTTGTTTTTCAGTGCCTTCATGGTTGGCTGGAAACTCTCCAGCGCTTTAGCACTATTAACGGCATTCTTTGCCTCAACTGAAAAACGTTGTAGAGTATATCAACGTGATAAAAACAGAAACAAAGAAAGAGAGGAAAAATACAAAGTTTTCGTCCTCCAGTAGTTTCTGGAAACCGTAAAGCTTCCCCCACTGTCTTGTCATCCTAATGTTCTTCCGTTTGCATCCTCTCGAAGCACTGAAGTAGTTCGTCTATATTTTCATGCGCAAAATTAATTATCCTGGAACTGAAATTCCATCTTGTGTCACATGATGATGGTCGTTGTCCCTTACACATCCCTCTTATGAGATTACTGTGTTTGAATTATGGCGTAAAAATGCACTTATGTCATTAATATTTGCAAAAAAATTCTAACTCTTTTAATTGTTGAGCAAACACTTTTGAGGAACAAATTGAATTGATGCGCATAGCGATGCACACATATGGCATTAAGAAATTTCTCCTTCATCAAAACTTGCATTCCACCGCGACAGCCTCTCATTACAGCAGCGCCATCGTAACTTTGCTCTATAAGCTTGTTTTCTAAATTTAATTCCTCTGATTCATTTGTCAGTGCACATGCTAAGCCGTCCGTAGTCAAATTAGAAATAGCAATGTATTTTATGAACCTTTCTACAGGCTTACCCTCACTGATGTATGGTAATAGCATGAAAAAATGCTACGAACATGTAAAATTAAATTGATTTCTATTTATGGACGCTCTTTAACTACTATGGTCCTTAGCGTCCCATTCTATATTGGGCGTGAAAGATCGGTAATTTTGCTCAGAGGCCTCTTTATCAGGCTTGAGGTTCTTTTACGTGCCGTAAATCTACGACACGGGACCACCGGCTTTACTTCCCTTCCGAAGGAAGACATGCTAACGATTTTTACGCCCGCCGTCGGGTTTGAACCCGCGACCTTGGGAACTAGAAGCTAGCACGGTACCACTAGTCCACGGAGGACGACACGCGAACATATAACATCTGTCATTTCATCGGCATATACAGCAACGAAACATCTGTCGTTTCATCCGCATATACAGCAACGAAACCTGCCTTCTCAATTTATTTTCTAATTTCGTCCCTTTAAACAAAATACATTGCATCTAATGGTTCATTTTGGATTGTTTTAGATGTATTCTTTGCCACAGTGACGCCTTTCAAGTGACTCTCTAACACACTGTCTGATTTCGCTATATATAAGCAATTAAATTCAGAAAAACACCTGTATTGAAAGAATGCTCGGTTTCGTCATGTCTCTCCTTTATTTACTGACGGGATTTAGAAGTCCCGCTAGATGTTGCGTGAAATTATTTCACTCAACAATGCTTTAGAACTGAAGGGACACACAGGTCCTATTCAAGACAGTTTGTGCTTCCAGCGTTAGATGTTAGCACTGTCGGGATGTCTCATGGAGTCGCGTTCATTGGCCAGGAATGTGAACATCAGTTTGGTTTTCGCCATGGGCACTCCACAACCCTGCAGTTACTGCGACTGGCCGAGAAGGCCTCCCTGGGCTTCCAGGAGAACTTCAAGACCATAGCAGTGCTGCTGGACGTAGAGAAGGCCTTTGCCACGACGTGGCACCAAGGCCTTTTGTACAAACTCAAGGAGTCAGATATCCCTCCCGCCTATCTCGCCCTGATAAGCAGTTTCCTCCGGGATCGCACATTCAGGGTGAGAGTGGAGGGGAAGGTTTCCTTAGTCCGTCCCATAGCCGCTGGAGTCCCGGAAGGCAGTGTACTGTCCCCGCTTCTCTTCGCGGCCTACATGTCGGACTTCCCCACGGAACCCAGGACTGTTACGTGCCAATATGCCGACGACGTCCTCATAATGGCACAGAACAAGAATGCCCGATTCTGTTTCCCTCCACTACAGCGACAGCTCCGAGCCATTGGCAGGTGGAGCGAAAAGTGGAGGATGGCCATCAGCCCGGGGAAGAGCTCTGCGCTTCTCCTGGCGAAGGTCCGTCGGTGGCGGCCCGAGCGGCCTCTGAGGTTGCGGCGGAGGAGAATCCCCTGGGTTACCTCAGCCAAATACCTCGGAGTCACGCTCGACCGCGGCCTCACTTTCGCGCCACATGTCAGGGCAAAGGTCGGCCTCGGCCACTCCGCGCTGAGGCAGCTGTACCCTGTATTCCGCTCCACAATGCCCATACGCCTCAAACTACGCCTATATCAGGCGATTATCCCGCCCCTAATTCTGTACGGCTGCGAGGTCTGGGGATCGGCGGCAGCGACCACCATCCGCAGACTGCAAACCGTTCAGAACAGGGCGCTTCGGATGATCTATGATACCGGGCGAAGATTCCCATCACATATCCTACATACCCATTCCGGTCTCCCATACATCGTGGACGTGGTGCGGGAGAGAACCCGCACCATGTACACGAAACTCGCCTACCATACCAACCAGCTGGTTAACTCTTTGGGCCGCTATGACCACAAGGCGCCGCGGCGGAGGAAGAGCTACCGGTTGCCGAAAGACGGCTTGGTCCCCCGAGGCTGAGGTCTGCCAATCCCTCACTTCACAAACTTCCCCAAGTTAAGCAGCATTGGGCCCGGTCGCTAGCTGGATGAGTGACCATTTAGCAACGATCCGCCCTGCCGCCAACTTGAGTACCCCCATCCCATTACCTACATTCCCATCGTGCTTTGCTGCCATGCCGGCCTGCTTAACTTGACGACCACACAAGCGGTCGCCCAAGTTAAGCAGCATTGGGCTTGGTCACCACGTGGTCGCTAGTCCGCCCATGAGGGGACACCGAGACCCAGCCAATGGTAGCGCAGCAAGCTAAACTCCGCCCAAGACAGACAAAAATCAAAAGCTTGTGTACATTCTTTTTATCCTTCTATATCGCACAGGTAAAGCCGCATACGCGGCTAGGTACTGTGGCGATTATATTCCGCCCAGGTGAACCTGGGCGACCTGTTCTCGATTGCTGGATTGCTGGCTGCTGGACATGGCAAACAATATCGTGTAGTTTGTTAGAGAAAACCAACGTGTATCTGTGAAGTGAGGTAAGGGATAATATTTATTCAGTAACTTTTATAATTACTAACCTTAATTTTGATGGAACATCAGTGCTTCATCCTTTTAATATTTAATTATAATGTATAATATGTTTGAGACTTTGGAGTCCCGTCAGAACCATAGCAGCGGCAATGCAATTTGAGGTTAGATTGTCTTTTAGCTGTTTTTCTTGATTGTTTATAACCTTTCCTGATATAAGAATCATTTATAAATAAAAAATACAATTGCTGAGGAGAATAGCGAATTTTAATTTCTAAAACAGTAAAAATTGCACGTGACCTGTAAAAATTTAGGGAATTTAGTACAATTTTATTTTTTTTCAGACTATGGCTACTATTACAGAAGTGGTCTTACAGATGAAGAAATTCTTGCTGAATTAGAAAATTTTCCAGATGTTATTGACACACCATTTGAATGGAGCGATGACAGTGACAATGAAATGATAAGCAGTATCCCGAAGAATAGTAAAACAAAAACTGTTGAGGTATACGCTAATAGTTCACAAGATGTTCCAGGACCTGCAATCAACGAAAATGAAGAAGAGGAAGGAAATGAGGAAAAAAGTAATTTTCAGCCTTTATCTGTTTTTGCTACTCAGTGGAAGAAAATAGATCATTCCACAACCATACCCGTTTTACTCTAAATTCAGGAATAGTTTTAGAGCACTTTGTGGACTGCGATACATAGTGGACTTTTTTCTGCGTTATTTTGACAGTGATGTTGGGGGAAAATCTTGTATTTCAAAGCAACTTATATTCCCAACAGAAAAAGAGAAGCATACCAGTAATAACCTCTAATGATATATATGCTCTCCTTGGCCTACAGTTTCTTTTTGGATACCACCGTCTGCCAAGAATCAGAGATTACTGGTCTTGTGATCCAGATTTAGGAGTACCATTAGTGAAGAATACAATGACACGTGATAGATATTTCCAAATTCTTGCTAATCTTCACGTAAATGATAATCATGTAATGCCATCCAACAACTCTGATAAATTGCATAAGCTGCGGCCACTGATATCCAGTTTGAACAAGAATTTCATGAGACTCAAAGATCCAGCTCGAGTGCAGTGCATTGATGAAAGTATGGTGTTGTTCAAACGTAGATTTTCAATCAAGCAATAGTTTCCTATGAAGCCTATCAAAAGAGGATATAAACTGTGATGCAGATCAGATATGTCTGGATATATTTATGAATTTGAAATATATCAAGGAAAGCACTACAATAATAATTCAACTACCACTCCCAAAATTAATAATATTGGTTTAGGGCGTTCTATATTATTGAATTCCACAAAATATTTAGAAGGAAAAGACCATATTGTTATGATGAATAACCATTTTTCCTCTCCTAAGCTTTTTGAGCAACTGAAAGATGTACGCATTTGTGCCTGTAGTACTGTACAATCAAACCGTGAAGGACTTCCAAAGCTTGCAGGAGACAAGAGCCTAAAGAGGGGGCAGTTTGATTTCAGATTCTTAGATAAGACCTATTGTTTCTCAAGTGGATGGACAATCGTGCAGTTCACTTTCTCTCAAATTATCGTGGTAATGAAACATGCAATATATCAAGAACCCAGAAAGATGGAACAAGATTGAAGTGGATGACAATTGTACAAGGTTATAATGAGCACACTGGTGAAGCTGACATGTTGAGGTCTCTTTATGAAATAGATAAAAAGTCAAAGAAGTACTGGTATAGACTGTTTTATGCAATGGTGGAAATGACCCTCGTAAATTCATACATTGCGTACTGCGATGTAAAAGAAAGACTTTTCCTGATCGATTTCAAACGTAGAACTATACTTGGTTTACTCACACTTGGAAAGTCAATGTCCAAAAATACGGGGAAGGCCCAAAAATGATCAGACTTCTCCTCTGTCACCTCCAAAGAGAAGAAGGACATGTTCAGTACCAAAAGATGTTTGTTTCCAAAATACAGGATCATACTGACCAATATTTGTGAACTCAGGAGGCAGATGTGAGCTTTGTTCATCCAGAAAAGTCGAATCTAGACCTCATTCAAAGTGTTGTGTGTGTAACTTCTTTCTGTGCGTTAATGAAAAAAAGAACTACTTTTATGAATATCATCAGAAGCAATGATTATGACTGTTTTGGCACTTTTGAGCCCCTTATTGCAATTCATCTCTATGATCCTGTCGGGACTTATAAGTCCTCTGAATTGTTTTTTGTATTTAATTACCGTTACACAACACTAATAAAATAATTAGCCATTTCTTCAATAATTGTTCATTAACTATGAAAATAAAAATTCTCAATCCTCATTTTAAACTTTTTAAAAATACAGTAAATAAAGGGTTAAAGCTAATTCATGAATCCCACATATCTACAAAATATATATAATTATGTTTAACACGTGTAGATTCTTATCTACAAGTTCATTGTGTCTTTTTACAGCAATTCTATGTCTTTCATTAATTTCAGAAAGAATATTTGCTTTCCGTAGTATTTTAAATTTTACTGCATTATTAATGTGTTTCACACTACATTCATGTGTTTTTACTATTTTCTCTGAGAAATGTTTCAAATCGGAATATCCTTTTTTGGACCAGTTTGATTCGCCACCGAATAATAAACAAAAAAAAAACTAACATTTTCTGCTTTCCCACGCTGTCTCCCATGCTATTTTTTGAACCACAGGAACGAAAGCTTTCTTAATTTTGTTCCATCTTGTTTAAGCTCTATGACTTTTGATTGGTGAACTCCACTTTTTCACTTCCAGCTTCTCACTTAAACCTAGACACGAGAAGGAAGTCTTTAACAATACATTCACTTTATTCACTAATCACATATATTCGGGGGAATATATTACTCTGCTTGCAGCTTGAACAGCATCATACACCAGCGAACCGTGAAGTGTGAATGTGAAACCAAATCTGCTACCTGCTGGTGACTGAGAGTAAACTGTAAATAATAATCCTAAGGGATGAGTAGGGGAGTGTCTCTTCAATTAGGTTGATGACCTTAGAAATGCAAAACACAATATTTTTCAGCTAAATGCAACAGGCGCAAAGTTTTTTTTCCCTTGAAATATTGGCTAAACGGTCCAAGAAATATGAAAATTGAGCACAAGGCTGATTTACAGTATGATGCGAAAATTTTTTTTATATTCAGACTCATTTAAGGATAAGGGGCTAGATGAAGACCTTTCTTGTGTCGTTGAATAAATGGAGCTTGCGTTCAAAACAAGAGAAGTCCACCATTGAAGAAAAATGAGTTTATTATGTTTTCGGTACAATTTCACTGAATACTATTGATACTTGCAAGGATTTTTAATGAAATTGGAACAAGTGCAGGGAAAATTGTGCTTAGAATAAGGCTTTTCAGTCAAAATGAAACACGCCGAAATAAACTTAAAATAAAATTATCACATTCCTTTTCAGTCAATAGGAAAGAAGCCCCGTGTGTTTAGTTTTCATTATATAGTATTTCAATTAATATGAAACAAGCCCCTTCTACTATATTTTTCAACAACCAAATACTCCTATTGTGTAAATAACAGTGTAACATCTGGAAAGGGCTCTAGGAATGCATTGTTTGCCACTTCCATTCAACTAACCTCCTCTTCCCATAAGTTGGCACACGGTATGAGCCTTTACAGCCCTTTTGTTTTAATAATACTTCCTTGTAAAAACTTGTATGCAACATCAGTAAACTAAAACCTACCCTATATGGTTATTTCCTGCTAGACCCTGCTTCGAATATAAAGTGATTATGTTGGCATATTTCAACACTTTTACTTGTAGCACAAAATGCAAAACAAAAAAAAAAAGGAAGAAACTGTAGTGGGTACCAATAACTGCGTGTCAAGAAAATGACAGTCCTCAGGTTGTAAGATAGATGGAAAAAAGAATAAAAGATGAAGAATAAAAAGCTGTATTATTTCAAGGGATATGTAATTTATTAATAATACTGTTTAATAATACTAGACCAGCGTTATTTAATTCTAAAAAGCTGTGCACTTATATGGTAGCTTATAATTCTGTTATAAATTATTAATATAGATACATCTTATAGTAAAATATCGCTTGTTTGTTTATTATTAGGTGAGGAAATCCAGAAAATACAAAATTAGTGATATTTAAAAGGCCATCAGCTACAGTAGTCATTAATGCTGACATCACGAATAAGTGGAAAATGGTAACAAATTTGGAATATATTCCATTAGTGCATGCTAGTGCAGAAAAAAGAATGAGGTAAAGCTCAAACAGTTTTGTAACAGGGCGAGTCTTGTCTTGGTACACTCACTTCCATTTATGCCGTCACCGAAGCTTCGGGAGACATTTTATCCACCTGCGGGCGCGTACATAACAGGGAGGGGTTTGTTTGGAGGATTCTGCCTTTGTTGTTCGACCAAGCTTTGGGGTTTGTATTAATTGTAGTTCACGCCATGTATGCACTTATTTCGGAGGTGTATCGCGGAAGAATTGAATGATAATTAAAATTAGCATTAAGATTCCTAATAATATTAGTTTTTCGTTAAATTCATGGGTATGTGGGAACCCAATTCCATATGAAGAGATTACTAAGGCAATTCCATGCAGCATTCGCACAGTTGGAAGGCGGATAGACGCCTGACAAGCAGAAGGGGCTGAGGAACTTAAGGGTGACAGGAAAAGAAACGAGGGTCAAATAAAACCACGCCCTACGAAGATGGTGCTTTTGTAGCAGCAGTAAGAGACCAGCCTCTTCAGACCATACAAGATACCGTGGCACAGTTAAGACTGCAAGTAAGCGTTCAAACAGCATCCCGGAGGCTCAATTTAGTACACATTCATTCACAGATTGCTGCACGGAAGGAGTTCCTCACCACCCGTCATCGAGACCTTCACGTAGGATTCTCTGTAAAGAAGCTTACGAGCACTCGTGAAATATGGGAAACCATCATATGGATGGACGAAAAGTATTATTGTTCTGAACCTAATCACCAAATGAAGTGTTGGAGGCCTGGTTGTTCTCGAATGTTTCCGGAATTTCGACAAGTGACTAGAAAATCCGGACGCATCACATGTTCACTCTTGGGGAGGATTAACACAGCTGGAACTGTTGAGCTTGTGGAGACCACGGCCAACATGAACGTTCAGGAGTATGTGACCATCGTTAGGGATATTATCCGTAGTATGCAGACGGATTATCCTGCAGATGATGTGCCCGTTATTCGTATTGTGCAGGATAATAGTTCAGTGCATAACTCCTACGCGGTACGGAACCTCTTTGCCGAGCACCCCGATATTCTTGTTCTTGACTGGCTACCTAAGTCTATAGATCTCAACATAATCGAGAATGTGTTTGTCAGGATGGTTCAAGTTTGGAACCAGAGTAGGATAGATAGGAGGATTCGAGCACAGAAAATTGTGATATATGGGGAAAGATAGGGAAAACGAGGTGAAATTCTAGGGATAGAAGGTGGTGATACATAGGGAAATACGGAAAACGAGCAGAGATGCTAGGTAAACCAGGGGCAGAAGGATAGAAAATGCGTTTATATACCAGAAATAGGGGAGAACGAGGATAGTTGCTAAGGAGGCTAGGGGTAAAAGGTGCTAGACTTTGGTTCAGAGGACTAATTTAGCATTCATAGAAGACGAAGGAAAGGGAGTATGCGCGGAGAATGCGTTTGTATGGAATATATAGGTAAAACGAGGATAGGTGCTAGGGAGGCTAGGGCTGCTGCATGTACAATGTCCGCGTATTCTCTAGGATAGCATCATGCAACATTCAGAAGGCGAACGGATACCATGGTCTGGGTGCAGTACAGTATTCTGTATGTTTTCACAGGTAATTCAGGTAGTACCGTAGATATTTAGGGTAATTCAGGTAGTATCACAGGCAGGTAGTTTCTATAGTTTGGGTGCTGTATAGTACCGTATGATTTCACAGGTAGCTGATGGAGATATTTAGGGTAATTCAGGTAGTACCACAGGCAGGCAGATTTTATGGTTTGGCAGCATAGTTGCGTATAATTACACAGGTAGTTCAGGTAGTGCCGTAGGTATTTGGTAATTCTGGCAGTATCACAGGCAGAAATATTCCTAGATATTTAGAGTAATTCAGGTAATATCACAGGCGGACAGACTCCGTGGGTTGGGTGCAACATAGTTCCGTATGATTTCATCGGTAATTCAGGTAGTATCATAGTTATTTAGGGCAATCCAGGTAGTATCAGAGGTGTACGTGGAAATTTCGATCATCGATTTCTGTCACAGCTATTTAAAGTAATTTTGGGTGATTCAGGTAGTATCACAGGTATTAATTCATTTTATGAGGTAATTCAAATATCACGGGGTTTTATGGTAATTTAGAGATTAATTCAGTACTTTATAAAACTTTCTTATTCAATGTTACAGCACTGATATATACTTTTTTCTAAATCTTATAAGCTTCTATATGTTAAACAGTTAGCGTGTGAGACGGAGGGGGTTAAACATTGTATATGGTTACCGTGAGTGTATATCGAAGCAGTCTAAACTAACCCATCCACACGGTTGAGCAGATATTATAACGTTTTAGTCAGCATTATTGTTTTATATGGTTACATTTTTGTCTGAGTGTAGGAGCTCTCTCAGTTAATCATTAATTCATTAAATAAGGATTGTAAGGGTAGACGTCTCTTCCCTTTTAACTTAGCTTGAGACCAGCACTAAGATTTGCTCCTAATGCTGGAATTAACGCCTCCCCTTCCATCTTCTTATTCTAATTCTTCTTCTTCATTCACCAGGTGTCTGCTAGGTATATACGCAACACATGAGTAAACGTCCAGTTTTTGTAGTCTCATGGAGAAAATCTTCATGTTGAGATCCAGGTTACGTTCTCTTAAGCGCTGTTTGTAACACTATAACGTCATGTGCATATTTTGTTATTCCATCCTCGGCAATAACTTTGTTATCATCGTAAGGAGTCAACGTGATTTTATTCGGCTGCACTGTGGTAAGAGCATGCTCTCGTGACAGGATCAGATTCATAGGCGTTCTTATTATTTATTGGATTTTAAGACACTCGTTATAGCGGTCAGTGTAATATACTGCGTAATAGCACTACGTTTTATGCTTTTAATCATTTTATCATTGAGCCTTGGATATCTAGTGCATACATCTTAGGTCGTAGTCCGACAAAGCGCAGGGTGATTTTACCATCAGCCTCATCTTTAAATTTTCCCAGCACATTTTAGTTTTGAGTGGAGTGGCATATATGGTTGATAGGGTTATCAGCTGTGTGTATATGCTCAAGAAAACGTAGCTTGTCCTTGTAGACATTTTCAGTTGTCACCCGATAAACACACGAATCGGTCTCCATATACATAAGCTTCAGGTTTTCAGCTCCAGAATACGGCAACCACACATTATAATGATATTGATGCATTAATGTCCCAGAGATGTCCAATACACTCATTCCAATGTATATAGGCCTGTTGAATACGATCTGTCGGGATCCCATTAGCACAGCAGCTACTCGGCGCCAACGAAGAAGGTGATTGACAGTTACTAACCACGTGGCGGAAAGCTTTAAATGAATGGGAGGGGATGAATGCGTCACAGCGGTCGTCATAGCAACCATTAGAAGGACCAATTAGAACTAAGACGTTTCCATAGCAACGATAGACGCAAATGCCATGTTGCGATATCGTAACACGTGATTGGCATGACGTGCCGGGCGAGCGACCGTTGGAGTAAACATGAACTGCAGTCTTATCTTCTGCTGTCGCTGCAGTTATAAACAATGTCCTCCTTAAGCCCCAGCTTGCTTATGTTTTAATATCAGTTTAGAGATTGCCTGCGTACTGAAAAGTTATTTTGCATCATTCTATTTGTATGATAATTGTATTTTGTTACGTGCGTTTGAGTTCGTGTATTTGTGCGTGCGTGTGTTGTGTGAGCATTTATAATTGTGTTGACACGTTTAATGGATATTTAATAATTTCCAAAAATAGTGACAAATATAGCGCAGCCAAACGAAAAACTGGGCGAATAAAACTGTGGTAAAGGTATCCCAATTAAAGCATAGGCACGGGAAATAATATGCTCTGTGAGAGAATATTTCGAATAGGAGAATATAATTCAGTGGCTTGTTCTCCGCAATATACCGATGAAGGAGAAACTGAAGAAAAGTGAGCTACTGGAACTTGTGAAAGCAAACAAACCAAGGTTTCCAAGTTATGTAGTCGATGGCATTGCTGCAGAACATGGTCACAAAATACTTAGGCTTCCCTCTTATCATTGTCATTTTAACCCGGTTGAATTAATTTGGGCCGACATAAAGAGTTATGTTGGGCGAAACAATAAAGGTTTCACTGTGTCGTCAGTAATAAAGCTTACAGAAGTAAAAGTTGAAAACTGGAGAAAAAAAGCGGTGACTCATACAAAGGGCGTAATAAGTGCAGCTTGGGAAAATAAAGGAGTTTTGGAAGAAACTATAGAACAGCTTGTCATTTCCGTGGGGAATTCTAGCATCTCTTCAGATGATAATGATGATGACGACGGTGGCTGTGGTAACATTGTCTATCAAACGAGCAGCAGCAGCAGCAGCAAGAACAAGAACAGCAGTGATGCAAGCAATTCGGAAATCGGGCATTTTTTCCATTAGAATAAGCATCAATAT
Organism: Deroplatys truncata; assembly: GCA_030765065.1. Taxonomy (NCBI): domain Eukaryota; kingdom Metazoa; phylum Arthropoda; class Insecta; order Mantodea; family Mantidae; genus Deroplatys; species Deroplatys truncata. The sequence goes on from CM060990.1 coordinate 536,488,924, forward strand.
CTCACAGGCATGTCTCTTCTGTTAACGCAGATTTTTACACTGGTATATTGTTGCATTTTCTATCCTCTGCACGTAGATTCATTATTTTACAATTGTCTTCGTATACGAATATAAATAATACCCGCTCTATAATGCAGGCGCAACCCAGTCGCCTTCGACACAGTTCTAGCACGCTCTCCACATGGTCAGGATGAGCGGCAACGTCGCCTCTCTCTCTCTCTCTCCGTGAAATGTCAGTCATCTTCCTGATTGGCGCCGAGTATAGATTAGCATAATATATTGTCCTATCGATAAACGTAGGCTTGGCAATAAACTTTACTAGAGTCTTCTGGATTGTAATCAACCGTATATCCATACGATTACGCAGGTTCTCCATAGTCCTTCTAAGTATGGAATTGTGAGAGAGCTTATAGAGATACTACTCGAAATCATTTGCAGCCTGTTGTCGTAGTCTGTTGTTAAATTCCACATAATGTTTTAACCACTGAGACTATCGGAACTGTAGCACATGATGGGTTTTACACAAACGTAACCCTTGACTAAGAACTTGCTTCAAAGTTATGTAATGTGCAACATCCTTCTTCCAAGGTCCAAGGTTGAGCATTAGTTTCTTTGTAGACGACTCCTTGGGCTTCATACACTCAGGCAGGAAAGGTAAGTCATTGTGCAGATCGTGAAGTTCAGCAGGATACTCGATGCCAATTTCTAATATGTATTTATGAGGATCATCTTCTTGTGGTGTTTCTAAGTTGATATCCTCAGGAGAAACCCACCAAAATCCGCCATTAGGGAGGGCGTGGCACATTGCCCAACCATATTGGTTATTTGCATCCTCATAGGTGATAAACTGGGTTGGTGTTGAAGGATCAAACTTGTCCATGTAGGTGTTGTTTGCTTTGCCATATAGACGGGAGGTTTGACATAAACCCCCTCTTATACCGGATTTTACAGTGAGTAGTTGATGATAATCCAAGAGTAGCTGTAGCTGAATTCCAATTTACAGAAGCATGGTGTTCCAGGTAAGTCCTGGGGAGATGAAATAATGAGCAGGGTCGGCTTTGTGAGTTTTCAGGTTGTGATCTCTAAATGTCTGAAAGGTATCGCCTAGAAGCGGAATATCCGAGTTTAAGTACAGGTCGCTGTACTCGCCAAGATTTATCACATTAAACAGTCTCCATACATTTACGACGTGATTGTAGTTAGCATCACTAATTTCTTCTTCATTGAATCTCTTGTAAAAGGAGTATTTAGGAGGCAGGCAGGTTTCGTTCAAAACACCCCTTGAAGTAACGTAATCATAGGGAAATACTCCTTAACGAGTCATTGATTTCAACATGTCTTCTCCGAAGTAATTCATTGTTTCAGGACATGATGTTAGATTTTTCACTAGCTTTTCCAGGCTTGTACTGGGAACCTAAAGCTGTCCTCAAACCGAAGCTTTATATCTCCTGCATACTTGAAAAATAATATATAGCTTTCTTCAAAGCAAGGAATTACCTCGCTCGCTCACTCCTACATCCCAGCTTCTTAACGATAAAATGTTATTTTTAGCCACTAAGGTTATGCATGAAGACGGGAATACAAGACGGTGTTTTGCAGGACAAATTGCATTCATTACGAAGACTTCCTCGATGTTAACCGCTGATATGATCACGGTCGCGTACTTGAGGTTCTTTTCTGTAAAGGCTTTACCACAGAAGTAGCACAAGTCGAAATCCTTCTGCTGTTAATCTGCAAGTTTCAGAGGTTTGGCAGATTTCTATATATTATGAATTTCCGTTGCAAATATGTCAGGTATTCCATAAACTTCAAAACCGCAACATAAACACGTTATACATAAGTTTCCTTAGGAAGACCATTTTCCAGATGTTCAACAGATTAAGCAGGTTTCATTAAAACAGAAACGCATAGGTGTATGCTCCTGATAAGGCACTGTATAGGAAATTTCAGGATTAAGGATCCAAGTATGCCATACAGTGAGAATGCTTTCAAAATCCGCACAATTGACGTAAGTTAGTTTCAACATGCTTTCAAAAATGTTAAATTACGCTACGGAGTTCTCAACTACCCTTGCAATTTCATGTTGGTTATACATGGATGTATGTTCGTTTAGCTTTTCCAACCCACAACGTCCATATCGATAATCACAGTGTGTAATGCATTGTTTGGATGCATATACACGATCTTTATGCTTAGTTTTCTGACATTGAATAAGTTTTTCAAAATTCTTGATATGTACATATTGTTGTATTCCTTTGTTATCACTTAGCGTTAGCAGGCCGGATCAGTATCAACAACCTTTATTGGATACACTTCTTGCTTCTCATCCAGCCCGAAAAGGTTGGTAGATATCCCGTTTATCTTCTCCGACTTAGGTATCTGAACAAGTGTCGTACGGTATGAAACACAGCTGTAGTCATACTTATGTTGACGCTGCTGGTATTTACTGACGCTTTGTGCACCCTTCTCCGCGAATTTGGCTAGTACAAAATACATTAAACATTTCTCGTCCCTGTAGTTCTGGATATTTATACGAGCTTGTTTAGCTACAACAGATGGCGGTAGCGGTATGTAGCGCCTGTCTCGTAACGGGTTGTAGTTGTTGATACGAAGCTGAACTCCTTCTACAGCAAGCGAAGCCCAGTTGCTACCCTTAAGCTGCGACTCCTTCATTTCAGTAACCAATTTCTTGAATTTCTTTTCCAACATGAAGTCCAGATACGTTTCTAGAAACACCGCAAGATTCCGTGTTTTAAATGATTTATCGCAGGTTTCTCCAATACTGTTCACAATTCGACATTCAACCAGCAGATTAATTTTCACATCTTGTGAATACCTAATTCTTTGTGAACAACCGGTATTATTTTCTGTTTTGCATCCTGTAGATAAATATTCATATCCTTGGATGAATTACATCGTATGAAATACGATTTCAATCATCCTTCGAATGAAGTCTCATACTCCTTCATGTCACATTCTTGCATTGTTGATAATGACTGACACATAGTAGGCTCTAATCGACTTTTGTTTTCAAGGCGGCTTAATTCACACAGATATTCATGCCGCTGTCCCTTATAACCATAATTGATGACTGCGTTACAGTACTTGCACTTTAAGATGGGTTTACAAGTAATTTCATACCTTAACTTATGACAACTTTGAATGAATTTCTTTTCGCATTTGCAGCAAGCATATCCTCATGCACTAGGAATGATATCCCTATATGCAGAGCTATTCACCTTTTCTCTTGATGTAATAACGTATTATTCCTTCTTCAAGGAAATGTTGACATCTATATCTCGATAAGATTTTCGAAAGCCCAATAATCTTGGAAGGAACACGAAGTTGACCCTTCAAGACTAACTAACGTAACAAACCTCAGTGCCTGAAGGTACCCTGTTAATAGAGGAGGCACTAACCTTTCAGATCAATCATGCACTGAATTTAACATTAGAACGATGATTAAGCGACTAAGCTCTTATATTTCAATAGGTGTTTTTGCATGTGTTCGGGCGTATCCGTATGTATTCGTATATGTTCATGGGTTCGTGTGTGTTCGTGTGTCTTCATGCATGCCCACGCATTTTGGGAGGAGGCGGCGGTATGTGTTCATGTGCGTTGATGTATGCTCCTGTATGTGTTCATACGAGTTTGTGCATGCTGTCGAGTGTGTATGCATATATCCGTGTATATTGTCTATACGGTGTATGTACTTATGTGTGTGTTGGTACGTATATCTATGCTTGCCTATATGTAAATGTCTTTGTATGTGTATGTATATATCTTTGTAGGTGTGTGTGCGTGCGCGTGTTTGTTGTGTTCGCACGTGTTTGTGGGCTTGCCCGTATATAAATGTCTTTTTATATGTGTTTGTAGTTATGTGTCTGTGTGCGTGCGTGTGTGTATATGTGTTTCTATGTAAATGTTTTTGTATGTGAGTGTGTTTTTCTACATTAAAATATCCTTCTATGTATATGTATGTGCTTATGTAGGTGCGTGTGTGTGTGTCCGTGAGTGTATGTGTGCTTGCCCGTATGAAAATGTCTTTGTATTTGTTTTTGTAGGTGTGTGTATGTGTATGTGTGTGCGTTTTTGCGAGGGTTAGCTCAGAGAATGTGAGTTCAAATCCAGACGGGGCAAATAATTTGCATGGAATGCACATAAGTTTATCAATGTCATAATAAATCACCCTGCTCCACATTCAAGGAATGTAATAAGAATTATGGTCCATAAAGCTTGAATCGCATCATCCTTTCTTCACCAAACAATATAAAATTTATAAACTCTATTGTCGGAGATCATGTCCCAGAATGTGGAGGGAATCTCCCTCCCCTATCCTACATTCTAGAGAACGATACGCGACAATGGAGGGTTCACAAATCTTGTATTAATCAAATTTCGTTGGCTTTCACGACCGGTGTCAATATTAAATAAATCTTGTATTCTTTGGTGAACAAGAGAATGGCGTGATTCATGGGTACCCTAGGTATGCGGAACGCAATGGATGCGCCATGAATCACCTGTCATCTTTGTTCACCAAATATTACAAGATTTATGAACCCTCCTTTATCAGAATCGTTCCGGGAATGAAGAGTAGAGTGTGGTATGATTTTTGATAGGTTAATTGGATTAATGCGCATTTCATGCAAATTAGATTGCACCATCAGAGATTCAAACAAGCGTACGGTGCGGTGGCTGCACCATTTCTCCACTACTAACTTATGGGGTTTTTCCGCTAAGAGGTCCTCGACTGTCATAAAAAGGGTCGGTACTTAGGTACTTCCGGTTCATTAAATTTCTTCAGTAATGCGGTCTTTCTACCAGAGTTTTGAACAATAATAGCATACTACTGAAGGTTGCTACTATTGATGATCACTCTGACCATTAGTGCAATAACAACTTGTCTTCGATTTTAACAATGGGTATTAATATGAGTCATTCTAGCGAAAATATATGTTTTATTAAAAAAAGTTAACTCTATCACAAGTTTCTGTAAACTGAACGGAAAACTGAATAATTTTCTTAAAAAAGTGAGGGAGCGTTGACTAGGCAATATAAACTTTGGAAAGTGAGCTACTTTCTAAAGTTTAGAATGCAAAGTTTTCAATCCAAATGATTGAATGAATGCGTTGTTTTGAGTAGAAAACCTTATGTTTAAATTTCGAAGAGAAGGAGAGAGAAAGAGAGATATACAGAGAACTAGACAGAAATAGAGAGAGATAGTATGACTTGTTTATATCTCTGATATTCTTAAGAGGTGTGTATTCGATTATTTATCAACGTTTGTTTAGGTTGGCGAGCGATTGACAGAAGCGGCGGGTGAGTATGTCTTCTGAGGGCAGTCCATAAAAGTCTCCTATTGTAACAGAATAGCTTCTACCGTTTCAAAGGTTATTCATTTAAAATCACCCTCGAATTCATGTTAAAACTGCCTGCATTCAAAGTTGATGTGATATTCCGCATATAGCGGCAGCATAAGTGTACAATAATTCATTGGAATCCTTTCATGTAAAAAAGCCATCTTACATTCAGGATGTATCAGAAATGGCTTATGCTATAAAAACTTAACTGAAATAAAGTATGCGTTTTAAAGAGATGTACATTTTTGTGTTTAGTACGTCTATCGCTTAACGTTTGCCTGTTATACAAGATTATACAAAATTCCTTCCTAATAAAGAGGACTTCGCAATCTATAAAAACCGGCATATAATCATTTCGCCGGAATCAAATTACGTATAACGTAAACATTTAGGAAAAAGGCCATAGAACCTTGTAGCACGGGCATACTGTGGTGAGGACCTCGGTTCGTTTCCAGACTGAGAGGGAAAACATTTCTTAACGAGTTATTCCTTACCTTGTAGAATCGCGAATTATGTATGTGAGAATAATTAGTGTGTATCCTAAATTAATGTTAAGAACGAATTTCTGAAGTACCACATTCACACGACTTACTCTACCTCAGTCCTTATTACTGGATATATAAAGTCCTCTTACTAAAACTTATTTTTATATCTACATTTTAATCCAAATTAACATTTGTAGATATGGCCGTAATAAATATTTCGTTATAGATATAATGGGAGTGAAATTTTTGAAAAGCTTGGAACTTCTGACTGTGCTGACGATAAAAGGTTGACCTTTTGACAGTTGAATGCATACTCTTAAGGAATTCTATTCATCGCAGCATGATATACAAAAAAGACTGTTGGTTGACTGCATAGACATCTCTCGCTTGAGAGAATGCAGTAACTGTTTACGAAAAAAACGTTTTATAGCTTATTTTATTTTAATATGGAGTATTGTTTATCATTCTTTAAAATTAATGTTATATAAAAAGCCTTTTTTCTATATAGCTCACATTAATTCTGATAAAAGGCTTTGCAGCAACAGGTAAATTATGCATTTCGTTGTAGATACAATGAATAATATAGTGAGAAAACGTTCCTATGTAGTTGGCACTCTGAAAACTAAAAGGTCACGGGTTCCTTTATCTAGTAGGGTGATGGATAAATTTCTTTGCTGGGGTTCAATTTCTATCTCTCGCGACGGTACACTTATTCATGCGCGAATGGATTTATGTGCGTTTGAAATCAATGTTTAATAGAATTTCTGATGCACTCATATCACTTTCTCTATCCTGTATCGTTTATTAGTGGATATATAATTATTCTTAGGAAAGCTTATTTTTATATGTACTACATTTTAATTTAAATAAACCTATGAAGAAATAACTAAATTACACATTTCCTAATAGATGTGAAGAGAATGGTGATAAGTAGGTAGAGAAGGACAGATCTGGCGCACTAAAATGGTGATGCATGGGAGAGATAGGGAAAACGAGGTGAAATGCTAGGCTAGACTGGGTTACGGGACAGAAAAATGGTGATACTTGGGATAGATAGGCAATATGAGGGGATGTGCTAAGGAGGATAGGGCCTGACGGTGTTTGAGGTGGTTCTGAGAATTATTTAGGGTTCATTGGAGTTGGAGAAGGGGGTTAGGCACGTTCATTGTTGGGTATGTTGTACAATGTATCCGCTGTATGACGTATGTACGATGTATGTATAACGTACATACATTGAATGATAATTACTTCTAACCTAACCTGATACCAACCATTCTAGCAAAGCTAATTCAGCCCATCCTTCCATCGTCTATCCTAACCTAACATTAACCATACCCTCATCATCTATTCTATCCTACCATCGAATTCCCTAAACACGCACTAAACAATCTAACCTAGCCTAACCTAGACTATCCTCTCATCATCTGTTACATCCTGTCTTCACCTAAACTAGCTTAACCTAGACCTCCTTCCTCTTCATCTATTCGAACCCATCATCATCTAGCCTACATGATACCAACCATTCCAATCTAACCTAGACTATCCTAACATCGTCCAACCTAACCTTGGCCATCCGCTCAACATCTATTCTATCCCAAAATCGGATGCCTTAATCTAGCAGTGAACATCCTAACCTGGCCCAAGCTATCGCTAACCTAATGCCCTCAATCCTAACAAAGCTAACATAAGCTAGAAGAAGCCGTCTTACGGTCTAAATGGATTCCCTCTAATCGCATTTGAGGCTCTAGAATAAGTTATTTTCGGTTATTTTGCTACATTTCGGAGGCCTTTTTAGATATTGCATTTAATTTTACAGACCTTTAAGACATTGGAGCAGGTATTTTAGAGCATATTCGGAATACCGTGAAGACATTTTAGCCCTTTTTACGAAAATTTTGTACACTGGAGCGAAGTATTATCAGGCATTTTAACATAAGATCTTTCAGCCACTGGAGCAGTTGTTTCTGACGATTGACATAAGCATTTTAGGACCGGAGGCATTGCTTTTTCAGGCATTTCAAGATATTTTGAAGAGATTTTAGACATTGGAGTAAGTATTTTTAGGATATCGGTAGAGATTAGTAGGACATTTCAAAGATTTTGAAAGTATTTTCTGCCGCTTTAAAAGTATTTTTACACATTTTCCAAGCATTTGAACAATTTCGAGGATATTTTAGACACTGGAGCTGGATTGTCACCATTTTAGACAATTTCGAAGGAATTTTACCATGGGTGCAGCTATTTTCGAGTACTGGCATAAGATTTTAGCATATTTTGGAAGACTGGTACGAACATTGATGGTATTTTAGGCGATGGAGCGGGTTTTTTCAGGACGTTGGTCCAGAGTTTTTGGGACATTTCGAAGCATTTTGAAGGTACTGCATGCTGTATAAGGTATTTTTACATACTTTTCCAATCATTTCGAAGGTATTTTAGGCACTGAAGCGGATACTTTAGTATATATTGGGGTACTTTGAAGCTATTTCCTAGCACTTTACGCCCATTTTGCACACTTTGAAGACATTTTGAACGTAGGAACGGTATTTAGAGCAGTGGTAGAGGTATCTGGAACAACAAAACAAGTCTTTGGATTTATTGCAATTTTTTGATCGCTTTGAAACCTTTCTAATACATTGCAACATGAATTTCACACGGTTTACAGTAGCTTAAACCTGTTTAATATTCATTTACCAGGTTTTACAAGATTTGTAATGGTATCTTTAGAATTTTGCAACCTTTTTACAGTGTTTAAGGCATTTCCCACTAAATTTTGAATACATTATATGAATTTCTTGTACAGTCACAGTGCTTCTTGTATACGTTTATAGCCTTTATCTATGTCGCCTATAAACATGAATGGCGAGCTGATAGCATGTGAGGTGGAAGAGGGATGAACTGTGTACGGTTTGCAGTCTTATTGAAACATATCAACTATCCTAACCTAACCTGATCTAGACAACATCCTCACTAACCATTCTACCCCGTCATCGTCTAACGTAACCTCACACCGAACATCCTAACCTAATCTCTCCCAGCGTTATCGGCTCTAGAAAATCCTCCCATTATCTATTCTATCCTTCCATCGTCTAACATAACCAAATAGTAAGCAAACCCTAACAAAACGTCATTTAACGTAACCACAGAACGTAATAACATTAACCAAACGCAACCACAAAACGTAACAAAAAGTAACACAACATAACCACAAAACACACCGAGGCGTCACATCGTAACAAGACGCAAGTTCACAACGTAACGAAACGTCACCAACCCGTCGCTAAGACAACCTAGGCTAATCCATCATTCATAATTTAGTCAATCGGTATGCGAGTCTAACCCAACCTGTTCCGGACTATCCTCTCGTCATGTATTCTATTCAGTCATCGTCTAACCTAACCTGATACCATCCTAACTTAATATTCAGTATTCTAACCCAAGCCACAAGTTCCTTATCATTTATCCTGCAATCGTCTACCCTAACCTAATATTGAACATAGAGACACTTCACCTAAACTTCCTAACCCCAACCAATACAAAGAAAAGTGACCTTGAGTTTATGTCAATCAAATCGCAGCGTTTTATTCAGATTTTATTATTTGAGAGTCGTAATTATAAAGTTTTGGTCTAACGTAGGTTTATTCAAAGATTTGTTTTAGCTCATTACTTGGCGTCGTTCCTCTTATATGTGGGCGTGAGACCAGCACTAGAGGTTTCTCCTAGTGGCAGAGTTACAACGTTCTACTTCCATTCTTCTTTTTTCTTCGTGTTTATGCAGGGTATATGTGAGTGATAGTCAAGTAAACATTCGTATTGTGAAAGTGGCTCACTTAGGAAACTAACATATGAGTGTATGCATCACCGTTTTATGCATGACTCACAATACTGTAATGACCATAAGCGTATGTAGATATTCCATCTTCCGCAATCACTCTTTTATCGTCGTGAGAGGATAGAGCGATTTTGCTAGCTTCAACTGCTGAAACAACATCATGAAGAAACTGTATTAAATTCATCGGAATTCTTATGATTTCATTGCATTTTAGACAGTCCACATAACAATTGAATGTAATGTAGTAGTTGATAGCACTCCATGTAATACCCTTAATCTTTTTAATTCTACTTCCATTGATATCTAACGCATACATTTTAGGACTAACACTTAATTAGCGTTGAATAAATTTTTGCGCTGGTTTCAGGTGTTCAGCTCCATAATACGGATGTAACACATAATACTGAGACGAGTACCTGAAGGATTTTAAAATGGCTAGCACAATCATGCCTATGTATATTGGTTTGTTCAACACAATTTGTCATGAAGCCAGTAGTACAGCAGGCAAGTTATCTCCATATATAGTTCTGTCGATGAATGTAGGTATTGCTATAAGTTTTTCCAACCTCTTACGATCTGTTACAAGTCGTATATCCATCCGATTCGTATTGTTTTCTATTGTTTTCCCGAACACAGCATCGTGAAGCATATAAAAATCCTTCTCAAAATCGTTTCTAGCACCTTAGTGTAGTTTGTTATTAAATTCCACGCAAGGGTTTAAGCATCGTGATTGTCGAAATCGTAGTACGAGATGAATTTTTGTCAGCTGTAGTCCATGAGAGAGGGCCTATTTCAAGGTCCAAGGTCTCTTCCTCAAGGTACAAGGTGAGAAATTACCTTTTGAGTAGAAGAATCCTTTGGTTTCGAACAATCGGGCAGGAATGGTAAGTCGTTATGTAGGTCATGGAGCTCAGCAGGATATTCGATATCCACTTCTAAAATATATCCGTGAGCGTAATCTTTCAAACTATTTGGATCGATATTTTCTGGGTAAACATCTCCCATATGGAAGAGCCTGGGATATTGCGCTACCATATTGGTTATTAACGTCCTCGTATGTGATAAATTGAGATAATTTCACTGAATAAAACATCTTCATGTAGGAGTTATTAGACTCTACACACCGGTGGGAAACTTGGCATAAATCTCCCCTTATACCATATTCCACAATAAGAAGCTCATCGTCATCCTGTAGCAATTACAGTTCGATTCCAGTATATACAAGCATGGCGTCCCACGTAAGTCCAGGAGTTGTGAAATAATGAGCCGCATCAAGTTTATGTGTCTTGAGGGTCAGGCCCCTGAATGTCGGAAAGCATCAGCCAAGAGAAGAACATCTGAAGTTAAGTAGAGGTCACTGTACTCGCCTAAATTTCTTATGCTAAATTGCTCTCACACGGTTTTCGCATGATCGTAGTCATCGTCGCTAATTTCTTCTTCACTTAATTTGCTGTAAGGAGCTGCCCTTGGGAGCAATTGTTTCTCAATCACGACATCCCACAAAGTGACGTAATCATATGGCAATACACCCTTACGAGTCGTAAAACTAGACTTCTCACGTCCAAAGTACCTCTTTGTTTCGGGATATGATGTTAGGGGTTTTACTACCTTATCCTGGCGCGTACTCAGGAAACTATAAATATCCACAAACCGGAGCTTTATATCCCCAACATACTGGGAGAATGAGATGTAGGTTCCTTCAGAGTAAGGAATCACCTATGTTCTCTCGCTTGTTTACCCCAGCTCCTTAAAAATTAAATGTGTATCATATTCGCTCAGATTATGAAGGAAGACTGGAATATATTTTTGTGCTTTGCAGCCTAAATTACACTTTATTATGCAGACCTCCACAGTACTCTCCGCTGATGTGGTAATGGCCGCGGACTTTGTAGTTCTCTTCTTTAAATTCCTTACCACATAAGTAGCACCGTGTAGATGACTCTAAATCCTTTTACTGTGCATTAGTACGTTTCAGAGGTTTAACAGATTTTCAGCTGCCATCGATCTTCTTCGCTAGGAATGTTAGGTATTCCATAAACTTCTCAGCAGCATCGTAACCGCGATATACATAGGGTTGAGTGGGAAGCTCAGTTTCTAACGTTCAACGCTGCATCACATTTTGACTTAAATAAAAAGCTCACCAGGAAATGTTTCTGATATCGCGTTGTATAGAAACTTTCAGGATTAGCAGAGCATGTATGATACACCATGAGCATATGCTCAATATCTGCATAGATGATATAGGGTAGTTTTAGCATCCTCTGCACATTTTTGAATTGCAGGATAGAGTTATTCATTGTAGGAATAACTACCGTATGGATATCATGTCGTCTAAGATAGTGGAACAGTGTTGTAGTGTTTCCAGCCCGCTTCGTCCATGTCGATTTTCAAAATGCTTGAAGCAACGCTTACATGTATATTTCACACCATCATGTTTAGTTTTCTGACGCCGAACAAGCTTATCAAAATTCATTATATAAACTTGGTGTTGCAGCCCAGTAGCATCAGTCAACAGAAGGTCACGAAGGTTGGACAGTTCTTCATCAACGAGCTTTATAGGAAACACCTTTTTTTCTCATTTAGTCGAAAGACATTTATAGACATGTTATTTCTTTTTCTCAAACTTTGGTATTTAAATCAATATCGTAGGAAACGAAAGACATTAGAAATCATACTTATCCTCAATTTGGCGGTATTTGCTCACACGTTGTGGATCCTTTGGATGAATCTTGCTAGGATAACATACATAAATCATTTTTCCTGAGGATAGTTCTGTGGGTTTATACACGCTTTTCTGCCTTCAACAGGTGCTGGCAGAGGAATATAGCTGATTCCTGAAAGAGTATTGTATTTGTTAATACGGAACCGAACCCCCTACACGGCGAGCAGAGCGCAGCTGCTGCCCTAAAGTTGTAATTCCTCCATTTTAGTATTTAATTTCTTGAATTTTACATCTAACACAGGGTCCATTCAGTTGGCAAAATACAGGATGATTACGTGTTTTAAAGGCTTTATCCATTGTTTCTCCAAAAGCGTTCAAAAATTGGCATTCAACCAGTAGATTAATTCTCACAGGTTTATGAACGCTAAACTGTTTCTTAATTGCTTGAATTATATGCTGCTTTGCCTTCTGTAGATAAATATTCATGTCCTTGTATAAATCACAGCAAATGGAATAAGATTTGAGACGCCGTTCGAAGGCCTTTTTGTACTCACATCGCAACCCCCATCCATTTTTGATAACAGCTGATGTTTTGAGGGCTCCGACTTCATTTCCTTGCAAGGAGTAGTAAATCTACACACGCATTCTTGTCTTTCTCCCTCATAGCTTTTGTTGAAGAATCTTTTACAAAATATCTTACACTTGAACAGCTGATTGCAGCCAATTGCATGTCGCCTCTTGTAACAGGTTAGTGGAAAGCTCTTTCCACATTTAACACATTTGTTAGCACACCTTGTATTTGGAAATACTTCCTGGAATGTAGCGCTCGCCATCTCTACTGTCTGCTAAATACCACAAAGCTCTTGATAAATGCTGATCAATGTATCGTTGTCCGACTTATTCAAGGGAACAAACTTCCTCACCTTGACAACTCCTAGACACACTCGAGAACTAATTTCGGTTTGAGGAGACGATGTTATCGACTCGAAGTAAACTAGCACAAATAAGTTTTTTCAGTTGGGGAAAATGTATTGCGATATTCAACCTCCAACCGGTGTGCATTGGCTGGAGTGATATGTGTCTTGGCACTCCATTGCGGAATACCCACTAAAAGCCTCTCCACGTGATAATATTTGTTAATTAATTGTGTTTCCGTGCAAGCTAGTCTGGTGCAACATAGCACCCCGGTTAATCAATGAAAGATGTGAATCTGGCATGCATTGCATGAGAGGGTGTCAACACTTAGTTACCCAGAATTATTCATGACTGATGCCCTGAGTAATCCCGGGTGATTAATCGTGCATTATAATATGAGTGAGCACTAGATAATTATGCTAGCATTAATAAGCTACATGCAATGGAAATACAGTGATTTACGTTCTTGCAGTTGGTGCAAACGTTATTACTGTATATCTAACCTAAGTTATGTAATGTCTTATTCCAAGGTTAAGGTAAATACTCCTAGGCTATGATTAGGCAGTCGTCTTATGAAACTTCTGGTATTCCTTCTCTTGGGAGGAGCGTCATGAAATTCCTCCAGGAGCATCTCCTGGGACATCCTAGCTGATGTTTGCAAGATCATCTTGCTCGTCTTCTCGTGGTCCTTAATTGATTACGGTTCGTCGTTGTGCCCACTTAGATAAGCAGCCAAACCATCTATGCGCAGCTGCACGAGTGTGTCGCACGGGGAGGCCTTCTTTCAGCGCCGCCTGCCTTTGTAGCGCAAGGACTTTGAAGGCTGCTGAATGGACTGGAAATCTGTAACAGTGAGAATGTCGTGTAGTGAGATTAGTCTTGTTCTTGGTCATTTAGGCGGATCTTAGGAGGTTGTCTAGGAATTCTAGGATTTTAGGTTCTGTCGCGTTATAGAATAGTGTTGGGTCGAATATGGAGAGAGGGGACGCTTGTGTTTGTTCGCTTCAGTGGTATAGCTGTCTAAGCCATGTATTAGAGGGTTGTGTTGTCGAGGAAGCTTTTTGTATGTATCAAACATAAGCTTTTAAATAAATTTCTCAGTGGTATGCAGTTTCAGTTCATCATGTAGTATGTCAGCGGGAGCTATTACTGGTACTTTTGATACTAAGCGTAAGATTTTATGTTGGAAAGCTTGTAGTCTTTTGATGTGTGTCTTTGCGGCGTATCCACACATAGACGCTACATAGGTTAGAATGGGGCGAATTAGTGATTTGTGGAGGGTGAAGCCTAATTTGAGGTTTAATTGATTGAGGTTTATTAGAGGGTATATTTTGCACAATTGGGCATTTGCTTTTCCCCTAAGGTGATTTATATAGGCTTTCCATGTCAAACCTTGGTCCATTTTCAGACTTAGTCACGTCACATTCACGGTCCAGTTTATGTTCTCAGCGAAGAGTGTGAGCGATTGGAAACTTTGTCTTGCGAATCTGTAACTTATTCGTGTTGTGTACACTATTTCTGGACTGCTTGGGCATTTAACAGTTTGTGAGTCTACTCTCCAGCGTTAGGAGGGCATTCTGGAGTCGGTTGTGTATTATTGGCACTATGAACGATTGCGCCATTAATGTTGTATCATCCACGTATATGTAGAGGGCAGTGTTTGTAGTTTTGAGCATGTCATTTATGTATAAATTGAATAGTGTAGGTCCAAGTAATCTTCCTTGGGGAGCGCCTACTTTAATAGGTATAATGGAGGACCGCCTGTTGTTCACTGAGGTTTGCAACCTTCTGTCCTTCAAGTAGTTAGCCATTAGTTTTATTAGCAAGTCCGGAACGCCTAATGAGGCTAACGTTTTCAGTATTTCCGAATGCCAAACTTTGTCAAAAACCCGTTCGACGTCAAGGAGTAATGCTCCTGTGGACTTTCATATGTTGAAACCGTGTGTGATTCTCTCTGTGGCCCTTGAAACTTTCTAGGACGTTCATTGTTTGGCTCGGAAGCCGAACTGTTCCGGAATGAGGATGTTGCATTTAATGAATGTTGCGTTGAGCGCATTGCATTTTATAATAGCTTGCCTAATATGTTCGGTAACCTAATAGGGCGATAGTTGTTGGAATTGGAGAGATTCTTCTTCATTTTTGGGAAGTGCAGTACGTGGAAAATATTCTGTCTTTCGGGGAAAAGCCGTTGGTTTAATACGAAGTTGATAATTTTTGCTAATGGATGTGCCGCGTCATCCGTAGGAGTTTAAGAGCTACGTGGGGTATTTTGTCTGGTCCCGGGTTTTTTCGTTGAGGTATATGTTTGATTAGCAATTTATTTTCGGATGGACAGATTTTACGAACTAAACTGTGCGCCTGTCGTTGAAGAAAGTCGCGGGTTTGAATCTCTGTGTCTGCTGTGATGTGTTGACAAAATGGAGCTTCTTCCGCGGTTAGAGTGTCTTGGAGCGCATCAGCCAGTGTGTCGGCTTTTTCTTGGTCTGTGGTTGCTATTTTTCGGTTGTGTTGTAGTGGGGGTATTTGTTCTTTATCTCGAGTCAAGCATCTGGCAATGCGCTATATTCAGTTGGTATCGTGATGCATGCTGTCTAGAGTATTCTGCCATTGTTGGGCGGTGTAATGTAAGGTTCTCTGCCTAACCAAGTTGTTGAGATTTTGGAAGGCTTTGAGATCAACTATGTGGCGAGTTTGCTGCCATCTTCGTCTTGCTGGATTTCATTCCGCTGCCAGCGCTTTACGGTCCGCTGGAAGTTTTGGAACATATGCGTTCGGTACGTGTACCGGGACTGCCGTGATTGTTTCCAGTTTGATTGCATCTTCAGGCTGTGTTATGGCAGCGTTAAGCTCCGCTTGGGAGTTAAGTTGCCCCTGAGGGAGGTTTTTGCTAATGGTCAGTTCAAAAATGTCCCAGTTTGTGTATGTGTAATTATACCTTGGTTAAAGTTAAATTAAATTGAGTTTTATGTATGAACGCTCTTTAACTGCTGTGTTCCTTAGCGTCCCATTCTATATTGAACGTGAAAGACCGGTGGTTTTTCTCAGAGGCCTCTTTATCAGGACTGTGGTTCTTTTGCGTGCGTAAATCTACGACACGGGACAAACAGCTGTACTTTCCTTCCGAAGGAGGCTATGCTAAGAATTTTTACGCCCGAAAAATCCATCGTCCTCCTCACGGGTTTGAACGTGCGACCTCGAAAGCTAGAGGCTAGCATGGTAACCACTACACCACGGAGGACGACTAATGGCTGTGTCATCAGAATCTGCTCCTCTAAATAAATTATTACTCGAAGGTGGTCAGACAATAGTTCGTTTCTAGCTTGTAAGGCAGCTATTTGGTTTATGTGCCTGGCGATTGCTATGTCGAAGATATCAGAGCTTTAATTTCTTCAAAAGAGGATGTAGGTGGGCTCATTGGGAGCATGAATTGTGTAGTCAGATTTGTTTTCATGCTGGAGTAATGAATTCCCGGCAGCATTATTGTACCTGCAGTTCCAAATTTGGTGCTAAGCAATGAGGTTTCCTGCAATTAGTACTCTATTGCTTATTTGTAGGATTTGGTCCATTTTCCCCGTGTCTAATGGCCCAGGTGGCTTACACGCCACTACCACTAAAATTTCGAGCATTCTCAATAGTGATGAATACGCGTATTGCTTCTATTGTAGGAGAAGTGCTGCGTCATGTACTACGTTTTGTTTCATAATAATGGCTGCGCCTCCACCGCGATTGTTCCTATGCTTCCTAAGTGAAATGTAACCCGGTATATCAAATGTAATTTTGTTGTCCAAACGTGTTTCTTTGATGAGTGCTATTTGTATATTGTTTTAATTTAGGAAGTTTGAGAGGTCTGTTTTTCGTTTATGTAAGCCTCTAGCATCTCAAGTGAGTACTTTTTGTATGGGTTTAAGGGCCATGAAGGAAGTCAGGAGTGGCTAGGAGTTGAAAAATGTTGGCGTAGGTAGAGAAGATAGAGCGCGTTTCCGACGGCCTCTCAATGAGATGTCGGAGCAATGGGCTCAAGTCTCCATCAGGTCTTCACCGCTTATCTCACGGTGCAGTACCTCCAGGTACATCTCCCTCTGGTAGTTTCGTCTGGGATGTATGGTCGTCTGGGCCTGTGGTCGACAAGGATTCCGCCTTCCGTCGCTGGGTGAATGGGGCTTCTCCTTCACGGTCCATGGCCTGCTCCTGCTCCTCCGATCAGGCACCGAGCCAGCACACAGCTAGGTTGTAGAGATATCGCTTTGGGTCGAGCCACCGAGACAGCCGTCGACGATGGTGGCACACCTGCTGGTCCCCCGCTTGGTGCCGTACCCTCCTAAAGTTTGGAACCAGGGAAAGCTGCCGCTGGTAATCTGGACATACCCGGTAGCGGGTCGCATGGGACTGCCCGCGGCATAGAGCATACTTCCTTTCAGGAGGGAGGACATCGAAGAAGACCGACACATGAGGCCCAGCGCACTTCGAGCACAGCGGGGCTGACATCGTGCACCTCGCTGACAGATGCCGTAGATCTAAGATCTAATTCAAATGACCCCCTAATTATAGAGAATGCACGGACCTCGCAGATAACATTAAGTTTCAGATCCGTCTTTATAACGTTCATATTACTTCCCTGTTCGGCGTTAGCACCCATATTATATGTAGTTAGAGGCTTTTAGAAGATAATTTATATATTAAACATCATTTATTCCTTATTCCCTATATGTTTCCTCGTTTTCTATACTCTCAAAGCAATCTCGCGGTGGTTTGAGCAGTTAAATGCTGGTTAAGTGATTAAAACTCTGGTATTTCACCAACATATGAACGCCTTTTAGTGATATAACCTAATAGCTGATCAAACATAATTCAACATTAAACCATTTCATAAAAACTGGTTTCTTATATCCCACTCATTTTAACGATCTGCACGTATTATCCTCCGCCATATGACGTCACACCCAGAGACAGATGTCTCTGACACTATCAGCACGTTGAAACTCGTCTCATAATTACCTGTATATGGTGTCACACCAAAAAGATACAAATATTTGCACACATTTATTCCGACAGATGTTTCCATTTAAAGCTACCACCACCGCGACCACCCATTGCACCAAAGTTAATATCATCTCTATTACCACAATACTTTAAAAGCAGAAGTTTAAAAGATAATGTAGACGGTTTTCACCCCTTATTTAATTAAGTGCATGTATTTACTGTATTATTTCATTTTTTCATTCCTTTTTAGTTCTTTCTTTCACTCTCCCTTTTATTCTTCACAGAATCAGTACACAATATGAGATTACTATAGGGTTAGTACTCAGTTATTGCATAAAACCATTACATTTCACTCCAGTCATGTGCAAAGTAAATTTTCCAGGGTTACACAGATTTTGAGTTTCTCGAATCGAACAAGCTAAGGCGTTTAATAAAGTCATTTAAGCTTTATTTAAATCCGCTGAGATCCACAGTTTTGAAGATATATGAAATCACCTCATCGAGATTCAATCTGATTAGATTAAGGTATTTTTATCACGATAACGATACTTCTAGAGCAGATCCTCTGTTTACCCTTTATTTGGCGTCTTTATCTAAATTAGTCCATGAGGTATTCAGTTTGTAGGTAAATTTCGTTGAGTAGGAATTCGAACCCAGAACACTAGAACAAAATTATTTATAATATTAATTTGTCTTATCAAATGTAGCTCTATGCACTTTACGACATCTACCTAACTGATGCATCCTAGAGCAGAGGAAAATTAAAGAAGGCATTGAAAGATCCGAATTCGAACTAAAAACAACTGAAGTACAAATATTTACGATATTAATCTCAGATATCAATCACGCTTTGTTTCAGTTCTTAAACGCTGTCTGTATTGGAGATAGTTGTATTTTTAAAACTTAGGACTCAAACACATGACATTAGACACTGCAATATATACTAAAATAAACTACGTATTGATGTGCATTTAATAAATTTAATTGAAGACTTTATCGAAATTAGTTCAAGAACTATTAAATTTACAAATAGATCACACTGAATCACTATTGAAATCCAGGAAGCTACGATCAGAAACATTTACAATATCAAAGTGCGCATCTAAATGCCTTAGTATACACTTTATAACATCAATCTACATGATATATCCTAGAGTATAGCGAAAATTAAGGGAGTCATTGAAGGATCGGGATTTGATCTAAGGACAACTGATGTAGAATTATTTACGGCGTTAATTGCACATCCTCGGAACTATCAATCACGCTTTGGAACATCAATCTACCTCTCTCAGTTTCTAAGGTAACTGTGTTTTAAAACTTAAGACTCAAACCCAGAACAATAGGTCCCAAGTATAAATTCAGAAGAGACGACCTATTGATATAATTGTAATAACGTTTATTTGACCTCCTTTTCTACATAATTTCAGGGGTTATTTGAAGATGAAGTTGTAGTTGTACCCAGGAATCGAACCAGGGAATCCCGAAAATTTTGGAACAATACGTCAATGACACGCCGTATTCCAAGGATGTCATTTTTTCATTGCATTCTCTTTTGTTTCAGGATATATAAGCGTTTCAATGGAAGGGATAATATGGGATTTTAGTTAGATGTGTCCAATAAAGGCGCCGCCCAATTAGTTGAACGTGTAATCCGATTGGTTTAATTCAGCGTGTAATTAAATGTAAACATGTTTTACACATTTGACACCCTTTGTCGGCATTATGATGACACAGGAATCCGCCCCTTTCCCTTACACGTGTTAACACCTGTAAAGTTATTTTTCGCTCAACTAAACTTATCGGATCACACGCCCCATTAATCGGCAGTCTTTGTCACACAAATCTGCATACAAGGCGTATTCCAAAACTAAGGTCCGTTTGGCCAAAATAACAACATCGCTCATGAGACAAAGTTTTTATTGACAGTAATATGTGCGAGCTTCCTTAACCCTTGGCATAGATGTCTGCCGCTTGGGACATTAACCAGTTAGTAACGCTCGTCTTGAGTTCATGGTCGGTTTAAAATCATTTTCCACTTAGCCACCGTTTCAAATACAAGAAGAAGAAGAAGACGAAATAGTCGCTTGTTGCCTGGTCGGTACTGTACGTAGGATGATCAAGGAGTTCCCAACGAAACCCTTCTCTTTGGTTTTGGCAGCGGTGTGTCTGCGTACGTTGTCGTGCAGGAGAATGATACGACGAAGTTTCCCGTGGCATCGATTTTGATTCACACGTCCATAAAATCAATCAAAAGAACGCCTTTTTGTCGCCATCATTTTGTAATTCGTGTACGGCGTTTGCCTACATCTTTTTGGTTTAAGTGAACTAGAACGGCGCCACTGCATTGACTGTTGTTTCGATTCTGCGTTGGTATACACTATCCATGTCTCGTCACGTCTATAGAGCTGCAAAAACTGTCGTACACTTCGCATTCGTTGCTCTTTGTGTTGACCGTTGAGCAGTTTTTGCACCAACCTCGCACTAAGTTTCGGATATCCAAGCTATTCAGTGAAAATCCTGTAAACTGAGGTTCGAGCAACATTTAGGAATTTATCAGCCAGAGCACTAATCAAACGCCGATCACTTCGAAGTTTTTGGTTCACTTGCTCAACGATGTCTTCGGTCCGAATACTGGGCCTACCACTCCGCTGTTAATCTTCCACATTTGTGCGGTCATTTCGAAATTCTCGACATCAATATCGAACCTGTTTGACACTCATTATGTCCGGTCCATACACGAGGCATAACTCGCGATGGAATGTCCGCAACTGGCGATACTTTTGCCTGCAAAAATCTAATCATACCGTTCTCTTTTCAACTGGCGGTATCTACGATTGTCGCGGCCATTGCTATCTACTCTTACCAATTGGCAAATGCCTACTGCGTCAAACCAACACAGCGGTAGATTCCTGAGGAGTCGGTAGACAGCGCTTGTGATATGAAACGTCTGTTAGGCCTACCATCCGTTAAATATTGTTCACCGGACCTTAGTTTTGTAATACGCCTCGTATTATCTCAAAGCTTTAAACGCTTATATCTCTTGAAAGAAAAGAGAAAGAACAACTCGAGAAAAAGTAGTTACATCCATAATATGCGGCGCGTCATTGAGGTATTGTTCTAAAACTCACCGGATTCCTGGTTCAAATCCTGGGTATGATTACAAATTCGTCTTCAAATAACTACTGAACTCATGTAGATAAAGACGTCAAATAAACTTTATTACATTTATACCGGTATTTAGTTTCCTTTGTGTGTATATAAGGATACTTATCGTCCTGGATCAAAGTCTTAATTTTGAAAACTCAATTATCTTATAAACAGTGAGAGATAGAGGGATGGTCCAAAGAATGATTGATAGCACCTATTATGTGTAATTAACACCGGAAAGAAAGGATATCAGTTGTTCTTAGTTTGAATCCCAATCTTTCAATGACTTCCTTAATTTACCTCTATACTCTAGAACATTTCACTTAGGTTAATGCCGCAAAGAGCAAACAGCTATTTTTAACATACCAAAGTAATGTAATAAATACCTTTGATCCTTGTTTTATGGCTTCGTATACTGATTCAATGAAATTTACCTATAAACTTAATAGTCTACGAACTAATTTAGATAAAGTCGCCAAATAAAAGGTAAACAGAGGATCTGCTCCAGAAATATGGTTATCGTGATAACAAGAACCTTGGTGATTTCATATATCTTCAAAACTGTGGAGCCTAGCTGGTTTAAATAAATCTTAAATGGCAGATACTGATGAGGGAAACTAAATTACTAAATAAGTTTATTAAAAGCATTAGCTGGTTCGATTGTACAAGCTAAAAATTTTTGTAACTCTGGAAAAATTATTGTGCAATTGACTAGAGTGAAATATAATGCTTTTCTGCGATAACTGACTATTAGGCGTATAGGAATCTTATACTGTGTACTGATTCTGTGGAGAATGTAGGGGAGAGGAAACTAAAGAACTGAAAAGGAATGAACACGTGAAATAATAAAGTGTATACATGGATTTCATTAACCCTTTGCTACGCATAGAGTATTAGCTAGTTGTTCTCCAAGCAGAATTGTGTCCATTTAAATCCTGAGCTGCTACTACAGATGTTAAATTAAAAGTGACCTATGTAAACGCATAATTATATCTTTTAGTTGCTAAATTAAATTGATTAATTAATAATTCATCTAAAGTTGGTTTGAACTAAATAAGATTAAATATTATTTCAATAATTTATAACTGCAAACGTCAACCCCTTTGTAGACAAACAACACTTATATACATGCACCCCTTTGCAATGCATCTTTATAACTCCGCAATATCAATGGCAATGGAATTCGTTACTTTAGGATATTAAAAACTGGAATAAAATATGCTATACTTAAGTAAAATAAATACAATAATTTCTGCAAAATTATTATGGTACTCACCCTTAAAGTGTTTACATCCCTGCCATTATTGCAGCGAAGATATTGCGGCATGTCCATAAAATGTTAGCTAAACTATTCTCTTGCACCATACAAATGTTATATATACACTTAAGATTATTAATGGTTTCGTATGTACACCCTTGTATTAGTTTTGAATTTCCACCCCTTTGCCTCGTGATAATTGAGGAACAACCAATTCTACACAATTCTGTCACACTGTTTGCACTTGTATTGTGACTGTATGCCACGACCTGATGGTGTTTTCCTTTTCTTCACTATGCACTGCACACACGATTTCACCCGGCCTTGAATTTTTACGAGGGTGTGAAGAGAACTTGGTGCAGGAGTAGCAGAAGGTAGGCTACGCAGAAATCCCGCTTGCTTACGTGACGTGAAGTCTGCGATTAACTGTTGCACTAAATTTTGCCTGTAGTAAAGAAGCTTATTGCCATGAGCTGTAAAACTAGGTGTGTTCGAAATGTCGTATATAATAAAACCATTAACGATAGCAACATTCACTACGAAATGGAACAGGTATTTCCACCATTTTTTTAGGGTCGGCCGACACCGTAATATAATGGAAAAGGTATTAGAACACAATAAACATGTATTCAATGAAATTCCAGGATGGTGTACATCATATATTCACACATTCACGGTAGAAAATGTACCAACATTTAGAAGAAAATATAATAACCTACCAGTAAATCTAAGAAACGAAGCTAAAAAATTAATAGCCAGTATGTTGGAAAATAACATAATAGAGCTCAGCAATTCACAATATATAAATAGTGTTTGTTGGACGGTAAAGAAGGATAATAGTTTAAGAATCACTATTAATGGAAGATATTTAAATAAATTCATGCTACCAGACTACTTTCAAAATGAAAGTATAGAACAAACAATTGCAAAGTTATTACCTGGAAAATATATTTCTTCTATAGATCTTACAGCTTCATTTTGGCAAGTCGAGCTAGATCCTAAAGTACGTGATTACACAGCCTTTCAAGTTTTTGGATTACAATATAGGTATTGTGTAAACCCATATGGATTAAAGAATAGTGCTAGTGGATTCCTGAGAGCAATACATAGTATTTTTGGTAACACAGCAGATGATTTCTTAATCAGATACACTGATGATTTTCTAATAATAAGCCAAACCTATGAGGAACATTTAGAAAATGTAAATTATGTATTAAATAAATTACATGAACATGGCATGACCGTAAATATTAAAAAGTCAAAATTCTGTGTACCTGAAATCAAATTCTTGGGATGTATAATAAATGAAGTAAGCATTCTACCAGATGAAGAAAGAATAGAAGCCATATTAAAAATACCACCACCTAAAAATATTTGACAACTACGACGCTTATTTGGAATTATGAAAGTAAATTTTTACCAAGATATGCTATAAAAGTAGAACGTTTAAGACAACTTCTAAAGAAAACAAATAAATGGAAGCGGACAGCAGAGCTACATAAATGGTTTGAAAATGTAAGACAGTTATTTGCAAATGCAATATTGCTGGAACCTCCAAGAGATGAATTAGATTATGAATTGTATGTGGATGCAACTTGTCAGGGATATGCAGCAATACTAGGGCAAAGAGAACATGACAACACATTTCATGTAATAAGTATTGCTTCACGTGGCTTAACCAATATTGAAAGCAATGCATCAGTAACAATGTTAGAAATTGAAGCACTATATTTTTCATTACTTAAATTTAAGACATATATATTTCAGAAGAAAGGGAAAATATATAGAGATCATATTAGCTTAACTTTCATTCAGAAATGTAAGTTATATAGTGTCAAGTTACCTAGAATGATTCTCGCAATAATGGAACTTGATGTAGAAATTATACATATTCCAGACAAACAAAATACATTCAGTGATTTACTATCAAGAATCAACCACAACAAACAATTTCCTGAAAGCTGTTCCAGACAACAATATGAAATTAAAGTGCTTATGATAGACATTCCAATGAAGAAAGAATTGAAGAACCAATTTAAAAATATTAAAGAAGAGCAAGATAAAGACATTAAACTAGCTGTTTGAAAGAAAAAGCTCCAAAGATAGAAGAGGCAAAGAATAGTACAATCGCTGTTGAAAATTGTGTATTATATAACAAACATGGAAAGGAGATAAAGAGGTGGAAAACATATATTCCAACAAGGATGGAGTTGGAAATAATAGAACAATTTCATTTAGGATTAATACATGCAGGTACAGAGAAGACAACCCTAACTATTTTGGAAAATTTATATATCTCTAAACTAGGACATAAAGTAAGAAAATACATATCATGTTGCGATCTTTGTTAGAAAGCAAAACAAATTAATATAGCTTATGAATATACAACAAACGTAGTACTTAGAGATAAACCAAGATGCTTATTAAGTTTAGATTTGCATGGTCCAATGCCTGTAAGTGCATTTGGGTACAAATTTTTATTTGTATGCTATGACGTATTTAGCAAATATGTACGAATATATGCACCCAGCACAACATGTTTAAACAAATTAACAAAATCGTATTCCCCAGAGGAAGGAATAGTTCAGGCCATACTTTGTGATAATGAATCAGTGTTTACCAGTTCTAAATTTTGTGAATGGAATCAAAGATTTGGGAGTTAAACCGTATTTCTCATCAAAATATAGACCTAATGTCAATCCAGTAGAAAGAGAGATAAAAGAAATTTCAAATTATCTACGTGTAGTGTGTCACTCATAACAAACAGAGCAGTTGGTACTCATACATCAATATTATTCAAAATCTACCTAATGAGTCCATAAATACAGTAACAGGATTTAAACCAATAGAACTTCATCATGGAAAATTATACAATATTTTGAGCCATAATGTACCAGAAGTTATTCAAGACCAATCAGTTAAATTGCCAGAAAAATAGGAAATTTTTAAATTAGCATGTTTAAAAATACAAGCAAAGGTCCTGAAGAGAAAACAAAAACATGAAGAAATAAAAAGAAGAGTTTGAAAAGTAAAGATAGGAGATCAAGTGTTAGTGAAGAACAAGAGGTTGTCAAATAAACTTCGTAAAGAATATTGGAGGTTGTTTCTGAGCTATCATGGTCCTTATGAAATAATAAATATATTTGGAACAGATACATACGAACTTAGGAACAATAAAACAAATAAAATAATTGGAAGATTCCACAAACAAATTATAAAACCATATAAATGTAAACAGTCTATGGCACAAAAAGAAAAAGAAAATGAAGTATGTGGAACATAAAAGGGGAAAGCAATGTAATATAAAAAAGAAATTGTGCAAGAATATCTTTACTAAATGGAACCAATTGTCACTATAACAAAATAGAGTTTAGATAAAAAGATGTAATAGAAGAAAATCCATTGTTAGTAAGAAAAAACAATCTGAATACCAACTGCGTTTATATTGTATAAGGTACAAATTGTTAGAAATTATAAAGAAAGTGTTAATATGCCTAATTAAATGTTAAATGTATAACAAATAAAATGCTTAATAGTGGCTATATTAGTGAATAAAGAAACTTCACTAGGCCACTGAACACCAGATCATTGACCTCACACCAGGTCATTGACCTTAAAGTGTCGAACAAGTGAAAGAACAAAAAGAAGTATTCTGCTATACACGAGTGTATTGAAAAACCAGTGAGTGTTAAATAAAAGTGACAGTGAAAACTAGGAAGTGTAATAATAAAAAAGGTTATGTTTCTTTCTTTCAGGAGACTTTCAGAAAATGTTTAAACATTTAAAAGAACAAAACAAAAAGAAACATTTTTAAATATTCCTAAAAGGAACAATTTGAGGCAGTATTTTTAACACTTAAATGATTTCAGTCAAATTATATAATATGTAAATTCAATAACAGCCCGCCTTGAAGCAATATGTGTATGTAAAAATTTGTATAATGTATATAACAGTCATTGCATATGCTTATATTACTGTATACATGTTCAATAATGTTATGTGAATATATTACGTAATTTAATAATGTAGGAGCTGTGAGAATAATAGGTTAAACGTTGTTAACAATGAGGTAACAATGAGGTAACCTTGAGGCAATAATGAGTGTGAGAGTTTAACAATACTACTTCTGATTCTTGGAAGCAATAATGTAATTTTAGTGACAATTTATAAAATAGCCAATCAACAACCAGAAAAAACTTTAGTTAAATGAAGGTATTCTGTTGGAGTAGGATTAGCCAATCAGAAACTGAAAAGGAGAAAATTTTACAAATTAGAGTTCAGTTGCCTGCAGACAGTGATTGTAACCGGATGCAAGGTGCGTCCTGAGAGATTTAATACGTATTCGTGTGAGACGAAAAATAAGTTTACGCGTTAAAAGGTGCAAGTATTTAATAGAAACATCACACAGCTCTCTCTATATCAGTGAAGTATTATTTGGATCCTGTCAAGCAGTAATAAAAGGAGTGAAGTAAAATTATAATGTTTGTAAGCCTACATTCTTGTCACACCACAACCCTGCCAAGACATCTATGTCTCTAAAACAATAATACTGACGCAGCCGAAGCAAACATAAATAAATATTTAAAGAAACAGTCAAATTACAAAGTTAATATTTTTAAATTTCTTTCACGAAGGCTACCGGGTACCATACGTGCGGTTGCAAATACAAGTTCGGCTCCCCAATAGTTGAAATATAATACAACTCCTTCAATACAAACTACTTCAAATTGACGCCCAAAGTGTGGTGCAAATAACGTAACAAACTTCCTACTTCAAACTATGCAACACAACGGTGGATACCCTCTTCCCTAGTTGACTTTATGAGTCCATAATTCATTTTCAGTCGTCTCGCAAGCGGTGTCAGTGGCGGAATTATGTCTGTGTCAACACCGTCGACCTCAGGGAAACGAAGATGTAATGTTAAATGGTAGTAATAGTTTTTCTATTGTGCGGAAGGAGACAATGTAAAATGCCTTATTTGTAACAAGATTTTACGTTTTTTCTTCGAGCCCACATTGAATGGCATTATTATAGATACCATACTGCATACAACGAAAAACTAGTGTTTTTTTATCTACATTTGTATATATTTTATATAAACTTTCTTTGTTTATTAATAATAAACATTTCTTTGTTATGTTTCAGATTTAGAGCGTGCCAAACTTCTAGAAGATTTAAAATCTAAACATACCACACCATGTGACATCTCTCTTAACCAAAAATCAATTCGGCTAGTTATGCAGAAGCTTACGATATCGCTAAGTCGCTAAATCCGTTTCAAGAGGGTGAATTTTTGAAAAAGTGTATCACAAAAGTTAGTGAAATTGCGTGTCCTAACGAACTTCCCACCTTACGAAGAATTCAACTTTCTCGCCGAAGTGTTGATTGTTGTGAGGAGAATAGAGGACATGTCACACGACATTGAAATGCAACTGAAAGTTAAGACCGGTACGTTTGTTGCTTTTTCTCTCGCATTAGACGAGAGCACCGACATTTCAGATACAGCAGAGTTAGTTATACTTATACTTGGAGTAGAAGGAAAAATTAAATTAAATTGTGCTTTATTTATGGACGCTCTTCAACTTCCAATACCATTTTGGGCGTGAAAGACCGGAAATTTTGACCAGAAGCCTCCTTATTACGCTTGGGGTTCTTTATTGTGTCGTAAATCTACGACACGGGACCCCCGGCTTTACTTCCCTTCCGAAGGAAGCCATGCTAAGGGCTTTTACGCCCGAAAAAAATCTATCGCCCTCAGCCGGGTTTGAACCCGGGACCGAAACTAGAGGCTAGCATGATACCACTGTATCACGGAACACGACGAAGTAAATGGGGATTTAATTGTTAGTGAGTAAAGGAAATGCGACTGGCGAGGACATTTTCAATGCATGTGTGAAACTGCAGTAGCTTATAGCTTACAGTAGAATAAGTTAGTGTCAATTGCCACAGTTGGAACACCTTCTTGATTGGAAGTAAAAAGGGGATGGTTGGGAGGACAAAAGGATACCTTCAACAGAATGGAAGAGCCCACAAACTGCACGCTTTCCATTGCATTATATATCAGGAGGCACTGAGTGCCAAATCTGTGAATGTAAGAAATGCTATGGACTTGGTGGTTAAACTTTAAACCGAATTAGAGCTAATTTATTGAAACAGACAGTTCAAGGAATTGCTGAAGGATACGGGAGAGGGAAATGAGGATTTTGGCAATTTTCTGTGATGTGCGCTGGCTTAGCCCGAGTGACATGTTACATCGTTTTTTTCAATCTGCGAGATGCCATTGTTACCTTTATGAGAAAATAGGTATGTATGCGTATACGCAGTTAATTATTCCTCATAAATATGTATCACTTTAAGAATATGTATACGTAAGGAACTTATTGTTATTAAGAAAATATGAAGTTACAAATTAATAACTGCAATCTCTTAAAAATTATTAATTTTAGGAGCAGGAAATACCCGAGTTAGAGGACAAAAGATGTGTGAGCAATCTGGCGTTTCTTTGCGACATATGTCACCATCTGATGGGCTAAATCGTAGTCTACATGATCCGAAACAAAGCATTATAGAGATGTGTTGTGCTGTCCAATCAATTATAAGGAAACTAGATTTGTGGATTAATCACTTAAAGGAAAGAACATTCACACTTATTTCGAATATATCAAATCACTTCTTCCTGTGCCAAAGGACAAACCAATTAAGTTATATTCCCATTCTCGAAGACTTAAAAATTGCGTTTACTTTAAATAGTTCCGTGATTTCAGGACTCTTGAGAATGACGTTTCAATGCTTTTAAACCCTTTTACTATAGATGTGGCCAATGTAAGAGTTAACTTGCAATGTGAACTCATAGATCTACAAAAAGATCTAATGACAAAAAATAAATGCAGAGATTGTTGGAACAGACGTGTTCAAAGAACTGTGTAACATAAAATATGTTAGTATAAGAGAATTCGCTACTTCTTTTATAGCAATATTTTGCTCCACATATGTCTATGAACAGATTTATTCTCTGATGAACATAGCAAAATCAAAACTGAGATCTAGCGTTCAGATATCTCGGCGTAACTACGCATTGCTGTTACAGACATTACGCCAGAGTTTGAACGTCTGATATGTTCGGATGACGACAATTAATGTCTGTAATTCCAATTTCACATAGTAAACGTTTTTTCCTGTTTGGAAAACAACTCGCTGATATATGACAAGCGCGTACGTCCAATGCCAAGTCGTTAACTGTATCAAGGCACCGCTATCAAGAGCTTAAGAAGCGAAGAACTACACTCCACCTAGCAAGAATGTTACGCGGGTTGCGTGCACACTGGATTCGGAGCAGATACTATTCTGCCCGCCCCTGACGTAAGGCATGGAAACACTTGCTTCTAAGGTATATCTTCCAAGGTGTATGTTATCCATATTAAGCAATAAAAACAGTTGTGGGTTTAGAAATGTTAAGAGTTTGATAACTATGATTTTGTTGATACCCAAATAAAAAATGCAGCCTACACCCATGCTCCGCATGTTTTATGTACCTGCAATAAAACATCTATTGAAAACCATTTGTTGTAAGGTTCATCATGAATAAGGGGTAAATAGGAAGGAAAGCTTTTGTATACATAAATGTGGGATTTGATATGAAAATAAATGTTAGTGAGTTAGACAAAGTCACGTGATGTGACACATCAGGTTTTTAATATGTAATTATAAACTGAAAATAAACTCACAGAATGCTAAGCAGAAATCTTACGTCACTAACAATAGAAACCGATGAAGAAGACAATAGTTGTAACATTACGTAAACACCGAATGTCCTTAATGAGATTCTACAGGGGAAAGCATTATAAATTGAATCCTACTTTCTGTGATGCTTTTCTTCTCTTTTGTAAACTGCTTTAAATGTAGATTTGCCCCATTCGAGTACACCGACAATATTAACGATTGTGGATTCAAGTTTCATCCTGACAAGTGTAATCCATTTCACTCGGAGCATATATTCAAGGCCTAATCCTTGTGCATAGAAGTTGATGATACTGAGGACATTGGTAATTCGTATAGTGGTTTCAACTGTTTTCTTGTCCAGTAATTAATACCGAAATAGACTCCGTCCTCTTTCCATATCTACCCATGTTGCTTTGCTTTCCCTTGCTGTATTTTACCCTTCAACTGGCCAGCTGGCTGATGCTTCAATTTGCTCCATGTCGTATGTGGTAGACAATCTACAGTGGGACCCTTATCAGTTATCACGAAAGCCCGCATTTTGATAACATGACATCCTTTAATTGTTGCATCATGGGCATTGCTAAATCGGTATCATGGGTTCTAGATTATGAGTAGGTCATTTTTGGATGTTTTATGCCATTTTCTACTTATAGGGCATTTTATTCGATTGTAGGCCATTGTTTTGTCATTCACGCCTATATTTAAAATTTTTCCTGCATTTACATTTAGTATTTAAGGAGTATATAAATTCAATATATAAATACATTATTGACATTTTACATACAGATAGCTTTTAAAATTTTAGAAACTTCACTGTTCAACTGACAAATAATAATGACTTTGTATATTTTTTACCTGCATTCTTGGGAAAAAAAATTACATTCCTATTTAACGGTTAGTCTGGAAAGGGTTGCTTGCGGGTGGAGGGCCAGCTGCTGCCCCGGGAGCACGTATCATTACAGTTATGAATTCATGTCCCAAACTGGGATAAGACACATCATTTTCCAATATTCGTGTTAATGATGCATACAGTCAGGTTACTATTGTCTCTATCCTTATGGATGTTGAGATAACTCATCGGTAACATTGATGCTCGCATTCGGGACATCCCGGGTTCGATTTCCGTCGATCACCCACTCTGACCTTCAGTTTTTCGTGATTTTCACTGGTCGGTAGGTGAATGCTGCGGATTTCTCATTTACCACGATTTTCTATGGATTTCATATAATCTGAGAACTCAAAGGAAATAATTTTATGCTGCAGTTTCGCAAGACCTGCTTCAAAACAAATCTTCTTTTCAGATTCTTCAAACAAGAACGTCGAACAATATATTTTAATTACTTTTCTAGAGTATTTCATCGTTATTCTTATACCTACCTTTTCTACTTATATCGCAGCTACATATATCCATGTATAAATTATTTTATAACCTTCTGTACACTAACTTTATCGCATTCAATAAATATCAGCTTTAGGTAATTTTTTTGTAATTATTACGCGACATTTTAAACGATTTAGTCATTTTAATAGGTAATTTTTGAAACATTTTTAGGTCATCAAAATCCAGGCCCTGGTGGTCGCAGATGTTGCTTATCGTGCCGTTTTCCTCCTCGCGCTAGCCAGCGCGCGCATATCCAATACATGCATAAGAAGACGGCTTGTGACTGTCACAAGCGATGGCGACGCTCGCCGGTCCCAAGCCGGTACATTGCGGATCGAATGTGATAATGAAATTTTCTCCTTGTTTTGACATCATTATGTAATTCTGGTTTTATTTTAATTTTATGGGGAGCGACATGTCATTGCGTGGCTACCGCTACAGTCGCCCCTGTCAATAAAAGGAAAAAGGAGAAATTAACGAGCAAAGATTTTATCCACTATGTTTCTATACAACTGGCGAGACGCTTTATGCAGCTGAAGTATTATGCTGTTGCTGGCTGTGAAGTGAATGAAACTTGAAATGTGCCCAAAAATGCTGTTAGGCCACGCCAATGTATTGTCTCTGCGTATATTTCTGACTGCGTCAACTTTCTCTCAAGGTTCAAGCAAATCCCCGTAGTTCGATAGCTGCGCTACAATTTGTAAAGGTAAACAATGTTCAGAACCCGGAACAAGTGTCTAAATAAAAGTTATCGCTATTGCATCTAATGGTGGAAAAGGAAACCAAGAGACCCCTCAGCCGTCTGCACAGAGGTGGTTCTTGATGTAAAAAGGTGAAGTGATATTATGTTATCGGACAACTGCAACAGTAGTAGTGGCATGATAGGAATAGCCTGTGTATGAAATACTCGTACGTGTTATAGGTAGAGGCAGACAAAATATGTTTCGTGTTCTAAAATAATGCTGCTGACGCCTACAAACAAATATTTATAGGCTTGGAGAGTGTAGAATTCCACTGACGTATATACATCTTCCCAGTTCGTAATATTTCGACAATACTTTAATGTTTCATAAGAACTTCATATTTCTTACTTGTTTTGTAAAGAATACAATATTTGGCAATTAAAATACATCATATTGAAATATTCTGCTGTATTTTTTCTCCGTTAATTAATATTCCCTTAACCATGAACCGGCCTTAGGCACTCTAGAGTGGTAAAAATCATGAAATTTTTGTTTTATGGTTTTTTATCTTAACTTAATTTATGATCTTTAGGCTTTTAAAATTACATATAACTTATGTGGTTTACTCAATTTTAAATCTATTTAACACAGTTTTGAAATTAATGCCACATGAGCGTGGCAGCTCTTAATGACAATTTTCAAAACTTAGAACTTACCATAAAAACATTCAAATGGATATACAAGAGGCAATGAACATTTTTGAGAATTCTCTTCCTATGTACAATATTAGATACATAAGATATTTAGGGTACGGGGATTTCAAAGTATTCAAAGAAGTGATAGGTGCTAAAACATATGAAGATGATCTACCTATACATATCTAGAAATTAGAATGCATTGAACGCATAGAAAAATGAGTGGACACCAAACTGAGAAGTTGAAAACAAGTTATAAGGGTCAGATATTGAGAGATGGTACAGGTTTAGAAGGAAAAACATATTATCTGCAGTTACCATAGACAGATGTCAAAATTATTATGGGCTGGCCATCAGCCAAAACACTAGAAATGTAGAAGACATGAGGAAAACTATATGGGCTTTTTTCACCTAGCTTTATCTGATGAGAATCCTCAACATGGTCTGTGTCTCTCTGAAAGCGATAGTTGATGCAAATACAACAGTGGGAAGTAAACAAGGCCCAATATTGGAAATTATAAAGCCAATAATCATGGATCTGGCAGATAAAGATTTATTACAAAAGTTGATCCATGGTTGAACCTAGAACCCCATGAATGTGTCAACATTATTATGTGGTCTAGGTGGAAAATGATAGATTTTGTATACCTTGAGGCACTTCATTTGTGAATATATGGTGCTGTGGCAGCATTTAATAATGGTGGTATAATCAGGTGCATTTTGATACAAAAATGGGCATTTCAATAGGCTGTAATACAAAAAGGCAATAACTAAATTAGAAAAAGAAAGGATTGGGGCATCTACAGCCATCAGAGCAGTAGAGCAGGGGGTGAGGTAGCACAGAAGAGGGTGTGAGAGGAAATTGGGGAATGAAATGGAACATGAACTAATGTATGGAGCAGGAATGCTCTGAAAACTTATGAGACCTTTTTCTGTATGTTTTACATATAATGTAGCTTTTCTCAACTTCTAGAGGAGATATTGCTTTGAAACTTTTAGGACATGTTTATTACATTAGTTTTCATATTTTAACACGGAAGGTTTAAGAAATATTAATTATTTCCTGATTTGCACAAAAATGGATATTGTAAAATAAACAAAAACTATACACGGTAATAAAAATAATTAAATTTAATTAGAAAAACAAAATATTTCAAAATCCGTGTGTTAAAGTTTAGCCAAAAGCACAACCTTTTGGCTATAGATTGTGCTGACATTCCAGGACTGATAGAACAGCTGGGGAGTGATTACCGTTCGGAAGATTGGAGAGTGTTTGTGGGTTTCCCTAAAAGTAGCTTAAAGGCTAGTGCCCTATTCAACACAAGTTAAATATCTTGGCCTTGTTTTAGACAAGAAATTAACTTGGAAACATCACTGGAATTATGTATTACCAAAGCCTACAGAGTCTTTTGGACACGTAGAGGTATGCTTGGTAAGACATGGGGTCTGAAACCTAGCATAGTGTATTGGATATACACTGTCATGGTGAGACCTATATTATCTTATGCCGCACTGATGTGGTGGCCTAGAGTTAATTTAAAGGCGTGCAGAAAGGAAGTCTGTAAATTACAGAGGACCTTCTGCATTTCAATTATAGGAGCCTTCAAAACTACTCCAACTGCGGCAATGGAGATGCTGATTGGGCTCACACCTCTCCACATATGGATGAAGGCAGAAGCCATGATCGCGTATCACCGTATTTGTCGCAAATCAAAGTGTCTAATACTGGACATATTAATCATCTCAAGGGGGCTGGGCTTTACGGTAATGGCACCAAGATTTCTTATAGCCTGGGTACCTTAGCTACAGTTTTCCAGGCTGAGGTTTATGCAATCCTAGCCAGTGTCATGGAAAGTATTAAAAGGACATATAAGAATAGAAGTGTTCTTATCCTCTCAGACAGTCAAGCTGCTCTTAAAGCACTTAAATCGCCATCAATAAAATCAAAGCTCATCTCAGAATGCCGGGAATACTTAATGACACTGGCTGAACACAATAAGGTTCAACTTATGTGGATTCCAGGACACATAGGTATACCAGGCAATGAGAAAGCAGATGAAGCAGCCAAGATTGGCAGTGAAATCCCATTTTTTGGTCCGGAGCCTGTACTGGGAGTGTCCTACAGACCAGTGAAACAGGCTATTAAGTGCTGGGCTCAAGCAGAACACAAGAGCTACTGGAACTCCATTGAGGGTTGCAGACATTCCAAGTTGTTTATTACAGACCTGGATAACAGCCGGGCAAAATACTTGCGCGGTCTTAGTAGAAGAGGACTTGCATGGGCAACAGGATTCATTACAGGACTCTGTGCCCTAAAGTTTAATCTATACAGAATGGGATTGTTTAACAACCCTATCCGTAGTAGATGTCTAGAAGGAGATGAGACTGTTACTCATCTACTATGTGATTGCCCTGCTCTTGCGAATCAAAGAGCAAGTATATTTGGCAATCACTTTCCAAAGATAGATGAACTATCGAAAGCCTCAGTTAGCAGTCTGGTTAAGTTCATATCGAGCAACAGACTACTTAACTGATGAAAGGGGGGATGCGCAATAGATCTTAAGGTCGCAGTGCTTGGGCATAAAACCCACCCCTTTTCAAACTAGAACTAGCTTAAAGGCTCTACTACTTCAAAATAGAAACATTCTAGCTTCGCTACCTGCGGCACATTCCATTTCACTAAAGCAAAATTACATCACAATTCAAACTGTTTTGGACGAAATCAAATATCATGAGCACAAGTGGGACGTGTGTAATGACTTGAAGGTGTGTGGTATTCTATTAGGACAACAAGCAGGCTGCACTGAATTCCCTTGTCATTTATGTGAATGGGATAGCAGAGCTAGGGAAAAGCACTGGTCTACACCTACCTGATCCAGAAGACAAGTGTTGATACCGGAGGTAAAAAATATTACAAATGCTGCCTTAGTTTACTCACAAAAAGTTATTTTGCCATCGCTAGACATCAAACTGTGAATAATGAAGCAGTTTGTTAAGCTCTTGGACAAAATTAACCCCTGTTTTCAGTATATTTCAAAGAAGTTTCCACATTTATCAGATGCAAAGGTCAATGAAGGCATTTTTGATGGGCCACAAATTTGAAATCTGCTGAAAGACCAAAACTTTTAACAGACGATGAATGCCGTGGAACTTGCTGCATGAATTTCAATGAGGGACGTCATGACGAAATTCCTAGGAAATGTCAAGGATGAACAGTACGAAAAAATAGTGAAAACGATGTTGGATCGCATGAGGGGTGTAGAATGAGCCTGGAACTGCACTTCATTCATTCTCATCTCGATCACTTTCGGGAAAATCTTGGGGCTGTTAATGAACAGATGGAAGAGAGGTCTCACCAAGACATCAAGGAGGCAGAAACAGATACCACGGGAAGTGGGATGTACAAATGATAGCCGGCTTCTGTTGGTATTTGAAAATAGATGGCAAACATGCAGCAGTCAGACGCTGAACAGCCAAGCGGTCATTCAAAGAGGACATCTAGGGCTATTTGCATTAAAGATGACTACAATTCTTTTTCCTGTAATAACATGTTCTGGTGTTGTTTTACGTATACATTGCCATCTTCGTGAATTCTTTGTTCACACTTAGTTTCTAGAGGGAAAAAAACACGAGCGTAGGTATGTCAGCATTATGTGTACCAAGACATTCTTGTTCGGCCACAGTTATTGGTACTTATATCGATGAAATTTCTGCTTATTTGGCCCCCGCTCACAAAAGAATATTGGAATGCATATGTCGTGGGCTGTTTACAAAATATCATTATTTTTCTGTGTAAATATTGCCAAACTTATTTTAATTTGTTTAGTGCTTTTTATTATTATATTCAATATAGCTGCTATTTTCGTGTATCTATTGCAAGAAAACGTACTGTGATACGTAGAAACGGACAACGGATCCGTGTTCAACGAACCAAAATTAGTTAAGATCACCTGTCTCATCATCTGCCGCTAGAAAAAAATTCAAAATGCTGGCTTGTGTTACTTAAGGCTTAAAATCAGAACATTCTGAAAATCATCTAGGATTTTATTATGTCACAATAGGAGTTTTAACACACGATAAATTTAGTATTTAAATAATTTGCTTCTAGCCATTGATTGGACTAAGTTATATCTCACCAATGATGTTGATGAGGCTTTTAAGTTAGTTATTGACACTTTGGGTATATGGTTAAATGTTGCATGCCCAGTACTCACTTTTAAAACAAGGTCGGGAAATACAAGATGGTGCGGTTTAAGAATGTGGTTTACATCTAATTTAAAAACAATGCGCTTAGTATTGCTTTTATTGCATAACAAGTATAAAAGAAATAAAACTGACATTGATCAAAATAAGTTAAAGAATATAAAAAAGCATAGAAAAATGTATAATTCAAGCCAAGATACAATCTAATAGTCTTTATATTAACTCTTCTAGTAATAAGTGCAAAGCTGCTTGGGCAATAATTAATAAAGAAATCAATAAACCAGCAAACCACTCGAAAATTCCTCTATCACCCGAAATTTTAAATGACTATTTTGTCAATGTTTACAAAGATATAAATGCTCCTGAGAAGAAGACGCATATTCTTGAAATGGAAAAACACTCAAATTTGAAACTTATTTACATAATTTTGTTTTTCGATCTCACAGTGTTAATTTTAATTCGGAAACTGTTGGTATCTCTGCAATCCATGAAGTAGCAACCAAAATTCAAACTTCGTATCGTGAGGATGTTTATGGTTTCTCAAATACTATTGTTTAAAAGAATTATTGGAGCCATTTTAGTACCACTAATCTACTTAATAAATAATCATTCTCTGTTGTAGATTTATGGCAGCACTTAAACGAACCTCAAGCATTACCGGTCTTTCATGCCCGATATAGAATGGGACGCTTAGGACCACAGCAGTTAAAGGGCACCCATAAACAAAACTCAATTTAATTTAATTTCCTCTAATTAAACGCCCAATTTAAATAATTTCTAGATTTAGCAAAATAATCGAGTCTTATGTATTATTACAATTATATCATTATTTTTCATTAAAAAATCTATTATACTCTAAGCAATTTGGCTTTAAGCCTAAATCTTCCACAATAAAAGATGTAGAATAACTTGTTAATGAGGTGTTATTAGGTTCTGAAAATAGATACCATACAGGGACCTCTTTAATTGTTATAACAAAAACTTTTGACCGCATTAATAATTAAATCTTAATCAAAAAACTTTATTTTTATGGTATAAGAAACACTGAAAGAAATCTATTAGAATCATATTTAAGTAATCGTTTACAAACAGTTTAATCAAAAATACAATTCGATCTACTTTTAAGAAACACACTGCTGGGGTACCTCAAGGCTCTGTGCTAGGAACCTTTTTATTCATAGTTTTCATAAATGACTTGGGTGTAAATTTACCCTCTTCTTCTATCTTGTATGAAGATGACATAACTCTCTATGTAACAGAAAACATATAATAGATGTAAAACTGAAAACATCATCTTTCCTCTAAATTCTGAAATTAGATCTATTGAAAATAAAACACTGTAAGTTAATTTATTAGGTTTGTTTGTAGACAGAAACTTTACCTGGGATAATAATGTAAGTTTTATCTGTAAAACATTAGCAAGAGTTATGTGTCTGTTAAGAAAGTTAAAAATAACTGTTTCATGCTCTATATTAATAATAGCATATAATGCTTTTTCCATTCAATTAAAGACTATGAAATCAGATTATGGGGTAATTCTTCCTCTGTAGCTAAAGTCTTTGTGTTGTTTGGCAAAAAGAAGAAGAAGAAGAGAAAGAAGAAGAAAGGGCAATACGATGTATTCAAGGGATTTCCAGAAAAATTCATATATGGAAGGTTTTAAAGAGTTTCAAATTATGACGTTACTTTCACTCTATATTTATAGCAATTTAACACATGTTGAACATAACTGACATGAATTTACAGAACGCTAACATTATCATAATAATGAAACAAGAAATAGGAATGATGTGAATGTAAATCTGTGTAGATTAGCTAAAACAACGAAAAGTCATAAATACCTTAAAATAAAAAATGTTAATACTTTTAACAAACTTGTGTCCAAATGGCCTAAGACTCAAGCATTTTATACTTTAGATGCATTCATGTTGAAGAAATACACATATAGATTTGTTTTAATGTTACTATCTGTTCTTATGCATGTCTTGTTTTATTTGTTTGTTATTGGACAATGCCTATTTTATACTATGTATTATTAATCGTTGTAACAATAAATTTCAAAATGAAACTTCAAATTAAAATACTATTGTCTATATCTAACCAGAGCTGTAGAGCTAAGCGCCGTATGCATGGTTAGTGGGAAGTAATCATATTATTTGTCATTTCGTGATCCGTGGTGAGCCAGTGATATTTTTTAATTTGGTTTCGTGGCCAACTGAAGAGTTGAAGGCACCATATTCAGAGTGGAGTGCGCGATTGTGTGCCTGAATCCAATTGTTTTTAAAACAGATAGAAACTTGTGATGTGTACATGTTGCAACAAAAGTCTAAGCATGATCTCTATCTAGTACCAGTATGATTACCTTTTAATTAAGCGACTGTACTAATATGCAGATTCTTTTTAAATAATGTGATGCACATGACATATTTAAAGCCCTGTTTCGTCAACTTATTTCAACGGTTTAAGTAGCCGTTAATTGCTTTAACTCTGAAATTAAAAAGTAAATGATGTTTCACTGACTACAGTTGACAACGTATTAAACACGTTGTTCAACTAACCTCATGGTTTGTATAATAAAGTTTTAACAGAGTAGAACCGGAAGCCAAAAATTTACGGCGGAAGTCCAAACTGCAAACGAATGACTGCGTCTGCAAAATCTACATTTCGTTCTTAAAAATAAAGAACAGCAGGTGTAATGAGCTCTAAAACAGTTTAGAAAGGTATAGCCTTCAAAACCGGAGGTCGGCGAGGTTGTGGGTGAAGTACCCGAGAGGGTAGAAAACTATACTACCACAAATGAACTATGCTATTCATAATTTGTAAAAATTTATTGCATTTAATGGTTAGCGGCCTAGATGAACTTTCCAAAACTACTCGAAGAGTTTATGAATTCCGCAGAATTTGCATTAAAAGGTCAAGTTTCACTGTAGTAGGGAGGGTCAGAGATTTCTTGGACCTTCTGTGTAGTAAGGAGGTGATAGACAACCAGTCTCCGCTGCAGCGAAACGTAATCCTAGAAAACGGCACAATTCTTCATTCTGTACAGGAGTGTTTGCAGATTATGGGTAAGTTCAATTTTCCTAAAGCTTTGCATGTATACATGTAAAATCAGACTTGCAACGAAATCAAGGTGAACTTGTTCTTTACGGAAATCGGAATTGGGAAACCTAACCTCCAAACCATGAATAAAGTGGTGACTGGATCAACACATGAAAGTACATCATTTTAATAAGCCAAATTCTACACGCCCGGCTTTAGAGTCAGCATATTTTAACATTGTAATTAAATCCATAAATAAGGTGCCAAACGCATCACTGTCAACAAACAAATAGTAAACTGGATTAAAATAGTGCAGGTTTCCTACAGATAATCTAAGTTGTTCTGTACTCTATACTCTATAAGGTAGCATAAGCACAGAAACGTGTATTGCTCGGAGAGTTAACAACTGCGGGATAAGCTTAATGAAATGCAATAGATGTAACGCAATTTTGACAATATATGTGTATTCTGAATGTCTGTTGATGAAACTGGTCCAGCCAGCGGACATGTATTATTATTGTTGTTGTTATTATTACAGATTATTGTACTGATATTAGTGGTAGCAGTAGTAGTGCCGCTGGTGAAGGTGGAAGTAGTTGTTGTTGTTGTAGTAGTAGTAGTCATAGTAGCAGGGGTAGTGATGGTTTGATAGTTGTAGTAGTGGTGGTAGTGATAACAACATTAGTATTACTAGTAGTAGCGGTAGTAATCGTGGCCGTAGTAGTGCTGGCAATGATAGTATTAGTATGGTAGGTGGGTAGGTGGTGGTAGTAGCAGTAGTAATAGAAATGGTGATGTTAGTAGTTTTAGTAGCAGTAGTAATTGTAGTGACCGAGCGGGAAGGTTCAGGCGGTAACGTCTGTGACCCGCTTTTGGTAGGACCCGGGTTCAAACTCTCGAGGCCGAACAATCTGACCGAAGGCTTTTTTCGCGATTTTCCCCGGTCGTCAG
Source organism: Deroplatys truncata (assembly GCA_030765065.1). Taxonomy (NCBI): domain Eukaryota; kingdom Metazoa; phylum Arthropoda; class Insecta; order Mantodea; family Mantidae; genus Deroplatys; species Deroplatys truncata. Next base: position 536,530,231 of record CM060990.1, read on the forward strand.
GCAAATGCTGGGTTGGATAATGCCATTCGCGAATTTTCCTATCATCCCTTTCATACTATATTTCATTTCATTCTTCTTCACCTTCATATCAGGCATTGGGCTGATCACCCATCCTGGATATACTATGATCCAGAGTTTGCTTGCTCCTCGACAGGCTACTGACCCAAGGCATTGGTTTGTAAGTCCTTAAGGGTGCAAGTCCTACAGGGAGGAGGGTAATCTGTTAAAGAAGAACTAATGGTAGTAGTGGTGCTGTTAGTTGTGGTGGTAGTGGTAGTACTTGTAGTTGTAGTAACAGTTTACATTGTGATACTCCTAGTAGCAGTAGTGATGGTAATAATAATGGTTATATTAGTGCTTATGGTATCTACCAATAGTAGTAGCAGTAGTAATTAGCAGCAGCAGTAGTAGTAATAGTAGTATTAGTGCTGGTGGTGGTGATGATAACTGAATTGCCTCTTAAAGAGGCCTTGCACGTAGGCTCTTAAGCCCTTTGTGCCTCATGTTTTAGGCATTACTCAAGTTCGATAGTCCGTATGAAATAGACCACGTCCTTGATATACGCCCTTCTTATATTCTCAGGTTCCAAAAAAGAGGACACTAAGGATACATATCTATGCATAGCAAAACCACAGTATATGCTGCGAGGTCTCAAAATTCCTCGCACATTTCCGGCATAAAGGGCCTTGTGTAAGACCCATTATGTAGAAATGTTCGGATGCGTAAGATAGCCCACAACTCCTCTAAACTTAGATCTGATCAAATTCAGAATAAGCTCACTTACTTTCCAGTCAGGCCCTGATATATAAACATGGCCCTTCCTGGCAGTAGTTTGCTCTCTCCAGCGTTCAAGACGAGCCCTCGCCGAGATCTGGGTTGTATCATATTTGACGTTACTTTTCGACACACCGCAGAAGGGCTCAGACCCAATAAAATTGAGCTCCGATCCCCTCTTTCCAAGAGTGTCATCTCAATTCCTCTAATACCAGCGTGCCCAGGAATCCAAAGAAGTGTAACCGGACAGCTGGTAGAGTCTATCCAACATCCTCTGACATTGCTACAACAATCTGGATGTAGTTTTAACCGCCCTAAAGGCTAGAAAATCTGTCATACTATCCGAGCAGATGTACACATCTGCCTGTTCGCATGGCATAGTGTAATTATGCACAGCGCAGGTTAAAATCGCATGGACCTCAGACTGGAAAACCGTAGCAACTCGACCAAGGGGAATGACAAGCCTGGTTCTAGGACCCCAGGCCCGGCCTCCGTTCTGTTCCAAGGTGGGAACCGTCCGTGAACCACGTCCTGCCCCTGCCTTCGGGAGAGACCCGGTCTCTGGGCCCCACTCTTCCCTGGAAGGTATTACCACAGTACAGGATTGACTTAGGTTATACCTAGTCCCCATCAAATCTCCAATCATCTGGGTTATAGGATACTTCTCCTGTAATCCAGAGAGGATCAGTGAGTGCCCTTTATGGGGTAGCTTAAAACAACACCTCCCTACAGTCCAGAGATACTTCTCCTGGCTACCTCCTTCGCAAACAAGCCCAAAGGGGTAAGGTCCACCAAGATCTCTAAGGCAGACTGAGCATTCGTCTGCACCGGTCGTAATATCATCATACATGTCAATCTTCATAGCGAATCCAGCTTGTCAGTCACTGCCTTAACATGAGAGGCAGGCCAGCAAACAAGCTCCACATAAGTTATTGGCGGTCTTATAACCGAAATGTATAGCCATTTGATCACCCTAGGTCTCAGGCCCCACCTCAGTCCTATAGAACTTCAGCAGGCCCAAAAAGCATTGTATGCCTTCTTAAGTTTATAATCAACATGTTTTTTCCAGCTCAGCCTAGCGCCCAGAACGACTGCTAGATACTTTACTGCTCCGGAAAGCTTTAATTTCTTCCCAAACAGATGGGGCTTTACCAAACGTGGCAGCCTCCTCCTCCTTGTGAAGATCGTTATTTCTGCCCTTTACGGGTTAACAGGCAAGCGCTTTTCTCTGCACCATTCCTTTAGAGCCTGTAGGGAGCCCTGTATGAGCTCCGAAACAAAACTCAGGAATTTTACATTGCTACAAGGTATATGTTATCAGTATAGCCTTAAGCAAGAATTACTACCCTGCTGAGTCTGTCCAGCAGTACTTCTACAACCAGACACTACAGGGTAGGTGACAAAACTCCCCGTTGTGGGCCGACTCGGGACACTGTTACCCTCTCGGACTCACTCCCCAGGGTCGCAACTGACTGACGGTCTTCCAAGGAGGTCATAATCTAGTCTGTGTCTACCAAGATGACTCGTCTGCTCTCCAGGCATTTCCTAATGGTGCCTAAAGTCATTATTAAAGGCATTTTCGATGCCCAGGAAAACTGCCATGGTGAGTTATTTACAGTCCAGCTTAGGTATGGATTTCACTTTGGCCTGCCTCCAGAGGCGAAAAACATGCCTCAGAGTCAGACAGGACCTGGGTATTTTCACTAGGTGGGATAAAACGATATCCCAATCTCCTGTAGGAGAGACAGGGAGACCACATCCTCACTCACGATTTCACAGAGCTCAAAAGTGTAAATGGCCCATTTAAGGTTTTTAGAAGTGACAATCTTGGTAGCCACTAGCCAGTCGGCGTGCCCTAACCACGTTTGGTTCTTGATTTGTAATGCAGGTCTCCAGGAAGTGGGTCTCAAGCAACAGCCTAATGGTCTTCCCCTCCGACTGCGCCACAGAACCCGAGAGATCCTCTAATGAGGCCAACCTGGCCCTAACTACGGACGACAGCAATTTTTACAAGCAAGCAGCGCTGAACTGCTTTTTTATTTTATTACAAAAGAGGTTCCAAGATTCCTCGGAGGACTTCCATCATTCCTTTTTATAAATTCTTTGGGACTTATTATAGGAGTTAGAAGTTACCTAACACTTGTTGGCTTTATACGCATTGTATGGTCTTCGTGTTTTTTCCTGATAGACCTTAAAATGAATTCCATCTGAATTTACCTTTAGCCCGAACCTCATGTACGCGGGGGCAGTTTATTTCATAGGAAGACACCATAGTGTTTGTGAAAAAGCCCGCTTACCCTCTAGGTCCTCCACATTTCTTAGGTTGTTCTGGGGCCCATTCTTCAGACCGCCTTCCAGATTCCTTCTAAAGGTGTCCTAGTTGGTACTTCTAGGGTTCTAGTACAGGCGGTCCTTTCCTTTTCCCTTAAGACCAAAACGTATATGTCTTGGTCAGACATGGGAGGTTCCAAACAAAACCCTTGAGTCCTTGATCTCCTTTAGTATCCTAAAGGACCCTAGTGACAGGTCTAGGACTTCCTCCCTTTGATAATTTACAAAAGTCGGAACGTCCCCTTGATTCACAAACTGGAGATCTGCTGAACATAAATTCTCAAGCAGCTTCTCCTCCTCCCATTGATGCCCGTGCTACCCCAAACGCTATGATGGAAGCTGGAGTCACAGCCAATCAGTAGGCTGAGGCTTCTACCTCTGCAATAAATCATAAGATGTCCCAAATCCTGAGGTAGTAATTCCTCGGAGTCTTGTGGGAAACAGCCGAGCAGAATACTACCTGGCGTGGCACTCCGCCCTCCTCATACCTCACTAGAATGCTATCAGGTCTTTTGAAAGAAAGCCCGGTAGAGCCCAGATGTTACTGAGTCTTGTAAGGACACGTGCTCTAGGTTTTACATCAGACGAAGCGCTGAAGATAGTATAACCTTTTATATTTTGCTGCATGATAACACCCTGTCGAAGGCAGAGTTCTTGTATCATGGCGACATCTAAGTCATACCTCGTTACGTTACTGGACAGAACTCTCGAGGTGGTAATACTGTGTTGCAGGTTAGCATGAATTAATGAAATCACCATAGCTTAAATTGCCCCACTTGGACATTGGGGTTCCAGAAGGACAGGCTCCGGCCCAGACGTGGCTTCTGCATGGTCCCTAATGCTACGGACATAGTTTCCCCCACGATCCTGGCCAGTAGCCTAGTCCTTTTTCTCCTCCTCTTCTTTGGCCCACGAACATTTCTGGGCTTCAATTTTAGGTTAGCGACCTCTCTGGTAAGTTCCCCGAAACGGACTGGCGCTATGGCTGCCGAGTGGAGTGGATGTGTGTGTTTGTATGTACCTTGCACCTAAGGCTTTGCTTATGTGTTATAAATTAAAAAGTTAGTGAGTTTTCCTATTTTGTGTTGTAGTGGATGCTTTATTAAGCCAAATAGTACAAATAAGTAGTCGTGGAATTACTTAATAACTTAATAATTAAAGAAAAGAATAAAAGTATTGTAATTTGAAGCAGCAGCATTGTTTATATACGCGCCAGCCGGCCGCTCCTGTTAGGAGCCGTAACTAAACACTCTTTAGAGCGCTTTAGCCGTAACTGCCGCGTCAGCTGTAGTCCCATTGACATCAAGGTACGTGTAGCTTGCCTTCCGGCCGACCACAGCCAACAAAATGTGCTGAAATTTAGAGGCAGTGTTGCTACCATTTCAATACATCCGAATTAGTTAATTAGTATTAGCTTTTAAAATTCAATAAAACTTCTGGAGTAGTAAAAATTTACGGGGGGGGCCTTTCCCCTCGCCAATATATATATATATATATATATATATATATATATATATATATAACGGGGGATGAAGAAACAGCAGATGAGATGTTTACACCGAAATGTGTGTTACAGCGTTCATCGGTGAAAAAGATCAGTATAGACAGTGGTGAAAGAAGAAGACAAGGATCTGTTACAGATGCGAGCGAATATAAAAAGGAGTACAAAAGAACAAAGAAAACACTAAAATGGCAGAATCGTTTCAGGATATAATTACTGAAATTAACACCATTGTTGCTAATGGAAAAAAGGTTTAGAGACAGGAAAAAAACATTTGTGCTCTATTAAGTATATTGCATAAATATTGTGAAATCCTAAAAATCGACAATGAAGAATTAAAAATTGAAACCAAAGTCTATAAAGAGCTGTATGAAAAGAAGGTGCAGGAAACTCCAGCTAAGACGCTTGCGCAGAAAGCCGCAACTTCAAATCCTGACCAGAAAAAGATACAATTTCAGAAAGCTGTGACAGCAAACCGACATGCAGTTTTCATATCATGAGAAAAAGAACGCAAATGTTAGAGAAATTAAAAAAAACTGTGACAACATGTTTGAAACCAGCTAAAGAGAAAATAAGGATCAGAAGCCTGCGTACAGCGGGTAAGAACTTAGTTATGGAAGCAGAGACCGAAGAACATGTTAAGAAGGTTTAAAATATTCAAAACCTCAAAGGAAATATCTAAAAATTGAACTATCCAAGAAGAGAAACCCCTTAATCATCATTTATAATGTCGTTGCTGGAGTAAAGGAAAATGGCCTTAAAGAAAACATCTATTAAACAAAAGTTTGAGAATTACATAATCAAAGAGGAATTTGACAATGAGTTCAAATTCCGATTCAAGCTACTGTTCGCCACGTTGCTGAAGTTTATGCAATGTTGCGTAGATTAATACTTCGGAGGGGAAGATTATACATACGCGTCCAATCCGTGAATGTTTAAGATTTTATATCAGTAGCTAAGTGTCTTAAATGCTATGAATACGGTCAGGTTTCAAAGTTATGTAACAAATAAGAATCCACGCGTGGACATTGTGGAGAGGAAGATCATAACAGCAAATATTGTGTTAAGAAGGAGCAACACACAATCAACATTTCGTGCCATAAAAGGAACAAAAAATCTTGTAAATGTTAGGGCAAGCAAGGTTGTCAAAGCTATCGTATATTTTGGGATAGAGTCATCTCTAATACTAATTATGAGTAATTGTGAAATCCTGATCAATAAACGATAAAGACAGACGAGGAATACATCAAGCAGAATGAGAAGAAATATAAGAAGAGTTACTGACCACAAATTAAGATTAAGTAGATCAAGAACCTGCAATAAAATCGGGATACAAACCGAAGAAATATTATTTCAAGACAATATGAACAATACAAAGTTGAGCATAATTATAAATCATAAGGATATTTATGAGGATAAAGAGATGAAGACACAAAATTAGAAGCCATCCATCATTATCACCAAAATTAAGAATAAATAAAATGAAACAAGAAATAGGAATGGAAGATATAGAAATAATAACAACTGACACAACGTTAGATAATGGTTCGAGTCCAAGAAGAAAATTAGATGTCGTTTATCAGGCTTTAATGGTAGAGGATGAATTCAGTGAACAAGAAGGAATTATAAATAAAAAGTCACGGATAGCGACTTTTTGCACTTTTTATAGAAAGTGAAAGAAGAGAAAATAAAGGAGACAGAAGAAAAGATAAGAGAAGAAAGGGATATTCAGAATGCACAAATTTACGAGGGCAAAGGAGGAAAAGAAAAATAAGGTGAGGAAGAAACAAAAACATAAAGGGCAATGACAAATGAACAGGAATTCTTAATGCCAGTAGACAAAGAATTAAGCAGAAGTGCATGCGAGGAAACAGAAAATAAGCAGGATTCGGCTGAAAGTATATCAAGGCCAGCAATAACAAGCAACATTAACAAAATTTACGCTAATTTCGATGTATCATTACAGCTCAGTAGTTTAAAAGAAAGACACCATGATCGCGGCTATGGGCACGTTGTTCGTAAATTGTATGTAAATGGAGAATCGATTCTTTTTCCCGTGCCAGATGCAATTAGTAGGATGGATTTAAAAGTCCAAAACATATCAACTAATCCAAAAGAATTGTTAAAATTATTGGAAGTTTCCTTTAAAGAATAGACGATTTTCTGGATCTAGAAGAAGTTTATGAAAACTTTGTTGTATGTTATGGGCGCATTGCCTTCAATAGCAATCAAAGGTGAACACATTGTTAAGCTCAGATTCCACAGAATGTAGCAAAGTATCCTAAAAAACCCTATTCCTAAACCCAAACCTATATTTCCAACAACGTACCATCAAGCGGTTAATACTCCTTTAGGAGTAAACGTGTCAGTATTAAATAAAACACTAAAAATTTTCACAAAATTACAACAATAGAAATAATTTATTTATTTCTGTTATCAAACAATTAGGTAGTGAGATTAAACACAAGAGAAAAGAGTATACACAAGGGTATAAAACCCATACCAAAACAGCTAGATCCAGAGAGGTACAAAATATGTTATTTGATTGCGCAAATAGTCAAGAGAATTATCTAAAGAACAATTTAAGACTGGAACAAAACATCACTGATTTACTAATACAGGATATGTACTTTTTTGAAGACACAATGGAAGGTCACTTCGAACTTAATTATAAATTAATCAATATAGGACAGGATTGCTGCACAGTGAAGCAGAATAGTGATGTCAGAATTAAAACATTTATTTATAGAATTAATACCAGATATACACTGTATTCAAGAATCCTATTCTATAAGCGGCAAAATTACACACATTCCCATCAAAGCAAGAGTAATAAGCACTGGAAATAACCCATGGCGGCAATTGTAATAATTAACCCGAATTTGTAACTAGTATAACACAAATAAACGATTCTCACACAAACTCCATTGACATTTCACATGCAACTGGAAACTTTACTTTCGCTAATCATTACTTCCATATATAACCAACATTTAAAACATGAATAGAATTTCTACAGATGCCGAAATATTGTAGCGGACCAGGTTGCACATATTTCGTATACCAGGAAGTGTGAAGTTCATGTTAGCAGAATTCGTCCACGCTGCACTACGCCGAGTCAGCGCTTATGTATGTATTTATACTACAGGGCTTTGACTCGGTCGGGGGAGTTGCTGTGGGAGTTGCTATCAGGAAGTTGCTACGCGAGAGTTGCCACGAGAAAGTAATCAGAGATCAGTTATCACATTCGCCAACAGTTAACCAGGTAAGCATGCGACTCATCTAAGTTCTCTTGACTTGTCGGGGCTTCACCCCTAACTTCTATTGACTTGTCGGGGCTTCACCCCTAACTTCTATTGACTTGTCGGGGCTTCACTCCGATCTAATTGTTCGCACATCTAAAGCAACAATATAATTTATTGGGACAATGCATCCCCTGTGCTTTATTTAAATACCCCTATCCTAGAACGCTACCCTGGCCTGCCTACCATTCCAGTACCAACGCATCCCCTACCTCTGAGCTACCAACCCCCCTGTGTAATCACCTACTACGGGGGTAACCACCCCCGTGGGGTGTTACAATATTACATACATTAGACGCCAATGCAAAATCAGATTGGCGGTATAATGCAACTAAAGACGAAAGGGGAAAGGAAGTTGAAGAAGCAATTTTGGAATTAAGTCTCATTATAAAAAACGAAACCTATAATCCACCAACTTATGAAAATCGCCAAGGAGCAACTTCCGATATATATATATTTAACTCTCTGTAATTTTAAAATTGATTAAAAAAAGCATGAACTGGAAGGTAGGGCAAGAACCTCACTCCAGCAACAAAGATTAATACGTTTTAATTACTGTATAGAAACACCGCACGATGGGCGTATTAAATTTGGTAAATTAAGCTACAATTGTGCACAAGCAAATTGGGAGGAAATGAAAATATTTTTCATAATAGCAGCTATGAATATATGGGAACATCGGTTGATGAAGATGGCAACAATTTGGTGAATATGATTCAATTAGCGATATCAAAAACAGTACCTAAACAAAGAATTAAAAAGTACTCGAATATTTGTTGGACTGATGCATTAGAAAAGCACGAAGAAAAATGGAAAAAATTAGGAGAATTTACCAAAAATCAATAGTGGCAGAAGAACGGGAAATTAATTTAAGAAATTATAGACAAGCTAAAGAAATATTTAAAGAGCTATTAAATGAAACTAGAAGAAATTCATGGAAACAGTTTGTGGAGACAAATTTGTATACCAGCATGTTAGGAGTTCCATATAAAATCATCACGGAAAAATTAAGAAACCAGAAATTTTAACAACAATACAGAAAGAAGATGACACGATGACTACAAGCTGGAAGAATCAATAAATGAGCTTTTCGGTAATTTACTCCCTGATGATAAAGTTTGAATAGAAGATGTAAATAATGCTTTTAAAAGAATTAATGCGAACTTAGCATACATTAATAATAAAGTCATACTTCCATTTGATATATCCGAAATTAAATTAATGATTTAAACAATCAAGAGAAAAAATGCTGCAGGACCTGATGGGATAACTGTTGAAGTATTAATTTGTTTGGAAGAAAAGTTAACAGCATTTTTATTTAAACCCTTCAATGATTATATATGGCAAGGTCGCTTTCCCTCTTGTTGGAAAGAGGTCAGGGTTATAATTTTAAAAAAGTGGAACGATAAATATCCAAAGGATACAAAATCATATCGACACACAAGTCTATTAAATACAATTGGGATAGTTGTTGAACATTTAATATATCAAAGAATTATGGGATATAGATTACCAATTGGCATGAGTGAAAAACAATTTGGATTCAGGAAAGGGAAGTCCACGGAGGATGCAATAATTGAAGTAATAGTAATCCAAATACATAATAGGAATATTTATCGATATTTCTGTGGCTTTTGATAACTTACGGTGGCTATTTTTCTTTGAGAGATTGCAAAGGAAAAACTTCCCAAAAAGTCCTTGTGCCATTTTGAAGGATTGGTGTGTAGATAGAAGATTACATATAAAAGAAGTAGGAGAAGTTGTTTAATAAATAACAAAAGGTTGCCCCAGGGATGGGTTCTAAGTCCAATTTTTTTAATGATGGAAACTTCATTAGAGGAATTAAGTAATGATATAGATGTGAAAAATACCACTAGTTAAGCAGATGATGTTATGTTTATTATTGAAGGAAGTTCAAGAAATGATCCTGGAAGAACGAGCCAATAACTTAACACGGAAATTAAAATTATGGTATTCTAATTCCAAATTACGAATTACCCTCTCAAAATCATGTTATATGATCCTTAAAGGAAGCCTAAAAATCCAGTAGTAAAATATTACGCACATGTGCAAGAGAGAGCGGTAGCAGCTATAACAGCTATGTGCAATATCAAGGACATAACACAATTAAAACTAGACAAGGCTATGAGACTATTTGAGACAGCGATCACCCCGATCGCCACCTACGGGATAGAACTGGTATGGTAAAGGTCACGGCCAACGACTTGGAGAGGTTAGAAAAATTGAAAGCTAGGTACATCAAAAGAGCAATAGGCGCGAGCAAATACACACCAAGAAGAATGGCCTATACGCTGGCCGGAGAAACCCTCTTCCTGGAGGACCTGAGACACAGGAGGCTACTGCCGGCAACGGACCCATATAAGGAAGTCACAGAGAAAAGGAAACAAAGGAAAAGAGATGACGCAGAATTCTACACCTCCGACGCCATGGTGAACAGAAAGTACACCAGAAGCATCCAATCGCAAAGACATGCCATCATAGGCCTGGCAACGCACGGATTTCACCACAAAATGTGCAAAAATAAGAAATATCACCAACCAAGTGACTTGTGTGAGTGCAAGATATGTGACCAAAAGTGTGAGCGATACCATTACAAACAATGCAGAAGATGGACGATATCGTTAACGAGCTGATAAAAGACAAATCATAAGATGGAAACTAATGCTCTTTCGAGCGCAACTTACTTATTATTAATTATTATTATTAATTTAAAATATTACAATGTTACAATAAAATTGGAAAAGGAAGTCAAATATTTGGGAATGTTTTTAGATAAAAAGCAAAATTTTAGAAAAAACGCTTTACATGTTAAATCCAAATCTGAAAAAGACAGTGTTGAAATTAGCCAAGTCAATACAATCAAATTTTAAAATATTTCTAAACGTTATTACTACGTACCATAATACGATTTTGCAACAATAATTGCATATGGGGGTGGGGTGTGGACTACAAGAATGCATTATGTAAAAATTAGGAATCAATTAAGAAGTAGACTAAGAAAAATTCTACCACGTTATACAGGTGCAGTTATCACCAAACCCACAATGCCTTTATTAACCTCTACTGGAATTTGGCTAATTGACTTATTAGTAAGATTGAAAAGTGCAACGTTTTGGCTTAAGAGAAGGCAGAAAGAAAGAGAAAGTGTTGGCTTATGTAAAAGTAGAAGAAGTTATAGCTTCACGATGCAATTTCATAACTGAAATAGAGAGCAAATTAAAACTAGTTTGGTAACTAGAGTGGAATCAATTAAACGAGGGGATAGGAATTCATAATATATTCGGCAATATAAAGGAAAGGTTACATTTAATGCATATTAAATCAACGAAAGGACTAATATATCATCTGACAGAATATGGGCCATACAGAACTTGTTGGCAAAAGATTAAGAAGACTCAGAATTACACCTGTACACGATGTGGCACACAACATACACCAGAACATGTCCTTTTTGAATGTGTAAGATTTGCGGACCAAATATTAGAAGAAAAAACAAAATTATGTGGGTGTCAAATTGGTTATATATTAAGGAATGAAGGTTTATGTAATTATCCTGAAAAATTAGCGCAGAAACTGGCAAGCTAGCCTGGGAAGAAAGAATAGAGCAGGAGGAGATAGCAGTAGCGGTTGAAGCAGAAGAAGTAGTTAGATCAGTTGCACCAGAATGCTGCAACAAAGACCATTGACATTCTAATTTACCCTACCTTTATTCTGTTGATGTAACTAGGCATTGTTCCATTTAAAATATTGAATGTTTGCTCAAAAATTACACCTTCTCAGTATTATTAAAATCTGTTTATAGGCTAAATGTACGAGCCCCTGACTACCAATCAAAGATGTGAAAACTGCACATCAATTGCACTTTCCATTTCCGAAATATTTGTGGTGCAAGTTTTAAGTTATTCACCCTGTGTAACAAATTTTGGGTCAGGTTTCATCACTTTTCTCTCTCTTGCTTAATTCTGGTGTCCAAGTCCATTTTTCGTTGGGACGCTACAGTATTCCCTATATAACATTTATATATTGTCGTTTCTTATTCAGTAATCAATAGAACAATGAAAGTTTTGTGGTAAGCAAATGAAAAGTGCATCCTAAGGATTATTTTAAGTTTCAAGTGTTATTTTAAAAAAGTCATAATATGGAATCCTGCATGGCACGTCAGATCCTTAGTATGTAAAGCATTAAAAAGACAAGAGGGTGAAGCCGTTCGTGCTGCGATAATTTTGAAGCCCCATCCTTTGCTTCAGATTTTGATGCTTCTATCTCGAAGTTGAAATTTAGATAACCTTTAATGCTACCTGCTTTGTGGTTGTGGTCTACGATGTCGTCATCTCCTAGCTCGTTCTGCGTTGACAAGTCCGCCAGCTGCTCCCGTGGTATAGCTATGGGTTCTTTGTCTCAGGCTATGCGTAAGTGTAGTGTAAAAGGATAAAACCAGTTTAGTTCGCTGATAAACTTTAATGCTGACTTAAATATCTTATTTGAAGGGAGTCGCCGACCGTTGAATTAAACAATAATTACATATTTCTGGAATACTAATTATGAGAAGCATCAGTTAGCGTAAGTCGCGGAAATGTTACTCGGAAAGATCCCTCACAACAGCTGCTAAATCTTACTAACACCGGCGTGTTCTCAGGTGCTACACAACTTAAAATGAAACTAAATATCACACGAGTAATCACAAGGGCCACTACACTAGTAAGTTACATGATTTAGTAATAAGTAAGATTAAGTAAGTCTGATTGGGAAGGCATGCTCATTTCTTAACTTAAGTTCCGCCTACCTATCGCTACCACTACCAACGTTCTTACTTATGCGGCGCAATCCTAAAACTTTACGTATGCGTATCTGACACTGCTTCTATAAGGAACCTTGCTCGAATTTTAGAATTTCATTCCCCTTTCTAATTTACAGTATTCCCGTCTACGTGACTTTTCAATCCTATCGAGTTCACCCTAGCTGCATTCCAAGAAACTTTATGCTAATGCGTTCGCTACTCATATGTTACTAATGGCTTGCCTTATGACTTGCTAATGACATCTTTCTCCAGACAAATCTTTCAATTCAGGCTTAATACATTATACATTTATGTAATACACAGAAATTATTATTTGAAATTATTTCTGCATTTTACTATCATTTCTTTATTTAATTCTTTATATTTACATGTCAGTAATTACGGTATCAAGTGGATAATTATAGCTAAGGTTGTGGGAATTACACTGAAAGATCTGAAAACACCTCCCAAGGTGATAACGGAAAACAATTTTATAAGGAGTTCTTAAAAAACACATTGTTGATTTACACATTAATATTAAACTTTGCAGCAAAAAGATATAGTAATGTGAAGATTGCAACTATTGAAACTGTAAAGGACGATGAAAGATCAGCATCATTATCAAGGGTTTTTAACTCAAGGATCACACAAGCATCCAGATCCTTTACAGTTAGGGTTCCTCAGCATTTAACTCTTAGAGTGGCTTAACCGATGATCTAGTTATTAAATGATAAGGAACTATTTTCTACAATTGTATTGTTTCTCCTATTGTATAATAGACATCTATAGGTTACCGTCAGTGGGTGCATACGTCCCTCCTATTTTGATTTTATGAAGACCAGAGTAGCGAAATGAAATAATGTCTTTCAATGTATTACTTAAAATCTTCTGCAGTACAACATTATTTTAAACACAGAAACTTTTTGTGCCATAAACTTTCCCGGCCTTGTTGTGTATTAGTAGCTGACTTATAGATAAACAGTTTACCTGATTTGAAAACTAATGGAGTACTGGAGGCAGCAAAAGGCCTCAAGCTCTGTATGTAAAATATACCGCCGTAGGACTCACTTGATACACGGTGAAACACACTCCAAACACCTTGACAGTTTTGAGTATTACATACATAACCAATACCGATAGGCAAGTTTATTAAGGCAGGGGATTGTGAACGGGCTGTATTCAGTTCAACTCTCGCCACGACCGCCCTCCCTGTCTAAAGTTTGTTCCAGGTTTTCCTCAGTCAAATGCCTTGGAGGTATTTACATTACATTTCATGCATTCATACATAATGTAGCGTATAAGAAGTTTTTTTAATAATTTCATTGCTTTTCATTAGTTATTTCATGATTTCGCAGTTGGGAGAGGAGATTTGTGAGTTTTGTTGAATCCGTTTAAGTTGGCTAATTATCAAATAGCTGATTGTTTGAAACGGTCGCGTAGAAGTATCCAGAACATTTTGACTTTGAGAAACCGCTCACGCATGCGCAGATACTGTGTATGCGCTCTGACTGGTTCTCCCTCGAGGCATTCAATAGTGAGACAGCATTCTGCGTGGAAGGGAGACTCGTGTTATCGTCCCTGTCCGGGCTGCCATATTGGACGTTGCCGCGTATAATTATGTAAGTAATTTTTCCCCTCCACTGTTCAACCTGTAAACGTTTTAATTAAGAATTGGTAAAGTATAGCTTGGCCACCTCTTTTTTTCCAAGCGAGCCATCCCGTTACATTAAATAGTATGGATTTGCGTTTAAAAGTAAGGTAACGTAACATGTGGTGAAGGAGCCTTAATCCTTATTTTGATAGGAATTGACCTACGTAATAGTGGTCGAAACTATGAAGCCCGGACTTAAAGTAATTATAGCATTGTAAGTCGCGTTGGCGTATGTCATCTCAATACATTTTGAGATCTCCTTATGGTTTACCGGGAAAAAGCGAATCAGTTGGGGAATTTAATATCCTACCGGCATGTCGCCATGCTAGCTCAATGGATAGAGCAACCAGACGGAAACCGGGAGATCCGTGGCTCAAATACTGGTGATGGTGTTCAATTTTTCAGTCGCCTGATCCTACCTTTCCAACTTGTCGTACACACGGCATTGGAAGAACAATTAATTCCAGTTGTAGATTATGTTTATGCTGTTATTTCTTTATATGACCAAATCAATCCAGAGTCGTCCTCCGTTGTCTAGCGGTACCATGCTAGCCTCTAGTACCCAAGGTCGCGGATTCAAACGCGGCGGAGGACGACGGATTTTTTTCGGGCGTAAAAATCCTTATATGGCTTCCCTCGGAAGGGAAGTAAAGCCGATGGTCCCGTGTAGATTTACGGCATGTAAAAGAACCTCAAGCCTGATAAAGAGAGATCTGAGCAAAATTTCCGGTTCTTCACGCCCAATACAGAATGGGACGCCAAGAATCATAGCGGTTAAAGAGCGTCCATAAATAAAAAGAAACCAAATCAATCCAGCAATGACACAGGCGGAGCAAATAAAACATTTACCAAAAGGCCTTAAGCCTCAATATGTACAGGCTATGCTGCCTGTTAACCCACGGAGTTTGGACGGGGTACTCCAAATTATCAAAGAGTTAATTTAGCACATTTCTCATAAATCAACGGCAACACCTGCATTTGCACAGGGGCAAACTGCTCAAATTTTGGCAACTTCCCTTCCTGTGTTATTTGCTGGTAATACAAATTTCAGTGCACCTCATCAGTCTGCCATGCCAAATATACAGATGAATATGCAGGATCCTTTGGCAAGACTTACTCAGAAAGTAGAGTGGCTAACAAACAAAGTATTTAAATTGCAGGTGGCCCTACCTACTCCCATCCAAAGTTGTGTCCACAATGTAAGATACCGTGCATAGACCAACATATATTCTTATGGTGTTGTATGCCTTAATTGCAATAAACCAGGACACAGCTCGTGCATGTTGGGCAAGACCAGAGCAGCCAAGAATGAGCAGCGCCGAGCCTTAAACGACATAACCTAGCCGAGAACGTGCATAGTACCCTGAATAACATTCATTTTCTATCAGGACAAATACAACAGATCACTGGCAATGTTCGTGATAAGATATGTATCCTGTTAGACACAGGAAGGGCAGTCAGCATTCTCAATTCCAAACATGTGTATGATGTTGCAAAATTCCAGCCAGTTGATATTTTTTCTAAGGAAAGCTGCAAACAAACTAATGGACACTCTTTATCATATTGTTTTCGATTTTGTCATTAAGGACAAATATGTTTCAGGTAGATGCACTAGTTATCAAGGACTTGGCTCATAATTTTATACTAGGTAATGATTTTCTTCATGCAAATGTCATTATTGATTACGGTAATAATTATTCCATCTCGATTTGGCTTGATATGTGTATTACGCTGTCCATTACAGTTATACCTAATGTACCCTGTGTTGATTTACCAGTCAACCCAGTATGTGATGATAGTCAATGAAAATATCTAACAAAGTTTCAATTGTGCAAGACGTTAGAATGTCACCTTTTACCACTTGCTTGATTTCTGTGCAGCTTTTTCTGAAATTGTTAACAAGGTGATCTTTGAACCCTGTGTTAGGATGTGTGTCACAAAACGATTATTTTGGTTTCTCCTGTTGTATGCCAGGCTTTTAAGAATATGTTCTTCTTTTCCATAATAACTCTACTGTATCTCAAGTTCCATTTGCTAGAACTGTACTTGCGAATGTTTATGATGTTGCTTTTGTAGAAGGTGATTGTATTTCTTCAGGTGATGTTACACAAATGAAAGCTCAGGACTTTTACTTCAATATATGTTCGAATATATCAGAAACTAATCATCACAACAGTACAAGGTCTTAACTATATATCAGCATTTCTTCCAATCTTTGTTGCAAGATGTAGGCTCCACCAACGTGGCGAAGTTTGAAATCCAGGTGTCAGATAAAAACCCTATCAAGCATAGAGTAGCATATAAGCAAAGGGGACATCATTTCCAGCTAAGTCGGGGAAATGAAAGAAGCAGGCATAATCAGAGATTCATAATCACCTTGAGCTAGTCCAGTAGTCTTAGTTAAAAAGAAGAATAGATCCATTCAATTCTGTGCTGATTATCGCAAACCAAATACAGTAATTTTGACATCTTGTTTTCCTTTACCGTTTATTGACAATTTATTACGTTACCTTAGTAATATGGAGAACACTTTATGCCGTTCATTGACCCCTCATGACGTCATTACCCAAGGGCATGTAACACAAACAATACCATTGAAGGTCGCAAACAAGACCGCTGCCGCGGCCACACCTAAACAGGTGTTTCTAAAACCCACTGTGTCGACCTTGGTCTTTATGCCGCTCTGTGAGCCCTGATGACGTCATCGCTCCAAGGTATGAAGGCCGCAAACACGTCCACGCCGCGACCACGCCTAAACAGGTGCTTTTAAAACCGGCTGTGTTGGCTTTGCTAGGACTTTATTGGAATGTAATACCATTGAAGACCGACGCCTAAATGCTGGTCGCAATATGAATTTATCATCATCCCAGGGCATCTAAATTTAAATAAAAGAGGTTGAAATTAATTGCAGGAATGTTACGTTGGTCTTGGCTGATCTTTTCCTTGTCTATTTTAATTACTGCAGATTTTTCTAAGTATAATTAAGGATGGGAGGGGATTTTCCCTATATTCGGATGTAAAGGAAAAAAGTTAGAAAATAAAGGACGTGAATGTAAGTTCGTTTCTTTATTCATTCTTATAAGTTACAAATGTTGAGTTTATTTCGTCACATATAACATCGTAAAGGACGAAACATGAAGCATTTTCTTTTGGAAGTGCAAAAGTGCTACTACCTGAAGCACTGTTAACATAGTCTTTTACATCTAAGACATATTTTTGAAAGTTGATGTTGCAATACATTTGCATTGTACAATAGAAAGTTTACATCATCTAAACGAAGGATGACGTGTGAGTGTTTGCATTGTATTCTGGTACGATGCCCATGTATAGATTTGAGGCGAAACTGTAAGACTTCCCTTTGCAGAGATGTTCGGCAAGTTTAGGTAGGTGATTCAGCAAAGTCGCGAAGTAGTAGGGCGGGACGACGACTCTTCCCTGCTTTACTCCGCCAAATTTCACGTGAGCTTCGTAATTCCTTCTTTTGCAGAAACCAAGGCTGATGTATCTGGGGTGATGTTTGTTGAGAAAGTAGGTCCTGCCATGCAGCACGGGTTCCGGAGTAGTCACGCGGCGCAGTGGCATTCTGATCTGCTTACCTCTTGAGCTCATCTCGTCGACTGCTCCACAACTGAAACAAAAGAAGCATCGTGTCTGTTAGAGCTATCAGCAGGACATCTGGTGTTAAGTTTTTTAAGCTTATGATGTTTCAACCAATTGAACATGGCATGAGCGTGTTTGCATGCACAGTGAGTGTTCGAGAACTTATGACAAGTAAATCCGCAGTGCAACTGATAGAGATTTTCTGGCTTGGGTCAACAAAATTCTTTTCTTAAATTGATACACGTTCTATAGAAGAGTGCAGGAATAACTTCACAATTATCCTCGTCACAAGCGAAGAGAGAGATGTGCCTCGCCACCGCCTCTTCCAGTAAAGTTTTTGGCATGCGCTAAGGAACGTAACCATCATTGAAATGCATTCCATTTTTATTTTCTCTCTTAAATGCATCTAATTTACTAATCCAAGGATATGAGCTTACAAAATGAAAGGTTTGAACAATCCTTTTTCCATTGATCGCTAATTCCTTTACGATTAATTCTTTGCCGTTTCCCCTAAGCGCTGTATAATCCACGACAAGACCTCCTTCCCTCTTGCACAAAGACTGCCCGAAAAATAATCGAGCTACTTACCTTTATACTTGGTAGGCATCGCTGTACCTTGTTGCACCGCCAGACTGGAAATTTTCTGTAGAATTTCTCCCTGGCCTGACAATCTGGATCGGCAGAGTTCAACAGGGCTACCAACTCGTTAATGGTGTATCTTCTGGTGCAGACGTAGAGAGTATAGAAGCACGCGTACTGGCCGTAGATGTCGGAGTAGAGGCTTTGAATATGTCGATGATTAATTGCGAAGTACAATGGCATTAAGTATTTCAAGGATTTTGTAAAGGAAGGGAGACACTACGAATCGAAATACCATGCAACAGAACTTGAATTTTGAGTTACAGCTATCCAGTGTGAATGAGATAGGTTGTGAGGATCTAAATTTATTACGAATGTAGACGGTTTAGTAAATTCTGTGGGCAACATGTCCGATGCAAAAACGCCTGCAAAATTTGGAATGCCTCGCAAAGTTTCTTCTGTCTATAAGGTGTTCATATTTAATAATCTGTGTGCACTCTCAGATCCTTGTCTATCTGAATAGAATTTTCGTACTCGAAATTTCTTTTCCACTGTCGGATCTGACTGCGAGGGGAACGGAATCTAAGATGGCTTCAAAGGCCTTTGCAGTTTCCGTACTAGTTTTTGATGTTATGGGTTTTACACATGTAAATCTGGAAAAACAATCTACATACATTAGGAGATACTGAACTCAATCGTTATGCTTCCTAATGCTTTTAAAATCGACCAAATCGATTTCCCACACATCGTTAACGTTATTCACCGTGTAGTGGTTTCTCTGAAATTTTCTCGTCGCAGGTTTATGCAAAGTGTAGGCATCTTGTTAGAGAAGCCAATCCTCCACTTTAAAACTATTTCCCGTAAGCGATGCAAGTTTCTGCACGGTGGAAAAAGCCGAAGGTTGTTCGGGATCGTAAAAATACTTCTTATTCATTGCTAATAGTCCGTCTACGTCTTGTACGGAATTAAATCGGCAATTATTTCTTTATATTTACTGCCTCTGTTCGATTTTATCTGATTAAAGGCTTTTTTATTTTGCAAGTGCCCAATTGTATAAAAGAAGAATTTGTCTATATTTACTCTTGTCCGAAGAGGTGACTTTCAGAAGCTCTACCTTCTTTCTAGTTAGCAATTCCCAGAGACATCGAGTTCCCTTAAAATACCTATCCTTTATATACAAATCGTTGTCTTCTATACGAATAATGGAATCGCCAATTTTAAAGTTGCCGTCCCTATCCTTGTAAATGCCGAACACGGTGTCCGTTGCCCTAGTAGCGTGTAAATATGGAGCTAGGTAAGGACCTGCTATGTATCCAAAGTTTCAATTTGTAAGCTGTTCTACTTCTTTTTTCTCGTGGGCCGGTAATGGCAGAGGCCTTACTTGTTCTTCTTCTTTCTGCTTCTCGTAGACCGTTTCTGGAGGGAAGACGAATCTTTTATGACCCGAGGAGAGATTCGGGGCAGCGGCAGTGGCGGCGGCGGCTGTGGCGGTAGATACGGAGGACGGGGCGGCCACTGGATTTAAATTTGATCAGCTCCTCGTACGCATCCCTTTTCTTCTTCTTCGACGCCTTTTTCTTCAAGCAGTGGATATCTATGTAGCGCTCAAAAACTAAAAATGATTTTTGTAGCATCTAACGCTGCATTAGAGACGAAAGTCCGGTCAGTACGGCAGTCAGCAGAGAAATCAAACATCCTCCCTTTTGAATTAAAAGTCTTCTCTTATTGTTAACCTTTAGAGATTTATCCACCACTCGCCTCAGAATATTTTTATATCTTCCTAAATTGCGAATGGTGAATTAGATTACAGTTGCCCTTTAGAACATTTAGAGCGCATTCTGCAATAGTCAACACTAACTCTTTTACGGACTTCCCCAAAATGGCTTTCCTAGCTTAGGCTTGGCGCTTTTAAGCACGTGCAGCATGTGATAGTTGGATCTTATCCGCTTGCTCATGCTGATATGCTACAACAGGGAGTTCCAATGGAAAGATATTGGTTCTAAATCGTAATCTACTATCGGTCCCTTGGCACAGATTATATAGCATATAGCCGTGAGGCTTTTCCGTAGCATCCAAATATGCCTCGAAAAGCGATTTCCAATTTTCGGGGTATATTTGTCTGGCTAGATGCCCCACTTAATTCTTATCTCTAACGTTTTTAAAAACCGCAATGTATTTAGCGTTTAACGAGATATCTCCATAATACCTACCTTGATGAACAAATTTTGAGCGACTAAAATTACGCTTATGTTTCTATGATGAGTTCCCTTCGTGAACAAGTCGCACACCTCTCTGGAATATGCAGAGTTTAAAAGATCCTATAATATTACTTGTTTTGGCTGTCCTTTCTGGTTCTCAAACTCCGGCACACCATCGTGAAATTTTGCGTGTTTTAAATTTGGCACGGCCGATTTTTCGCTATAACACCACAATATTTCTTTAAATTTTCGAACAGTGCACAAATGCTTCAAATGTTTTACTAAATTTACGCAAAATACGGTCTTACCAGAACCCGAACTACCACTAACGATCAACGTAAAAGGGTGCTGAAATTTTACTACGGGAAACATTACATTGTCGAAACATCTTTAGTTTTTCCCTCAATTCGTCCATTAACCTGTACATAACTTAATCTACATCGAAGGGAGGATATTGATTAAACACTTCTAAGGGAATGAGCGCTATCTCTTCGTTCGTACAATATTTTAAGCCTCTCTGCCTTCTTCGGTTTTCCACGTACTTGGATACTGTTCGTCCCACCTCGGAATCCATAATGAGAGGAGGCGGCTCGTTCAGTCAGGCCTTATACATCCGAAAGGGACGGAATTGTTAGAAATTCTTCTTCTCTTGTGAAAACAAATTCTATAGATTTTATCTTCCGGTTAGAAGACGATATAAGGGCGGCGCCGTGGCCGAGTGGTTAGACCGCTAGCCTCCCACCGAGGCAGCCCGGGTTCAATCCCAGGGACCTGCATGTGGGATTTGTGGTGGACAAAGCGGCGTCTGGGCGGGTTTTCTCCAGGTTCTCTGGTTTCCCCCGCCACTCATTCCATCAACTGCTCCATCATCACCTTTCCTTTCATCCATTTCACCAACATTTCGTTTCATCTACTTCCTTCATCCCATACCAGGCATCGGGCTGATCACTCATCCTGGATGCTCTGCAAACAGGTGTAATTCAATGTTATTCCTCTCACTATACAAACAGTTTTGAAATCACCATTTGGTAACCGTATTTTGTACGCGTAATGTTTTGGGCCTCTGGATACGAATTCTAAAATGTAGGAATCCGTTCCAAAGTCCGCGAGTTCATCCGTCATGTCCCCCTGGTTATCGCCGCATTCGAAGCTACACTTCTCGCCTTCCGTAGCCGTAAACAGTATCGAATCCGTATCTGTTTATAATATGTCCCTATTCAGTGCCTCTAGGAGGTGTATAACTTAGGCCTTGCACCTGCAGGTAACGTAGGCTCCTAACACTTCATTGGTGTGCACCAGTGGAGGGCACTCGACTTCTTCGGCATATTTCCACGACAGCCAGACGATCTCGTTGCTCTCAAACGTTAGATTCTGCACCTCTATGCCGGGCGTGGTTAGGAACGTAAACAATTCCGCGGGCTCCCTAATCATTTTCGTGCACGATCGATTGCTTTGTTTGGTGAGCTTTCCCCAAAAACTGTCCAAACAATTTTGCTAGAGACCCTGTATAATGCCCACTCTTTCAGAGCGATAACGTTCTCTTCGTTCAGAGGGAATGTGGTAGTTTTCTACTTCAGGAAGTGATTAGGGTTTAACATGAAATAATACAAGAGAGTAACTGAAATATGTTAATATATATTTGAATAAGTATATATGTAAATAAATGTTTTACAATGCCAGTTCGTCATCAATCCGTCCTTTCCTATTTATTACTTACTCGAGGTCCAATATAAGCATTAAGCAATTAATTTAATAAACGTTTCAAGACTTAGCTGTCCCCTCCTAGCTTTGCGTAACCTCTTTCTGATTCCCTTAATGTATATATATATATGTGTGTGTGTATATATATCACACAATAAAGAATTGTTACAAATTAATCTTCCTCTCTCCTGTTTAACACGTACATTAGTTTAAAAGCGATATATTATAAGACACGCATTTATACGACTCAACTCACTCTCTTTGGTAAATCTTAATGATGCAAATGTTATTAAAGGTTTTCCTCAAAGATATAAATGATCTTAAAGTTTTTAAAGCTTTTCAATGTTTTTAGATATTTTCCCCAACTCTCTGGCAGTATCTTAGGCTAATTACTTGTACTCACTCATTACAGTTGTGAGAAGGACAGCGCCCTTCATTGTTGCACGTAGTACAGGTTCTCCTAGCAACACAACCCAAACACCTTCTGCACGTTGCTGGTCAAAACAGTCTTTATATATAAGTGTTAAAATCACGCGCTTATTACTCATGGCTTTGGAAGAAATAGTTGCTAACCCTGGGTGACGCACATCCACGCATCTTGTTGCATCAGCTCTTGCAAAAGGATCGAGCTGGTTATCTGGACCGCATCCTGTTACAAAGCTGAGTTCTTGCATGAAATGAAGCAATTTTTCGTTGTGCAATTTAACATGTACATAATGCTAAATATTCAAAGATGCTTTTATACTCGTAATTTATAACCCTAATAAAGCAAAATTGGTCTCCAATTATCTGCCAATCTACCAGAGAGTTTCAATGGTCACTATGCGTGCACCTGGATTTTTTCTAATTGTCGAGTTATACAAAAGAATTCCCTCGCTGTGAAAAAAACTTCGAACGTATATCTCTTTATCCTCATCGCTCTTAACCAAAGAGGGATATCCGCTAGCCTCTGCTTTTAATTTAAAAAAAATATTAATATAATCTACAAAAGTGGAGCATGAATGGAACATTTTTCAAAACGGGATCGTTGTCTAGAGCCGGATGTTGTTTTAAAATGTCCTCAAATTCACACTCCCACATGACGTGACAGACGTAACCTGACGACACAACTTTATCTATTCGACGCATGGTCAGCTCGTATCTATCTGCAAGCGTCTATGTTCGCGTGTGTACGACGGGCACATCTCTATTAGTAAGACACACATGGCCATGGTGGTAACACCCCATGAATTCAAACACCTCTCTTGTCTCCTTACAAAAACCATCTAATTTGGGGTTAGGTAATTCGGGCATTCTCACCTCTCTACCGTTACCAGCATGTTTAATGCAAATCCCCCTTTTAATTTCTTCATACCTAAGCCACATTAGAGCTTTTATGGACTGTTTATCGGCTTTCCTATAACCTCCACACTGAATAATTCCTATAGTCCTCGGTTTCAAATATTTTTTTCCAAATACTGTGTTGCATGCCGAAGCTATTGTAATAGATTCTTGAAACACGTCAATACTTCCTATGTCTAAAAAAGTATTTCTAAATATAGAACACGTTTCTCTCAACACCCCAACATCTGCCACACAGTAGGTTTGAATCTCTTTTCTAAAATCGAAAATGCCATTTTTTCCTACTCGTACCATTCGAAAAATTCTCTGCGTTCGTCTTGCATCATCGATACCGTAATGGACAGGATCGGGATAACAACCTACATAGTTCATGTTTTTGGGAGTATTAAAATAATGCGGAAAGTGACCTTTTGTCACACAGTCTATTCCAAAAACGTTTGGCAAACTTCTCAATTTCATGGGTAAAAAGTTCAAACTATCCAGAAAGGGTATATGTTCCATTTTAGTGGATAAAATTTTAGCACAATTGATTGCTAAATCCGGTGCCCATCCCTGTTTATTTGCATAATCTAAGATGAACATGAGATCGTAGGCTCAGGCATTATGTGCAATTGCAATTATCTTTTCACAAAAAGGTCTATTTTGGCGCAGATATTCCATATATTGTTTGATGCAGCCATTGCCCTCAAATGAAAGCCTACGCTTTCCACACCCGCTGCAACCTTCGCTCATATCCTTGTTTTTCTCGCAAAGAAAACAACAGTATTCTAAGTAGAGTAAATTGGGAAGAAGATATGCATTGTTTTCTATTTGCGTGTTTAAAGTACATTCTATGTCGTAAAACACGAATAAGTCCTTTTCCGATTATGGTATTTCTGCGCTAAGCGTTGGCATATATGAAAAGTGGCCCGGTATGTTCTTACTTTTACAGCTTCTACAATATGGCATATAGCACTGATGATTTGGTTTTAACTTTTAACTACAAATTAAATAATGCCACTTGCATTCGCAAATTATTTAAGTGTTAATTTTATTCTGCACATGATTATTCATGGAGCTTTGGCTTCTAAAGTACCTATTGCATTTATTACAATATATGCAGTTTCATTCAATAATGCAGGGCGGAACTGAATTACATCCGGAGTATCTATACTCGCATTTATGAGTTTTCGCTCCTTCATAACTCATTCCCTTATTGCATCCTTCGCAAACATACTTTAGACATGGCACCCGTGAGACTTACAGTCACATTATAGTGTTTTTCCTGAGCATCATACAGGAGATTTAAACGTTTTTGGGAATTTGTGTTCCCATTATGTATTATGTTATGCAACGCAATCCTTCATAAACTATAATTCTGTATTCGGAAATATAATCCTGAAATTTTTGCAATTCTGCTAATCCTCCACCATCGCTTAGATCAACATTTGTGGCCTTTAGAAGCTCGTCGACTTTGGAATAAATTTTTCGACCTTTTCTATAACTTACGTAATTTGGGTCTCCATCGAAATGTGATATAGCTACCAATAGAGCATGAGCTAAGCATTTTGTTTTGCTTTTAATTTTAACGTTGGACGTTTTTATGTGCGCCAATGTGGATAAATGTTTACGTTTTGTTTTGATTTTACAATGTTCTAAGGGCATTTCAACGTGATCTACTTTTATGGATAAGGTATCTGTGACAGGAAAATTAGCGTTAGATTGGCATACATTCTCTATAACAGCCATTAATACATCCAAGGATACCTGATCGCTTATGCGGAAGCTTAGTCCTATCGGTTTATCTTGTAAATTCACAGAGTTGCTTATTGACAGACCCAACATATCACTGGTTTTCACACCACTTAACATAATATCTAACGCAGCTTGCATGCTTTTTCTAAAGTAAAGGATGGGATTTTCAATTTTGGAAGCAGGATTAATCTGAATTTCTTAATGCCTCCCGTGTGCAATGAACCTTTTATACTCTCGGCGTATTTTATTTAGGACGTTAATATTCTCCATGCTAAAAACAAACCAAGATAATATAAGCCTGCGTAAAAGCTAATTGCATTTCCAAAGCGTAGTATGTGTTAACGTTTTGTTACTTACATATTCTGAAGTCTGAAGTAGTAGGATAACAGCGTGGAAGTAACTGTCGGTGGCCGAGATTGTCTCTTCCACCTTATACACCTAATAGATGCAGTTAAAAATGCAAACCTTCACTTGTCCTTGGTACTGATGCAATGTGCATCTGTATATATGGAGGCCATACATTGCACTAGAAACACATTACTACTGGACACGGCAGGAATCATCAACAAGGTAAACTATTTTACTCTGTTTATTGTTTTAAAGCAAAACTATAACTATTTCAAGTAGTTATTGGTGATAGTTATCTTCTTTACAAAATGGATCTCCTTACCAGGTTTAATCAAGAAAAGAATATTAAATTGATGCAAATTAAAGATCTATTAATGAATGTTCCATATAAAGTGATCGCAGATACAAAAGGCAC
Organism: Deroplatys truncata; assembly: GCA_030765065.1. Classification (NCBI taxonomy): domain Eukaryota; kingdom Metazoa; phylum Arthropoda; class Insecta; order Mantodea; family Mantidae; genus Deroplatys; species Deroplatys truncata. The sequence goes on from CM060990.1 coordinate 536,556,504, forward strand.
CACCAAATATGGACCCTCAATATCTATTAAATTTCAAAAAAACACTCAAGATCCCGTTGAAGTATTCATTCCACGAAAATACATCAGCGTTTTTAAGAAAACGGATATTGATGACATTAATAGTGAAAAGCTTTTGTTAACGTTTTCATTTTTAGGGTTTATTTCTAATAACGGTTATGATATTTTATTTCAGAGGAACTAAGAGTCTCTCTATCTTTTCAGATGACCCTACAGATCAGGTTACTTAGATCTAATATTAAGAGACCAGTAAGACGCACTGAAGAATCCGTTGGTTTAGAAAGTTTTTCACCTAAAGCGCATGAAGTACAACCTCAAACCGTAATGATTCCAACAGGAATTTCTGCAACACCCCCAAAAGACACTTATCTTCGCATAGCTGAAAAGTCTAGCTTAGCTCTTTTAGATTTATCAATAAGAGGAGGGTGTATTGCTAGAGATTTTACAGGGGAAATTTGTGTATTAATGTTAAGCAACTCAGATAAAAAGCAACGTATTCTTAAAAATAAAAAAATGCTCAATTGATATGCGAAAAAATAAGTATACCAAAAATGAAGTATGTTAAAAAATTAAGAAGTACTTATAGGGGGAACAATGGTTTTGGCAGTACCGGAAAAGTTTAGTAATTCCTTTTTATTTTTGCATTTTATAGATGGTCTTTCATCTTTAATTCTACAAGGGAATTAACGGACATATATAATTTACTACAAAAAGAAACTGGTTTTAAAACCTTTTTTGAAGAGTTTGTACCTGTCTGTTTTCCAGAATACTGGAGTACTATTGTTTGGGTTATACACTGGCTATCAAAAGTAAATATTTGCTGTGCTCTGGGAGGCACATTTGCTTGCTATCTGGCTGGATATGTTGACATTGAGCCTAAATGTGTTTGCTTATGTGTTGCTATAAGCAAAAATCAGAAGGAAGAAGAGATGTTAAGATTCATGTTTTGTACAAATGCTAATTACGTTACCAATAACGTTAATTTTATATTTAGCCATTCAAAAATGTCTATTTTATTTACCTACAAAATCTTTATTTTAGAAAGTGTAATGCGAAACACATGAGTTTGTGATTAAGGTAACCTATGTTCTTACTAAAAAACATGTAACCTTGCAAAGCTATTGCGAGGATTTCATGTATTTTCTTTTTAGAAGTTTTAGGTTTGACTTTCAAAAACTTGTAATGTTTGGTTCATTTCACAACAACCTGTTTTCTATGCAGTATCTTTGTGATTCCATAGCAAAGTTAAATGATTGGGAGTGAAACCCAAGCACCACCTTACAAAAATATAAAAACCTGTTTCACTGTACTAACACAAATATTTCCAATTGCAAAATCCGTATTAAGAGCCCTTCATTAAAAGGTTTAGCACGGAACATTTTATTTGAAACGCAAAATTAATTTTTTTTGCATGCGGACACAGATTATAATAATTTTATGTATATAGTTTTTAATGCATACGAATTCAGTCTTTCAATTGAACAAATAATTGCTATAGATTTTCCTATTGAAATTAAAGCCTTTTATTATCCTGTCGACACTAACAAACGATGCCACCTTTGTGATACAGAGAGGAACGCTATAGAGCTTTTAAACATAGAAAAATCATTAAATATAAAGCTTTATTTATTGACGAAATGGTTTACGCGAAAGATAATTGGTTTTGTTGTGTATGCTCTAAACCATTATTTGTACTTATTAATATGTAAGAAAAATATACATTTTTGCTTATCTTAACTATATGTATAAATATTTTGCCTCAAAGATATTGTAAATATATAGATTATATTTATAAAGAAGTACATCTTATAATATATATATATTATATAAAAGTATATATATAAAAGTTAAACTCATAGCTTACCTTCTTTATTCCCGTCGTATCTAAAGTCAATATCTTGCAAAGAATATGCATTCCTTTTATACATTGCAATCAGAAATTGCATTTGGTTACTGCTTATGCGAAGTGAAAGGCGTGAACCTGCATATGTTGGCGCTGCATCAAGGAAGGAGAACACCAGTTGACCTACACTTGCTTTATTCTTGTGAGGCTACTTCAAATCAAAACGTAATTGAGAGGCCTTCTCCGGAGTAACGAAACATTTTGTTAGCAAAAATTAATATCTCCATTGCAGCGGTATCAAATAAACAATAGCATAGCTTAAAAAGTTACTAATATCCAATAAATGCTATTTACCTATTCATTCTTTTTTATCAATACTTTATGAAAGATAAGTTTATATTGTGTTGTCGCGACTAAGGCCAACGCAGTGGTTTTTAAAAACACCTGTTTAGGCGTGATCGCGGCGGCGAACTTGTTTGCGGCCTTCATGCCCTGGGGTGATGGCGTCATCAGGAGTCAAAGAACGACCTAAAGTGTTAGCTAGACCAAGGTCGACGTAGCGGGTTTTAAAAACAACTGTTTAGGCGTGGTCGCGACAGCGGCCTTGTTTGCGGCCTTCAATGGTATTGCTTGTGTTACATGCCCTGGGGCGATGACGTCATCAGGGGTCAATGAACGGTCTAAAGTGCTCTCCACATTACTTACCTTGGAGAAACAAAATAGTTTGTTTCACTGGATCTTCTATCTACTTATTTTCAAGTGCCAATTGCAGACGATAGCAGAGCATACTCATTTGTCGCGCATTAAGGACAATATAAGCTTTGAAGGCTCTCATTTGATTTAGCTAATGCTCCAACATTCCTTAGTTTTTTTGCTGAGAAGCTATTGAGTGATTTAAAGTTTAATAAGGCACTGACATACCTGACATAGTAGTATTTGCCAAATGTTTTGAAGAACTCCTTGAAAATCTTGAAGCTGTTTTTCAACGTTTAGACATGCATAGTTTCAATCTTAAACCAACCAAATATTTTTTAACATGGATAAAATCAGATTTTTTTAATGTTTGAAATTTCAAAGGATGGTATTGTATCCGACTCTGAAAAAGTAATAGTTATCGAGTAATTGCCTACTCTAAAGAATGTTAGAAATGTTCGCAAGCTTGCCGTGTTTTTAATTTGTATAGGAAGTTCATGCAAAACTATTCCAAATTGCCCAATCTCTGAACCAACTCACAGGGAAAAATGTAAACCTTTTTGGGGTCCAGATCGGCAAATTGCATTTCAGAAATTAAATGACCTACTCACTTCCACACCTGTGTTGGCTCATTTTACCCCTGAAGCATATACAGAATATCATTCTGACGCTAGTGTACTCGGAATTCGCTGTATCCTTCTACAGCGGATTGATGGGGTTTAACGCTCTGTGACATATGCATCCAGAACATTCTCTGAATGTGAGAAAAATTACAGTGCCCCCGAACTGGAATTGTTAGCAATTGTATTTGACATTACCCAATTCAGAAGTTTTGTTTCTTAATATAAAGTGCATATTGTATTAGACCAGCACTCACTCTGTTAGCTTAATGGTTTGAAAGATTCCAACGGTCCGTTGGCTCACTGGAGTCTGAAACTTCAGAGATTGATTACACTATCTATTATAAATCAGGAAAAAAGAATAATGATGCCTGATACCATATCCCGATTTCCAGCCTTACATCCAGAACCTGTGCAACTAAAACAGTTAGATGACCTCATCGTATGTTTACCCTCTCCTGTTGAAGTTGCTGATAAGCAAGGAGCTGACCCTCTTTTGGTACCCACCATCGATGCTCTTAAGGATCCTCAGTAAACGCATACCAAGAGTCAAAGACAAGGTGCAACATATGTTTTGAAAGAAGATGTGCTTTATAGAAATAATGCAGGCTCCACTGGTTCTTTTCACTTACTTGTTACCCTGGAATCTCTAAACCCAAGTTACACCCCAGTTGTCAAATTGATTCTTTGTCTGTTCATCTGGGATTTTGAAAAGCTTTCAATACAATCAGTTCTCGGTACCACTGGATAGGCGTGAAAAAGACAGAGCATTTTGTACGCACCTGTCGTAGTTCTCAATATCGGAAAGGACCCAACAACCAGAAATTTCATGGACTTCTACAACCCATTTCTGTTAGCTCTATTGGTGAGAGTTGGGGCATAGATGAACTTGGAAAGGGTGTCAGTATATCTTCGTAAAATAGATTCATTTTAGAATGCATCGAATATGGATCTCGCTGGGTGGAAGCAGCTCCAGTTTCTGCTGCAACTATCCTTCAAGTTTCCAAGTTTATTTTTGGAAACATCATAGGTATGCAGGGTGGTCCAACGTCTTTTCTGTCGGATATTCAGTTTTTCTTAGCGAAATGACTCAAGAATCAATAAAATCACTTTCTGTTTGGCCAAACTTTACTAGTACATACCATCCTGCTTGTAATGGGTTAACTAAGGTATCAAAACAGACTTTGGCAAGTATGTTGAGTGACTTTCTTGATTCGAATCAAAGAAATTGGAATGTCATCTTGCCCTATATCATCTTCATATACAACTTCAGTGTTCAGGAAACTACTAAATACTCCCTGCTCTTCCTAATATATGGTAGAGAACCAGCATTATCTCATGAAGTATAATTGCAGTCCACATACAATAATCTCTTTGTCAGACAAACGCTTGAACATACTCAAAAAGTAAGACAAGTAGCTATTAATAACATCAACCCGCATTAAGCTAAGCAAAGCTTCAGATATAATCATAAACGTAGGGATGTGCAGTTTAATGTAGGACAAGTAGTAAAAGTTTTCACACCCAATAGGAAAAGTGTAAATGCACAAATCTATTGTATGGATATTTTGGCCCCTTTGGTATTATCAAGCAGATAACACCTGTGACATATATTGTTGATAGACCCAGTGTACCACGAGCTAAACAGTACAGCGGCCATGTCTCAATAATCTTTCCGTTAATGATTCTGCTGATCCCTACAGGTTGCCATTTTTGCCACTCCTCTGCTCTTTAAGGAACGGACTATAGATGTAAATGTAATCCTTTTTGTTTTGCTTTTTTGAGGAACAGAACCATGAATGATGTGTCTTAACACTCATTTTGTTTGATTTTGTGCTATCAATTGTAAAATTTAGACACGGGTTGGAAATCCTCATTTCATTTGCAAAATAGTCATATTCATTCCTTTGCAAGCACATTTTGCATACTAGATAATATGGATTTAAATTTTCAGGCGAGGTCATTGACCTTGTGTCAGTTGATGTCTTCAATATTGTCGTGACCTCTAAACACTAACTCAATGGGAGGTAGAGCTACTCGCAACTGTGGTACCGGAAAGTTAATAATTTATATTATGAGAGGTCATGACAAGGGACGCAGCTAAATGAAAAGTGAAAAATATTGGGGAATACCTAGTAAAAGGATTACTACATGGTGCAGATGAGAGAAAGGATCTATCTACTATGATAAATTAAACTGGAAAGAAGCGGATGGCAAGAGAGTGTATTAATAAAAGGGGATACAGTACCTCCTTGTCTCCATGTCCGTCGGTGAGGACGCCATACATGTTTGTATGGGTAGCACGGCATGCACACAATCTGCCAGTTCCAGCAACTAGCCGCAACTCTACTGACTGACTCAACTCACGCTAACTCGGCGTGGGACGCTATCTAAAAACTCGTTTATCCCCACCACTCTCTTACGCAATACCCGATCCGGGCAGCCAAGGTCATATACGCAACAATACTTACATACGTCACATCTCCCCCTGGCCACCCAGATCGACGTCCTCGTCGACACAAGGAGGATTTTTTTGTGGACAAAAAATTACAAGAAAGAAGAATATATGACATACATTACAATGAATAGTTTAGACAATTGGACTACAGCAAACAATATCTGGGGAATATGGAGCATAAATATCTCTTAAAGAAATTAAAGGCTGATTGAAACATTTTGGAGTCTCGAGTGCCGCCGACGATTTAGTTTGACAGATTGCCTAAGTATGAGTACCCCGCACACGCACACTACACCATACTGCCACTGTTACATGCACACTGCACTCCACCTGGATGTTTCGACGTAACTGTTTGTGGGTGGAATTTCCACATCACCCACAACGACGAATTTTCAGCTGCAGAGTCTTTCTGGTGCTGCAAGTCGCTGAAGATGTGGGGGGAGCAATCGCTAGCTTGGACTGCCCCCCAAAATAGTGGTTCCTTATGCCACTGCAGTGTAGTGGATGAACGACAGCTCTCCTGTGGTGTCTCTGGAACCTCTGGCGTGTCTGTCACGCGGGGTTACTCCACTGGACACCCGAGCTCCGGAATCAGCAAAATCACTATAACATAAATCACAGAAGGGTAGGAATTGTGCTCCAGAAGATCATCATACATAAAAAACAAGTAGTATGTCATGTACAGTAATTCATTCATTCATTTATTATCTGTTTACCCTCCTCTTATGTAGGACTTACACCCCCCAGGACTTACAAGCGGGTGCCTGGGGTCAGAGGCCCGTCGAGGAGCAGACACTCATGGATCAGACAGAGCATCCAGGATGGGTGATCAGCCCGATGCCTGGTATGGGATGAAGGAAGTAGATGAAACGAAATGTTGGTGAAATGCATGAAAGGAAAGGTGATGATGGAGCAGTTGGTGGAATGAATGGCGGGGGAAACCGGAGAACCCAGAGAAAACCCGTCCAGACGCCGCTTCGTCCACCACAAATCCCACATGCAGGTCCCTGGGATCGAACCCGGGCCGCCTCGGTGAGAGTCGAGCGGTCTAACCACTCGGCCACGGCGCCGCCTTCATGTACAGTAATAAGATTTGAAAATGCCAAAAAGTTTACAATCAATAAATTCTTTTAGTATGGGGCAAAGAGAAAAAATGACTACACGTTGACATAAAAACTGAATTTTACAAGGGGTTACCATCCAAAATTTAACACAAACTGCTTTAGAATCCAAATACAGAGATATAAAAGGGCCAGAATACCTAAACATTATATCACTTACATTGAGTGTTTACATACAATAACACAACACATATATAATAACTTATTTGGGATCCCAATATTATTTATGACCAGCTGGTAATACTAATACAGAAAAGAAATAAGTGCACTTATAATACATTCATACATGACAATGAAATGAAATCATTCATACTGACCATGGCCCAAATTATACACAACACTCACTTAAATAACTACTCAAAACTACTGTGTGCATTACTACAGACTTCAAAAATAAATCCACAGTACATACGTCAAACTACACCTCATTACATTCTTTCAACCACAATACTCATGCTTTACTGTCAAATATAAATTCTCCTCTACATTAATATCTCATTATGATCATTATTATCATCATCATCATCTCAATCATGATCATCATTTCAATTATCATCATCTTTATCTTAGCTTTCAACTTTCTCGTAGACAGTAATTACTGAGAAAATAAAACATCTTCACTGACGTGTCTCATTCAACATGCTGCAAAGTCTAAAATACCTAACATGGGCATAAACTTAAAGAAATCACATTAACATTTCAGGAATGACACAAATAACATGGCATCATACTGTTGCATCCACATCCTCCGAATAAAAATTAAGCTGGAAAATAGATGGCATTAAAACTCGTTATGTACGATGGTACTAAACTTATTGCATAAACACAAAAAAATTATTCTCATTGCATTTAAATCATTGCATTTACTCTCTCGTGTGAATAAATCACACACGCTATACTGGGCACATTTCAGCAACACCAATAAGCAAAATATTTCTCAACTCATCACGTTGAATTTCCAGGTACATGTAGCCTTCCTGAAAAAACAAACATTTACACTTCAACTATCGGGGTTACTCTTTGGCACTTCCACCGAAGCTGACATCAACTCATCTCATCTCTCACACTACCACCGTCGGGGTTACTCTTTGGCACTTCCACCGAGGCAAATATTAACCCATCTCTCACATAACCTCACAAACATATACACACACTATTCATGCAACAATTTTCTGCAAAGAAAAGATCACAGCATCATAATGAAACCCAAAATCAGACCAAACGAATGCAACAGAACAAAGCACATCATTACCAAAACAATACTGTCATATAACATTCCTGAAAATCAAAGCTTAATTAAGCACACAGTACACACTTACAGGTTGTTCTTCTTATGCTTTTTACCACAAAATGGTGCAACTTTCCAGTTTCATGTAATATATACTTCATGCCAACATTAAGGCAAACAATCAAAATAGCATCACAAAACTAAAAATTTACAGTCTATAAGGACCCACAGGATCATAGTAGGGGTGAAGGCGTGACACATGAACACTCTGATGTTTGGTACGAGGAGCATGAGGTCGACCAACAAGGTAGGTAACAGGAGTGATCTGTCGGATAATTTCAAAAGGACCAAAATATCTATGTAACAACTTTGTACATTTACCTTACTTTCTTATAGGAGTAAAAACTTTGACTAACTGACCTACGTTGTAAACCACATCTCTATGTTTGGCATCAAATGCTTCTTTTTGTTTCACTTGTTGCTTTGTAATGTTAGCAACAGCAACCTCGCGTGCCTTCTGAATCTATTGTAAAGTTTGTTTCACAAAAAGGTCATTAGATGTAGCTTGCAGCTGAACCTGATTAGGTAAAGAAGGCTCCCGACCATATATCAAGAAAAAGGGTGAGAATTTAGTAGACTCCTTAACACTTGAGTTATAAGAAAAAATCACATAGGGCAAAATTGAGTCCCAGTTCTTTTGATTAGTGTCAACAAAATGGCTAAGCATATTCAAGAGGGTTTGATTGAATCTTTCAGTTAGTCCATTACAAGCTGGTGGTAAGCACTAGTAAAATTAGAAGACACTGATAGAGATCTCAACAATTCTTGTGTCACTTCACTTAGGAAAACTGAGCCGCGATCAGACAACAAGGCAGCAGGGGCTCCATGCCTACAGATGATGTTATGTAAAATAAACTTAGCAACTTGGGGAATTGTTGCTGAAGGAAGCGACGCAGACTCGACCCAGCGAGAAGCATACTCGGTCGCAACAACGGCGTACTTGTGTCCAGAATTAGAGCGTGGGAGAGGCGCAAGCAAATCAATACCCCACCGCTCGCCTACAGAAGTAACAGGAATTGGTTGCAATAAACCTGCTGGCTTTTGATTCTTAGGTCCCTTTCTTGTTTGACAACTGGGACAGGTACGCACAAAATGTTCAATATCTTTTTTCATTCCAATCCAATAGTATTTGAAGTGAATTTTCGCAAATGTTTTAGAAAAGCCTAAATGACCTGAAAGAGGATCATCATGACACGAAGATAGAATTTCATGTTTCAGTGCTTCTGGAATAACCAGCAGATGGAGAGGGCCAGTAGAGCCAGCATTCTTACGATAAAGAACTCCTGATTTAAGAGTATAATTTGAAATTTGTCTCTAAAGCTTAGCAGGGGCTGACGGAGGATCATGGAGAGCATTGATAAGCTCAAGTAACACAGTATCTTTTTTCTGTTGGTCAGCAACTTCAACTGAAGACAATAAACATGTGGGAAGTTCCTCGAGCTGCTGAAGTTCACTTTCTTTGGGTTGCAACACAGGAAATCTTGATAAAGCATCAGCATCATGATGTTTCTTACCAGATTTATAGGAAATAGTATAATCAAATTCTTGCAATTTCAAACTCCATCGTGCCAGACGCCCAGTCAAATCTTTTAAATTATTCAGATAACAGAGGGAGTGATGATCAGATACAATATTGACCTTATAGCCATATACAAAACTGCCAAGTCCAAACAGGATGGCCAACAATTCCAACTAAGGAACACTATAATTACGTTCACATTTAGATAATGTCCTCGAAGCATAGCCCACTGGTTTCAACACATTATCAATCTTTTGATACAACACAGAAGCAACCCCTAGTCCACTGGCATCAGAGTGTAATTCAGTATATGCACCAGGAGTATAGTGAGCTAAGACAGGAGCAGAAACTAATGAGTCCTTCAACTTTTGAAATGCAACTTGCTGATCAGGTTCCCAAATAAAACTTTGATTTTTCCTAGTCAACTGAATAAGTTGTTGAGCAATATTTGCATAATCTTTGATGAATTTCCTGTAAAAGTTAAATAATCCCAAAACTTTCCTTACATCTCTGACATTTTTAGAACGAGGCAAATTCTGAATGGAAACTACTTTTTCAGAATCAGGAGAAATACCATCTTTGGAAACTTCAAAGCCTAAGAGTTTGATCTTTTGCATAGCGAAGAAACACTTTTCTGGTTTGAGCTTAAACTTATGGTTATCCAGACGTTGAAAAACAGCTTCAAGATTTTGTAACAACTCGTCAAATGTTTTAGCAAAAACGAGAATATCATCCAAATATGCAATTGCCTTTTTAAAATTCAGATCACCTAACAACTTGTCTGCGATGTAACTGAAAAACCTAGGAGCATTCGCCAACCCAAAACTCAAGCGTGTGAATTGATATTGACCTTGAAAAGTAACAAAAGAAGTATATTTCGGGCTATCCTCTGCAATAGGTACTTGAAAATATGCTGACAGCAAATCTAGTGAGACAAACCATTTAGCCTCCCCCAAATAACTTAACAAATCATCTATCAATGGCAATGGGAAAGAGGTGGTTTCTGTAACAGCATTCAATTTCCTATAATCAACACAAAATCTCATGGAACCATCTTTCTTTTTAACAAGCACCACAGGAGAAGCCCAAGAGGACTGCGATTCCTTAATAATTCCAGCATCTTGCATTTCTTTGGCTTGTTCAGCAATGATTTCCTTTTGTTTATGGGGAACTCTGTAAGGTCTTTGTTTAATAGGTTTGGAGTCAGTTACTTTAATATCAAACTCTGCAACATCAGTAGTACCAAGTTCTTGCAATGTGGTGGCAAAAAGATCACTATATTTCAATAACAATGAATGCAATTCAGCCTTTTGAGTTTCTAGTAGTTTACCATTGACATTAAAATTAAAATTTGAAGCTGGCAGAGGGGTAACATCTGATGATAAAACAGAATTACTCTGAACTAGTGCAACATCATAAGCTTTAGCTAAAACTGTATTGGCAAACAGTGTTTGTGGAACTGCAGTATTATTATGCACTGGTATGGTAAGTTCAGATGCAGAATGACACAACAACGGTGGAATTTAAAGATTTTTCTTTTGCATTATATTAACAGCAGGTTCAAACATAACCTCATTACTAATGTTTGACGAGGGTTTAACTGTTATATAACATGTAGACAAAGGTGGAATTTTCACATCATTCACAACTGCCATTTTAACACCAGAATCATTACGTTCATTATCTTGCAAAGGATTCACTGCCATATCAACAAAAGAACCTTGTACTAGGGTAATTGGTATAGAAAAAACATCATCCTCGGAAAAATTCAATGTTATCAAGTTGTGTGCATAGTCAATTACTACATCATGAGCATGCAAAAAGTCATTGCCTAAAATTAAATCATGAGACAGATCTTTCACAACTAATACATGTTCCTGAAAAAGAACATCATTAATATTAAAATCTAGAACAGTGTGGTAAGGCGCATCAAGTAACTTATTACCTGCAGTTCGGAGCAACATCTCTATGGGTTTCAAAGTAGAGTGTTCAAGAACATGGGCAGCATTTACAATACTGACTGCGCTTCCTGTATCGAGCAAGATGGAAACCCCTGTCTGGGCAATATGACCAGTAACTTGTAAGATCTGACCTGATAATGCAGCCACATCCCGTCGAGGTGCAGCGGTGCTGGTGGGCGGTGGTGATGCTGCTAAGTCTCGTCGTATGAGGCTGGGCGCCAGTCGTTTTTTTTGACTGAGGAAAGCGGCTACGGCAGGAGCGAGCCAGGTGGCCCTGCCTGTTGCATCTATAGCAGGTGATGGATGAATTCCGCCGGTTGAAGTCAGATGACCGTGGAAGCTGTGAAGTTCTCTCCGAAGATGGTACAGCAGGTGGTGACTGAAACTGGTTAACTCGGTTACATAACTGTTCTACACAATCAATCAGCTGTTGCATGGGATCGACAGGTATGTCCCCAAGAGAAGAAGCATTAGTTAGCTGAGCAGTAGCTGGTATAGTAACAGCAGGAACAGATGCATTATTAAATACAGGAGAGGGTGGTGTAACCACTGCAACCTGAGATTGGGCAGACACTAGATGTTCTCGGTTCTGCATATAAAACTGTGCCTTGTCCACTCGTCAAATGATTTGTATCACCTCATCAACAGTTTGGGGATTTAATGGCAGCAAAGGCTGTACATAAAGAGGTTTAAGACCCTTAAGCAGGTGTTTGATTTGTTCTATCTGCGACATAGCTGGATTTACTTGATCACACAAGGATAACACATCATAGATATAATTAATAACAGGTTCATCATCTAACTGTACCCGCTGTCTGAGTTTCATTTCCAAAATATCACTCTGATTAGTCATCTGAAAAGCATTTAGAAACTGTGTAGATAGGCAAAGCCAATCATGGCTAGGATGCCGGTGGCGAAAAGTTTGAAACCATGATGCAGCAGTATCTCTTAAATAACATGGAAAACATGTCAATTTCATTTCCTCAGACCAACCATTAGCAGCAGCGACCATTTCAAAATTTTGAAGAAATTCATATGCCCACAACTTACTGGAATTCTCAAAGTAAGAGTGTTCAATGACCGGAAGACACACAGCTGACTGCATTGTGCTCACCGAAACAGGCGGATTAGGCATCACTGGTAATAACTGGGTAACAACAGGTGTACTAGTGCTGGAAATAGATTCTACTTCACTATGCTCACTGACTGGAGCAATAACCACATCAGATTTCTGCATAGTACGTCGCTTAGGCATTGTGGCAGCACAAAACAATGATAAACTCAACCAGTAAGTGAAAGGGCTATGGAAGATCACCGTTACAGATTACACCAAACTAAGCACTTATAGCATCGCATGAATGTAACTAGAAATATCAGAACATAGCCAGATAAGAACCAATACCACGAATAATATAATTAAGCGCCCACGGCGAAATATTAGAAAATTATACCGGCATATTGTTTACACAGACATGACACGCAAGCCACTTGGACACAAAACCAAGGTTTTAAAACAGAATGTACACATGGAAGAGAGAAAAAAAAATAACAATGTGATATCTTCAGCGAGAAAACTTGAACTGGAAGTTAAAAAAAATTACGTCACACCTACTGTGACTAGCGCTGAAATTATCCCAAGGAGAGCAGAATATGCTAAACTCGTAATTTATGCGTACCGGAGTACGATGCACAAAAATGAATTCCTTCTTCCTTCTTTTAAATAGATGCACCTGACCGTTTATACACACACGCAAATAAACGCACAGAACACGTGCTGGAAAAGATTGGTTTCACAAGCTAGAATTAGTGATGAATTGCATGACCACGCAGAGATTACGTAACACACTTGCGTACATAAAAGTTGCACGAAAAAATGCACCCCAAAAATATAGAAATGAGCAGGAAATCACAATCAATGCAATAGAGAATTACAAGCTCCAAGAACTACTACCAATGAGCACAGAAAACAGCACCTCCAAACACACCGCTAACACGTGACGACCACATTATCAAAGTTGCACATATCGCCCAATTTTTCACAATTCACAAAAATAAGTACTTTAAAATGGACAGTACGAATGATTTATCACAGTAACAGAATTTAGCAGAAGTGAAGCCATGGTAAGGGGAAAAATGGAGCCAAAAGTTTTACCGCCACGCCACCGACAGACAATGGAAAAAGTTTAAAAATGAACTTAAAATTAAAATATAAACATGGGACTTTCAGAAAACAATACAAAAGGAATTTAGAAGAAAAACCACAGATTACAGCACCAAAACCCTTACCCTTAAGCCAAGAAAAACAAATTTAATTTTCTAACACGCGGAGGACCAAAAACGCTACACTTTAGAGAAACAAAAATTTGCACTTCAAAATCTCAAAAATATCCGGCCCTCCACCAAAATACTCGGCGCCTCACACCATGTCGTGACCTCTAAACACTAACTCAATGGGAGGTAGAGCTACTCGCAACTGTGGTACCGGAAAGTTAATAATTTATATTATGCGAGGTCACGACAAGGGACGCAGGTAAATGAAAAGCGAAAAATATTAGGGAATATCTAGTAAAAGGATTACTACATGGTGCAGATGAGAGAAAGGATCTATCTACTATGATAAATTAAACTGTAAAGAAGTGGATGGCAAGAGAGTGTATTAATAAAAGGGGATACAGTACCTCCTTGTCTCCATGTCCGTCGGTGAGGACGCCATACATGTTTGTATGGGTAGCACGGCACGCACACAACCTGCCTGTTCCAGCAACTAGCCGCGACTCTACTGACTGACTCAACTCACGCTAACTCGGCGTGGGACGCTATCTAAAAACTAGTTTATCCCCACCACTCTCTTACGCAATACCCGATCCGGGCAGCCAAGGTCATATACGCAGCAATACTTGCATACGTCACAATATAGTATTTTTGTGTATTCCTCTCAATATTTCAGAAGAAACACCTCCAATTCAAGATGAGGCAAGGAAGTGAAAGTGATAAATCTTCGTAGTTTACAGTAAGCCAAGAAACCAAATCTGCAATCACAAAATGTTTGTCAATGCCCCTAGCTATGCAGCAGATAAGCATTTATCATCGTTTGTCATAATGTTTAATATGGGAGTTAAATCTGTCGCATATAATATACTTATTTTTATGTTTCAGTGCAACATAATCTTAAACGGTACTCTTTCTTTTTGCTCATGATAATCTGTCAATTCTGCGGGGTATTTCGGTGCTGAAATACTTCACTGATTAGCAATATAGTTTAATTTCACACCAATGGACACCAATAATTTTCTCTTTTATAGCACGACGTAGTATTTATGGTTTCATAGTGGCTTTGTAGGTAAAGCGTTGCTTAGTAGTACACTTTCTTTCGTTGTATTCAGCATGTTTGTGTGAAAAAATGCCGTTCCTGGTAGTGACGAGGTTAGGCTGGCATTTGGTCAGATGAGTCTAATAAATACACCAGTGAGGACTTTAATATGGCACAGGATGTATGCGTGTACATAGTGAGTAAGTGCTTATACTCTCATTATGCGCATGTAAGGGCATATTTTCCGTTAAGTTAGTGTACATCTGGGTACATTAGAATGTAAAATCACCAAGCTTTGCAACCTTAATCTGAGTGCTTTTGCATCCGTCAAGTTACAGAATTGTGTTGAGTACTATTCTATGTGCAGTATTTCAGCCAGCCTAGCAAAAACTGTTCACTTCACGAGCCTCACCTTACAAGAAAATCAGGAAAAGAAGGTTCGGATACTTAGCAAACAAACAAACTAACAAGTCAGTATTGAGGTAATGTTTATATACTGTATCACACTTTGGAATTCTTTTTGTATGGTTGCTTAGTAATTAGGTTATGTTATGGTCTCTTTTGTTTGATTGAGTGCATTAATTGCTTATGTGTCATGCATTGCTTAATTTTTTTATTCTTTCGATGAGGGACACTGTTTTATTTTAAATTTGTTTTGAGAGTATATTTTTACAGTTTATGTGTGTTTAATTTTTGGCAATTCACACACGAATGTTGCTTTATTGCGACATTTGAGGTGGATGTTGAATAATGTCCACTGGAATAGCGTGTGTTTTATGTTGTTTTTCTTTGCTTTATGTTACATGATTTGTGACACACATTTGTACTATGTCGAAAGTGAATTTGGCCGATGCGAGTTGATGTAGTCATCATACTGGGCTTATCGACCTCAATGCAGACGTGCAAGATTTAGGCACTTTAAACGCACAGGAAAGTGTAAAAAATGGATTTGTATTAATGGACGCTCTTTAACACAATGGTTCTGAGCATCCTATTCTAATTTGGGCGTTAAATACCGGAACGTTTGCTCCGAGGCCTCTTTATCCGGCTTGATGTTCTTTTACGTGCCGTAAATCTACGACACGGAACCACTGACATTACTTCCCTTCCAAAGGATGCCATGTTAAAAAATTTTACGCCCGAAAAAGGTTCATCGCCCTCCGCCGGTTTTGAGCCCGGTACCTCGGGAAATAGAGGCTAGCACCAATGCATGGTGTCGCGGTATTAAAATAAGACTTTATCTTGCGTAGAATTTTAAGACAACGGGCGCCACAGAGCCCTCCAGAATCTCCCCAGTAATCGGCCGACGGACATAGGTTCCTCCAGCACCCCCAGTAATCGAACAAGTGATCAAAAACCTAGAGTTTTAAAGGCCCAGCCCTGCTATCTAAGCAGTACCTTACTCCTTGGACAAATGCCCTGCAGGAATCAGCAGCGTGAACGAAACCTTACAGAGAATGAGGAAGAAGCATTGTTTAAAGAATTTATAGCAGGAGCTGAATCAGATGTTGATCCTGATTATGAGCCAAAAATGATCTAAGTGAGAGTGGCGAGTAACTGTGATGTTATGGTTTTGTACTAGTTTCTATTACTTCTACTACTTGTTACTATCATTGTTGTTATTATTGTTATTGTGTTTTGGAGGTCTACGTTATAGCCATATTATTCATTTATTACAGTTTCTAATGATGAACAAGCACAGAGGGGCGTTGCCAATTGTGATGTGAAAGCCAGAGTTCTGGTGGCAGAATCTATGGAAATTAATGGTCCTGAGTCAGTTAATGAACCCAATAACTATTCTAATTATCTGGATGAAAAGGGTGATTATCTTATATCGTCCTGAGAGATGTTCATGCGTATATGAACTAATATGGGTACTATATTCTGGAATATAATTAGTATTAATGTATTATTAATGTATTACAGATTTTATGAGCAGACCCAGAGAGGCATTATTACTGTAAACAGGGTTCAGGTTGCAGAATCTATGGAAATGGATGATATTAATTCAGGCAAAGAGCCTGTGCTAGATGATCTGTGTGAAAAGGGTGAGTCATCATAGAGCCTAGGAAGCTGTCTTTTTATTAAACCATATTTATTCTTATATTTAGGAATAGCCCTATTTGAGCTACAATCTGTTATTAATTTATTACAGATTCCAACTATAACGAACAAACAGGAAGGGATGTCAAGGAAAATGTCAGAGAGTAGGTTGCAGAATCTAAAGAAGCTAATGGTAAAATCAGTGAAGACCCCGTTACAAGAAAAAGAAAGAAGGGAGTTGTTGTGGAAGAATGGAAAAGAAACAAAAGAATGCTTAATAGATAGTCAAGGAAAGCATGCATCTTCTACCGCAAATCAAGATGTTGCAGCTCGAAGTAGCTAAAAAAGATTGTTCAACGTGTATTTGAAAATGTAATGATAATTTCAGTAATGATCATAAACAAAATGTCCATCAAGCTTTCTGGGAACTTTGTTCTACTGAAATTCGGAGACACTATTTGAGTTCATTAGTTGATGAATATGAGAAGTAAAGTATACGAACACAATTAGAACATTCTAGAAGAAAAAATAGTAAACGTTTTTTTTCTAGTCAAAGGATCTGATAAAATTCAGGTATGCAAGCAATTTTGCCTCACTACTTTTGACATATCGGAAACGTCTGTGAGGACAACCATTAAGAAAAGAGATGAACACAATGTAATACAGAAGGAGAAAGGTGGTCATCGTGCACCTGGTTTGAAACGAGCGGAAGATAAGAAGGAGAAAGTCTGAAACCATATCCGGAAATTTCCAGTTCTCCCATCACTTATTCCAGGAAGAAGTCTAACAAGGAACACTTACCTGCAGATTTAAATATTCGGATCATGTATAACATGCACATAGATGAACTTATTCAACAAGGACGCACACCTGTAAAATGTTGACTCTACAATCAAATATTTAACACAGATTTCAATTTAAGTTTTCACCGCTATAGAACGGATATGTGCGATGAATGTTTCAAATATTCTAATCTTACCAGACGGAGAAGGAAAATGAAAGTACAAAGAAAAACCATGATCACAACAAGAGGAAAGAACTGGCGCTAGAAATGAAGAATAAGAAAAAGGATGAAGCGAAAAAGGTGAATGTGTTATGACAGAACATGACTTGGAGGCAGTACACTACTGTCCTAAGACTAATTCTAAGCCCTTGTTTTATAAAAGACAATTTTCTGTGTATAACTTGACAATTTTGAATTTATCAAACAACCAGGCCAATTGTTACATGTGGGATGAGTGAACAGCGAAAAGGGGTTCAACAGAAGTGGCATCGTGTGTTTTGAACTTTCCGTAAAATGTTGCAAACGGAAAGGAAATAACACTATTTTGAGATACATGTGGTGAACAAAACAGAAATATTAATATGTGTGCAATGTTGTTATATGCCGTCCAGAATATGAACATTCCAGTAATCAAACAGTACTTTTTCGAACCCGGCCACTCACAGATGGAAGCGTGACACTCCTTGCGTAGAAAAGAAAAGCAAGCTTGTAGATGAGTAGTATAAGTCCCGGATGAGCCAATTGGCTTAACGATAATCCTGCCGCTAGGGGCGCTAGTGTCGCCAATGTCGCTGCGTGCGACGGCGGCGGCGGTAAGTTTGAAAAGCGCCCTGAGCGGGAGGATTATCGTTATTGCAATTGGCTCATACGGGACTGTTTTCTTTATTTATAATTTGAATACAGTACATTGGATAAAGATATGTATACATAGTTTTGATTAACATGATGTATTATTTGCTTAACATATGAATACATAGTTTGAGAATAACATAATGGATTATTTGATTACAGGAGATTAACATATGAATACAATAAATGGACAATATAAGAAATATTAGGAGAAAAAAAAGCACATTAAAATTCATAGTTTGTTGAGGCACTAGGACACACAGATTTCGCGCACAACAATGATTTTAAAGTACGTGGTGCACTTTGAGTCCTCGTCATCGCTGCTGCTGCTATCGACGGTAAATTAGTGGATAGGTTTGGTGATGCAGGTGACGAGCAGGTGAGAGAAACTTTCGTTGACGAACTCGGTGAAGGTTGGTATATAGATGGGGATGGTAAATTCGTTGTAATGGCTGGTTGAGAAGCATCCTGTGGATGTGACTTTGTTGGTTAGAGCAGGAATGTTGCTGTTGCCGAGGTATATGATGCATAGTGCGTCTTGTTGATGCTGGTGCACTTTGGTAGGTACGCATTTGACGTGGACGGCGTGAGCCCCTTGGACGTCGAGTGTGATGGTGACAACTCTGCTGTTGCGGAAATAGGAGTTGGAGATGCAGAGGATACGGATAGGTGAAGCTGCGTTGAGAATGAGTTGTAGGTTAAGATTGTTCCCCACGGGGACGGGATAGGTTTCGTCGGACATTATTTAGGGTTATATGGGGAGAACGTGACGATGTGACGTTTGAAACCGCTGCGTAGTTTTTCCTCGCCTGCGTATATGATGCAGAATGAGGTAGAGTTGAGTTTGTTGATGAGTTCTGGAGAGGCTTTTGAAAATCTTGTTGGTAGGAAAACTTCTGTGTCGTTGTCGAGTTTGGCGACGAGCTTTGTACCGTGAACGGTGTCGATTGTTTTGACGTCGACGACAGGATATGGTACGTGCTGTTGAAGCGTAGATACGCTGAGAGTGTGGGCGCTGCTGGAAAGTTCTTCTAGCTCTTTAAGGACGTCCTGTGACATTATGACGGCACAGATGGCAGTTTTTGATAAACGGGGGAGGACCGTCTATATGAGTGGTTTGATGAGGAAGGTTGTAGTGTTGTTTACACCTGCGATAAGGTGCGCAAACTACCTGTGCGTCTGTGGGAAGTTGGTTCCACACAAGGTTGACGTCGCTTGGGGGATAACGTTCGAAGATGTATATGCCGTTCTGCAGCAGCACTTGGCGTTCCCTGGGCAGTGGCAGGTGGATTCTTCGTCCGTTATCGAGATACCGAAAGAGCACGATGAAGCAGTTCATGTGGTGTTTCTAGCGGAGTACCTTCGAAGGAATTGTTGAATTTGCTTGTTGAGATGATCGAGGTCTTCGTAGAAACCGAGTTGACACTGCGTGCACAGGCGGGTGAGACGGTGCTTAAGTTCGCAGCTGCACGTTTGGTGAAAGCAAAACGAGCAGTGGAAGTCTTTACACGACGGTCCTGGCATTCCCCACGGCTGGCTAGCACCGAATGAAGGGGAAAAGAATGCGCGTGCATAAATATAACCCAACTGCCGGAAGCAGGAAATCACTGGTGGGGGAAAAGTTCGTTGGAGATTTACCACATCAGGGGAAGCACTGGTGGGGGAAAAGTTCGTTGGAGAAACACCACATCAGGGGGGAAGCAGTGGTGGGGGAAACGTTCGTTGGAGGTTGACTACATACGCCGGAAGCGCTTAGCGATTATTGCACAACATCCGAAGGAAAAACACTGTGTCCGTTGATTTAACGGTTTTCGTCTTGGAGGAGAACTCTGTTTGAACGGTGCTGAACATGCAAACGACCACATCAGGGGGAAGCACTGGTGGGGGAAAAGTTGGTTGGAGAATTACCACATCAGGGGAAGCACTGGTGGGGAAACGTTCGTTGGAGGTTCACTACATCCGCCGGAAGCGCTTAGCGATTATTGCACAACATCCGCAGGAAAAACACTGTGTCCGTTGATTTAACGGTTTTCGACTTGGAGGAGAACTCTGTTTTGAACGGTGCTGAACATGCAAACGCCGTGAATGTGATCGGGTATGATATAGGATGCTTCGCGACCCAAATGCGCCGCTAAGCACGTGCCGTAGCACATGGGTTTTTCGTTTAACATTTGCTGCATTTTGTCTGTGGAAATGTATTGCTGTTCGTAGAAAACGATGTATAAACTTCTTGCGGGCACAAATTGGAACCACTGATGTTGTACGTCTTCTTTATCTGCTTTGAATTGGATATCGTTGAAGCACATGTTAGATAGCACAAAATGAATTTTGGTTTCGCAGCTGTGAACTCTGGCGGAGACGGATTTTCCGTCGTAGGTGCTGTCGACGAAGCGAAGTGCATAAGGTGTATTTTTATAGGGGTGACCGTCCACCTCGTAGTTTTTAAACATCTTACTGTCATGGTAGTACACCGACAGGTAATTTCTGTAACCCATGATGCGGGAGCGAAGGGCGCGAGATGTTTGGGTGAGGTGCGGTTGGAACGCTGGTAGAAATACATGCGCACTAAGGACTATTTTGTGAGATGCGCAGTGCGAAATGGGTGTTGAGGAAATGATGAACCTCGAGGAATGTTCTAAAATTGGCGCACCGTATGTACTTGGTGAACTGCGTGAAATTCATGTTATGTAAGGGAACGTTGGAGGCATGGTTGTGAAGCATGTACTTGTGGTATGCCATGATTTGATTTTGCACGTCCGTCTCTTCCTTCTTTTTGTGATACATGTTGTCGGTAATGATGCGCTGCAGGGTATGCAACACGTGCCATTCTTGTTGGTTGAGCGTAACGGATGCGCCTTGCGGTTCTTTGAAAACGAGCTTTAGCTTTCCGAACACAAACTTAAACACGATGGTGACGCTGTCGCTGAACTGAAATTGCTGTAGACGTCCCTGTGGGTCATTCAAGCGTTTGAGAATGATGGGGATGGCTTCGACGAGTTTGTGCCACTGCGAGGAACTCATGACGACTGCGTTGTGCTGTCCACATTTGGCAATGGTGACGACGAGATGGTGCGGCGACTGGGGGGAGAATCCCACACTGACGAATTTAGTTTGTTGCGGGTTGAGGAAGTAGATATCCGCCAGAGGACCCACAACTGCACTGTGTTGGAACTGTGCTGGCGGAGCAGGGCTGTCGGGATGCTGTTGGAGGTCGAAGATGGGTAGTTTCCTTTTTTCCCCGGGTTTCGAGGTGGTCGGGGTTTGACATCCGGTTATACTGGAACACACAAAACAATAATAATAATGTGAGGGATAGAGAGATAAACGGGATAGAAAAAAGCAAGCTAATACATAGGTGCGGACCTACCTGGTCGGCGTGCTGCATGGCAGCATGACTGTATCCGCGTGCTGCATGGTACACTCTGAATGAGGCGAGCGGCACCGTGACGTTGCTTTTTATATGAGCAGGAGCGTCTTCTGAAAGCACGTGCAAGACGATGGATTAGCTTAGATGTGCTGAATAGTGACACACACACACACACACACGTACTCACCTTCAAGGGTTGACAAGTTTGCTGAGCGTCAGAGCACTTTGCGCGGCATGCGTCTTTGAACGTTTTGCGAATGACGACATCATTATGCGCGTGATTGCTGACGTGAAATTTTGAGAAGAATGTATGCTTAGGTAAGCCGGAGCAGCGGTGGGTGAGGTAGGCGATGACGTAATGACCGCAAGTGGTGCTGTCGAAACCTTGCAGCCTTCTGGCGTTGGTGGACCAACGCGTCCCGCAGACCGAATTTAAGAACCGGAGAAAATGGGGCGAAAGCGGTCCTATGCCGTAACTGTCAAAATATTCTGCATGCGAGTTTTTGTCCACAAAGATGCAAACCCAGTGTTGCCCGGATTTGGTGCTGGGGTCGGTGTTAGCCACTAGCGCCAAGGGAGGCGTTCGAATGCCGTGAAGTACGGGTAGTTTATCGCAGGGGTAGACGCCTAAAAAGTGAGAGCGCGTAGAGGGGCATGTCGATAGAAACCGTTGAATTTGAAAGGTGTTCATGATACCAAAATGGATCGGTTGGCGTCGATTTCGACCGTGCGATGTATTTCCGCTAGCAGCAGAAGTATGACCGGTTCTGTCAATTTATCGGCAAAACCGATGCTTATAGAGACGGTTCCGTGGCGCTGACCCGAGATGTGAGACTCGTTAGCGCTCATGTCTGCAGTGAGATCGAAAACCATTATCGTATACCCTTGCGGGTAGGTTTCTCTGGAGATGGAGTGTCCCTCGTCCTTGAAATGAATGCCTAAGCCGTCCTGCAGGGTTTGAAAGCATTGCAAATAGTGTCCCTTTGTAAAGTCGGGTTGCAGAGGTTGGGAGGGAACGGGTTGCCCGTTCACGTAGAGCTGAAAGAAGTTCATTTTAAAATGTTTCAAGTTGTACGGATTTGAGTTAAAATGGCCGGAATAGGCATTGTCGGTGACCATGGCTACTACCACTCTCCTTGGAACTTGCCCTACGCACACGTCGCTAAACGTCATTGCCCTGGACTCCTTGGGGATGCTGAGAGCGTGAAAGCTGACGTCTTTGAGATGGTACTTTGCGTTGCCCTTTGCGAGCACGGCCTGGTGCGTGAGCTTTATGGTCGGCGAGGGCCGCACCGATTTTAAGCGCAGCGTGGCAGACACGATGTGGGCGTACCCCTTAAAGGTATCTACGTCGGAAAACAGATAAAACTGGGGAGAGGCGGGAGTGAGCTTGACGGTCATGCTAACGTTGTTCAAAAGCAGCTTCTCCTGTCTAAAAAGAGCGTTGGACAGAGGACCGATGAGCTGTACGACGTTGCTCCCTTTGGTAAACCCCTGACGCCACTGAAAACCCGCATTGGCGATAAAAGTGTCCATGATGCCTGCCGTGTCCTTTCTCCAGAGGGTAGATTCTAGTTTGGTGTTCATGGCATCTTCGGAGTAATTGAGAAGCGTCTCGAGGTAGGTTCTATAGGGGTAACCGGCTTGCGGCATGGAGACGATGACGTTATTGAGGGTTACCTCCATCTGTTGAAACAGGGAATTTAAGGCGTTGTTGACCAGAGTGGCGTTAGCGTCAGCGTTTAAGGCCTCTCCTTTGTCATCTACAATGCGCACCATGAGTTCGAGTACGACGTAGGTCAGGTCTAGGTAATCGTCCTCATTTCCGGAATAATGAAAGGTGATGGGGGCATTTTTCATTAAAGTGTTTTGAGGGTTTAGGTATAGGAACCGTGACTCATCGATGCTCATCTGAACCGGTACCTCTGTAAAGAGGTCCAGTTCGGAACTCATGTGGACGGCCGCGTCTGCGATTACGAAAATACGTCTTGCACCTTACGCCTACCGCGTTTCAGCTTGGACTGCTTGCTCTTTTTGGATTTGCTCGGTTTTATTCTCTTGAGGCGCCTGGCGCCGGAACCGAGCATGGCATCGAGCTTTTCGTCGGCTTTTCGCTTTAAATTGTATCCGGACTCCTTGAACCTCCGTTGGAGCGCTTGCTTTGGCGCTGCTCCCGCCACAGTCACATCGGACAGAACGTGAGCGCCCGCCTTTAAGGCCTCCTTTCCGACTGCTTTTGCTCCGCTCTTTAAAAACGGTAGCAACCTTCTGAAGAGTCCTCCGAGGGCTGAAAAGAGACCGCTGCCTCTTTGGTAGCGCTTGACCCTGTAGAGAGTGAAATCGCGATGTTGGAACGCGCCGCCGGTCTGATTGAGGTAGTACCGTGTTACGGCGTGCACGTCCATTACGCCTGTTTCGGACGAAAAGCGGGAACTATAGTAGAGGAAAATCCGTCGGCGAATGGCAAGAGATCGCCGTAACCGTTCCTTAAATCTATGTTGACCGTCTTGAAGTCCTGCTGAATCAAGGGTACCCAATTTTGGGGAAAAACGTCTTTTCGTCGCTCATGTAAGTGTTGTTGCTTCTTTCGTATTCCACGGCCGCGCTCTCTATGACTTGGGCGAAGGTGTCGCCCACGACTTGCGGGGACACTAGATTACAATAGATGAACATTTCGTAAGGAAACCCCATATAAGGATCTACGGGGTGTTTAGCAGCTTTTTCGAGAATGACGTTGACGTAGGGCTCGAAACCCAACATTTTTGCCATAGCGGGCGTTAAGAGCAAACTGTGGATGCGGTGTAGAGGTCCCGGAGGGTCCTCCGATTTTGAAACGTCTCGTTTGGGTCTGACGGAACGAGCCGCCGCGGGTTTCTGCTGCCCCGAAGCCCGGGGCTTCGGTTTCGGTTTCGGCTTGGGTCTCTGGTGGGGCGCATCGTTGATAGCTTCGTATTCGCCGACCGCGTACGGTACGACCGTGCGCGCGACATTTTCCACAAACCCGTCGAACGGAATGTCGGGTAGTGGTTCGGGATGGGCGACGACGGCATTCACGCCCACCGTCTGCTTGCGCTCGTCGAAGAGGAAGAAGTTTTCCACGTGCAGGTGTTCGAGTAGAACGGCGTTGACGAGGTTCACCAAGTCTTTGGGATTGTGCATGATGCCTTGCGGCATTTGCAAACTGAATTTGGAATGCGTGGGGAGGAGCGTTATGGTGTACTTGGTGCCCGCCAGACGGGCATCGTCTGGCGAAAGGTTATAAAATTTCACCGGATACCTGACCTTTTGCAGGGCGACCTCCCATTCTCCCTGCAGAACGATTCTCTCGGGCAAGATGTTAGAAAATCTGGCCGTGGTGTTGTCGGTAAAGTGTTCCATGGAAGCGTTGCTCACGAGAGTGATGGAGAAGGGCTTGGTCTTAATCATGTCGAATCGATGGTCGAAGCCAGAACCCACGAGTTAAACTTTGCCGGATACCCCTTCCACTTTACCAAGACCTGCTTGTGGCGCCCTCGGCCCTTGGTCTGTAAAACGCGTTCGATCTTAAACGTCCGAGGTAGCGCGACCTTTTGTAGCTCCTCGGTGTAAAATAAGCCGTCTATGGCTTCTCCGGCTAGATCCTTCAACTTATATACCACCGGCCGACCACGCACCACCTCGGCTATCCGAAATATTTCGTCCGTCCAATTCTGCTCGTAGCCCTTGTCGAATTTCATTTTTTCTTTAGAGATGCGCACGTGATCGCCGACGGAAAATGTGGGTTTCCCTGCGCGAGGTAGGGTCCTATTTCCGTAGAGATTGCGGTACACTCATAAATGTTAGATTCGTTCACGTCCTTCGGAGCCATTTTTATGGACCTGTGATGCGAGCTATTGTACGACTCGAGTAAGGCCGGAAGGACTTCCAGGTATCTGTAACTGTTTTTGTGCGTGAAATACCTCCACATCTTGGTTTTTAAGGTGCGGTTGAAGCGCTCCACGACGCTGGCTTTAACGTTATTTTTGGTTGTGTAATGTTTGACGTCGTGTTTCTTCAGAAAGTCGCGAAAAGTCTTGTTGGTAAACTCGGTTCTCTTGTCCGTTTGGAGGACCCTGGGGACGCGTTGGGAGAATATGGAGCGAAACGCTTGCGCAACCTCGGTACCCAGCTTCGATTTCAGGGGTACGGCCCAAGCATATTTGGAAAATACGTCGATAACTGTCAGAATGTACACGTAAGGTTTGTTATGTTCCCTCACGCTGTTCATGACGTTTAGATCGGCCTCCCAAAGATCGTCCATATTCGTCACGTGATAACATATGGTGGGGAACCGCTTTCTGACCGGTTTGTGCAGAGTGTAACTGTCCTGGGTTTGAAGGAAGGACTCGATGTTCGCCTTAGACGCACCCGTGGCCTTTCGAAGGGGCTTGACCGTACCCAAACCGGCATAGTGTTCCGGTTTGGCATAGTATCGCCTTAGCGCCTTCCATTCCTTCATGCTTTACTTGTACAGGGGTTGCCAGACGCGTTTGCGAAAATGGTACGACGCGGAAGGCGATTTCGATTTCTTTTTCGGAGTGGCAGGGTTTGCCCTCTTCTTTTTGCGAGGCGAGAGAAGGTTGACCTTTATGGTTCGGGGTTCGACCTCCTGCTTCACCGACACGCGTTCGTGCACGTCTTCGTAATCGTCGTCGTCGTCGTCGCCGAGGAAGGGCTTTCTGACTTGTGCCACGAGATCGAGGTAGATGTCCAATTTATGTTTTACGAGCCGCCACTTTTCGTCGGCAGAGAGCTTTGCGCTCTGCAGGTTCTGAATTTCTTTAGCCAATCTGGATATGGTGCGGTCTATAGCGTGAAGCTTATCGACGGTCTTTGGTTGCGGTGCAACGAGGATCTCCTTGCCGTACTTCATCCTGTTAATTTCGACACTAGCGCGCCGCCAAGCGAAGCCAAGACGGGTAGGAGAAATGCCGGCAAAAAACCTCCTTTTTGAACCAAGGTGCTCTTCTTCTTCTTCAGAGGAAACCGTTTATCCGTCAACTTCCTCCAAGAAGCCTTGTGCTTCTTTAGGCGACCCAAGCACTTTGCGGGAAGTTGCACGTGACCTCTGCACACGTTGAGCATGCATTCGCTAATGGCCTTGATCAGATCGCCATCGGCATTTTTTAACAACTTTTGCGCAGAGGGGCCTTCGCCTTGGCCAGAGCCGTCAAATTACCGTGCTGTCTCGCTATGCGAGGACTGGTCAGCGTCGCAAGCCTTAACCTACCTCTAGCCATGCTTGCGCGATAATGACGTTCGCTCCGAAAGCGGTACTTTTTATTTAGACTCAATGGCCTCAGTTGGGTAAGACTCTGCCGGGATAATATAGAACGAAACGAACCCGAGTCCTCTCGGCGGTCTCAGTTGGGTACGAAATAAGAGAGGTTTTCCCCCGGCAGCACGCCGGTTGGATACCTGTATCGGGCGGGCGTGTACTGAGTGCAGTCCAACACGAGATACGCCTCCAAGAGAAACCTAGAGTTCCTGGGTTCGATCTGCTGGCACAGTCTCTCGATCTGCATCTTGTCCCGGTTGTTCTTGAAGACCACGACGTAGTTTGCATTCAGAGAGATGTTGCGATATTTCTGACCGTGCGGAAACACGTTCTGCAGGATGTAGACGATGCCGAAGCGCTTGTGATGGGAGTCTCTGGTGAAAAAATTGGACACGTCCTTCCCGCCACCCTCCAGCATCAGATCGTCGAGGACGACCAGGTCGTTCTGGCCCACCGAAGCAAGTTCGGGTATGCCCGCGTGGGTCTCGCAACGCAGAGCCGAGGGTTCGAGTCTCGGCGAATACTCCGGAGGGTGGCACCACAGCACCCTCCTGGGGCGCACGTCGAACATCCGGTGCGCGTGGCGTAACAGGTTTTTCACGAAGGTCGACTTGCCCCAGCGCGACGGCCCCACCACGAGCATCGTGCTGGGAAACTCGAATCGCCTCAGGTCTCGGGGACCGGGCATCGTCTTCTCAGGGGCGCCCGGTTCGAAATGACTTTGGCGCGGCTGTAGACGTCTCTATGCGTTCCTCTTGAACCCGTAGGGATAGGAATCGTGATCGCCGGCGAGTAAGCGCTTGTTGACCACCATCCTAAACGTCTTGGAGCTGGGTTCGGTGACGACCGTCCAAGATGGTTTCCGCGAAATCTGCGGGCCCGCCAGCTTCACCGCACGGTCGTTGTCCCTAAGCACCACGTCGCGAATCACCTCCGCGTTCACCAGCTCCAGGTTGCCCGAATTGAGCGTGATCCCCTTCACCTTGCACACCGAGAAGGTCTTGCCCGTCTCGGGGCAAACGATCTCCATGCAGTAGCTCTTGGGCCCCGCGGAGGCGAACCGGGCGATGTAAGAGCCCCGCCCGTACTTCTCCAGCTCGTCCGTCATGTCCCCCAGGAGGCGTCCAACGGACGGCGTCCAGTCACCCGGAGCGGCGGCGACGACGACGGAATCGGTGTCGAAGTAGCAGACCCGTTCTCCCAGCCTCTTGAGGTAGGAGTAGAGCACCAGGCGCGCGTGAGCCGTGGTGTAGGCCGCCAGGACGGCGTTGGCGGTGGGGTTCACCTTACGGTGCTGCTCGCAGTACTTCCACACCGCGTACACGATCCGGTCGGTGACGGGCACGTAGGTCTGCACTTCCACGTCAGGGTCGTTGAGCAGCTCCAGGAGGCGGTCGTACCGGTCCACCAGCTCGCACGTGGGGAGGTTTTCTCTCTGCCCCAGTTTGCCCCAGAAGCTGTTGAGCATCAGCTTGGCCAGCTCCCGCCTGCCGGGGTTGGTGGCGACGGCCTGGGGATCCAGGGCTACGCCTTCGTGTTCGAAGAATTGCTCCACGTACTGCTGCTTTGCGGCAGGGTCGTCGCAATCCGAGGGCCAGCCGGAGGCTTCGGTCTTGATCTTCAGAAACTGATTCACGTAGTCCTCGAAGAGACCCTTGGCTCCGGTGGTCGGTTCGTGCTGCACCACGTCGTACTCCCAGATCTCGTGGACCCGGAGGAGGCGGTACCCCTCCTCCAGGGCGACCTTCATCTCGTCGACCACCCAGGTACCCGACAACGCCCTCTCGCGCTCACCGTGGTGGCACTCGTCTTGGCTCTCCGCCTCCGCACAAGCGCGGCATAGCGGGAACATCAACTTGCCGCCGATGCGCGCCGGTAGCACCGGGTGGTACAGGTTTTGTCGGCGGTAGAACCTCGCACTTCACCAACCCGCCCCCCTCGTCTTCCAAGCGCGGGAATCGATCCACGTGGATCTTGGGATGGCCCGCGGGGTAGGGCTTCGTCTTGTTCACGTACGGGTACAGGCTGCATACGTCGTAGTAGTAGATCTTGCTATCCCCCTTCGCCTCGCAGTACGTCTTGGTGCAGTTGGTGCGACCTCCGTAGAAGGCGTCTCTGGGGTTCAGGGGTTCCGGTACCGCAAAGTCCCTTGCGTGGCGCGCGAGGTCCTGGTTGGCCTCCATCGCGGCGTTGAACTCGCACTCCCACATTTCCACCACGGCGTAGCCGGCGGCCTTGATCTCGGCCGTGAACTTCTCGGTGCTCTCTAACCTGGAGGTCATGGTTTCGTGTCCCGAGTTGTATATCACCGCATGGCGATTGTGAAAGCACCGCCTGCAGCCGTGGTAAAAGCAGCCGTGGAAAAAGTACGCGGTTTTTTCGGCCTCTCTGTACCCGTCCACCTTGTGCCCCGCGATTTTAACTTCGCGTTCTCGCACGGCGTGCTGGATGACGATGCCGTTTTGCATCTCTAGCCAAGTTAGCCATATGCATGCGGCGCGAGACTGCCGGTCCGCTAGTCGATACCCGCCCGCTGGCAAGAGGGCAATTTTTTTAAGCGGCATGAAGCGCTTTCTATACACGCACATGCACGCCTGCGCGATGGTGATGCATTCTCTGAACGGGTATATTCCGTTCTCGTCCAAGAATTCCCTTCTGAATTTGGAAACTCCCTGACTGAGTAGAAATACGTCTATCTTGCAATACGCCGCCATTTCCGCCCTCATGTCGAAGACGTACCCGGAGGACGCTTTTTCTTCGTGCCACTGCTCGAAGGCTTTCCGACCCTCCGCCGACATGCCCTCCGGACAGTAATGCCTTTTGACGGGAATCGAACCCACGTACTGCTCGTTTTCCTTCGTGTTAAACAGGTACGGGAAATAACCTTTGCATTCCTTCAATCCGAAGGTCTTGGAAAAGCGGGAGAGTGGCATGGGTATGAAGTTGAGCGAGTCTAGAAATGTGACGTCACCGTACCTCATCCTGTAGGTCTTGCTTCCGTTCATGATGAGCTCCGGCGCCCAGTCTAAGTGCACCACCATGTACTTTAATAAAAACTGCCCGTCGTAAGCTCTGAGGTTATGCGCCACGACGTAGACGTCCCAGGCTTCGAACCTCGCCTGCGCGATGTGCTCGAAAAGCTGCTTCACGGGTTCGTCCATAAACACCCATTCTTTGCAACCGCATTCGGTGCAGTATGCCGTCTTGTGGCGTTCGTCGATGCAGTGCGGGCAGGCTTGGTACAACACGCACAAGTTAGGTACATGCTCGTATGTGTCCTTTTTGCCGGTATATGGAATGTTTTGCGTGCATTCAAAGTCGATAAACATAAACACGTACCGGTTTCTTTTGTTCTTTGCGGCATACGGCTGCATATAGCACAAGTGGCTAGAATTCACGCGTGTCTTGCAATGATAGCAGTACTTTTCCCCGCACTCGTGCGCGGTTTTTCTGTGCCTCGCATTCACGAGATTATTGCAAGACGTGCACACCTTTTCTACATCGCACACCGACAGCGCCTTTGGGTAAAAAACGCCTTTCTTTGCGTGGTTTGCAATGCATGTCGGTCCCTTAAAATCTCTGTTGCACCCGGCGCAGCGTATGTAGGCGTCAAATCGCGCATCGCACTGCTGATGGCATTTAGCACACCTGGCGTCGCACCTATGAAATTCTTTTTTGTGTGCCGAGGGATGATGACACCGGCGGCAATACCATTTGCATTTAAAGCACTTGTGAAGGTTCGCGATAGCATTAAAGTGCCCGGCGTGGAGCATGACGTCGATGTATTTATCGCATTTCTTATCCGACGCGTACAGCACGTGCTTCCCCGTATGATCGCCAAACACCGTCACAGCGTAGCCCTTTAACGCAGCGTCAAAACGTCTGACGTCATTTATCGTGCAGCTGTCGTGGCCTTGACCGATGCTCGCACACAAGGCTACGGCCCTCGATTTTTGCAGATAGTCGGAGCGCGTCATCGTTTTATAGTTGACGTCGCGATCCACTTTGGCTTTAACTACAACAATGGCTCTTGCTGAACACAAGTTGTCTTTGTTGGCTATTTCGACAATGCCTTTATTGTCCCTACAGGCATCGCAAGGTTGATGGCACGAACCCGAGACCTCCTTGGTCCACACAAACGTCACATGAAGAGGCCCGCTTAGCAAGAATTGTTGGTTACTTTGCATTACTTTTTCGATGCTTCCAACAATGACATCCGCATTCAATTGTTCTACGCGCCTCACGCTCATGTTGAAGGCTTTGGACGTCTCCTTTTCGTCTGTTATGGATATGCCTAAATATCCGGGTTGGTTTTCTAACAGGTTCTCTTTCGCAAAGTTTAGAATATCGTTAAACAAATGCGATACCCATTGCTCCTGGTTAACATCTCTGGGGACAGGGTTTACGGTAATTTGAGACTCTGTAAAGCCGGAAAAAAGCTTTGGCAGCCTTCTCTGCTTGTGCCCTATAATTTCGAACGTAGGCTGCAAGGTGCCATCGCGACTTCCCCCGGGTTGCGGCTCCATCTTATCGTCCGAATGCACCGATCGCTCTTTCCCTGCAAAGTGCTGCTGCTATTTGGTTTTTATTTTAAACTATTTTTCGTCAAATAGAACGATTTTGTAGAAAAACCCACTATCGCTCCCGTTTCTCACTACGGCCGGTTGCTCTTGGCACCGGGTTTTTATAAGCTCGCTTATCGCAACCGCAGTTTCAACATGCGCGTCGAGTTAAATGCCTCATTTCGCCACAAAATTGTCAAGTTGTAAAAACGCAGTCATCCTGTCACGATCCGCCACTGCGCGATCCCTACCATTGACAATAAAGCTGCATTTTATCGCTGACGAACATCCGTTTCTCACGCTCAATTTTCACTTACATCAGCACACGGTCTTTGCGCGTAATGCTGTACGTGAGAATGACTGAAGCGAGCAGAGCTGTAACGCTTGCAACCCCACAAGTGCAATATTTAAAACTATGAGTGTCGTGTGTAGTGTTTTTGTGTTGTGCCGTGCATACGTGTTATGTAAAATGTAAGAATTAAATAGAATCAGCAGATACTTCCTTTCTAAGGAGTAACACCAACTGCTGAATAAAAATTCTCAAGTGTTACGTTCGTATGACCTCTACCCTCTATCTCTTATAGGTGAGTACGAAAGTTTATTTTCATATCCACTTAATTTTAATCCAGATAAACTTTTCGGGAAATGGTTGCATTGCACATCCGTTATACATCCAAAGGGACGCTATACACTGGTCTTAAAATTCTAAATTCTTTCTATCAACATGGCGAGCAAGAACTGAAAAGCGACATGCCTTTAAAAAAGAATGGCTAAGCATTGTACAATTCGAACCATTTATAACAGATATCTCGGAAATGGCTGACGTCACAAAAAAGTTATTTCAAATAAATTGTGTGTGTGTTTTTAAAGAGATCTAAATTTTTTGTATTGTATGTTTTTATCAAACCTTAGCAGTTATACAAGATCATGGAAAATTTCTTCCGAATCAAGAGGACTTCACAGGCTATTTCCACAAAATTCAAGATATACATTTTATTTTTCATATAAATGTCTTTAATATATGGTGTTGTAATTAAAATCGTCAGAGACAGTTTTAGAAAATAAAACATTTCGGAAAATAGTTCATGTAAAGGGTAGTTTGGGGTGGAGGGACTTGCTTGAAAATCTCTGTGTCGTATCTTTGGAAGGTACTCAACCTAAATACCAAGTTTAGTATTTATCCGACTTTTCATTTTTGAGTTATGCTGCTCTGACACATACACACAGAATTTTCTAAAAATGTTTTTTATTCAGGGGACCTCAATACAAGTATTTAGTTTTCCAGTGAAATCTCAATATTGAATATTTGGATGCAATGCATACCTCCTCTACCTACTATTTTACGTGGTAGAGAGAGTAGAAATACCAACCTATTCAGCAATGGTGTTTATTGACGAGAAACGTAGGCGTAAAAGTTAAAAATATAGATCGGTGCACGCTAAAATTTATAAAAAATCTCTATTCCTGGTTTCCTTAAGAAATAAATGCACAATTTGCAACAAGGAAATTTTGATACAGCAACTTAGTTCTTTCGAAATCTTTGGAAAACCGTATCTTTATTTTTTTTCGGTACCGAAATTTAACAATTTCTTAAAACAACTTGTAAAATTATATATAAAAGGTTTTAGAACGAATAGCAAATTACTAAAAGCCCCTAAATCAATATTATTACATGCAGTTGTGAAATATATTACAGCTATGATTAATAAATTCTGGGATTACGAGAAATTTGTTAATATTAGTTTAAACGTATATAGTTGCAAGAAAAGTGAGTATAGCTAGCTCGAAACTTAGCGTTGTTGTCACAAATAAAGGATATAGAGAAAACTCTGATTTTCATAAAAGTAAGATTAAAACTACTTGCTTAAGGTAAAATGCTTGTCTCATATTAAGAATATTCTCAGATATTCGGAGAATGGCGCGAAAGTTGACTCTGACGCCTTGTTACTTTTATTCCGTTTTTTCTTCAAGTGGGTTTCTCTATTGTTACATTTGTATAGTCACTGTAACTATTTTTACTTTCTCTACCACGTACATAGCAGATACAGGAGAAATTGCATTGCACTCAAAAATTCCATACTGGGATTTCACCAGAAATACATCTATAGATTTGCACATTTCAACTTATTACATAATTGGCTTGTATTGTGCATGATGTTTCATTTAAATACCCACAAACTGGGCCTGTGATTATTACTTATTGTTTTTATGTGTTTCAGTGGGTGAATAATAATTAGTTTGTTGGTATCGTTATCACAGTACTGTTTCACTTGTGAAATTCCGTTCTCTTTGTATGAAAATGAAAAAAGAAAAGATAAAAGAATGACGAGTTTTAGTGAGAAAGGTCTAAAGCTTTTAAACATTAAAATCAACATGGAAACTTTGTAAATAGACAACGCCACAAAGTAATAATAATAATAATAATAATAATAATAATAATAATATACATAAATTGTGTGCTTTAACGTTCTTGTACAGTTCTTGTACAGTAAGGCTTCGTTTCCTACGGTTTAACAGTTCTACAAAAGACATTCACAATGAGACTACTTCACAGCTATTCCCAGAAAATTGAAGTTATACATTTTATTTGTCATGCAGATGTCTTAAACATACCGTACCGTAATCAAAAGGGTTAGAGCCATTTTTAGGACAATAAAAATAACGAACTTTCTTCCACTAAACGGGTAGTTTGCGGTGTGGGAATTTTCTTGAAAATCTACGGTTTGTTAAATTTTTTTTTATACGCTACTATTTTAGTGTGTGTGTGTGTGTGCGAGTATGTGCCTAGTATCCGTGCGCCACAAGCCAAAACGACGACATTATAGAAAAACTTTATCATTTGCCTACCGGACAGGGACAACCGCGAAAAACCTGAAAAAAGCTCTAAGAGTATTCTAACGCCTACCGATCTGGAAAACCCATGAAAACAAGATAGTACACTTTTTTGCCGCTTTCGACCGGCAATGAGAACCCTTCTCCTACGTACGCTAGCGACCAGGTTTTTGGTATAGTTAAATTACGTCTGTGCAAAGGGCGTCTGTACCGCTTTAAAAAACCTAGGTATATCAGTGCGTAGTGATGTTGGTTGATCTTAAAGCTGGTTAAGCATTTTTCAAAAACAGTTTGCTACACGCTACTATTAAATTTGTGTGTGCGAGTATGTGCCTAGTATCCGTGCGCCGACAAGGTAAAACTTCATCATTTGCCTACCGGGCAGGGACAACCACTAAAAACCTAAGAAAACCTCGAAAATTAGAAACGGCTTCGTCAACCACTACAGAAAACGCCTACCAACCAGGGAAAACCTATGAAAAAGCAGAAAGAGCTTGCATTCGTTTACCAACCGCAGAAAACCCCCAAAAAACTAGTTTTTTTTAAAAAAACAAATAAACAAAAAGAAAACAAAGAAAAAAAGGAAAAGACGAATAATATAAGTATGGCAACTGCAACGGGTGTGTGTGTGTGTGCCTATTTAATTTTTATTTTCTTTTGCACTGCACACATTTCTGTTACAATATATATGCATTTTCAATTTTGGGAAAACCTATGAAAAAGCAGAAACAGCTTGCATTCGTCTACCAACCAGAGAAAACCCCGAAACACTAGTTATTTAAAATTGCTGATGAGTTCTGGATAGGCTTTTGCAAATCTTGTTGGTAGCAAAACTTACCTTTTCCATCACCTCCAACATACCCCACTCCCACACCTTTTTTCTTTCCACCAATCATAATCTCTCTTATTCTTACCAATCAACAACTTTCATTTGTTCCTTTCCACCAATAACATCACTTCTTATTCCCACCAATCACAACTTCACACGTCACTTTCTGTTATACTTTTTATCCCTCGTTCGCCATCTTTTCCCTCTTGCAGTCCCAACCTCCGCACAGACAACACCTCGCCGCTCCTTAACCTCAACTTCATGCCTCCGCCATCTTATTTAGTTCCCATTTTTACCACCGCGCCTCTCATCTCCCAACCAGATTGCCGGCAAGAACAGATCTCGTTCATTCACACCTCGACGGTTGACTCGACAGCAGCTACTGTGAACACCTACGTCGTACACTTTTTTGACCGCTTTCGACCGGCTATGAGAACCCTGCTCCTACGTACGCTAGCGACCATCACGATGGTCCAGTACCAGGTTTTTGGTATAGTTAAATTACGTCTCTGCAAAGGGCGTCTGTACCGCTTTAAAAAACCTAGGTATAACAGTGCGTAGTGATGTTGGTTGATCTTAACGCTGGTTAAGCATTTTCAAAAACAGTTTGCTCTTATTTTTTCGCGTCGCGTGAAGCTGCTGCGCTTTTGGTGACGCATCCACACCGGTAACAGGTAAGTACCACACGCATAATTATTTTTCGGGCCTGCTTGGCGTAGGAATATATCCTTTCGTGTTTTGGTACTGTAACCTCAAATCTCCTTACCCTCCTCTTGCGACCGCCATCTTGTTTAGTTCTCACCGCATCTCCTTATCGCAGACCCTCCGCCATTTTAGTTCCCACTATTTTAACCTCAAAATCTGCTCTTTTAAGCTCTTGCTACCGCCATCTTCTTTTAGTTCCCATTCTCACCACCGCGTCTCCTTGCCCCCACCTCTTGCGACCGCCATGTTCACCACTAACCTCCAAATTTCCTCGTCCTTAAACCTCTTGTCTCAACCATCTTGTTTAGTTCCCATTTTCGCCACCGCGTCTCATATCGCCCCATCTCTCTATCCACTCAACAAAACTACCATCCAACGTTCAAAAATTGCTGATCAGTTCTCGACAGGCTTTTGCAAATCTTGTTGCTAGGAAAACTTACCTTTCCCATCACCTCCAACATACCCCACTCCCACACCTTTTTCTTTCCACCAATCATAATCTCTCTTATTCTTACCAATCAACAACTTTCATTTGTTCCTTTCCACCAATAACATCACTTCTTATTCCCACCAATCACAACTTCACACGTCACATTCTGTTATACTTTTTATCCCTCGCTCTCCATCTTTTCCCTCTTTCAGTCCCGACCTCCGCACAGACAACACCTCACCACCCCGCTCCTCTCCATCACGTGACCTCCATACTCTTTCATCTTCCTTCCTTCATCTTCCACCCGAATTAACGAACCAATCAAAACACTCCACGTCACTTCCTGTTTTTCCTTCACCTTTCCCTAATCCTCAATTCTTTTAACTCGTCCCGGATGAACCAATTGCAATAACGATAATCCTTCCGCTCAGGGCGCTTTTCAAACTTGCCGCCGCCGTCGCACGCAGCGACACTAGCGACACTAGCGCCCCTAGCGGCAGGATTATCGTTAATCCAATTGGCTCATCCGGGACATATACTACTTAGATGTGTTCGATCCCGTAGGATGGTTCGCTGTATTACGCCAGGTATCAAAGAGACACACTGTCATAGAGAAGAATTCTACGCAGTTTGTAAACTTTACTGAACTTCAGAAAGAAACAATTAGGAATAAAAAGACGGATGAAAAAGGAGAAGCGGTGAACTTCTTGAAAATTGCATGAATACAATACCGTAAAGGTGAACCATACAAAAAATATTTCAAGTATTGTTACGATGAGGCAGAATTTCATGAGCTGCAGACCATACGAGCTGGGCACAGAAGAAGAAATCAAGCAGAGGAATTAGCATTAAACCCGCCTATAACGGCCCACTGCCAGTCACCAAAGAGAAACTATCCGATCTGAAAGAGTTATGCCAAAAAGGGATAATTCCACAGAAGTAGCATCAGTTTTATTCCTCACTTCACTCTCATTAAAACGGTGTAATATGAATGTAATTTTGTTTAGAATTTATTTTATACTTTAATAAAAATGACTTACAACAACAAAGCGTGTGCAGTTTCTTATAAGATTGCAATAAAC
This sequence comes from Deroplatys truncata, assembly GCA_030765065.1. NCBI lineage: Eukaryota > Metazoa > Arthropoda > Insecta > Mantodea > Mantidae > Deroplatys > Deroplatys truncata. The sequence goes on from CM060990.1 coordinate 536,594,114, forward strand.
ACAAAGCAGCAAATCTTAATTTATTTAGGATCAAAGAGACGTAACTACACTTCATTTTATTAAAATATTAAATATTTACTTAATAATTGAATATGACAAATTAAACAACAATGTCAATCATTGGGCAAATGAACTAGATTAACGAATTTCATAACAAAGTTTTTGTGTTCAGCAACGCTAATATACTTATAATATCATCATAAACTCAAAAACTTAAATATCTGAAAAAAACATTCATTTAGTTACGTCAGTCTGATCTAAGGTAGCGAATTATAAAGTAATAATAATTATAATGCATGCATTGTGAATATATGTATATATATATATATGTATGTAGACACGCATGTGTGTGTATGGATGTATGTAAACGTGTACATATATCTCCAGAATAAGTTATAGCTGATTTTAGTAGGCTACCCTTAATGCTGGGATTAGATTTGATTTTTATGTGCACAATTGTGATGTATTTCATGGACCATGGTAAATTTTACGTGTCTTTGTAATGTACTGTTGTTATGTTTATAATTGTATATTTTTTATGCAGTATGATAATTTTCCAGATATCTCAGTGTAAGGCTTAAGAGCAGGCTTAGAGAACCTTGTTTTTATTACCATCACTCATAATTCTTAGTCGTCCTCCGTGGTGTGGTGGTTACCTTGCTAGCCTCTAGTTCCCGAGGTCGTGGGTTCAAACCCAGGGAATGACGATGGATATTTTCGGGCGTAAAAATCTTTAACATGGCTTCCTTCGGAAGGGAAGTAAAGCCGGGGTCCCGTGTCGTAGATTTACGGCACGTAAAAGAACCTCAAGCCTGATAAAGAGGTCTCTGAACAAAATTGCCGGTCTTTCATGCTCAATATAGTTTGGGAAGCTAGGGCCCACGACGGTTAAAAAGCGTCCATAAATAAATTTAAAAAATCCTCATAATTCTTGAAAATTTATTGCTGTAGTAACACCACCACATGGAGAACTTGAACTACCTGCACAGTACAACAGTAGACAGGAGCAGCCCAAAGCCAGGATAGCCTCTGCAGTTGCACCTCCCACGAACCAGTTCTGTACTCATTGCCGAGACATGTCATCTGTCGAGGTTAGCCAAACCCAGTTGTTCCCGGCGAGTTTATCAATTTTTAGGCTGTTGGGCAAATGTCCCACCCAGCAGCACAGGACTTTATGCATCATTGTGACGAGTAAGGCCTTTCTTGATCTCGAAATGCCCGTGAGAGACGGAAGGACTATATCTCTTCAAAGCAAGGTTATGACATTCAGCATACATAGCGACAAACACATATGTTTTGTTGTGAGTGGGTGCATCAGAAGAAGAAATTTCTTGTGTGCAGACTGACAGAAACATTTATTAGTGATGTGTAGAGAACAATGGCCGAGCTCAGACAAGGAAACACAACAGTGACGTTTAAACAATTTTTATAGTCACACAAAGCACATATGATGTATAACTGTAATCTTTTTCTGGATTATATTGTAATGCACCGTTGGTTTTACTGGATTCACTCTATTTTTGAAAATAATTATTTTTGTACTGTTTTCTTTTAAAGTCGACGAGGTCGTCGATTATGGTGGCCTGGATGTGATGTAGCATATTAGGGGTATTTTATTAATTTCATTGGATTTCATTAGTTACTTCATGATTTGGTATTTGGGGGAAGGGACCTATGAGTATTCGTTGAATCCGCTTAAGTTCGTTAATTATCAAACAGCGGATTCATTGAAACGGTCGCATAGAAGGGCCCAGAACATTGGCTTCGAGAAACTGCTCACTACACATGCGCGGATACTGTGTATGCGCTCTCGGGGCATTCAGTGATAAGTAAGGCCCAGGGGTTTAGCCAAAAATTCGTCAAGTTAGCTGTGCACAAGTCATAGATTGCTATCTGAGTCAAGCAGCTTGTGATGCTGGTGGTAGGTCACGCTCCATTGGCTACGGCAAGCAGACAGGGAATACTCTGCGAGCGAAAAGGAATTATGCATAAGCGAGGACATCCAAAGACAAACAACAGATGTTCTGCTTTCAGATTATGGCGGTGAGTATCTTTCCTTTGATGGCCGAATATTCATAGTAAGCTGTGTGTAACAAACATAAGGGGTGGCTACCATAAACATATAGTCCAACATTTCGCAACTACGGAGCATAAAAACCACGTTGTATTATGTAAACAGAAGAAAGGATAGAAACTATGCTTTCAACGTCTAACGTTAATTCAGACAGACACAGTAACTTTTTCGTGATCTGTGCAACATGATGGTGGGCGCAAACATCCCCATTTGGAAACTCGAAAATCGTTATTTCGAGCAGTTTCTAGAAAAGTGTACTGGTAAAATATTGCCATCCGAAACAACAATACGCAAGGAATACCTAAAGCTGTGCCACAAAGACGTACTTCAGGATGTTAGAAACACCGTGTCCAACAGTAGAGTATGGGTTTCAATAGACAGAACGACAGATTGCATTGGGAGGACTGTAGCGCATGTAATTGTTGGTACACTGAGCGTAAACCATCCGGGGAAAATGCTTTTATTAACATCAGAATTACTAGAAAAGTAAACCATTTAACTATCTTCAACGTGTTTGAGCAGCCAATGACACCTTTATGGCCGGACAGTGTTAAACGGGAATACGTTTTCCTCCTAGTTACTGATGGAGCTTCGTGTGTGCAAAAGGCGGCTAAGAAAATACAGCAGTTGTATCCAAAGTTGGTGCACTGACGTGCATTGCACAGAGTTGCTGAAAATGTACGATCCTTATTTCCAAATGAAGACAGTTTCATTTCTCACCTAAAGAAAACATTTCTGAAGTCGTCTGCAAGGTTAGGATCCTTTAGAGAAGCAGAACCAGACATTCCTTTACCTCCAAAGCCTATTGTGACCAGATACGGTACTTGGTTGGATTCTGTTCTGTATAATGCAAAATACTATCATCAGATTGTTGCATTACTGAGTGTCCTTGGCGATGAACAAATGCCTCAATAAAGTAAGCAAAGCCCCTTGTGCCAGGACAGCTACTAAGCAATATCCAGTATATTGCTAATAATTTCGGATGTGTCACTGTCAAGATGCGTCACTCCTCTGAAGATTCAGAATATGGAAATGACAGAAGTGACCAGGCTCGTGGAGGTATCATCCATAGCCAAGAGTCAATTTGAAGATGGAATACTCCTACAGGTACAACAGAAATTAAAACGAATTATCCAGAAAAATAGAGGCTATTCTATTCATTGTGCCATTAGACATGAACTAGAAGATTTTAAATAAAATGTTCACTCACATAAAGGAAACAGTAGCACCTCATCTTAGCTTAAATTTACCCCAATCATGTCATGCAATGTAGAGGAAAGCTTTTCCCAATACATATCATATTTGGAGGAGAATAGAAGATCCTTTCGTTTGCAAACTTCAAAATGTATATTGTTATCCGTTGTAACAAAGCATATGCATAGATATAATGTAGAATAATATGGTCGCAATCAACTACCTTTAAATTTACTGTGAAATTGTTAAGATTAGTGCTTTTTATGCATGTTTGTATTCATATTACTGGAAAACATACTTTGTTTGTATAATTTATGAATAAATGTGCAATATATTGTATGATGCTTGTCCCTCATTTCACTGGGTTTGCTAGGTTCAGTTGCCCTTGATCTCGGTTGTATGCATTGCGTGCGCGACTGGAAGAGACTCAATCCACTCGGTTGTGTTTACGAGACACAGGTAGCGCATAACCCCGTCACTATTAACATATTGCAATGTTTTTGTGGCTAAACCCCCGGGCCTTAGTGATGAGACAGTGTTCTGTGTGGATGGAAGACTCGTATGCTCGTTCCTGTCCGGGCTGCCATCTTGAAAGTTGCCGCATATAATCATGTAAGTAATACAACCTTTACAATAAACTTGTTCCAAATGTGAACTTATTTCTAATGAGTGCCATTATATGTAATGCCTCATCCAGCGTAATTTCTCCTCTTCAGAGCTAAACATGTAAGGCTTTTAATTATGAGTTAGTAAAGTATAGTTTGATGGTGCTGTGGCCGAGTGTTAGACCGCTCGCCTCTTACCGAGGCGGTCCGGGTTCAATACCAAGGACTCGCATGTGGGATTTGTGGTGAACAAAAAGTCGTCTGGGCGGGTTTTCTCCGAGTTCTCCTGTTTCCCCCGCCATGTTTCATTCCACCGGCGCTCCATCATCACCTTTCCTATATTCATCTCTCCTTTGCATCTATTATCCATTTCCTCGCCCTCATGTGGGGCTATGGCTGATCATGCATCCTGGTTTCTCACTCTCTGATGCGTAGGCCGTCTGCCCCTATCAGGCGTCTGCCCCGGGCGTTGTCATATGTCCTGGGGAGTGCGACTCCTCGGTTCGGGTGGGTGTTAAGGAGGAAAGTTTGGAGCCCTATTTGGGCTATTTCCGGATTATAGTTAGTCAAAGAACAGCTTGGTCAACCCTTGTTGCTAAGCGAGCCGTCTTGTTACATTAGATTACGTAAATCTGTGTTTAAATGTAAAACAATGCATACATACATATACACATACGCGCGCGCACAAAAACACACAAAACTAAGGGATACTGGGAAAAAATATATTATTACTTATAATTTTTCCCGTTGATAAACTTCGCATTCTTTGTGCTATACCCAATGAAGATATCTGATCGTGATGCGATGATCTAGTGCAGGGGTGGCTAACCCTAGACCAGTGAAGCCATTTTGAATGGCTCTCTGATAGCTGAAGATCCAATGTGAGCTCGTATTTATCATTAGAAACTAGCTAGATGCTAGGCTATGTGATTCATAGAAGCCGATTGATTTGCTTGTCTTGCAACAGATAGCGCAGTCCAAGCATTTCGGTCCAAAATAACTGTCGATATATCGTTATTGTTTGTGAGCTTGCTACACTGTATTGAAGTTTGTGTTGTGGAGTGCTGCCAGTTAGTGTGAAGATGGCTTTAGGCAAGTATGGTGTGCCAAAGAGAAAAAGTGATAGTGAAGTGGGTTGATAAGAGCTTTTCGGGTTACCAGCATTGTGATGATAACACCAACAAGATAAGTTTACTTAACTGGGTTAAACCTAAGAAAACACGGTTTTGGTAAAATTGCTCTTTCACCTTGCGCTTATAACCCAGTTAACTATTTTCGAGGCCTTCTACATCGGTAAAGCACTATCGGCCACTTTTCACCGTTTGCGGGTTGCAAACGACGTTAAAAGCAGTGAAGAAAATGGCACGGCAAAGAGTAATGGACTTGGTGTTTGAGGATGAACATGAAGGTAGTGATGAAGAATGGCTGCAGAACGAGAGAGTACGGCGAACAATGATGCAGTAATTTGCATCACAAATTACTTATATGTAAATAATGATTGTAATATGAATATGCATTTTTATGTGACATTGATTTTAGATGTTTCTTGACTGTAATTATTGTTGATAAGTAAGTTTATACGACCTTACTGAAACTGTCAATAATAGCGTAATAATGCCGCGAGGGGGTGAGCTGTTTATCATTATTGGAAACGAGGAAGTTACGTAATGTTGGCGCGTTTTTCCGTTGAGAACCTTCTGGAATGTTTCCCTAGAGCATATGTATTCATAATTTTCATTGGATATTAAAATAGACGCTAATGTTGGCGCGTTTTATTAGCCAATAGTAATTCAGCTATAATCTTTAGGCATATCGGGGAGTGGGTGTATAAAGAGCCAAGTCAGAGGTAGATCACGGACAGTTCATCAAAATTCTTAGTACATTACACGTCACCTTCAGTCGGTCAGTTCATCAAAAATCTGTGTACACTACACGTCGTCTTCAGTCAGTCAGTTCGTCGAAAGTATTTGTACGGCAAACGTCGGGTATCGATTCACAAGTTACGCGCAGCAGAATTATGAATAATCTAAAGTGTTGTAAGGTTAATTATACAAAAAGTTGAGGTACGCAAATTAAAAGTGATCAGTAAGAAGTTATTATAACAGTTTCAGTTTGGCGAGTGTAAAGATCAATGTATAAATGTTATAGTTAACGTGTTCGACAATAAATGTGTAAAACAAATTTCTTCATCAGTGTTATATTTGGATAAAAGATTCCTTTCCGTTTACACAACCCTGATCAAGAGACATGTTCGACCGAGAGATAATAGCTAGCCGGAGGACATTTGAAATGAAATCAAACAAAAGCTAATACTGCCGCAAATTGCTAACACCAGATGGAGCTACGAACCTAACAAAGAATGACGTCACATGATGGCTTCACATAAAGTAAACACACATACACAAACATCATAAGTAACAACATAATAAGAAAACCGTTACAAATTGGCTCCCATACGTGGGGCAGTTAAAATTATGTAACCAAACAAAACAAAAGCAGCACAATATAAGATCTTCAAGTTCTAATAATTTACGTAAAAACATATTACGTAAACATGAAATACAGTTACAACAAGATTAATTAAACATCGTTCAAATTATTTTTACGGGTATGATGAAATGGATTTTGTAACTCGGTTTCGTCTCAGCAACAATCGGTTCTCTCTATTTTAGAACAAATAGAGCAAGAACTGGAATTTCCATCCAATAGGTAAGCTGTTAATTCGTAAGGAATATGGACATTAATTAAGGATATTGTCACCACAGCATCAAGACTTATTGTTCCGTCCGCACACCTAACTTCTATTTCTGTGTGATACTGTGAAGACCGCTTCTGGTAGGCGTTTCACTGCTCATTATGCTCCAGAATGTTTGTATATTGTCATATTCAGTGTTTAATTCCTGACAATATTTTGTAATACAAAAATATGCGACATACTTCTGTTTCCACCTGCGGTCTTTGTGCCTAGCTTTTTTATATCGTCGCTGCATTTACGACATAACGTATGTGAAAGAATCATAATTTCATGTCATAATTTCGTATTATTTGAAAGTGTAATTAAATTTTCCGTGAAGGTTTTGTTCTTCGTTTTATTTCTCATAGTGATAGGCTGGAAATCCAGACCTAAAGTTATCACTTTATTTGCACAGGTTTCGAAGGCAGAATTTCACAATAGTGTAAAACCAAAATGACAAGCGACCTATTATATTTTTCCCGGGCAACATACATATAGCACATTTTTCTTTCCCTTCCCCAATCGCCACGAAGTTGTTGGCGAGAAAGTGACTGCAATATTAAAATCATTTTGTGTATTGATATAAACATAAATAAAGGTGATGGTGCAGATTTTCTTAATATCTTCTAGTGCACTTGCAGTATTTTGAACAATGAATATTAAAAAGACAATTGATGTACACAAATGTAGGATAATAAAATAAGAACATTGTTTTTGTTTTGCAGAAATGCAGCTGTGTCTCCAGTCAACCAGTTACTAATGACACTGAGGTATTATGCCACTGGTAGTGGACAACTAACTATTGCAGATTATGCTGGTGTAACAAGTCCACAGGTCACAGAAGCGTGCACAGAATCAGCTGTGCATTAATTAGGCTTCGTGCACAGTACATAAAAGTGCCCACCAATGCAGAAAGTATGCAACAATGCCAATTGGATTTTTATGAAATTGCCAGATTTCCAAAGACAATAGCTGCATTGGACGGCACATACATAAAAATGAAACCTATCCGTAATTTTCATGATTTTGTATAAATGTTATATTTCAATATTTGTATGAATTATGAATATTTCATGTGAGAATTTCTGGTTTTGAAGCAATTTGTTTCACTGAAAACAAAGAAAAAAGAGCATATCCTAGCAAAAAGTATTTTCATAGAATATTTTGTGTATTTATTACCTTCATTAGTTGATCTATCTACAGAAGACATATGCATGCATCTTCAAAAATGTTAATTTTATTTTTAGGCTAGGCTCAGCTCTGACCGGAAAGAACAAGACTTGAAATTAAGACAGCATTTCGGTGTGCCTACCTCAAACATACCATGCCATTATATGATTTCATTAAAATTGTTATGAATCTAAAGCATGCTATCTCTTTTCAGCGATGCTGATATTTTTTCAACTATAAAATATGTTACTAGTTTTGTGCATAATACTGACTTAAAATGCTCATGTACAGATTTGTTATCCATAGTTTTGAATAAAAGGAATTTGTTACGTAACACGTACTAATATTGTATTACAAACTATATGTGTCCATATGTGTGAGCAGCAAAAGCGTGTTCTCCCTGTTCATTCAAAACGCATTACAACATTCTGTAAGACATGTATTGAGAGAGCTCTCTATTATTATTTTGTTTAACTAACATATTTATATTATATCAAATGTACTAAAGTGCACCAAAATATCAAAAAAAAAATATCAAGCTAACATACACTCTGCTGGCTCACAACGAAACAAATCTAGGAGGAACCTTTAGCCCTATTTTGTTTCTAGTAGGAGATAACAAAAGCATATACATTGCATTACCTTTTAGAGATAGCATTTAATTTGTTTGAGTTATGTATTCGTTCTGGCAAACAAAAACTGGCTGCATTTTAATTTACTTTTTCTTCTTTCTCCAAAGGAGGTTATGATGCTGAACGGTAGCGGAACAGAAAAGGATACTTTTCATTGAATGCCCAGGCCATCTTCACAGCCATCATGGAATTTGCAGATATTGTAGCACGGTGGCCTAGCAGTACACATAGCAGTACCATTTTCAATGATTGTACACATAGAGCTCGTCTTGAGCAGGGTGCATATGGGGATTCTGTGCTGCTGGAAGATGCAGGATATCCCTGCAGATCATACCTCATGACTCCTTTAAATATCACACAGTCTCCCCAAGAAAACCTATACAATGAAGCGCAAATCCACTACAGAAAAATTGTGGAGAAACTGCTAGAAAAGGAAATTCCTAGTGCTTGCACTGGGAATGAAAATGAAGCTCAAAAATATATTTCCAATCATCACAGTAACAGCTATGCTTCACAATATTTTGAGGCATATTGGGGAACAAATGCCTCCAGATGATCCACAGTTACAACTGCCAATACCCTGAGAAGCATTACTTGCTGAGGGAGAAATGGGGGAACATCCAACTGAGCTAGCCAGAGAGCGTCATGATGCTGTTCGTCACATGATTATAGAGAACTACTTTAGAAGGTGAAGTACAATTTATATTGGCAATCTTTGAAATTCTATAGTCCTTTGTTACAGAGAAACCATCTTGAATCTCGCGCAGAAAATGTTTTAGCTGACAAATTGAAGGCTGATAGTCCACATAATAAGACATCTTATTTTTGCAATATTCTGCAGTTATATACACAAATGCAATTCTATATTGCAATACAAATGTGGTAGATGCATCATTGGAGAATGAGTAGGAGTTTCAAATTATGAGATGAAATCGAGTATTTTCTACTTCCGAGATCCTTCAACGCACTTAACACATGCGTATTCAATACTATTCTTTCAATTATAGTGAATAATAGAACTAGCTGTTATGGAAAATAAAATGAGCTGCTAAGCTTTTAGCATGGTGTTCCAATAGCAAGGTTACGAACATTAATTTTGGCGGTGAACTGGCGATTGATCATCTATGCCTGGTTCATGCACATACATGCAGTATAATAGGCAAAATACCCAGGCAATGAATGCAGGAAACTCAACACTTTATACTGACATATATGGGTGTAACACCCATTGTTGAACAATGTAACTCTGTATTGAAGCAAGATTAATAACAGAGGACATATGTACATACATATTCTGTGGTATAAAACATGCTTAATTCTCTTCCTATTTTGCATTTAATCAAAGCCCTAATGACTAGTCTACATAAATATTGGTAATTGTTCTTTAATTGCAGCTTTTATTCTGTTAACCTAAACATCGTGCATATAAAATGGCACAAATTATTCATGAAGCATATACGCAGATTATAACTCAGTGTTTTCCTACCTTTCCTTATGATAGCTCTCTGAACACATAATGCCACGTATTGTTTTTCCACGTTACCAGCCGATATGCCTGCAAGCTTTGCTGACTAGCAAAATAAAACAAACTGCAATCTATGGGTTTAGCTTTCCTGAGAAGTAAAAGAAAAATCCTGTAATATGTAGGTTTGATTTTAAAACTTTATATGAACATAATAAATACATATGATAATCAAATAATTTAATGTTACACCTGTTTCATGTCTATTGGCATTTTTTTCAATCACCATTTTCTCCCTTTCAGCTGCTCCTTTAGTACGGCTTCCTTTAGTTGCTCCTGCCGAAGCAAGGATTTGTGGAGCTCCTGCTTCTACAAATGCTCTTCCATAGGTGCTTTCTGTGCTGTGACCACTGCCTCTTTCTTAGCTATGATAAGCTGTTCTAGGGTTCTCAGCATGGAGATTGCCTCCAGACATTGGAGTGGCGGCAGCCGCAGTGTATACATCATATGGAAGTGAGCTCAGGCTTATAGAGCATTGCGTGCTTTTACGTTTCCATCTTCTTTGTGTTTATATACTAAGTATCGTGTTTGGATACGATGGCAACAAGATACATTCGTCAAAATACTATAAAGGCTACTTTCAAGAAAGACGATTCACGGCCATCAGCTCTGGACATATATCGTTGGATTGACGAAGTACATGTTAAAGATGAGGAACTCCTACCAATTCAACCGGTGGGCAAACAGAACGCAGCTTGTACAAATATTACCAACGAGGTGGTTTATAACAGGTATTTACAGCGTCACAGAGGTGAATCTTCCATCGAACTGTTAAATGGGGCAACTACTTTGGTCAACATCACTCCGGCAGAAGAGAACCTGGTTACTGTACGGCTTCTCAACATACCACTCGAAGTTCCTAATGACTGTGTACGCAATGTGTTGGTTAACTACAGCGAGGTCCGATCGGTTGAACGGGAAATTTGGGCTTACCGGTATCGATTTAAAGTTGAAACTGGTATTCCCATCGCTTCAATGAAGATTAGTAAAGCGATTACCTCCAACATCATTGTTATTGGGCACGAGGCCTACGCCATCTATCCTGGACAGGCACAAGTTTGTTTCTCGTGTGGCAGTATATCACATCTGCGACATGCATGTCCCAACAGAGGTTACCGCCAGCCAGTCAGTGTTCAACCAAGATCCCGGCTCACTTTCAGTGATCTCTTCCAGCACATAGCTCCTCATCTGACACCTACTTGGCTCCAACTACTTCTTCGGCAACTATTGATGTCCCTACGGTAGCGTCTACTACGGATGTGGTTGAGATGCAGAATGAGCTGCAGGTGGATGCCCCTGCGGTTCCATATCCCAGCTCGTCCTTGGAACTGGAGCAGCTTCCTGACTCTGAGCAGTTGAATGTAGCTACTACGGTACCCTACCTCACTGCTTCATAACGTGGTACGGCTCGTTCGGAATCCGGAACGGACACTGGTGATGAACTTCTCGAGGGATTCTCTGGTTCGTGTGTTCCACCTGGAATGCTTGTGAGCACTAATGATGACATCCCTGGGCCTGTTGGGGTTAATGTTCTGTCTGCTGGTGAGGACAGCGGTACTACCCTATTTGGAGTCGAGCGCCTGCGAACTGCCGATGTTTCGCCAAATGCCATGGCTTTGGAGAAAGATAGTTGGAATTCCGAAATGGAAGCCACGGACACTCCGGCGGCGATGCTACAGGAGGTACTGAGCGAGGAATTGCCTGTTGGTTCTGCAAGTAAGCATCGTAAAAAGGCTGCATGCAGTAAACTGGGATTTCCTCCTCTTCGTCCCCAGGAGTAGCGACCACATACCGAGAGGTTTGCTTTCTCGGTCTTTCCCTACCTCACCGTTCCATTTTATCTCCCCTGTATGATCCACACCTTCCATGTTACTACTGCTAACTACAATGGCAGCTACTCGCGGACCAAATTATATGCCTTGCAGCGTTTTCTATATGACTTCGATATTGATATTCTGTTCCTACAGGAAGTCGTCTCCTCCGATTTTTTCTCTCTTCGCAACTACCTGGCGCATGTGAACTTAGGGACCGACCGCAGGGGTACAGCACTAATCACCAAGCCTGGTATTGCTCTCCACTCCATTGAATGCCTTCCCTCTGGACGTGGCATAAGTGGTGTTTACCCGGATTGCCAGGAACGAGAGGACTTCTTTCGTACGGACTTGCCGTATCTGCTTCGCACTTTACCTGTTCATTATAAATTGGGTGGAGACTTCAACTGTGTGCTTCGTCCGGATAACTGTACCGGTTGCTATCGATCTAGTAGGAGTTTGCAGCAATTGACTTCCAATCTGCACGTGGTGGATGCATGGCTGACGCAATGACAGATTGTGGCGTATACCCATGTAACGTAAATTCTGTTTTTCGATTGGATCGCTTCTATCTTTTCCAGGACCTTGTACAGAATATCCGCTCCATTAAACATATCCCACTCTCCTTTTCCGACCATTTAACTTTTCTTCTACACAATGATCTAAATCTCCCCTTTCTACCCATTGGACGTTCCTATTGGAAACTAAACACCACCTGTCTTCATCATGAGTTCATTGCGGCCGAGATCTCCGACCTATGGAAGCTGTAGTTGGCTAAAAAAAATTTCGCTATGCCGACGTCGCCGATTGGTGGGATTTGTATGCCAAACCTCAGCTGCAACATTTCTTTAGTCGTGAGTCTCGAGCAATCCTTCAGGACGAGAAGCATACCCTACAATTTTACTTTGGTTGTCTTCGGAATCTTCAGGAGAGTCCCATCGATTTGGTCAACCGTCGCACGAAGACGTATTATTACAAGGCAAACATTTCATCCATTTATAGGAGGCGTATGGAGGGCCTATAGGTTCGCAGTCGTCTGCGTACTCCGGTTGAGGAGGAAAGAATCAGTCTGTTCCATCTCATGCAGACTTACAAACGATGTCGAGAGAACATCTCATTTAACCGGTACAAAATGAATCTGGAATCATGCATACTACTCCAACATCCATTTGCCGTTCTTTTCGAACCTATTTTGAACACTTTTTTCACTGGGACCTTCCTCGCCCCTCTTCTGTCAGTCGGCTAGATGCATATAGACCACCAACTCTTTCTGAGCAGGACAGTCGATGCCTTGACCAACCCATTCGTAAATCCGAAGTCTTTGCTGCCCTTCTTCAGGGGAAGACCGCCAAAACTCCTGGGAGTGACGGTCTGCCCATGGAGTTCTATCGTTGCTTTTAGAATATGATTGGTGATGACTTAATAGCGGCCTACAAAGCCATCTTACAACGTGAACAACCGTGCTTCACAAAAGCGGAGAATTGTTGTCCTCATCAAGAAGAAACCTCACTCTTCCTCTGTTGCTGATTTCCGTCCGATTACTCTCCTTAACTTTGATTATAAACTTCTGGCCCGTGTATTGACCAACCAACTCCGACCTTTCCTCGGCCAGCTTGTTCATCCATCACAACACTGTGGTGTGCTGCAACGCAACATTTTTTATGTTGTGTGTTCCTTACGTGACTCCATTGCTTATTCCTCCTCCCAGGGCACCTGGTTTGCCTTGATTTCTTTGGAATACATGCGCGCATTTGATAGTGTTCGACATGATTATTTGTTTGAATGTTGGGCTTGGACTGGCTTAAGGAACACCTTTATCTCATATATCAAATGATTATATAACGGAATTTGGAGTTGTGTGCAGGTTAATGGGTTTCTTTCACATGAGTTTGCTATTGGCAGGTCGGTCCGCCAAGGCTGCCCAGCTTCTATGTCCTTATTCATTCTTGCTTTGAATCCATTGCTTTGTCAGTTTCAAAACGCGGTTGTAGGCCTATCCTTACACTCTCACACTTTGGGTGCACTGGCATATGCTGATGACATTAGTGTTATCCTTACCTATGCTGTTGATGTACGCTCCCTGTGGGATGTTTTACTCCAATTTAGCGTAATCTCCGGCCTTAAATTCAATCAGGAGAAGTCTAAAGCTCTTCTCGTTGGACGATGGACACCACCTCCATCCCTGGCACGCTACGGATAGTTTCGAAATTGAAGATTTTGGGCATTACCTTTACCACATCCTTGAGTGAAATGCAACATCCAAACTGGAAAGCAATTGTTAGCCGCATTAAGAACACAGCGCAGACCTTCTATCATCGCGACCTGTGCCTGTATCAAGGCAGCTGGGTGGTGCACCTGTACCTCTTGTCGCAGTGTTGGTTTGTGGCCTAAGTTTTTCCGTTGCCCAAACTATATTCGCGACAGATCACCTGTGCAATCACCCGGTTCCTCTGACAGGTTCCTCTTTAAAGTTCCTATGTCTACCTTGCACTTATCTCCCTTAAGGGGAAATATTGGGCTCTTTAATGTTGACTTCGGGTGCTTAGCGCTATTCCTTTGCCGCGAGAGGAAGATACAAGCCTAGAATTCCATCTTTTCTACCCCTTGGGTGACTTCTTGGTCCGCTCACCTGGATCTCCGAAATCACGTGGATGTTCCATCCATTCCTGCGTCTCTACTCTATCTGCGCACATATTTCTTGGATTTGTGTTATTTGAGTTTAGACTGTCAACAGCCTGGCAATCGAATGGTGCGCAAAATTTATGAAGATCTCATTCAAGTATGCGACTTGTCTTCGAAACACCTCGAAAGCATTGCGCCAGCTAACCTTGACTACGAGCAACTCTGGAAAAATGTCATTAGCACTATACACCCTTACACGGTTCGCTCCATTTGATACCAAGCAGTCCATGACGTGATACCAACCCGCCAGCGGCTCGCGAGTATTCATTTATGTGACTCCTCCTTGTGCCTTCGTTGTCAACAGCCGGATACTCTACTACATCTCATTTCCTGCTGCTCCATGGCATCTGGTATATATAACCTTGCGGTGGCCTTCTTACGGAAGTTGGATTTCCACAGTTGCACTCCGGAAAGCTATCTTCGTCCGGACTTCCGGTTACAACGTATGCAGCACAATAGCCTCATTCGGATAATTGGACAGTGTCTACTATCTACTTTAGAATTTCCCCGAAGCTACTAATGCCCAGCAGTATTTAGATTTCTTGCGCAGAGCAAGATGGACGATTTGCTCTGGTGGCACCTTTCAACAAACCTTTGGAGACTATCTACAAGTTCTCGATTCTTAGTCTGGCCGAGAATTACCTTTTGAATTTACCCCTTTCCATGAAGAATAAAGCAATAAAATACTGTACCACCCTGCCCATAACAAAAAAGGATATAACTTAAGAATTTCATAAATTAGTACACTAAAGGTTTAGATACCCCCCCAAAGTCCGTCTCTTCTGCTGTTGCCTCCACTAGTGCTCCATCTGGTTGCCCCACAGCTAAAAGTTGCACCTCTCCAAGAGTGTCCTCACTGTCACCATCGTGAGGGTTGTGCAGGCTTTCAACCACCTCGCACAGCAACTCCAACACAGTTTCCAGAACTGCATCCACTTTAATTGTTTTAGGAGGTCCTCCAGCTGGAAAATACATTGCACAATTGAAATACAACCAATACACTGACTTTGGAGAACCATAAACAGAATACAACAGTGATCTAATTTTTTACAAAATAACCTTTATACATATTTATTTGTTATATTTGGGGGCAAGTCTTAACAGCCTTTATTCTCAGAATGAAACCAACCTCTCATAACACAGCAGCTTACAGTGGGGTGAGGAAAGGCTGTCAAAGGGTCTTTCATTACACACACACGTATATATATGTGTGTGTGTGTGTGTTTGTGTAATTAGTTTTACACCAGAAAAAATAACACATATTTACTGTCATGTTTATGTGTAATGGCAATTAATTCATACTCACAATCCCAGAAAGGAGGTTATTATACTTCAATTCAAACATATAACTTACATCAAATATAGTAAAACTATTTAGTGTACCTGACAAACTGAAGCTAAAGAGATTTTTAAATACCCACATCCAATTGTTAAATTATGAAGCAAAGTAACATGCATAAAGATATGGGCTACATATAGTGGTGAAATAGTTGTTTTCTTCAGTGATGTTAGCAGAGCATGATTACATGACATTCTATTTTGTCATTACATGTAATTGTTGACGATGGGACAGCCTTAATCATAGTTGGATATGACTACTATATTGTTTTAGAATAGATAATAGCTTTATTTTAAGTATGTCGTAGTGCACAATCCATTCACTGCAATGATGAGTGGACTATGACAGAGGTTGTATTTATAATACTGTATGCTCGGTATTCCAGAGTATTGCTCATAACAGGATCCAAGAGAATGACAAAACAATAAATAAGGTACAACATATTGCCCAATTATTAACTATTGGATTGAAAGTGAAAGTTAAATACATTTTTCTTGCTTCTAATGCAAAATTAGCACACAAATGCTTTCACTGCAATTGATTGCGACGACTAGTACTTCCATGTCATACAAGTATGCAAGGTAATTTTCACAGGCCAAAAAAATGTAAATTGTTCAAAACATGATACTATTCTGCAATAATAATGTATAAAACCCACTTGGAAATATTGGAATCACAAAAAATGTACAAGGCTTTCAAAAAAGATAGTTAAACACCCATACTTCATACAGAAGGAATGGATACTTCAACTTCATATTACATAACACATGTTTACACCCTGAAAACAGTGGTAATTTATAACCTATTTCTTCTCTTGTATGTTATAAATTACATTATTTGTAACCAAATGGTATTATGGAAGTGATGTGTGTGCATTTTAGTTAAAGTGTTCTATTATTCTCCCAAAGCATGGAGCTTTGGTCTTTCTTTTTCCATCTTTGTTTACGACTTCACATCTAGATTTTCCTCCTCTTGTTGACACTGTTTTATGATTATTATTTCACAAGGTTCCTTGAGCCAAAGCTCATAAGCTGGTAATAGTACAAACGATATCTAAATTCAACATACAATATCATAACATGAACTCATAATAAAGGCCATATGTATGTGTAAAAGAAGGGAGATGAGACCAACAACAAATACTTATATAATATAATAGCACCATGTGCAAATTTATAATAGGAATTTAATAATATAGTACAACAAGCAGATTCTGAAATGACAAAATTATCCACCTGCCATGAAAATTTGTCAGGTATCAACATATTGCTTCTGTTATCAACGCGTTTTAGTTTAAAGCCTTTTTTATTTTTGCAAGCATAATTCCAATGGTAGTGAGCGCATTAAATAAACTAATGGCATGTGAGGTTAGTTATAACCTTATTCTAATAAAATATAATTTCACAAGCTTACAAGTTACATTGAAAAGTACAGAAGTAGCTTAAATAGAATGCTCTCCTGTGTGCTTTATTGGTTTAATCCTCAGGTTCGGCGTGCCTGTTTGCAAATATTTCAAGTTGCAAAGGTTTGGTATCATAACTTGTACACCTTGAATCTGTAAAATATCACAATGCCCCAACTATTTAGTAAGCTTTAAGCGATTCTTTTTACGCCTAGTGTTAGTTGTGTAATAAAATGAGCTGTATATTTCAAGTTTAGGCAAAGAAAATAGTAGTAAAAAATAATACCTTCTCTTATCTCTTGTTAATCTTTGCAGTCGTTCCTCTGAAGCTGCCTTCTTTGCCGCCTTTTTTAAATTTTCCCGCGTGCCACGTAAATTGTTTGCATCCCTAGCAACCCCCAAGGAATTAAACCCAGTGGATATTTTGCTCCATTCTGTGTATTTTCTTTTGCGTGGTAACGCCGTCCGTTTCTTTTAAACCGGCCCACACTAGCGCAATACAAAGGCAAAACAACCTTACTCCATTCACGTCTGTTCTCTAAGGGATTATTTACATACCTGGAAACTTTTTATCAATTCCGAGCAAAAATTGTAAATGGCTTTGTTCAAAACTAATTGCAAACTCTGTGTTTTTTCCATTGGAATGTGTCATAAGGGCAATTATCAATTAAGAGTAACGATTTAAAAAATACGTGATTGTTTTGTGTGTATTATTGCCTCTGGTGGCTTTATGTTTTATTTTACCAGTGGATTTTGATACGGTTCAACTAGGCCTCGTATTTGATTTGATTGTATATTGACTAAACAAAGATGTAAAATGTTGTATTTAATATTATAACTCGATAGGAAAAACCTTCATACACAAGACTGCAACTTGTTGAGGAAGTAAGGTTCGGGTCACTGGCCTATTGCTTTTCTTGGGACAGGAAAAGTCTGTCGGCACATGTATACAAAAGCACTGAGGCATTAAAAAGGGTCTACGAGGAAAGTGCTATTTCTTTTCAAAGCGGAAGAAATACGATATTTGTGCCGAGAAAAGGCTTAAAGCCATAAACATATGTACGTGCTACAGCATAAATTAAACTAATTGTAAATAGTACCGTGGGAAGAGAAAGCTGAACAGAACTGAAATTTTAGCCAGTAAATGGAAGTGCAAGAATACAAAAACAGGAGATCGTCACATGATTGAAAATCGCACAAAATAATCACGTGACATAGGCGGAGTAGGGATGAAATCAGACATGGCGAAATTCACAAAATACTAGTAAGTTCACTCTTAGCCGAACTCTGCGCTGTGTAAGTTGGATAATATTTGAGATGGCGAAATTTACAAAAAATACAAGTAACTTCACTTTTAGCTGAACTCTGCGCGGAATACAACCAACTACACACTTAGCTGAACTCTGCAACGTACAAGTTAGGCCGCGGCTATGAACGCGGGGAAAACATTGCAATACTTCTTAATACTGCCGACAAACAAATCATCCCGATGTCAGTCGCGGATATTGACGAAGTGGTGGCTCGCGTTTCTGATTGTGTAACATAACAGTATAATAAATCCAATATTCACCAGAGCCGATGATTTTATTACCGCAATCTATATATAATTTTACCACCCCCTGTAGACTTTACAGAGTCGACACTGCTCAACGCTAGCCGGAGAAAGAGGAGACTTCATTGTTACGCATCGAGAACGTGGCCAGCTTCATATAGCGACCAACGTGGGGCTGGGTCGTGTAAATGCAACATCGCTCTGTAATGTGTCATGCAGTGAGCTCAAACACTCCAAAAAACAACAAGGTGGCAGGATAGATTCACAGAAAAACTGAAGTTTGAGATACGAACGAGATCCGAGTCAATGGACAGAAACACCGGATGGCGGCTTGGCATCACCGAAGACAACCCGACGTCACTGGTGCTCAACTAGAACTCTAAACATCCAACCTGAAACGACAGAGAAGCAGGAACGCGATCAAGAAGGCAACGAGACCAGCGAAACACAGCGGGACCCAGATGTACAACACACTACACCAGCAGCGCCGAGACGCAAGCGCAGCCCTCCCCTATCTAAGAAGTGACACCAGCACCCTTTTCCCTATACTACGAGCATCGTTTCCTCCTTTTGTTGTGTTAGTGAGAAGTGCTCTTTTTGTTGTGAATTTACCAGCACATCGACTCGTCGAAGCAGCAAGCTCGCAGCACCAACGAGTAAGTCACAAAGACAATATTAGTTTAATGTGTTTTGGATGGGTATCATTAAGGCTATTGTTATTAGCAGGTTAGATTGTTTATGAAAGGAAATTGTAGATTCATCATTGCTGTAGGAATACCCTAGACGGGGGGACACTCTGTCCTAAGCATAAGATTTGGATGAGGCTGAAGAATAATAAATTAGTGGGAAAAACAGTAGAAAATGAAATGGAAAATAACGAACTTGTAGAGAATGAACGTAGCTTGGAATTAGAAGGGGACAATCAGAGAACTAACGCTATGCCAAAAGTGGGTGAAAATACCAACAACCGGCAGGAGACATTAAACGCAAGCCAAGTCGCGATGAATGAAGGAACAGAGTCGACCGACCTGGCAAGCGTGATTAAGACAAATGATGTTAAAATTTGGACAATTGTCGAATAAAATCACAGACCAAAGGGAAATGTTGCAGCAACAATTGTCAAATAAATTATAAAATCAAGGGGAAATGTTACAGCAACAATTGTCAAAGAAATTAGAAAATCAAGGGGAATTATTACAGTAACAATTGTCAAATAAATTAGAAAATCTAGGGGAAATGTTACAGCAACAATTGTCAAAGAAATTAGAAAATCAAGGGGAACTATTACAGCAACAATTGTCAAATAAATTAGAAAATCAAGGGGAATTATTACAGCAACAATTGTCAAAGAAATTAAAAAATCGAGGACCATTGTTACAGCAACAGTTGTCAAATAAATTAGAAGATCAAGGGGAATTGTTAGAGCAACAACCTTCATGTAGGCTAGAAGTTCAATTAGAAAATCAGTTAGAAAACATTAAGGGAGAAATAATTCAGCAGCAGCTAAATGCCCAGCGCGAACTGGAAACACTCTTGCATAGCATGGCCTCTGACATGAGATCCACGCAGAAACGCGTGCAAGAGGAAGTAATGAATATCAGAAGTGAGGTAGTAGCAGCTCAGTCCTCAGTAGAAGACGTAAGGGTACAACAAAGTGCTGAAATTGTAAATGTTAAGCGACAAACCGAATTGGACAGGGAACGAATAAATGAAATCAGGGAACAAATAAAAGATGGAGCAAGGGCAACTTGCGATACAATAGAAGGCCGACAGCGTACTTCGAGGTAGGAGTGAACGCTGAACTGAATAAAATCAGAGCAATAATTGAGGATAGGGAAACTTACAACTGGGTGAAATTGCACAGATAAAGGGGGAGATGTCGCAAGTTGTCGCTGCTCAAAAGGAGGCGGTGCTAACCCGCCAGGAAAAATCAAGGGAAATGACCGAAATGCGCCAGGCAATGGAAAGCGTGCAGTTAGGCTCCCAAACCACTGCCACCCACGCACTGAGGTCACGCCATACACCATGTAATGATAGTAAGGAAAGGCCGAGCGATCATACCACTGTGCTCACGGCCTCGCCTCACGTTAGTAATAATTATGAAGATGTAAACATGCCTAATAGTCAAACACCAATGAACGCGCCCAGCATGCAAATGAACACCCCCGTGCCAATGCAATTTCTTAACGTACTGCCCGTTCCAAAATTTGACAGTAGTGTGGATAATGCAAAACAATTCATTAGTGATCTAGAGACATATTTTGAACTTAGAGGTATTCCGGATAGATTTCGGGTGATTTTAGTACAAAGAAGTTTGGTAGGCCCCACGCTTAGCTGGTTCCGCCTAACAATTGACGAATATGCAGAATACGCCCACTTTAAGGCGGCATTTTTAGATAAATGCTGGGAAGCCAATGTACAGTACATGGCACACACTAAAATAACCAACGGGAGGTACCAACCAAACACCGGGGAAAGCCTTGTTGATTATTTCCTGCGTTATGGGCAAATCAGTAGGTTCCTAGAACCCCAACTTGGTGAACAGGAATTTATCTCACACATAATGAGGCACTTCCCCGATACTATACCACATCATCTGGTGGTAGCGTGCCCGCGAACACTAAGCGACGCGATATCAGTACTGCCAGCGTTGCAGGGACACGAGGGGCGAAATATGAGAAACAGACCCGAAAATAGGCCCGATACGCAAATGCGGGATAGGCCCGGTATGAGGCCCTGGAGTACGCAACACGCGGATGGAGCGAGGGCAAACGGTTCTCTGAATCAAGATAGAGGAAGAATTTACGGAGTACGGCAGAATCACGACCCCTATTCCAGAAACCACGATAGGTACGCAAATAGGCCCTGAAATGGCCGAAGGGAACCGAAGGTCCCACGGGTCCACCGAGAAGGTTCCCGGTGAATTACATGAGGTTTGGGAGAAACCAATACCAAAGTAGGCACCAGCACCAATACGAAGGCACAGGCGAGTACTATAATAGGCCCAGAGGTCAAAATGGCCACGGTGACAGGGAGGAGAGGCTGAATAGTAGGCGAAGTCCAATGCGAGGATGGGGGCGCAGATCTTCCAATATGGCACTGGCGAATCCACAAGCATCCGCGCCAATCAGCACAGTCCAGCCAGCCGTAACGGTTGTCGTCCTCCGTGGACTAGTGGTACCGTGCTAGCCTCTAGTTCCCAAGGTCGCGGGTTCAAACCCGGCGGAGGGGGATGCATTTTTCGGGCGTAAAAATCGTTAGCACGACTTCCTTCGGAAGGGGAGTAAAGCCGGTGGTCCCGTCTCGTAGATTTACGGCACGTAAAGGAACCTCAAGCCTGATAAAGAGGTCTCTGAGCAAAATTACCGGTGGTTCACGCCCAATATACAATGGGACGCTAAGAACCATTGTAGTTAAAGAGCGTCCATAAATAAAACTCAATTTAAATTTAAATTTAGCCGTAACGACCCCGGCTATGGTAGGCCCACCCCGATTAATAGGCAACCATCACCGATTTCGGAAAACCAGATGCGAGGGGAATTATAGATAGTCTCCGGATTCGACCCGAAGAGATAATAGTCAAATTTCGCGTTATCAAGGGGACGTAAGTGGAATGACTAGTGAGAATGAAACACGGAAAAGAGCGAAAAGTAGCTCTCTGGAAATCAATCAGCAAAATGTTGCAGCGGAATGTTGGAATGTGACCGTCGCACAAGAAATAATGGAAGCACCGCGTGTAGAAGCAATCATAGAAAATGAAATATTTTTAATAACCGTGGATTCAGGTTCATCCATCTCTGCGTGTAGGCAGGCCATGTTTGAGCATTTGAAAACTAGGAATGTGAACTTACAAATTCTTCCTGTAAAGAACACTTTTTGTATTTTGGCGGTCGGGAGAGCGAAACAGAGGATAACGCAGCAAGTCATGATAACGGCAGCAATATGTGGATATAAGCTTGAGTTTGTCTGCTTGTGATTTCTAAGCTCGCAGTGGAATTAATATTGGGTAACGATATGCTATTTGATATGAGAGCTATCATTGATTATGGACGCGCACAATTGACACTTTATGCGCCAAAGACCTCTGCAGTCGTGCCTTTTGCACGATCGTCAAATGAGGATAGGGTTATATCGACCGAGGGAAAAATTATGGTTAACACAGAAACATTTTTCGTCGAATATTTGAATATTGAAAAGAGCGCCCAAATCGTGAGAATGTTGCCACAGCTGGTCGTACCGGACGATACCAGGTATAAAGCAGTGATGACGTCAGACGAAAGCACAGCTGATAGCAACGTCATACAGGCGTACGGAATGTTTTGCGAAGCCGAGGAAAATATCATGATGCGTACAGAACCGACCAACATTCAGGTAGAAGGGCATTGTAATATGTCAATCACCGCACGGATAAGGGAACGGGTTGCCACGACCGCCCGTTTAAATGAGAAGACGAAGGAGCACCTGTTCGGCATTCTTATGAAACATATAGAGGTATTTTCGAAAAAAACGGAATTGTGCAAAGGATTCCAATATTTATTCGAAGTTAACAATATTGAACCGTTCTTTCACAAAAATCGCATGATCCCACAAGACTTAAAAGAGGTGGTAAACGACAAAATACAACAAATGTTATCTGAAGGGATAATAGAGCTATCAAACACGCGTTTTGTGAACCCAGTATGTATCGTCAGGAAGCGAGACAATTCTGTAAGACTAACAATAGATGCCAGGAAATTAAACACATACATTACGCCCGACCCTTTCATGACAGAAAACATAGAACAGATTTTGACTGGTATTGGTAGGCAGAAATGGTTCACATCCCTGGACCTGACGAACTCTTATTTGCAAATTGAATTACACCCAAGCGTACGTAAGTACACGGGTTTCCTTCATCAGGGAAATCTATATAATTTTCGGAGATGTGGCTTCGGAATTTGTAACTCGGGAAGTGGTTTGTTACGTGGAATGCATAAAATTCTCGGCACTCAAATCGAAGGTTACGTTTCACAAAACGTGGATGATATATTAATACACGATTTGGAGATAGAAACACATTTATCCCATATAGACGACGTACTTGGTAAACTTAAAGCATCTGGCGTAACCCTAAACTGAAAAAGTGCAATTTTTGCGACATCTGTCAAATTTCTAGGGTACGTCATCTCAGGAGAAACTATAGCGCCAGACCCCGAACACGTAGATGCAATTTTAAAAATCCCACGGCTAAGAAATCAAAAGCAAATCAAAAGATACCTCGGGGTACTAGGGTACCAAAACCGATTTTTAATTAATTATTCCAAGGAAGCTGCACCGCTTAGGGCATTGCTAGCAAAAGGCATAAAATGAAAATGGACGGATGAACAGCAGATGGCATTCCAACGTCTCCGAGAGTTATTTAGCCAGTCGATATTATTGACGTATCCAAGGGCTGCCTTGCCATACCACAAATTTACGGATGCATCATTAGTGTCATTTGGTTGCATACTGTGCCAGGTTCACGAAGATGTAGGACGAATAATAATAGCAACCGCGTCGAGGGCGTTAACACGAACCGAGAAAGTGGGACGTGTTACCCAACAAGAAATTGGGGCAATTTTCTTTGACCTGCAGAAATTCAAGCATTTCGTGCACAACAAACAAATAGTCATATTTTCTGACCATATTAGCTTATCTTTTTATACGAAATTGTAAAATGACCAGTAGTAAAATCTCGAGGTACATTCACGAGATTGTCTTTCAACCCTGAGATTAGGTACATTCCAAGGAAATTTAATTTATACAGCGACATGTTTTCAAGAATCAAGAACGGAGAAGATTTGCCTGAGATCTTAGGCAGCGCACAGAGGGAGGTTTCTATATTAAAGTTAGATTTAAATTTAAATAAGAAATCAGCTGTGGAAATCAAGAAACCGTCGGAACGACAGCATAAGGACGAAACATTAAGGGAAATAATGAAAACGGCCCCAGCTATCGACGAGGAAAATAAAGCAAAGTATGGACTATTAGACGGAATCTTATACAAGTTACAGGGGAAAGAGAGGCCGGCATGGAAGGCGTGTGTGCCGGCAGCACTAGAAGAACTGGTGATTGAGACGTATCACTGTGCATTGATCCACGCAGGCGTAGAGAAAACGAGCCTAGTTATAAGGGAGCATTTACACATCCCCAAGCTCGGACGGAAGGTGAGAGCCTACGTGTCCACATGTGACCTCTGCCAGAAAGCGAAGCCGCTAAATCGCCGCTTCGACAGGCCGCTGCAGGCTATCCTTAGGAGTGAACCAGGAGAGCTGATGGCCGCAGATACACACGGTCCGTTACCGCTGGTCAGAACAGGCCTGAAGCATATTTTTGTGTTAGTTGACGTAATGTCAAAATTTGTCAAATTATATTCTCTAAAAAAATAGAACGGTCGCGTGTGCGCTAGCAAGATAACCGACGACTACATCCAGAAGTATGGGAAAATGAAAGCTGTCCTGGTTGATAATGCTACCATTCACAGGGGTAGGAGATTCATGGAAACACTGCGCGATGCTGGCATAAAAATATATAACATTAGCTATTACCACCCACAAGCTAACCCATGTGAACGCGTGATGAGGGATCTGACTTTTTATCTACGGACTTTAGCGAATACACAACACACGAAGTGGCCAGAATATTTGTCATACATAGAGTTTGTGTTCAATCACAGTATTAACGCAAATACAAGGGAGGTACCGCTGACATTACAACTTGGCCAGGAACTCCAGGAAATTGTCAGAGGTATACCGACACCAAATTCCGGTTATATCAGAATCCGACGCTACACAAATTGAACGCGCATACGAGAGGTTAAAGCAATGCGCCGAGAAACGAGGTCTCAAAAAATATACACCCACAACTGGAACCCCAAAATTGGCGATAAAGTACTAATAAAACCATTCGAAAAGTCGTCGCTGCAGAAAAAAATATATTGGAGAATGTATCTCGCATGGAAGGGACCTTTCAGAGTGGTGAAACAGATAGGCGACCGTGTTTACCAACTTCAACATTTGAAAAGTGGCAAAATAATAGGCTGATATAACATAGTTCTAATGAGGCCATATAAGGAGGCAATCAAATCTCCCCTAACGAATTGATTTCTGTTAAAAAAATCCCAATTGGGAGGCTGAACGATACACAACTGTCAAAAAAGGTGCAGACATATGCAAAGGCTAAAAGGTAGGGTAGAACAGTTACTGGTAATCATACTTTCAAGACTGCATCTAAGAAACAAATGTATATAAGTAAGAGGTAATTTGTTGCGCATACTCCATTTAAAGGAAAATAACGTATGCAACAATATTCATGTCTATAGTGTGTTGTATAAATGTATGCCAATGTCCTGTCATATATGTGCTATGTTAAATTACATTAATTTTCTGGTGAATGGGTTATGTCTGAGATGGTGAATATGTGTACATCAATGTGATAGTTATAAGGTTTACACAAAGAGAGACAAATGTACTTTTGAATGTGTATCACGGTGTACATCATATGTACATCACTGTATCTGTTAATAATGTCTTGGATTAAGTAAAGTTCTTTAATGCATATAATAATACCAATCTGTAGGTATATATATATATATATGGACAACGTAGTGCTTAAATCTGGTTAATGTCTTTTAAATATAATGTTTTAATTCCTAGTTAATCATAAGAAGCATTTGTAGTTATAGTATCCTGTCTAAATCGAGAGTAAAAGTTCCCTTCACCCTGTTGCATTAAATGGACCAAGCGAACGAATACAAATATTCTTGAACGAAATATATGATGGAAGTGGACAGTTTAAAAAAAAAGGAGTGAAGAAGGTCTAACACAATGGTCTTGTATAATCTCCCTTTGAGGTTTGTGTACCTGGACACATGTGAGGTATCTGAAAGAGAAAGTACTTCCAAGATCATATCAATAGAACTGACAGAGTGTGGATGGTTTCACAACAATGCAGGGTAAATAACCAAATAAACAAAATAGGTAAACAGTAAGGTATGTGTAGTAAGTAAGTTTACATTGTAATTTGTCATGATTGTAACAAATGCAGCAGGAACGCCATCCACCATTCGTAGAAAACCGTCACGCCGTAATAACCGTGGATGAATGCAAAAGAGACATGTCACCATAACGTACGACTCTGATGGAGCTTCACAATAAATTTCTTGTGTACTTACAGTCCGTTGAGGAATTTCATGTGAGGGCATATGATACGGTTCAACTAGGCCCCGTATTTGATTTTATTGTATATAGATTAAACAAAGATGTAAAATGTTGTATTTAATATTATAACTCGATAGGAAAACCTTCATACACAAGACTGCAACTTGTTGAGGAAGTAAGGTTCGAGTCACTGGCCTATCCCTTTTCTTGGGACAGGAAAGGTCTGTCGGCACATGTATACAAAAGCACTGAGCCATTAATAAGTGTCTACGATGAAAGTGCTATTTCTTTTCAAAGCGGAAGAAACATGATATTTGTGCCGAGAAAAAGCTTAAAGCCATAAACATATGTACGTGCTACAGCATAAATTAAACTAATTGTAAATAGTACCGTGGGAAGAGAAAGCTGAACAGAACTGAAATTTTAGCCAGTAAATGGAAAGACAAGAATACAAACCTGACGAATAGGAAAACAGGAGATCGTCACATGATTGAAAATGGCACAAAATAATCACGTGACATAGGCGGAGTAGGGATGAAATCAGACATGACGAAATCCACAAAATACTAGTAACTTCACTCTTAGCCGAACTCTGCGCTGTGTAAGTTGGATAATATTTGAGATGGTGAAATTTACAAAAAATACAAGTAACCTCACTTTTAGTTGAACTCTGCGCCGGAATACAACCAACTACACACTTAGCTGAACTCTGCACCGTACAAGTTAGGCCGCGACCATGAACGCGGGGAAAACATTATAATACTTCTTAATACTGCCGACAAACAAATCATCTCGATGTCAGTCGCGGATAATTGACGAAGTGGTGGCTCGTGTTCCTGAATGTGTAGCATAACAGTATAATAAAGCCAATATTCACCAGAGCCGATGTTTTTATTACCGCAATCTATATATAATTTTACCACCCTCTGTAGACTTTACAGAGACGACACTGCTCAACGCTAGCCGGAGAAAGAAGAGACTTAATTGTTACGCATCGAGGACGTGGCCAACTTCAATTTGCTTCATATTTCTTTAAGATTTCTGGGCAGTAAAAAGTCTGCATGCGAAATGTGCTCATGTATTTCGCAAAATAAAGGAAAACAAAGACAAGGGGTACCAGATGATTGGTTGATTACATTTTCCTTGTATAACTGAATATTGCATTGCTACAATTGGTATGCACCTTATAGGTCTATTAAAAAGACAGTGGGGGTGTTTCCACTATTGCAAAACAGTCATTTTATATCTCCTTTTTAACAATTCCTTTCCCGTGAGCGGAAACATTTTACGCCCTTAATGAGTACACGAATGGACACTAAGATATAGAGAAAAAGAAAGCTCTTTAACAATTTACATAGACAACATATATATGCCAATCCATCCAAAGTTTTACATATTCTTCTCGGTGAGATGAATCAAATAGTATATAAACAATTAATTTTTGTTAATTATTAATTTTAAGAACATTAAAAGCCTATGTCTCAGAACAAAGCTTTACATAGGTATATTTTTTTGCTAAATAATGAAGCCAAAATTAAATAACGAAAACTGAATAGTATTGTTTGTACTACATGCTCTCTGAAATTAAGCTTATTTCAACATTGACCGATACTTGTTGGACTTGTAACATTTGAAACCGTATTGTTTATAAACATTCAGAGTTTAAACAGGCATAACGCTGTGAAAATAACGTAAGTTTAGTTATGTAAATAAAACTTGAGTTTCAGGGGATTGCTGTAGTAAGTCTGCGAGTTTCGTGTGCCTGCGTAAATTAAATAAATAGTTAACTTAATAATCATAATTATTAATTACTGCAATTTCTTACCGTATATTCTTAAATAGTCCAAAGCAGTTCCAATCACTTATTTTGAGAGAGGTTGTTGCTAACGCTATTCACTGCCCACTATATTTTTAGGACCACTGGTCACCACTGACACTCTGTGAACTTCTTCAGAGGATCCATGGCCAAAAGATCGGGACTTCATTAACATCACACGGCTGGTAACGCGAGAAGCTATTATCAATAATCATTGCTGTGGAAGCTTCAAATTTTACAGTGAAGTGGGTGTCCGAGCATTCAATGAAGAATCGGAAGAGCAGTTTCTCTTTACAATGGGAAGTGCTTCGAAACCGGTTTCTTTAATCTGTTGAGCGACAAAAACAGTGCCTAAAACACTACTTGGAAAGGCATTTCAAACAAACACGCGATGCATTTAACAAATCATATCCTCCTGACTCGTGTTTAAGAAATGCCTAAATTTCAAAGAAAAAGAAAGGACTTCATTGTATGCAAAAATTATTTGTTAAAACAAGTGAAGAAATAAAAAATTGCAAAGGCTTCTTTTGAAACATTACTTGCTTTCGATAAGAAGAAAATCAGTTTTCAAATCGTGAGCTGATTAAGGACAGCATATTTATCTTTGTAGAAAACACTGGTGAAACCAACATCAAAGGAATGGCAGAAAATATTTCCCTTTTACGAAGTACAGTTATGAGGTGCATTGAAGGAATGGCAAAGAATGTATCAAAGCAGATAAACTATGCAACTTCTGTTTCCATGTACTTCTCAAGTCAATAAATGAGAGTTACGACATGGCAGATAATCCTAGTTACTTGTGTTTGTGAGGTGCATAAACGACAATTTCGATGTGTTTCAGGAACTTTTAGGACTGTGTGAATTATCGACTACAACAAATGGAAGAGATATATTTGAAGCAGTGAAAATACTGCGTCGAAAGTGTTGAAGATAACGACAATAAAGTTGAGTGCTCTGAATTTGAGAGCATCGGTAGAGATTGCGCCCCAACAATTTTAGGGAGGAGGATAGCTGCGTTTCTTTGCTTGAACAGTATTCATATCGGATGTTTTCATATCACTGTATCAGGAGGATTTGTGTTCTAAAGACACGAACTTTCAGTACCTTATTAATCATGTTGTGCGTTGCATTAATTTGATTAGATCGCGTGCCCTTACGGAAGAAACTTTAGAGAGAGCTTTTTGAACAAGAAACAAATGAATATGATGAAGTATTATTTCACAAGCCTATTGGGTGGACTTTTCCAGAGGAGAAACACTATCGCATTTTCTTTTCAAATTAATAGATCGAGTTCTTTCAGTTTTTGGAGTAAAAGAATGCTTTGCGGTTGGAGTGTGATTTACTTAAAACTTAATACTGGCTTTGTGATTTAGAATTTTTAGTAGATATGTTCCATCATTAGAATATTCTTAACAAGAGGTAACAAGGAAAAGATTCTTTGTTTCCATTCAGGTTCTTCAATAACGTCAAAACTTTTAAATTGAAGCTTAAATTGTTTTGTAACAAATTAGCACAGTGCAAACTTCATCGTTTTCCAAGTATTCTTCATACGTTGAGTAAATGCAGTGACATTATCCTGGATTATTAAAATACAAAGCAGCTGGTACTTCTTTGTGCGAAGCATTCGCAACTCGATTTTCCTCTTTGGAATTTGAAAATGTTAAAATTGATTTATTCATAAATTCATTTTGCGTCTTAGAGTCTGAGATTCATAAGTTTATCCTTGCAAATGGAAAAAAATAGAAATCCAAAACCACTAAAGACTTTGTGCTAAATTTAAAGACCATTGTTGATCGCCCACTTCTCCTAATTTGACTGAGTTTTGGAAATATGCATGTCCCTTCAGACCGGTTTCCTGAAATTCACGGTCCTGCTCTAAGGTTCGTGTACAGATTTGGCTACACGTATATTTGTGAGCAAACTTTTTTCTGGCATGAATTTTATTAAGCATAAATTACGTTAAAGTATTACAAATGCTTACATTGCTAGTATACTTATTCTGTGCATATAAAAATACACCTAATATTGATAAATTGGCAAATTGGCAATTTAAAAGGTCACATTAATAATACAGGTCTCCATAGTGCTTTGGAATGTTTTTATTAAGTGGTGTAAGAAGGAGTATTTCGATTATAATTCTGTGTGCTTTCTTTTACGGTAATTATTAAAAATATGTGTAAAACTATATGACTTTATATAAAAATAAAACAGTAGATTTTATGCATAACTGAATTACTTTTAATGCTCGTATTACGTTTTATATACAAGTCTATGCTGCACTTGGCTGAATACTTTACTAATACTTATACGATACTTTAGTTAAATTTCAAAACAGTTATTTATATTTCATATTTGAAAGAAAAGGTTTTCTGCTTTTTTCATTGGGAGACTGCCATAAAGACAGTGCATAAAAGCAAAACAAAAATTAACGAAACATAGCAAACAAGGGAAAAAATACACAAATAATAATATAACACATAATGAAATGCATCAAAGCGATATAAGACATAGTAACAGTAAATATAAAAATAATAAAATGGAAACAAACTGCTAACAAAATGAAGTTACAAAAGGCAGTTATAAGGGTAGATGACCTTTTTATAGATGATCTTTTAAAATTTGAAACGGACCCTTTAATGGCCAAGAGTTACACATTCTTGATTAGCTGGCTGCCTAGGCTGAACCTCTTAGGGGCGGTTTCAGTAACAACGGTAATCTTATTTAACCCGGGTAAAAGGCGTTAAAACCGCGATTTAGTATAAAAGCTGTTTCACCATCCAACATAATGTTTGCCGTGGCCTGTAAACCCGGTTAAAGCTTTACCGGCCATTTTCCATCGTTTTCGGACCGAAATCCGTGTTAGCGAAGCAGAAAAGAAAGATAGCGCCGCAACGAGTAATGCATTTGGTTATGGAGAACCAAGGATATGAAGGTGTGCAGTACGAGAGAAATAGAATGCAACCACGATGGATCAGAGAGCAAAGCAATTATTATTTCAATGTATCTACCTGTATTATAAAAGTAGATTTTGTGTTGCGATTTCGTCAACATAACAACCTAGAGACCATCCGTTTCGTTCTGTCTTCGTAGTCAAGTGGTTAGCATTTGGCTTCACAATCTTGAGGTCACAGGTTCGAATCCCGGTTGGGGTAGGGGAACTTCCTTTTTTTTAAATCTGAATTTCTCCCTACGCTCCTCAGAGCCTGGAAGTACGCATATGGGTGTGGATGTAAGAGTGTTTCAATATAGAAATTATTAAAACCTTATGTTAAATAACCTGCAGTGAACTTGTTGTTTCTCGTATCAATGTTCACTATATGATTATAAAAGTTATAGGAGCCTATAAAAATGAAACTAAGATATTGTGCTCTATTTTAGAACAAAAGGAGCGGGAATGGAAATTCCTATGCAATATATAAACAGTTAAGGAATGGAAATTTCAAAAATAAATTCAAGATTTGTGCACTGCAGGATTAATAGTTATCATTTTTTTGCGTCAACACACCTAACATCTATTTCTCTACTGCATCGTCTACTGTCACTCCTGGTACATGTTTCAGTGCTCTTTACAGGCCACAAATGTTTGTATATTGTTTCATTCTCGACACATTTTATGGCCCAATAAAATATAAGCGAACTTTCGGCTCACACCTCCTCTCTTCCTTCCTACAGCCTACGTATTTATATCATTGTGCTTATGAAACATCTGTGTGACAGTGTAATTAAGCACATCAATTATTCGCATGTGATAGGCCTAAATTTTAGACCCAAGGATATCATTTTATTCTAACGATTGCACAGTGGTTTGCAAACTGCAGAGCTTCAGAAGCAGAATACGTTTGCCTGTGCTTCAATCAAACGCAGTTCTGATCTTGGACATGTACCGGAAAAGGCACCAACAGAAGCAGCGGACAGCGTTTCTCGCTCGTTATGTATGGGAAATTGCTGGCTCATTTAACACGCATAAACCAGAGCTACGATTTTTTTACCTGGATTTGCAAACACTCGGTGAAATGTGCTTCTATGTTCCAGTGATAAAGACGTATAACTATGATTATATAAACTAAAATAAGACGAAAAAATTGTCGCTGTTGGTGAAACCGCCCTTAGGGAAGTAGATGAAGAAGCTTGGAATCTTGTCTCTCGCTCCGACCGCTATGCCTACGATTTTGATAAAGTGAAGCCGTATTTCTACAGGTAGCAGGGCACTGGTGGCGTAAATCCTGCATTTTTCTTCATTTACTTCGACTAGCTGTTGTTTGAGACTCCAGTCTCACTGTTGAGTTGATAATGTAGTTAGATGAAGAACCAGGTGGTATCATGTCTACTCGCCGACAGCTCCCCTCTTGAGTAATGCCATGGATTTCCTCATCTACGTGATTATTTTTCTTTCTAAGGCCTTCGACAATGAGCAATCTAATTTTATACCTAGAGTTTTGGAAAGTCTGGCTGTAAGGGCAGGCGTCCAAACCGTGTCCAGGAGTTTCAATCTCAGTGCCGCAACGGCGACAGGTCTGCGTCTCAGAACCTCTCTGGTACAGATTGCAGTGGACAAATGTTAGACAACATTAAGAGGGCTAGTCTCCATTTTTTGCTAGTCAGGTATCCAGGTTGTCGGATTCATTTGCTGGCAGGCGCATATTGTTTATAAAGGATTATACCCCTTCCCTTATGCTGTAAGACACACCAAGAGTGGAAACCTTGCTCCCTTAATTTATTCCTCAAGCTTTTAACTGGAGTCTGATTATTGTTAGTGTTCTGAAGGCAAGTTTGGTTATACAGGCCTTTATTTCACCGGGTAAGTTGCGATAGGTTACGTGAATGTTTTTAGTTACAGGGCTCTTCAAAACATTCTGTCAATTTATTGGGCCAAGCTCAAAATAGGTTGGTCACCCCTGGTTTAGTGCATACTACTGAATGCATATCGCCATTGTAGCTCTCGGTATAATAATACATGTAGTATTATGACTTCTCTCCACATTCTCCCAAAAGCATGCACGTCTTCCATCGCGTTGTCGCTAGCCATTGCAGGCTGACAGAAGGAGGTTATCTCAATAATAAATGTAGGGACTAACTTCTTAAAAGCAGAGCATTTATTTGCATATTTCAGTATAATAGTTATAGTAGTAGTAGTAGTAGTAATAATAATAATAATAATAATAATAATAATTCATGCGTATCTATATATAGAGTTACAGTGGTTACACGTTTTTCTGTTCACAAGATTTTATTTTTCTTCTCCACTCATTCTTGTCATTCCATTCATCCTATAACCACCGAGCGAGATGGCTTCGCGGTAATCTGTGAGGCTTGTATTCGGGAGGGTTCCAGGTTCAATTCTCGTCGGGCCGGCCACTCTGTCCATCGGTTTTTTCATTGTTTCCCTTGAGTCGGTAGGAGAATGCTGGGGTGGTTCTTCTTCTACCACGAATTTCCTGTCCATCATTTCTTTTCATCTGTTTCAGGGTTGAAGGACAAGACGACAGCGTTCGGTGTGTTGCGGCAGGAAGGCAGATTGCTCTTTGGAAAGGATTCACTCTGCCGTTTAGCGGGTCTGCTGAGGATCCCCTTCCTGGTGGTAGCTCGGGTCCTTGGGACCCTCGGGCGGAACGCGGCTAATGCGTGGCTAGCTGGCGACAAGATGTGTTCCATCTGGAATCATTAGGGACTCCATCCTTGATAACGCACATTGTCGTCAGGATCCGGTCGCTCTTTGTGTCGCCCTCTCATTCCTCCCTCCCAGGGATCACGTTAGAAGCAAAAAGGGCCGTTGCGGCCTGCTTGTAGTTCTCTGCTCCAGGTTTCTGGAGGCCCCCGTATGTGTACTCATACTCTACTCCTGCTCCAGTCCTTTTGGTTTCATCCCCGTTTTTGTTCCCGTGCATCCATATATTTCTGAGTCTACCCTTTCCTCTTCTCCCAGTTGGACAACATTCCCAACATTTTTTAATACTCTTTCCTCCTGCATTCTTCTGATGTGTGCATACCAATTTAGTAGTTTATACGTTACACATTCTACCACAGAATTCCTAACTTTCATTTCTTCCTTTTTTTATTTATGAATGCTCTTTAATTGCTGTGGTCCTTAGCGTCCTATTCTATATTGGCGTGAAAGCCCGGTAATTTTACTCAGAGGCCGCTTTATCAGGCTTGAGGTTCTTTTACGTGCCGTAAATCTACGACACGAGACCACCGGCTTTACTTACCTTCCGAAGGAAGCCACACTAAGGATTTTTATGTCAGAAAAAGCCATCGCCCTCCGCCGGGTTTGAACCGGCGACCTCGGGAACTAGAGGCTAGCATTGTAACCTCTACACCACGGAGAATGACTAATTTCTTCCTTAATAACAGTGTTCCTACATTTTTCTAGTTTTGAATGTCATGCCGACCTTCTTAAAAAAATCCATTTATATACACGATGATGTTTTTATTATTATTATTATTATTATTATTATTATTATTATTATTATTATTATTATTACTATCATCATCATCATCATTAAACGAACTCATTCTCAACAGCAAGTTTGAATTAGTTCTTGAAATTGTATAAATTGCTAAACTTCAACTAATGGAATGGAGAGTACTTGTAATTGATCTTTCTATGCTTAAAAGGCAAGATTCTTAAAATTGACAATTCTGAGAAGCATCTATGTTTTGCATTTCGAACCAGAAACTCAACCTGCTATACCTCAGACTGGGTCTTTCGCATGAAACAACGACAAAGTTTGTATTGTCATAGTAGGTGATTACTGGATTTCGGATTATTAGACCATTAAAATAAACATCTGGGCACCTAAAAAGGTTTTAGAAAACCTTAAAATAGGTCCTTAAAACGCTGTTTCAGGTTGTTTAAATTTGTTAGAACTTTAAAAGATTATTAGTCCATAATATTGATAATAATTAACAAATAACACCAGAATGCATATACATACTAAATGAAGCTATAAAACTAGCAATATGTGTAACATATTTAATTAGTAATTAATAATTACTACAACCAGTATGTTTTTATTGACCTTAAAAGAAACATACAGTTATGAAGTACGCATTAATACTTGATTTTCTCCATAAGTGAGATCCCGAATAAAACAAGAACCGGAGAAGTAAATAAGAGAACGATAAGTTCAAAGAAAAAAAAATCCATATTTACTACACCAATGCAATGTTCTATGTTTTACTTGAGCTCTCGTTTTGTCTCTAATCTTAATTACTAATGATTGCAGCATTTTGTGCTCTGTTGATCATTGGCATTAAAATATACCTACTACTTTTAATTTTTGCAAGTTTTCCGGTGTTAAACTGCATCTTTTATCACAGAAAAGCATTTTATACCCTGAAAAAGACCTTTCAACGGACACTGAAGTGATGGGAGCATATTTAAATGTTGCTACATTTGACATGCTTATTTGTGTTGGTAGACCTATATCTTCACCATTCAGTACCTCCCACATATTTTTCAAAACAGAAAACCCAACATTCTTTGCATACTAAAGCTTTGCATAGATCCATATTAAAATTATTTTCACTTGTAGATGTAGGAAGCCGTATTGATAAAGTTTATTTCTTTAATGCAGTCTGAGAAGCTCTAGCTTTATGGCCACTGCCATTGATATGCTGGTCGATATGAGCTTTATTTTCATGTGAAACCTACACAAAAGAAAACGAGGAAATTTTTAGTTACAGTGAAGAAGAATATTCTGCTAAATAGAATTGAAACATAATTTTATTGTACGTTTCTTCAAGTTGGTTGATTGTGAAAATTAGATTACCTGTTTATTGCAGAATTTACAAAAAGCGATTTTTCCATTATTGGTGAGTCCTAACATGTGCTGGATCCATTGTTGTATCAGTGCACTTTTAGAAGATTTCATTTTCGGCATTTTCACACGTTATATTAATTATAGCTGTTTATAGACGCACAATCATACATATAGAGACGGCTAACACTGTACAGGTACTGTAGAAGGCCTGCAGTAAGGAACCATTTTTAGAGGGGTGTTAGAAACTCCTCCAAGTTGAGGCTTTTATTGCGCATTTACAACATCGTTAAAACATGGAAAGTAGGAAGAGATAACGCTTTATTCCGCTGGAAAATCACAAGATTGTTGATTGATAAATTTCTTTCATGCTTGACACTCAAGGTCAACTCATTATCCCATTCAAAACCCTATTTTGAATTCACCGCCCTCTCAGCTTCTAGGAATGCAAGTTTTAAATACTTTATCTATTTGTTTAACATGTCAGAATTATTGGCTTGCTCTCGAAACGCATGTCCAGGTTTTCTTTATTTAGTGATGTGCAGTGTTTCAAACTCCGACTCCAAACTAAACTGACAACGCATCGCCGTTTTATAGCTTCTATTTGTATAATCAGCATTTTTAGGCTTAAAACCATGAAATGAATACATTGGGGTATAATAGGCAGTGGCGGCTCATATTGCCTATACCTAGGGGGGCTGCACTGATTATTAGAATTTTAGCTTACCTTAGTTATTTGAAGATGAGTTGTATACGGCGATCTTTCTTTGTAGCAAACTTATTAACCACTCTCTCGTTGAACTTCGGGATGTTTTCTATCATTTCCTTTTCTATGGACCACATAGCAAGTGCAATTAGTCTATCTTCTCCAATAGTGTTCCTAAGGAATATTTTAATTCTTTTCAGTGTTGAGAAACACCGTTCAGACTCACTTGTTTGTTAAAGGCAGAGTAATGGCTATTTTCAAAAGTTTTAACACTTCAGAAAAAGTGGAAGAAAGATTATTAGCTCTAAGTTATTGAAGCAATTTCACAGCACCGCCAATATTCCTGAATTCTTCTCTTGAATAGATTACTGAAAGTTCTGTATGTAGTTTGTCCTTATCAAACACTGGAAACAGTTTTACGCATTCACTGAACGCATTTTCTGGAAATATTGAATTAAATTGCTCAAACTGTGATTCTTGTAGCAGGGAAGACGCAGAAAGATGTTATCTAAACTAGAAGCGGAGATTCAATTCAGACAGTATAACATCACATACTTCCTTGCCTGCTGCTGCTCTGGTCTGTGTGTTTGAAACAATTTTTCCTTTGTATGGGTTTTCTGCTGCCAAATCACAGGACTCCACTGTATTTCTTACTTTTATAATTTCAGCAGTGAAAGTAGATATGTGCACTGGAACTTTGGCAGCATCTATATGGCGATTCTGTAGTTGATTCTACGGTATATCTACATGAGGCATAATTAAATGGAAAAAGTTAAGCCAGAAACAAAACTCATTATTTTCAAGATACCCCAATATAACAGATGCCTCATTTATTGTCGCACTGCTTGAAGTCTCTGATTCTGACAAAATTTGAAAACATTCTTTCAATGCCTCCTTCTTTTCGTAAACAGCATTTACAGTCCTGGATTTGTAGTTCCACCACTGTGTATTCTCTTCTTAACACACGAATCTAACACTGACGATCTGTGTGGAGAGCGGGAAAAGAAGACGGGTATAACAGCAAGATTTGAAAAGAAAATCCTAGCTTTTCTGTATTGCCTGGCAGCTCTCTCCATTATCAGATTTAATTGATGTGCTAAGCACTGTACCAACTACGCATTAGGGTACACATCTCTAACTTTAACTTGCACTCCATTGATAGCCCCGCATTACCGGTGCACCATCAAAACTTTGGCCTATGAGCTTCTTCTTATCTTTTAATATATTGCCAAGCTCAGAAATTACAACTTCTGCAATTCCATCGCAATTTTGCCCATTCGGAATAAAAAAATCCCCAGAATCGCTCAACAGGACTACCTAAGGCATTACAAGACCTTAAGACTATTACAAGCTAGAACATGTCAACAATATCTGTAGTTTCGTCGGCCATAATAGACGCACAATCTGCTGCTTCAGTTTCTTCTAAGATATTTTCTTTACAATCTTCAAGAATGCACTGAAGTAACTCATTTTGTATTGTCTTAGAAGCTCCTTTAAAAAATGAATGGTTAAGATGGCACTTAAATAGGGAATCAATTTCTACAGTATATTTAATCAAACCTCTGAACACTCCTTGATTTTGCGACTCTTCATGCTCTTCATGTCCTCTTAGGGGTAGCTCGTGATAACTAGAAAATCTCACACAGTTGATTATCTTTATAAGAGTGGCCCTATTTTTTGGACTTGATCGTTGTGACGACCTATTGATTCCTTATAGGTTTGGCTTAAAAATGCCTGTACAGTTACTGACCCAAGTGTAGCAAAATTAAGCATATTATTAACATGTTTTTTGGACATTTCATGTTTATGACATCTTTCATATAGTCTCTTCAAGTCTGAAACCCCCTTTTGAACCCATGCAATATTGGCTGCGTCGTCTTTAATTCCAAATAAAAGGCAAGAAATACAAAAAAAAGGAATTACTGACTTCAAAGCCAAATATCCACTCATATTTCGTGTAAATTTCAGGACTGAAACACCTACTATATTGTTTTTAGCGGCTTGTTGCAGTTTGAATAATATTTAACACAGGAGTCGGTCTTCCACGCACTTTAATGTCACATTTCTCTTGCGTGTTAAAGCGCCAAAACGAAGCGACCTTAAATACTCGACTGAATTACTCATTGTTACAAGCACATCATTGACACCAGTAAATAAAATCACATTTGATTGTATCTTACTATCAGGAAACAAAAATATATTTGAATCGCCGTGAAAATATTCACAAACAGTCTGGTTTCACAAAAACCAGTACGCAATTGTACTTAACATCGCTTTTAGGACTGCAAACATTGCAATCCCGTGAATTCACTAAACGACGGGATGCCTGGTAAGCCGAAACGTGTAGCGGGGCTACCAGAGAGGGAAATGGAAGCAATACGCACTTAGCGAGTTGTACTGGTAGTCCTCTGAGGAAGAAGCGGCTTCACATATGAACTTGCCGCGCAGCCTGATATGAACAAGTTGTAACGAATTACAACATTTATATACGGATGTAATCTATTCGATTTAGGCAACAACATTAAATTTGCTCTGGGGGACTGTAGTCAACGCAGGCCTCCTTTATCGGCCGCCACTGACAATAGGCACTTTTAGGTACAATAAAACTTCTACAGAAGGTGTAATTTTCATCAAACGTGAATGTATGTAATTAGAGTTTGATTATTTCTTCAGGAAAGAATAGACATACAGCCTAAAATTCGAGATCTAGTGATTACATGATGTAATTAAAATGTGTTCAGAGTTTGATCTTTGCATTATTCATAATGTCAGCTTTCCTAAATGCGAATGTTATCTCCATAATGGCGTGAATTTAGACTTTCGAAAATCAAAGATAGCTTTTAACGGTACCCATGAGTGATTTTTTTCTTAAATCTGAATCATCGAATTTTGTACCTCATCTTATTTCTATATAATATAGTTTTGATCGCTTAAAATGCTGCAAAAGCTATCAAAATGCAAATAATAGAAGATTAAATGCTGACATCATATCATACACACTTTATGAATCCTCACATGTAACTTGCAATAGAGAGGATACATTTAAATTATAATATACGTGTAAATTATGAGCGCATATACCCAGGTTGGTATTTAGTGTTTATCCTTTAACTTATTACTCAACCATATGGTATTCACCTATATGTATGTATAAATGTGGAAATAAAGATTTTCAAATTGAGTTTTATTTATGGACGCTGTTTAACTCCTATGGTTCTTAGCGACCCATTCTATATTGACCGAAAATTTAGCTCAAAGTCCTCTTTATCAGGCTTGAGGTTCTTTTGCGTGCCGTAAATCTACCACACGGGACCACCGGCTTTACTTTGCTTCTGAAGAAAGCCATGTTAAGGATT
Source organism: Deroplatys truncata (assembly GCA_030765065.1). Taxonomy (NCBI): domain Eukaryota; kingdom Metazoa; phylum Arthropoda; class Insecta; order Mantodea; family Mantidae; genus Deroplatys; species Deroplatys truncata. The sequence continues at coordinate 536,634,646 of CM060990.1, forward strand.
TTTACGCCCGAAAAGAATCCATCGCCCTCCGCCGGGTTCGAACCCGTGACCTCGGAACTAGATATACGTGGAGAGTAGGTAACACCTAAGCACATGCATATGGCTTGCCTTGTAAAAAGCTTGAAATATATTCCCATGAGATCGTATAACTAGCCATGGTCATGTTACTTAATACTAAGCTATATTTCTGTTATTACTGTTTGTTGTCTGCACATGGTTTTTAAAAAATTTAATTCCAATCCTTTTTCTCAAGGCGAACATTGATCTGAATGCTTTTTCAGCCTCTCCTATGCTTAATGTTACATGGTAGAGTTTTCCTTTAAACATTCACAGCATATTTCATTTGCCTAGAATTTTGCTTTCATGAGGAGTATCAGAGTCCAAGATTTCTGCCAAGAGCTTATACTTCACCGTAAATCTAGCCTACTATACTCTTCTCTATTAATATCCTCAGTTTATCCCGACATTGTCTATCAATGCAATTAAGCATTCCCATCACATCTGTATGTACATGTGTATGTACGCATATATGTATGTGTGTATGTATGTAAATCTTTTGTGGACTAGGGTCCGTCTGCAAAAGCTCCGGTTGTACTGCAGCCTAAAGGCTTGTGCTAACTCTGTAATGATTGCTACCTCTTCACACTAGTTCTATGTCCCTCACCAGATTACACAAGCCCAATATTGTGTTAAGGTACTAGTCCTCTGGTTCCATAAAAAGTTTCCCAAAGATCTTATATCTCCTTAATGCTAACGCTTCACACGAGTATAAAATATGATAGGCTGTTTCAGTTTCAGACCCGTACAGTCTACACTCTGTGTTGCCCTGAAACCTTCCTATTATGCGTAGATGCTTCCTCACTGGTGCATATCCAGTGGCAAAGGCTAGTATTGTTTTTAACTGAGACTTACTACATTTAAGTGGTCTGTCAGTTAAAGGTCTGCATGGTTCTTTGATAAACAGTTTCCCATTCCGAACTCCTGGAATCCTCTTCCGTGCAAAAGAGTCTTGTTTATTACATCAGTTTGTGATAGCCGCTCTAATGAAAACTTGGGTATGCCTAGAGGTGATTCTAGTTTGGTTTTAGCTGGGTCGATCCTTGCATTGCAAGTTCGTTAGCTCTCTCATTGCCTTCAAATCCTTTATGCCCTGAGACCCATGACGAACATATTTTACTATGTTCTGCCAGACTTCGTAAGACAGTAATATATTCACCTACCAGTCTAGATGACGCTAAAGGACTTTTTACAACCTTTAGTGCTGTCTGGCTGACTGAAAGAATAAAGATCTGTTTATTTTTATACTCTCTTCTAAGATTTTCTTTTGCACACTGTAAAATGGCAAATACTTCGTCTTGAAATACCGTGGTTAGCAGACACAGTGAATTTCCAAAGCTACACTTGTGTCTTAAAGCAAATACCCCAGAACCCGTCCCTGAGTCTATTTTGAGCCATCTGTGAAGCAGATCAAGGAGCACTCAAGTAGTGTCTGATAGGATTATTGCCATAAGTACTACTCAATTATCATTTCCTTGAATTTATTATGGTGATGTAAAGTTCTTCTGTTCCCGTCTTGAAAATCGGATTCACTACCTCCTTCGTTATGCTAAGATTACCGATGCAGACCTTAGAATCTTAGTGGTTTTGGTTTGCTGCAGTCTGAAGAAGGCCATTCTGGCCTCCCCCTTTATCAAAATATTCAAAGGGGTCAGGCTCAAGAGTGTTTCCATTATTGCAGTAGTTGTCGTGTCCATTGCCCCAGTTATTGCTAGACATGCCACCCTGTGGATATTGCTTAGGTTTGTTTTGGAGTTTAATTCTCGTGTCTTAGTCCACCAGACTAATGCACCATACAGTTATGATGGCCTGACTATTATATAGCCAGTGTAGCATTCCAGGTCTTAGTTCCCATCTCTTACCGTACTTACTTACCGTCTTACTACAAAAAGAACTAACGGCTTTTTTATATTTTTCCCTTATTTTGGTTCCAGGTCAGCTTGGAGTGGAGAATTACTCCCAAGAACTCAACCTCTACCGACATTTTAATTGCTCACCATTGAAAAACAGAGGCCCAAGTTGTTCTAAGTTTCTTCTTCTGGTGAATGGGACCAGGGCTGTTTTCTGGGGACTAATAGTTAGCCCCTCAGAATTTACTTATACTACCTTATTAAGTGCTCTCTGCGTCAGTTCCTTAATAGTGTTTAAAATTTTGCACGAACTATGATGACAAGACCATCAACATACCCGTAGATTGTGTAGCCCCGGCCGCTGACTATATCCAGCAATTTCTCTATAATCAGATTCCACAGGAGAGGAGATTTGGACATTCCACATGAACTATATAAGCAAAATTGCTGCTCGCAAGGGATGCATGTACCACTCTGTTTTCGAGCATGGATTCTATCCACTTACAAGGGAAACTGAAAATTATATGAAATGTATCCAAAGTTCCAAAGCTCTTATTATTTGAAAGAGAATTATCCCTTATTGAAGAGAAAAGATTTTCTTAAACATGCACCGATATCTGTCATAGACTGCCTCACATCAGCCTGAGGAGGTTGTAAATGGAGCTGTCAATATTAGAATGAAAATTCAAACTGGTGCAAGTATTCCTGCACAGACCTCTTTGTATTGCTTGATAGTTCATGACAAAGCATTTACATACAAGCCCCTGACTCATGTGATGCAGTCTTTAATTTAAATGTAGTTATTTCATGAAGGATATAAGGAAGTGTAGGAAGGTATTTTCGTGACTAAAAAAACAAGTTATAAAAGAGATATTCACTTCTTTAATTTATCATATATTTCCAGTGCCTTCTTCCTCCAGCTCCTACATAGGTCACTTCATTTACAATGCATAGGTTCTGCAAATGTCCGTCTATATAGATTCGAGTTTTTTATATTTATTTATGGACGCTCTTTAACTACTATGGTCCTTAGCGTCTCATTCTATATTGGGCGTGAAAGGTCCGTAATTTTGCTCAGAGGCCTCCTTATCAGGCTTGAGGTTCTTTTACGTGCCGTAAATCTACGACACGGGACCACCGGCTTTACTTCCCTTCCGAAGCAGGCCATGCTAACGGTTTTTACGCCCGAAAAAATCCATCGCCCTCCGCCGGGTTTGAACCCGCGACCTTGGGAACTAGAGGCTAGCACAGTACCACTAGTCCACGGAGGAACATCAAACGTTAATTGAGTTTCACCGTAATTTAAAGAAGTATTCAAAAGTCTAATTTTTCCACTTTCCATAAACACTATGATATTATAGGAGAACATAACATGTTCACTGTACTCTCTGTTTGGGCGCTTTTCACTTTCAGATATGTTTCAAATTCTGTGAGACTTTTTTAATTAGATAATTCAGTCATATTTTGACATATACACAAAATTATTGTTGTCTGTTTCTTTTATGAGGAGCACTAGGGTTTCATAATACAGTCTTATATTGACACTTCTGCTTCTTGAGGTTTAGCCGCCTTTAAGCACGTGTGCGGGTGGTTGCATCTTTCTTCGGCGTGTTAGCGCGGGTAATTCGCTCTTTCAATAGCGTCAGCCTGCTATGGAGATCTTCAAAGGCTTTATTGTTCTTCCTCCTGGCGGGCTTCTTAGTAGCGGACATGAAACATTACACGTTGCATCTCTTAGAAAAAGCATGTTTTCTTTTAAATTGAATGGCAGGTCACCTGAAAGGAATTGCACATGTTAGATACCATAAAGAGAGTGATGTAGCGGTTACACTTTATTTAAGCGTGAGTGTTCTTTCATAGATATGAAATTACTACTCACCGTATTGCCTTGTGTAGTTCTGCTCGTTTCCTGGGTGGATGCGCAGGAGTCACCTGAAGTAAATTGTCATCCACTTGAACATTAATTGGCCTCTCTTGGTCATCTAAAGTCAGCAAAAGCTGCAGTTTATTCGGGAAATCTACTTCATGTATGTCCTCTTTAGGCATAGTTGTTGTCTGACGATTTTTGGAACAATTATAATGATCCTTGAAGCATTATATTTTCTACAATTCCGGCAGGGTAAGAACATATATTTATTTTGCATGCTGCTTACTTTAGGTTTCTCTGTCTGAGTAAGAATACAGTGTAGTTTTCATCACACAGGAAGTACGACTTCAATTGATCGTGTACCTCTGGCTTCTCGCGCATGCGTATGACCATTACAAAATTCAGAATGGTATTTGGCCGCATGGTTGGTTACAAGGACATCAACATCATGCACGCCTCATGTTGTTCCTCATCTGCATCCCCTCCTCTGGAAGAATGAACATGTTTCAAATTCATTATTTCCTTTTAACATTAGGTGTAGCATAGTATTCCCAAGAAAGGAATAAAAGATGGTCCACTTACAGGTACCTTCTTCTGTAGACTGCGCAGTTTTCTGTGCATATTTCTCTTGAAAACATCTGGTCATGATATTAGGGCATGTTTCCTTGTGGTAGTAGGTATAGTGGTATGCTTTCTCTCCACACTCACTCCAAAGATCTTCCATTCCTGTCATAGTAATAACGTCCAAATTGAGAAACTCTTTCTACAATCACCTTCAAGTAATATTTTAAGGCGCTAGGGCTGGGACCATATATAGCAGTGGTATAATGGTGGGGATAATTGCAGAAGGATAGGGTGGCGCATGCGCACTCATAGAGTTTGAGGGTGGAGCATCAGGCGGAAACAGACGGCTAATGGCTTTCACAGGTGTGATCCATTAATTTTTACGTTTGTAGCTGTACCGGATTTGAAAGATTTATTGTTCAGCATGTGTTTCGAAAGAGTAAGTTTGTATGGGAAAGTTTTGTAGCACTGGTTCTCACGGGTGGTGAATCATGTCTCATTCTTAAAGTATTTACCTCCCCCGCCAGAAGACAGTACTTGTGTTGGAGGAAACATGTCTTTTGGGTATTTCTTCCTCTGAAGCAATCACGTGACCATGAAAGTAACGCTAGGAATTCTAGCCGTTCCATCAGTGATCTTGAATTTGATATTGAATGCCCATGGCGTTTAGGTCCCCTTTGCTTCAAAAGCTACCACGTGGGCGGGAATGCTACTTAAACAGATAACTCCACCAGTGCCCTTGAATTTGTTGCTGAAACCTCATGTCGTTTAGATGCCTTTGCTCTAAAAGCCACCACGTGGACGGGAATGACACTTTAACTGTCAAACTCCACTAGTGAGCTCGAATTTGATGCTGAATACCCATGACGTTTAGGTCGTCTTTGCTCTAAACATGAACACGTGTCCGGAAATGGCACTTAGATATACGTTAAGCCCAATTAAGGCCAATTAAATAACCATTAAACCCAGTTAAACTCTCATTCCAGTACTTGATCACAAGTACCGGATAACTATGTGACCTTGAAATTGATGCTCAAATCCCATATATATATATATATATATATATATATATATATATATATATACTACTCATGTTTTTCCCAAAAGCGTTCTTTTAAGTTCAGACCAAACTTGTTCTATGAGACTGAGATAACAATGGAGTGCCGTAGCCGCAAAACCTTGTATCCATCTTCTAAAGCTAAATGGTCTACCACGATGGTTTTCATCGAGCTGGGAAAAATTTATTGTATGTTTGTGCTTTCAATTTCTCCTTCTGCTTCTCAATATCTGGTTTACTTACAATACTACCTTGTTCTCCTGAGACATGCAAGGAAAGTGCAAGGCTAGTTTTAACATTATGCCACTACTCGACACGCTATCGCTATGACTCTGCCCTCCCTGTTACTCCCTACCACTCATTTAAACAATTTTGCGGCGACTGCACTTGAAAGACAATTTCAGTTTTAATTTATTAAGAGGAGAGCTAAATGGATGACTTAACATGTGGGCAGAGTTGCGCACAGACATTTGCTGCGTCGATACCTGAGTCGCGTGCCCCATCGCACTGCTTTGACAAATAGTTATAGAAACGCCGAAAACGGCAAAATTAGGAACAATTGTATGGGAATTTCGAATCCTCCTGTGAAGATGTATTTAATGTTCTTCTTTGGTCCATCTTGAGCGAAATATACTGTGTATGTGCCGGCGATACTAGCGTTTATTTCAGCATCATTACTTAATTTATTCATTATACGACTTTTTCACATTATGCGGTGTACACAGCCACGTATTCTGTAAGCAGAAAGGCAATTATTTCACTATACGGAATTTGGAATTGAGGTATACTATAAAGTTAATGAAAATTTATATAACTTGCTTAATTATGTAGTATATGCGATAATCTTCATGATCGTAGTTGGACAAATGGGAGGCGAATATGAGGCTGGTACACATGTTTTGTTTCATCAAACACAGGATACACCCACTTATAAGTAGAATCATGAAAAATTAGTAATTTCAAGTATACCATTGGTGTAATAAAAGGTAAAAGGATGACAACTGAGTGGCGAATGTTATCGCTAATATGCAATGAATCAGTGATTACGAATAACATACGACTTTTGGAACAGCCGAAAGCACGAAACGTGTCACTCATTTGAATGGAAATGTCAGAGAGCGTGTCAGGTTAAATGACAGCTGTATAGTTTTTACCCCACGCTTCAACTTAAATATGACTACCGTCAACACACATCTCTCTCCCCCTCCCTCTGGCCCACTCTCTCTCCCTCTCTCTATCTTTCTATATCTCTATATAAGCCATAGTTTTGTTTCAAAGACACCAAAGGGTTTACAATCAACGTAGTCTCTGGATGTTGTTTCATTGCAATATAAATGAGAACTGTCTCCATACCGGATTCGGGCAAACTGAGTTCTTTTTTCCAGTCTGGTAGAGAGCGCGGTACCTGCTATTGCATTAATGAAAGTCATTGCATTTATAAGCTCTGTCATATGCAGTATTTGCGTACGAAACTATATTAAGAGAACGAAGACGTTACATCGGTTCTGGCTAAACTAACAATCTCTTGATATCGGCAATAACGGAAGCTATTCAGCAGATGATGTATGATATTTAATTCTTATGTGCACATCTATATTTATGCTTATTTTATTTAACTTTTTCTTATAACGAAAGGAATATTACTAGTTTGGTATTTGCTCTACGTATTTTTCTTATTAGCAAAACCCTCAGCTATTCCTGCCTTATCGGTTAAAAATCAACTCTTTATCGCCCTCCTGTCTTCTTATTGCTTTCCCTCATCCCCTCTTTTTCCCTCTCCCTACATCTCCACTCACTCACTCACTGACTCACTCACTCTGTTCCCTTCTGTCACACACATCATTTTCCCCACTATTTGTGCATTTAATATATCATGCGATATTTTGGAAATCGCTAATAAGACACTTTTTATATTGTATTAATAGTAACTAAAACATACATAGTATATAAAACATATAAAGTTTAACAGTACACAAAGTTAGCTTCTTCCTTACGTTTACAATTCAATCGTAGGAATAATGTTTCTTATGTTAACTGATTTACGAATAACAGAAAAGGAAAATTGTTATGACTTCTTAAGTACTCATACTATCGAAATTTTAAAAATAACAAAACTTATCAGAAACACTATGTTTTAAAAATGTGTTATATATTCCTTTTAAAAAATCATAATAATATGTCGGATATTTAATTTTTTTTATTTTGCAGCCTCATTAGAACTTCCGCACCCGTTGAGAAAAGCAATTGAGATACCACATAGTCTATTTTATCGAGAGACATACGGAACGTTATATTCCGATCGGTTCAGCCTAAAAACACACATACACATAAATACATACATACATACATACATACATACATACATACATACATACATACATACATACATACATACATACATACAAAATCAGAATTTTTGAAATGAGAGCACTTGGTTGAGGGAGCTCATTATAGGTATATATATATCATTGCTATAATTTGAAATTGTTCCTTCAGCATTCATTTTCATTCATCATTCGTTTACATACCAACTGAAAGCAAAATTGTGGCAGTTTACGCCGACAGCAAAACAACATTATTTCTGTTGGATAACAATAACCACCATGCGCTCATAGAAAGCATTCGAAATACCATCCTGAGCCTGGAAGAAAAAAATGGGAGTTAATTTCAGTTGGGTGAAAGTCCATATTGGAATTGCTGGAAATGTCATTGCTGACAAATTAGCAAAATAAGCTGCTATTGATGCAATGGAGATAGCATAGGTATAAAAAAATTCCAAAATCAACGAATAAAACGGAAATACATGAACTAAGAACCAGGATTACGGAAATGGCACGATAGATGTAACGGTTCAACAACAGGAATAGCAATCAAGTCCTTTTTTCCATCATTTAAGAAAGACTCTAGATAAAACTACCAACATTACCGAAATTTATAGCGATAGTAGCAGGACATGGTAGGATAGGATAAAACTGGGAGCGGAGGAAGACTTAACACCTTGACCTAAGTAGATATTTTGTACCTACTCTGTATTCACTCTTAAGTTGATCCGCGCCAAAACAAAGTCCAGATGACCAGTGAACCGTTATAATGTATCATTCCGCCATTTGCGCCAGAAATAGTCTTACTTTTACGACCATGTTGTGAGTACACGCGGCACGTAATGCAAAAAGAACAGAGCCCTTACTCCGACAACTTAAACGGTGAATATTGTAGCACATTCTGTTACGGGTTAAAGGTGACAATAGGATACAGCAAAATAAACGTTTACATATATAATGATAGTTAATTCTAAAAGAAGCGATCGAAAAAGAAAGTAACAATTATGCGATAACTTAACATTTATTCGCTCTCTGGAAGCTGCACTTTATCAACTGTTGGCGACTCATTTTAAAACAAAAGTTGCGCTCTCTTACACGAATTGCATTCTTCACAAAATCGTCACATTATTACTTCGTGTATTTTACACGCTTTCTTTTTTTTCTTTCCGGATGTAACCACTTTTCGCGTTTGAGATTTTTCTTTACGAGCACTGTTTATGCTTGTAGTCGAAACACCAGCGAACTTGGAAGTTAATTTCAGCACCTTTTCACGAAAGTGTGGGATATTTCTCGCATAACTTATAATAAACATTCAACACTATTGTTTTTTCACCGTTAGTCAATAGTTTTCCCGGATTATGCTTTACGCAAGTCGACGAAGACGCAAGAGCAATTTCACCTTCCGCCATGATACTAAACAAAAACTGCTGGTTTCTAGCATAAACAATATTCTGCGCATACCGGGATGTTAGGCAACTCATACGAATTGCATGTTGGGACTCGTAAATCAGCTTTAATTAAACTGTTACTTTTTTTAATATTATAAAATTTATGGGGAAGTTCATTCTAAAATTTAGATTGTTAGCAATGGACTACTTTCCTGGTCACAGGGTTTGTTTTAGCGCGGATCAACCTAAGAGTGAATACAGTTTAGACTCCTGACGGGGCGTCTCCGGGAGGGAGGGATGAGGTCAGAGAAAGAGCGCGGCCGGACCAGGAGACACGATAGGCAACGCTGAAAGAGACCAAGCTGATGAGAGGTGAAGTTAAATGAGAATGGAGGTGAAATGGAAGGACAGGAAATTTGGGGGATATAATGATCAGTCTCAGCATACGCCTAGCGACCCGGGTAACCCCGAAGAAAACCATGGATCAGGAAGTTCGGCCGTGGGAATCGAACTCACGATCTCCCGAATGCGGCCACAGACGTTACCGCCTGAGGCATCCCGCTCGGTAGGACATGGTGAAACCAACCCCTATTTATACAGGTTCCATATCACATATGATCCATCTGGTACATGCAGCATGAGAGAACAAACTGTCGGCCGTTTAATGTATAATTCGGAGACATGCGGATAAACATACACAACTCCTCAGAGAAATGACACAAAATGGGCGAAAATGGTCAGCCACCAGTCAACAGCTTATAACCAAACATTATAGCCTTCAAAAATACATTCAGTACATCGGACCGTAGATAGACAGGATGTTTCAGAACCTCTGCGACAAATTCTGAGGAACGATAGATCTCACAGAGGGGAACATTTTTTATCAAGCAACCACCATCCTCCGACGCGTCGTTACGGAGTCATTTACCCCTGTTTGAAATGTATCCGGTAGGATAGGTTTAAGAAGCACAGCCAAGTACACTTTGGCTCTATGTTTGTTTACGACCGCTGAATCAAGTGACATCACGTTTTTTGTCCCTTACGTTTGATTACGTTCAGTAGGTCTGAGACGCACAGCCCAATTTAACTCAAACGGGGTGGCAAAATGAAAGGTCCCAGCAGATGATCACCAACGATTCCAGCCAAGATGTTTACGGAATACTTTTGTTGGTGATGTCTAAAGAACGCTACATGAGGATTCTCAACATCCCAGATGTGGCTGTTCTTGCTGCTGAAGTATCCGTCGCGTATGAAGCAGGCCTCATTGGTAAACAAGACGTGCGCGGGAAATGTAGCACCTACGATACTTCGTTGTAGAAACCCCTGGACAAGCTGAACACGAAGTGCGAAGTCGTTCGGCCCCAGTCCCTGTACTTTATGGAGGAGGTATGTGTGGAGCTGTTGTTCACAAACTCTGAGTTAAATTGGGCTGTACGTCTCAGATCTTCCAAACCTAACCAGAAGTAAGGGACAAGAAAGAGGCGATGCCACTTGATTCAGCGGTTGTAAAAAACAGTCAAAGTGTTCTGGTTGTGCCTCTAAAATCTATCCTACCGGATAGGCTTCAAACACGGGAGAGTAATACCATAACGATGCGTCGGGGGATGGTGGTTGCTTAAAAAAGTTCCCCTCTGCAAGATCTATCGTTCCTCAGAGTTTGTCACAGCGACCTTAAAACATCCTGTATAGATAGAACAAATTATTCGATAAGATAGACTCATATGATCCTGTATAATATTAGTATATATATATATATATATATATATATATCTACATATTTAGAGCACCTTATTGTAGGAACTATATGGTGAGGTAGAACATAGTAAAACAATTTTGTATTGAAAGTATTATAAGTTCTGTAATTAACATCACTGAATATGATGTAATGAATGCATGTAATATTACTTTTGTAATGGGACATGCTGCTGTATATATATACACCATTTGAGTCGGCTCCCACTAGGTATTCGTATCTATGCAACCCGCAGTTTATAGTCTAATGTAAAAACACTGGTCCCTTTTAGCAAGCAAACTGTTATTGTAGCTCTGTCCTTCTATTCGGTACTATACGCAACCACCATTAATGATTAAGGGCCTGAATGAGCCATGGAACTGCGAAAAGCTTAAAAAAGACGGCGCTTCATTGATATAATGTTCGCAAGGAGGCAGAGGAATGTTCTACCGAAGAGCGGGATAGACTACGTGGGTTCTGGCCCAGTAGGTTAGCTGACGGAATGTGATGAAGCAAAGGTTAGCTTCGGATTTTCGAATCTAATACTTACAGAAAATTGTTTTGGTTCTTTCTTTTCTTTCTCCTTGCGTTTATAATCTGTATTTCAGTTTACTAATTTATTTATTTTTGTTATTGGCTCTCATGTGAGCCAAAGATACAAGAATTGCAGTCAGATAATAATTGTTAATAGTGTTTACCCAAATAATCTGTACCGTATCTGGTGTTGTAAATCGTGTTACGTAGTTAGCTTTCATTCTTTTGGGCGTATGTAGACACTATTAAATCTAACATTTTTTGTTTCATATTTAATCCTTATGTTTCACTTCTTCTACTGACAAAGGAGTTGTAAATGTGCTAAGTTCACGAGTAAACGGAATAATAAATTTTTAAAGAGCGTAGACTTCACCAACGAAGTAAATGTTCAAAATGACGACCCCCTTCATAAATGCACATTTGGGTAGGTTGCCGGAGAGACCTTCTTGCATGCTGTAACATGCGCGGTAACTGCCTGCATTCTTCACGTATGAGTGCCTGTAGATGCTTTCGGCTTTCGGCTTCTTGAGCGTAGATCCGTACCTTTAAATGATCCCACAGAAATAAATCCAGCGGGGTGAGATCAGGTGATCTAGGGAGCCATGCGATTGGGCCCCCTCGGCCAATACATTTTTACGGATGTGGTCTAGACAAGTGATTCCTTACAATCAGTGACCAGTGTAGTGGAGCTCCATCCTGCTGGATCCACATTCCTGTCTTTTTCACTAGTGGCACATGTTCTAGTAGCAATGGCAAATCTTCTTGTAGAAATGCAAAATACCATGGTACTGTGAGATTACCTTCAAAACAGTGCGGTCCAATTAGTTGGTCGCCTAACATTCCGCACACATTGATGCTCCACTATACCTAGAATACAGCTTCTCTCATCCACTGCGGATTGCCTATATTCCAGTAGTGCATATTATGGCGGTTAACAGTTCCGTTGTTGTGGAACGTGGCTTCATCACTGAAGAGAACACTACCTAAAAACTCTGCATCCATTTGCGCTCGCTGTTGTAGCCACTGTGCATACATCACTCGCGCTTGAAAATCGCGTCTGTAGAGAGCCTGGTGTAGTTGCAGATGGTGCGGATGACATTTACTACGCTGCAATATACGCATCACTGAGGACCAATTTAGACTTATATGTAGATCTTGTGCTATAACCTTTGAACAGGTATGTGGATTGTTTTCTATTGCGTTTCGCAAAGCTTCTTCATTGCCTCCAAATGTTACTGGAGCATCGTAATAGGTGGTGCTCAACCAAATCATCCTGCTTCTCGAAGGCGTCCTTCAGCCCTTCGAAACGTGTCTACAGTAGGTGCCCTCCTTCCTGGAAACCGTTCATCATACAGGCGCTTTACTGACATTGCGTTACACCTCGTTTCTCCATAGATTAACAGCATGCCAACATACTCGTCGTTCGTATACATTATGACAGCAGCTGTGTCTCGTAGAAAGGTTTCAAATACTCAGTAGATAATGGAGAGTTTATTCACGCCAAGTATTGACGCAGGCGCAAACAGCTAAAGGCGTTTTGCATGTGTGAAGTGTTTTAAACTTGGTTGAATGGGTCAAGCATAATACCGAGCACAATAATGTACCTAATACGAAGTAAAAATTATCCACCTATTAGTGGAAAACATGGCAATTATTCTATTCTGTACACACTTATAATGTTATCTAAAATTTTCTTTGTATCATAATATCAAATTATAGGCCCATAGGGATAAAACAAAATGTAATAAAAGGTTTGAACTTTACATACAAAATTTGAACCCCAACTGAAGTGGCACAGTGGCAAAGTAACCATGATAACACCACACGGCCAATATTAGCTTGTACGCTGGGGTTCCTATACGGAATAAATAATTCCAGAACTCAGGCCCCACTTCGAATCTTTACACCCTTTTTGCAGCTTCATACAGTGTTTGGAGCTCGTTTTGGTAGTTTTAACTCAAATAAACAAACTGCACCAGACATTTCAATTACTGTATTAACTGAAATATGACATAGTTTGTGACAGGAGCGAAATTATTTACCTAATACTTAGCATTTTTTGACAAGGTTGTACAACGAACCTTTGTTGGTTGACGGCTTAAATCCAATTGTTCGCACTGCGTAGATCTGCCATTTTGTTTTTAAATAGTTTTGTCAGCCGATGCATGTGATAAGTTGTTCCTTCAGGGGCGTTTTCAAAAGCGTGTATGAATGTATGCTAAAGAATAGCAGTTTGTAAAATCGGCTAGAAGTGCTACTGCAGCTCCCAGTGTTAGGCTGGGATGTTTTTGGCATCGACATACATGGCGATTGCATTCTGTCCCGTAAAACACTTATGCACTGAGTTATATATATATATTCAAAATACGTGTGAATGGAGGAGATAGAACTCAGCAGATAAAACAACCAAATATACAACAGAACTCCGAAAAGTGCAGTGAAACATACATTAAGTGAGTGTAGCGAAATGAAATGGCAAAGTGAATGGGACAAAAGTTTTAAAGAAATAATTCCAAAATATTTCTTCCCAAATATAGAGGGCAGATTGAAGTAAAAATTAATATAACCCCTAAAGTCACAGCTGTGTTAACGGGTCACAGGAAAATAATATATCTATGTAACTTTACAATTCTAAGCAACCCCACGTGTTCGTGCAACAGTAAAGAAAAACCGTAGGACATTTTATCTATAACTATACAGAACTATATCGAGACAGAGAAATATGATTTGCAGCGGTATCAGAATCAGAAAATTGACAGTGAATAAGAAAACGAACTCGTTAAAGAATGCATAAGAGGCTTTATAAAATTCATAAATAGACTTTGATGATCAATGCTAAAAAGTTATTACTGTCAACCATATTGTAATTTTGGTTTTAAAAACAGTTACTCTATACTATAATAAGCATATAAATTAGAAGACAAACATGTGCATGTAATACTATTATATAAAGAATGTCTCAACATTATTTATACACTATTTTGAACAACATTTCTTAGCATGGAAATTACACAGAAATACAATTTTTGTTGTGTTGTATTCCTTAAACCCGCACATGTTCAAAATGTCCCCCTTCTGCCACATAACACTCCAAATTTGCAACAGAGCGTCATTTCACCCGGATTACTGTTAACGAAATATCATTAGAGCAGGTATAATCTGAACTCTCAGTTTGTAACGTTATTTTAACATGCTCAGTATTGATAAAAGGGAATGCTTATCTGATAGTAATTAACACGTTATCGACAATTAATTAACATCCAAAATAACAAATATCCGCAATTACTATCCAATTGATTGTAAACTATTATATCACCAGAAAGCCCTTTAAATTACATGAATATTAATCAATTATCCTTGGACAGTTATGCAGGGAAATCTGCAAGATTTCGGGTGAAAAATATCAGTGTAACTTTGTCAGATCTTTTGCAATACCCATAGCGTGGGGCAATAAAGTGTTACTTGTCTTCTTTGTATTGCGAAAGCGTTACCCGTCTTTCCTTGGGCTAGAAGTGTCTCTCGACGAATTTTGCTCACTACCGTTAAGATTTAAAGTTCGAAGAGAGAACCAATGAGGTTAAAGCCCAGTGGCTAGAGCCAATGACAAGAAAGAAGTACTTGGCTTTTTGTGAGAAAATTCGATAGTTTACCGCGATCTTATTTAAGCTACTTTTTGGGGAAGAAACAGGCAGTTGGCGGAATCACTTGTAGGGTGAACCTGTATCACCCATTATTAAAACTGGACGCTATGTAATCAACGCAAAGTACCGCGCGAGGCGCTCCAGACAAAGCGGAGTCGTATTAAGTGTAAATTCAGTATTATTTCAAGAAGCGAGGGTATTGTATTCATATTATGCGAATATAAACCACAGTACTAAATAATTTCACGCGTGTAGAAGTAAATGCGAATCGTGCGAAGCAGTTAAATTGTTACGATTAAATGAATGCGTATCTAATGAACGGTAGCAGAGCACAAACCTCAGAAAACGTATACACATCCTATGTGCATACATAGTTGCATACATATTATACACGCATACATACATAAATACATACATACATATCTGACACATAGTACATACGTGAAGGTACTGTCTTTTCAGTGACGTTTTAGTTTGTGGGGTCGGGTGGCTTATCTCTCAGGTAAAGCTTTAGCTGGTAAGAGAGTTACACATTATGCTGAACTCCTGCGGCGCGTGACGTCTACAGTAATAACCATCCTGTGCCTTTACCACTCACTTGCCTCATACTAAGTAAACACTACCTCCTTTCAGTAGTTAAGCTCTACCTGCTTAGAAGGGCTCCCCCACCCACTAGCTAAAATGTTGCTGAACAGACAGTCCTTAACGTTCATACATGCACACATAGGTACGTACCTACCTATCTACATACGTACGTACATACATACGTACATACATAATACATACATACAAAGATACATACACATAATGACTGTACGCAAGAACAAAGAAGCGGTTTAACGCGGCTAAGATTGGGAGCCTGGAGAGGCATCAAATTAATTGATGATACCGGGGTAAGAATATGTCCACTCTGTGGGGAAGGAGAAACGTGGAGTCATATTCTGGCTGAGTGCAGAGAAACAGAATTATTAAGAAATAAATGTTTACCCCATAGTTCCTAGAGTCCAATAGAGGAATGAAAGTTTGTTTTGATGTAATGTTGGACGCTGGGTATTACAAAATGGGGTCTTTTAATCTAAGATTCGGTAAAGAAGGTTAATTGCCCTGGAGAACGACAGGGGGTACATAAGAACGCTTTCTGAAGTGTCAGAGTACTGTATACCTATATTTAATGCCACTTTGTAATTTTGATTCATTCTCGTTATTTTCATCTGTATTTTTTATTTTTGTTCCATTATGCGAGTATGTAGTTACAAGTTGTATATATTTAGTATTGTACTCTTATTGTAAGATTTCAGGGACAGCAAAAGCATGTACGGCCATGAGGCTCATGCGATTGGTGTCTTTTCCAAATGTAGACTGAAACTGTTCGACAATAAAGGTCCTTCTACTACTACATACATATCATTGCACAGTCATACATACATACATACATACATACATACATACATACATACATACATACATGCGTACAAACGTACATATATATGCACATATAATACATAATCGCTGCATATAGAATTATACTTATGTACACAAGCATACTTACATACATGCATACATTCATACCCACACACCCCCACACACGCACACACACAGCACACTTGAATTGCTCAGCTTAGTTTCAGATTTCTAGCCTTACATGCTGTACAAGCTGATTATGATAGGATAGGATAGCACTAAGGGCGGAGGGGGATTTAACACATCGACTTACGCAGGTCTTTTGTACCTAGACCCCTGATGGGGCGCCCCCTAGAGGGAGGGATTAGGTGAGAGGAAACAGAGGGCGGCCGCACCAGGAGGCATGACAGGCGGAGGGCAAGGTCCCTACCGATTACAGATTTAAACTCTCCGGATGGCAGCTGGAGCAGCCGTCCTCCCCTCCCCCTGTGGGCTTACACATCCCCTGAGGACCCGGGACTCGAAGACCGCCCGCATACCGGGGACGAAGGTTTACTCAGAGTATCGTTTTCCCCTGCCATGCACTCGCCGAGACCTCCAGCCGACACTTGCAACCCTGAAAGAGACCAAGCAGATGAAAGGTGAAGTGAAGTGAGAATGGAGGTGAAATGAAGAGACAGGAAATTCGGGGGAAGTAAAGATCCATCCCAGCATTCACCCAGTGACCCACGGAAACCCCCCAAAAAACCCATGTGTCAGAAAGGTCGGCCGCGGGAATCGAGCCCACGATCTCCCAAATGCGGATCACAGACGTTACCGCCTGAGCCATCCCTCTCGGTAGCTGATTATGATCCTCCTCAGAATGTAGCACAAATACAGTCACATGTTTAAAATTACACGCACTAACTTAAGGTGATAGAAAATAATTACTTTTTTATATGAGTCCTAAATTCAATTTTCCCTTTCTCCCGTATTTCTCTCTTTTTACTGTAAGGATATTTCAAGGAGGAGTCCAATAACTAGAAAAGAGCGACATAAAGCAGATTTTGTTCGTTGAACCACTTTCTTCCCATTATACATGAACAAATAATGCCTTATCCAGATTATAAGGATGTCTTTGGTTGTATTTAAGTTACACAATACAACTAGAAGTGCATCATCAGGCTGTTAACTACCCACTATTATTTTACCAATGAGATATTCGAATATTAAATCTAATTTAATGCAGTGTATAATATAAAAGCGAAAGCCAATAAACTGAAAATGAAAAGCAGGAACTAAAACAAGCAAAAATGTTCAAGTACACGCCGAATTAAAGTTTGCTCATTTGTTTTAATATCACCTGACTGACAGGGATTCGTTACTATTGCGGTCAACAGTGCAAGAGAAAAACAGTTCAGAATAGGGACAACTGCTACCTACATGACCAAGATTAAGATAGGACAGCAAGTTATAGTGCTACTATTTCCTGCCCCCCGTGCTCACATTGGTGCTGTGAAGAGACGTGCCTATATAAGGAATCATCATACCATGCTAACATTAGTGCACTGGCTGGACGTTTCTGACTGAAGGGACCATCATACCATGTTGACGTTGATGCTGTATCTGAACGTACTTGACTGATAGTGTACTGATGGTATTATATCATGCTGATTCTCTGTCATATAATAAAACGTCCCATAATTTATAAGAGCCTTAGCTGGAAGCTGTAGCACTAACTCGCCCAGCGTTCACCGCATTATCCTCTTTATCGTTTACAATACTTATAAGCTTAATGTACTAGAACTTGATTTTACTGCAAGGCAATTGGTATATTGAACTATAAAGAGCTGTCATCCACTACTAAATTTGCTTGTGTACAGATGTGCATTCCCTCCCATTCACGGCGCAGTGTTCTGATCCTGTAGTCAAAATACCACCTGCCATCCAACAGAGAATAAGTATCTGCTGCTGCACCAAAAGTCTGTTATCTTGTACATTTGTCATGTAAACTGTAGATCACAACTTACAAGATATGCTATTTCGAAAACTTTATTTGAGGGTTAATTTTTACTGAAATTACTTGCTTATTTTAGGTCGTGATTTTAATCTTAAAATCATCTATCGATACCTTTAAACTATTTTATGGCTAAGATGGTAGATAGGCAGGGCTGTAGATTTTAGCAAATATTGAATACTGTTATTTAGCCATTATCGATATCCTTCACTATAATTTTGTTAAATACTGAAAGTCTTTGAGATCTCAAGTAAGAAAGACTAGATAGTGCTCCAGAATAGTATACATGCAACAAGACTATAATGGTTGTAATTATGAGACGTAGCGAGTTTCATAATTTTCATACGAGTTCTTAATTACCATTAAGGTCAAGTTGCATACGACAATTTTTGGTCGACCACTTATAGTATAACTTCAAAACTTTGAACTTTTATAAAAAAATTACTTTCTTAATTGTGTGTTAAATGTTGATTTGATGGCAGCACTAATGGCAGGACCTTGAGCGTATTTGCGAGTAGTGAAACAGATGGCATCAGTATTGAGTCCACGCCGTATTTATTGATTTTTTGCAGGCAACGTGAAAGCCCCATTTTGAAACAAAGGAAATGAAGTAAATTTATTAGAATATTAAAATTGCAATGGAAATAATTTATTTTATTTTAAATACACACATTTCATTGTTTATCTGGCAAATGGATCCCAGTGGACTACTGCTCTGAAGGTGCTAAAATGTATGGGCGATAGTGGAGCTGTGCACGCCGCCGAGTAAGATCATAATGGGTCGCTGAAGTATTTTGGGTGCAGTAACAGTTCAGTTACGTCACGTGTAATCAGCGTATTATAGAATGATTTACCAAAACGCATTTTTTTTGGTTTAGCGCCATTTCCGATAAATGAATTTCAAACGTGAAGCTTTAAAGTGCTTCATGAATGAAACTAGGTTAGTGTCAACAGTATTTCGATTTACTTTTTTACCAGTTATTTATCTAGACAAGGAAAGCCTGCATTCCTTCCGAAAATGCCATTAAGAGGTTTCAGCAGAAACGTGCGTTTTGAGGTATCTGAACAAAAAGCATATCTTAAGAAAATTAAACGCGTGCACATGTGAGTTTTTGTCCCTTGGTCTTGTGTGGAAACGTGTTTGTCTGTGGACATAACTCAAAGACATGAAGGATGAAATTACCAAATTTCATAATTAAGTCAGACGCATTTGAATGATGGACGATCCCATCCCAAACAAATCTTTATAAAATAAGGTGTTCTATACTATTTATTGTCTCAAAAACAATTTTGATTAGAGTATTATATATTTGCTAATGTGGCATGCCAAATAAATTTTTTGCAAATAATCTATAAACACGTAGATTATTATTATTATTATTATTATTATTAGTGTATTTTGTGGCAAATAGTATCATTGACAGAATCATCTGAGATAGTAGCATACATAAGGGAGAACTGTGAACAGGCAACTGGTAAAGAAAGTCTGATTAAATATTACAAATCAGATATTACTTACATATAATTGTTTATTGTATGCAGTCCCTTTTCATGATTCTCCTCAAATGTAAATTTCAGTAGAGCTAAATCGCCCAAGTTGGAGTACTATGTGTTAGGAAGTGAGGCAGGAATTATTGTTTCAGGCTATTTATAAACCAAATGAGTAATTTCGATACCAAAATTCTAAATCTTAATATTGTATAATTTATAGAAGCCGCCTCTTATATCCAATACCTTACATTAATACCTAATTTACAAGATGCCACTCGATAACCTTCAAACAACACATCAGTGGCGTAGCTTGATACTGTGTTCTGGGTATACTGATTTTAAAAGTTGAATTTAGAATTTTTTAAGTGATGCACAAATTCCCATACATTAGTGTTTCATAAAATAGTGTGAATTCTCCATATCGATTCGATTATTATTGTTGTTACTATTACTATTATTATTTGTTGTTTAGTAGTCATCAGCATCACTACTAATTGCTGAAATTGACTGAACATACATTTTAAACTAAACTATATTATAAAAATATCTCGTTAGGTGTAACTTTACAAAATGCTGACAAACCATTGTATGATTGTAAATCCTGAAAACAATGTAGGGACTCACTTAAATTTTTTTATATAAGCTCCAGTCGGCTATTTTTATTCCAAGCTTTTGTTTCAATGTTTTTAATACTTGATATTCCTTCAACACTCCATTCCTATTTCCCGCCAAAAAGCAAACATACGAAGCAATACACTTTGTTATGAATTTAGCTGCCAGTTAACCAATTAAATTTACTGTATGATGTTTGAAATGTCCGTTTTTGGTTCTTTTCCTGGAAAACAATGCCAAGCTTAGGAATTAGTCTTTTGCCTCTAAGTTCATACTTTTTCTCATAAAATTGAGTCGAAAACTGAGTTTTTAATTAGTAATCCATTAAATCGATGGAATTATCCATATTTATAAAATCATAAATAAAACACGCACAATCAAAGCAATACACAGGTCTACGTAAAATTAACACTTTATGCACTACACGGCTGCACGCACGTAAACAAGTCCACTCTTGATGAGATTTGCACTCGCTCAGCCATCCCAGTCTCTACTCGACTTTGCTGCCGCATCATGAGATTTCGAAGTTACCTAAGTACGCAGCACTACAATCTGGCACTTAGCAGTAGGGGCTGGGGCGTTGGGGTAAGCAGCGGTGAAGGTGATTGTATTAATTGGTTTTTCATCACTTGTTTGAGGCTGTCATTACTTATATGTTTAAAAATTTACTTAGTTTCTTGGCAATTTATTTAGGTAGACTCAGTCTCAATGTCTACCCTTACGCTACGCCACTGCAACACACATTTATATTTTGTGCTAAATATGAAAACTAACCTGTAAATATAGGACACAGTTAAAGGTTAAATCAACCTAAAGAAACAAATGAAAATATACTTTTTGTATAACAAATGTAACTGCAGCTATGTAATGATTATGATTTTAATAGGCACTTCCACAAAGTTGATTTAAGTATACGAATAGATGTGATGCACCAATTTTCTGAATCCAGGTAAGGTTTTCCTATTTGTTTTCTCACGTTTTAATAGTATAGCGTTTGTTATATTCAATCCTGAAATACTCAGAGTCATTAAAATATTAATTTACCAAGCTACAGAGACTAACATGTCTGTGCATTAAGGGGCTTTCAGAACTAAAGTACTCCAACCAACTCACTGGAGTGACTTCTGGGATTGCCTCCCATGGACATTTATTTACAAGCGGAGGCTAGGGCTACTGCCTACTGCTTAGTGCAAATATGGAACTGGAGAGGTAGGTGATCAGCAACTGGACACACCTCTATTATAAATTTTCTGGAATCCCTGTATTGAGTATACGGACTGACCTAATGAACACTCAATACTGTTCTTTTCCTTCATTTAAGGTAACTCTCAGTTCACGAGAAGAGTGGATGGAAGAAATTACGCCTTATAAAGAACGTGCCCAACTTATGTGGTTCACACATGGATTCCGCGTAGGAAGACAATCGGGCGTAGGTATATATTACCTATCTCCAAGGAAAAATGTTAGTATAAGCCTTGGGAAATATTGCACAGGCTTTCAGGCGGAAGTATTTGCTATACAGAACTGTGCTTTAAGAGGTCTTGAGTAAGGTTACCATGATAAACGAATTGTCATTCTCACAGACAGTCAAGGAGCTTTAAAAACACTTTCCTCAGGTCAGGTAAAATCAAAACTGGTATGAGAATGCCTAGATGTCCTGTCTGCCCTATCATCTCGCAACAGGCTCGAAATTCGGAGGGTGCCGGGGCATCAGGTCATCTGTGGAAATGAAAAATCTGATCAGCTGGCTAAAAGGGGTACTGAGAAATCCTATGTTGAACCTGAACCTGTGGTTGGAATCAGTACAGGTACCGCAAAAACCTAGTAAAAGCATGGATTAAGAAAGCATACCAACTCAGGTAGCAAATTTATCCTGGACAAAGGCAAGCCAGAAACTGGTCTTAATTCCACACAACACTCTTTCTTTAACTTTATTGAGATTGGATATAACAGAAATAAGGAAAGTAGTTGTACTGATTTCTGAACACGGTTCCTTCATAAAACATCTACGTAAAGTACACCTCTACAAAGATGAACCCATTTGTAGAATGTGTAAAGAGGATAAGGAAACTGACTTGCATATGCTCTTTGACTGCCCGTTCCTGGCAATAAAGAGACTTCTCTTTCTATAACCAGGAAGATCTAGGAAAGGATGCTGACATTGGAACCAATTTGTTCAGGGAAGAAATTTTGTGAAACAAATGGGGTTGCACATCCATCCATCCATCCGTCCGTCCGCCCCCCCCCGTCCGCCCGCCCATCACCCATCCCTCCCTGCCTCCTCTGTTATAATGAACTATTATATGACGGAACTAGCGGAAGAGGACATAGAACACTCTTATTCAAGATCTCTTACGAGTCAGAATTTACGCAGGACGGTTTGCGAACAACACTCCGCACACATATAATTATAATTAAATTAGCTTAAAGGGATTCGTCACTATATATAATGACATGGAAGTATTAACTTTTCAATCACTTCAAGAGTAATTATAACTAATTTTATTATTCAAGTAAAGCATTTAGAAAAAAAAGTCATAACATCTTTCTGCTTTTCTGTGTTATTATATTTTGTATATAAAGGTTGCAGCAGTATTACAGCTGTCTATTACACAATGACAAATATAATCAATCTACAACATGTATTAGTTAAGATGGCCAGTGTACAACGTATTAAGGTAAGATGCACAAAATATTTGTGTAACATAGCATAAGATTTCTTAGTAGCAGGCCAAAAGCTGAAATTCGGAAGGGAAAGTTACGTAAGAGGAATCATGACAAACGCTTAGCTTGAAGATGGGGTAGCTAACAATAAAGAAGCAGCCTTGAATTAAAAAGAGTACCATTGGGGTGAGGCGATCGAGAAAGTTGCAGTTTAGAAAGTTAGCATGGGTTCCCACCTAAAAAAACTGTAACCTCAGCGTTGATTGGTTCTAAATATTAGACGCTACTTGCAGCGCAAACGTTAAGCCAATCCTAAAAGTTGTAAGCGTTTAGGCAAAAGCTTAATGCAAAACTATAAATTACGGGAACAAACCAGAAGGCCCCGTCAGTTCCATTTTATTTTCAATGCAGGACAGTATCGCTAAGAATAAAATAGTTAACATACAACTGCGACGTGTTAATATGTAACGCCAAGTGCAAAGTGTCGTGAGTGTAACAAGCAGTTTGAGTTGGTACAGAAATAACAAAGTAGTTAAACCAGTTATGATACGCGATGACAAAGTAAGTCACTTGGATGCTTTAGAATGTATGTAGAGTTTCAGCGAAGGCCGGAAAATTATATTTAGGTTGTGAAAATTGTATATATATATATATATATATATATATATATATGTCCATAGTGTGTTGGGTTTCCTAATAAATTATCATAAAAGTCCTCACTATTATCACTAATCATAACATCATCTCCGATCAGACACCCTTTGAACCAACAGATACATGCTCGACTGCAAACAATAGCTAGCCGGTGCCACATCAACCCGTGACAGACAGCATAAAGATGATTAGGTATGACAACGGGTGAGATAAAAGTCACACTAATAACCCACGCAAAGTAAAGTTCAAGTTAAAGGATAATAATGGTTCTACGACTTATAATTTATAAATTGTAATCGATACTATTAATCTGAAGCGTCGCTAAATAAAGTGTTGAATAATTAATATATATATGGCAGTATATAAATTTGTGACGACTTAAGACTACTCTTGCTGTAACAAGTTTATTACTACGGCGAGTGAAATTGCATCTTTATAGTCTGTTGACAAGGAAAGAATCAATCTGTGAGAATAAAAAGCCAGTGTTATTAATAACAACAATCTTAATTTAATTTAAACCAAAGGTAAACGTGTTTCTCCACTCAAACTAATCGTTTGAGATAGCATAAGAGTTCTCATAACAGCCGTGGTAGAACCATACTATACTATACCAACATAAATCAGGAATTAATTTTATTTTAAATTGGTTTTCCAGTGTGTGGGGCTTACACATTCATAATTTTATTTCAAATTGGCACTTCAATGCAGAGGTCCACAGCATCCATACTAACTTGCACTAAGCTGAAATAATCATTTTATTTCAAACGCCAGGGTATCCTTTCATACTGTGCTCAACTTCAACAACTCATTTTTTATTTAACATTTTCAGCACTTTTTCTTGGATAGAGTGTTTTGCACATGAGGCTTTCTGCTTCATTTTATTGGGTCCTTAGGAATGGCATTAAACGAAATTAGTTGAGCATTTAGATATTTTAGACTATAAACATCACGTGTTGATTTTAACATTTATAAAATAATGTGGTAACAATAAGTGTAGTTTTTTTCATGGAAATTTCATGTTTGTTTTATCTTAGTGAAAAAAACATACTTTGTAGTCTCTAGAATGGCTTGCTAAATTCTGTTTTGTGAAAATTAGTTTTACAAGTGTGTTATTTTATGCCATTATCAAAGCGCTGCATAGTCAGGTATTTAAGTGGGGCCTGGTTATGATAGGGTTTCATTTCATACAGTACTTATATGTTTTTGACGATTATTTTTTAATCATGAAAGATTATTTTGGTATGTTATTCTTAGCACCACACTTCATGCCTCTGTAGGATAGTTTCACCTTTATCACAAAATGACAACAGCTGTTGGGGTAAAAACATGTGATTGTAGAATTTAAACATTAGTTATTTCTAGTGTGATTGTGCATAAAGGTTGACTTCTATATGTTGGAAGCAACGATTTGTATAAAACCGAATTTTCCGTTACTTATGCTTCTAGAATACTGATTTAGCATACAGAATAAATTTACATATACAAAAGTGCATTCTTACAAATTCTTTTTTCAGGCCTATGTTTTAGAGTATACTATAATGTGTAGGTCAAAACCTAAAACAATAAAAAAATAAACCAACCATTTCCCAAGAAGGAAAATAAAATGCTGTAGTTAGTTCAATGGCTAAGTGGAACTTGCAAGATGTGAATGAATAGGCTAGAAATGAGCCTAATTATACGACTGAACCAGAAACCATTGCATCACCATATCCTTTGTCATTAGAAGTACTAAAACCTTAAACGCAGTTTGCCGTAATTTAACATTTTAACATATTCTTACGGTAGAAACGTTTTTCTTCTAAACTCCTGCATTGATTTTTATGATGTTTAAAACATATTCCTTTATAACATACCTAAGGTAACTGAGTATTGATTATATAGATATGATACTTACAGGTGATGTAAAAATATTGCATATAATCTTCCAAATTATTTTGATACTCAAGAAAGGAAAATGTTTGGCATTACCATTGCTTAATATACTAAATGTTAATGCTCCATTACAGCAAACTATCTTTCAGCTACTCGTATAGAGGTTGTTTAAATATTTATTTTCATGTATAAAAGCGATTTTAAAAAGTAAATGTAACATTTATAAATGTTATATTTAACTAAACTTTTTACATGTTTTACTGAAATTTATACAAATCTTTTACATTTAGGAGCAGAATATGTGAATAAAGCATAACTATATTACATTTTAAAACACAGAAGTTAGGAAATTCAGTAGTGCATCCCCTTAAATATTCTATTGAAAACTGACAGACATCAAGCTAAAGACATATGTTTTCCACAAATTTTTGGTTTCCTAACCTATGTCAGCTACTTTGCAATCACATAAAAATTGATTTATTACAAAACCATCTAGTAATACTTTCGCTTAAAGTGATCTATGTGGAACATATTTTAGTGAACAGTGAGAAATAACAGAAATTTGTGGGTATGAAATATTGCCTTTTGGAGCCGCTAAGTATATAAAGTTTAGGTGGAACATTCAGATATGCCGGTCGCCATTATGAGATTTTGAAAACTTCACGTTGGGTTACTCTAACTTTTAATGTCGTTCGTACTTGAATATGAATGGTGAATTCATGGATTGAATTTAACTCTTTCCGTTAACCTTAACCTTGTCAAAAAAACATATATGAATATATAAATACATTTATAATTGTAAGAGAAACGTCCTCCAAAATTATATTATTTGAAAAACACTCGCCCCTTCGTATTTTCCAGAGAAAAGGACATATTAGCTTAATCAATTATCGTATACATCACGAGCACCATTACTACAACCAGCACTTCCACCACCACAATCATTAGCACCACCAGATAATTAACTACCATATCAGTAGTATAGATAGGGGGCACCTGGGCCACTTTTGCGCTTATATGGGAGAGATAGGGAAAACGAGGGTAGATTCTAGATTGGAAGAGCGTTCAAGGAGGAAAATGCGTTTATATGGGAGAAATAGGGAAAACGAGGGGAGATCCTCAGTAGAGCAGGGCCTCAAGGAGGGGGAATGTACTTTATATTAGAGAGGTAGGGAATACGCAAAGAGGCGTTAGGCTAGACAGTGATTGAGGAGTAGAGTATGGTTTATATGAGAAAGATAGGAAAAACGGGGAGAGATGTTAGGCTAGACACAAGCTGAAGAGAGGGAATGCACTTTATATGAGAAAGGTAGGGAATACGCGGAGAGACGTTAGGCCAGAAAGAGGTTGAGGAGTAGAGTATGGTTTATATGGAAAAGATAGGGATACGAGGAGAGATACTAGGCTGGACAGATGCTGAAGGAGGGGGAATATGCTGTATACGGGGGAGATGGGGAAAACGTGGAGAAATGCTAGGTTAGACAGGGTTAAAGGTAGACTGGGTTTTATATGAGAGAGATAGGAAACCGAGGAGAGGTATTAGGCTAGGAAGGGTTGCATGGTAGAGTATGCGTTTATATGGAAAAAATAGGGAAAACGTGGAGAGATGATACGCTAGACAGATACTGAAGGAGGGGAATACGCTTCATATGTGAGAGGTAGAGAATACGAGGAGAAGTGCTAGGCTAGACAGAGGTTGAGGTGTAGAGTGAAATGAAATTGAGTTTTATTTACGGACGCTCTTTAACTGCTGTGGTCCTTAGCGTCCCTTTCTATATTGGGCGTGAAAGACGGGTAATTTTGCTCAGAGGCCTCTTCATCACGCTTGAGGTTCTTTTACGTGCCGTAACTCTACGACACGCGACCACCGGCTTTACTTCCCTTCCGAAGGAAGCCATGCTAAGGATTTTTACACCCGAAAAAATCCATCGCCCTCCGCCGGGTTTGATCCCGCGACCCTGGGAACTAGAGGCTCGCATGGTAACCACTATACTACGGAGGATGACGTGGAGTAGAGTATGCGTTTATATGAGAAAGATAGGGAAAACGAGAAGAGGTGCTAGCTACACAGAGTTTGAGGAGTAGAGTATGGGTTTATATGGGAAAGATAGGGAAAATGTGGAGGGATGATAGGCTAGACAGATGCTATAGGAAGGGAATACGCTTTATTTGTGGAGGTAGGGAATACGAGGAGAAGTGCTAGGCTAGACAGCGGTTGAGGAGTAGAGTATGCGTTTATATGGGAAACATAAGGAAAACGAGGAGAGAAGCTAGGAAGGCTAGTGTTGGAGCATGGATCATGTTCAGTCTTCTCCAGGACAGCACCATCCAACATTCAGCAGGTGAATAGATTCCATGGTTTGGGTGCATCATACCTTCGAATGATTTCACAGGTAATTCAGGTAGTATCGATGGTATTTAGGGTAATTGAAGTAGTATCATAGGGTGAATATAGTATATTTCCGTATGGTTTCACAGGTAATTCAGATAGTATCCTAGTTATTTACGATAATTCAAGTATCGTAGGTGTAGAGGAATTCATCCAGTATCACAAGAGGATAGATCGCAGGGACTGGGCCCATCATGGTCGTGTGCGATTTCACAGGTAATTTAGGCAATGTCGTAGGTATTTAGGGTAATTCAGATAGTATCAAGGGCAGGCAGATCTCAGGAGTTGGGTGTAGCATAGTTCTGTTTAATTTCACAGGTAATTCAGGTAGTATCATTGGTATCATTGATATTTAGGATAATCCGGACGGTATCACAGTTGTTCGTAATAATTTCGATCAGCGATTTGTATCACATCTATTTACGGTAATTGCAGGTGATTCAGGTGGTATCATAGGCATATGAGTCATTTTAAGAGGTATTTCGGCTAGTATCGTTGAAACTTAGGGTAAACCGGCTAGTATCGCAGGTATTCGTGCTAATTTCGAGCAACGATTTGTACCAGAGCTATTTAAGGTAATTTCGAATGATTAGGGTAGTATGGCAGGTATTTAAGTCATTTTAACAGATAATTCAGATAGTATTGCAGGTATTTATAGCAAAATACAGAGTAATTCAATTCTTAATAAACATTTCTTATCTAATGTTACAACACTTTTATATAGTTTTTTCTTAATCTTATAAACTTTCTATATGTTAAACAGCTGTTTGTGTGTGATACGGAGAGGGTTAAACAGTGTATAGGGTTATTGTGAGTATATATTGAAGTAGTATACCTAACCATCCGCAATGTTGAGATGTTATAACGTTTTAGTCAGCTTTATTATTTTATATGGCTACACATTTTGTCCAAGTGTAGCAACTTTATCAGTTAATCATTGTTTCATTAGGCAAGGATTGTAAGGGTAGACATCTCTCCCCTTTTATCTAGGATTGAGACGCACTAGGATTTGCTCCTAATGGCAGAGTTAACGCTTCCCCTTCCATCTTCTTCTTTCTTCACCAGGTGTCTGCTACGTGTGTACACAGCACATAGGTAAACTTCCATTTTTTCAAATTGTGGACTATGAGAAATTCATCATCTTCAGCTTACATTCTTTTAAACGCTGTTTGTAATACAGCAATGTCCTACGCAGATGTCCATCCTCGGCAATAACTCTTTTATCATCGAAAGGAGTCAATGCGACTTTATTCACTTGCACTGTGGTAACAGCATGCTCTCTTGACAGGATCAGATTCAAAGGTGTTCTTGCTATTTCTCTGGTTTTAAGACAGTCTGTAAGGCTAACAAATGTAATGTACTGCTTAATAGCACTACGTTTTATGCCTTTAACCTTTTGTATCATGGAACCTTGAATATCAAGTACATACATCTTAGGTCGTAGTCCAATAAAGCGTAGAATGATTTTGCTATTAGCCTCAGCTTTTAATTTTCCCAACAGCTTTTTGTCCTGAGTGGAGTGGCATATATGGTTAACAGGTTTAATCAACTGTATCCAGATGCTCAATAAAACGTGGCTTGTCCTGGTACACATCTTCAGTTGTCACCCGATGAATGAATGAATCAGTGTCCATATACATAAGCTTCAGGTTTTCAGCTCCATAATATGGTAAAACACGTCGAAATGACAGTGGTACATTAATGTCTTGGAAATGTGCAACACACTCATTCCAATGTATATAGGCTTGTTGAATACAATCTGACGAGAGACAATATGTACAACAGCTAGATTTGAACCATATATTGTCCTATCGATAAATGTAGGCTTGGCGAACAGCTTTTCTAGTGTCTTCTCGTTTATAACCAGCCGTATATTAAAGAGTTTGTAGAGGTGCTTCTCGAAATCATTTGCAACCTGTTGTCGTGGTCTGTTGTTAAATTGCTCATAAGGTTTTAACCATTGAGACTGTCGGAATTGTAGCACACAATGGATTTTACTCAAACCCCGTAATTAAGAGCTTGCTTCAGTCATGTGATGTACTGCATACTTCTTTCGAGGTCCAAGATGGGGTATCATTTTCTTTGTATGTGACTCCTTAGGCTTCATACACTCAGGCAGGAAACACACATCATTGTGTAGCTCGTAAAGTTCTGCAGGATCCTCGATGTCGACTTCTAATATGTATCCGTGGGGATCATTTTCTTGTAGTGTTTCTAAGTGTATTTCATTAGGAGAAACCCACTCAAATCCACCATATGGGAGGGAGTGGCACATTTTCCAACCATATTGGTTATTGGCGTACTCTATGTAATAAATTGAGTTGGTCTCGGTGGATCATACTTATCCATGTAGGTGTTGTTTGCTTCGGCATACCGGTGGGAAACTTGGCATAAACCTCTTCTTATACCGGATTCTATCATGAGTATTTGATCACAATTCTGTAGCAATTCAAGCAGAATTCCAGTATACAGCAACATGGCGTCCCAGGTAAGTCCTGGAGAGGTGAAATAATTAGCGGGTTCGACTTTGTGTATTTTGAGGGCTGGAACTCTAAAGACATCAACTAGAAGAACATATGAGGTTAAGTAGAGGTCGCTGTACTCGCCCAGGTTTCTCACATTAAACAGTCCCCATACATTTCTAGCATGATTGTAGTCAACATCACTAATTTCTTCTTCATTTAACCTATTATAGAAGGAGTCTTTAGGAGACAGGCAGGTTTCGTTCGTAATCATATGGAAATACTCCTTTACGAGCTATCACTTCAACTTGTCTTCTCCGAAGTGCTTGAATGTTTCAGGATACGATGTTAGATTTTTCACCAGCTTATCCAAGCTTGTACTCCGCAAACCGAAGCTTTATATCTCCTACATACTTGGAACATGATATATAGCTTTCTTCAGAGCTAGGAATTACCTCCACACGCTCACTTGTACATCTTAGGTCCTTAACAATGAAATGCGAGCCGTATCCACTGAGGTTGTGCATGAAGACAGGAATGTATTTAGGTGTTTGCAGGCTAAATTACATTCTTTATGTAGACGTCCACGATGTTCACCACTGATATGATCGCGTACTTTATAGTTCTGTTCTGTAAAGGGTTTTCTACAAAAGTAGCATGCTGTAGAAGACTCAAAATGCTGTTACTGTTGATATGGAAGTTTCAGAGGCATGGCAGACTTGTATATATTATCAAATTCCTTTGCAAGGGATGTCAGGTGTACCATAAACTTCTGAGCAGCATCAACACCACGATATACATAGGTATGCTTAGGAAGTCCAGTTTTCAGATATTCAAAAGATTAAGCAGTTTTCACATAAACACAGAAACCCATAGGTACATGCTGCTGATAAGGGATTGTATATGAAGTTTCAGAATTGGGGATACACATACGACATGGAGCGAGCATGCTTTCAAAGTCTGCATAGATGACGTAAGGTAGTTTCAACATCCTTTCAAAATTTTAAAATTGTATTACAGAGTTCTCCTTTGTAGGCATAACCACCCTTGCAATGTCATGTTGATTACAGATGGAAGCTTGTTCTTCTAGTTTTTCTAACCCACTTCGTCCACATCGACCACCAAAATGGGTGAAACACCTCTTACGTGTTCACACTCGTTCTGTATGCTTAGTTTTCTGACGTCGAAAAAGTTTTACAAAAGTGTTTATATGTACTTAGTGATGTTTTCCACTGCTGTCACTCAATAGTAGTAGTTCACGGTTTTCAGATAGTTCAGTCTCAGCAACATTTATTGGATACAGTTCATGCTTCTCATCCAGCCCCAAAACGATATTAGACATACTGTTAAGCTTCCCAAACTTAGATATTTGAAAAAGTGGAGTGGGGTAAGAAACACAGATGAAGTTGTACTTATCTTGAAGTTACTCGTATTTTCTAACGCGTTGAGGCTTGCTGTCGACGAATTTTTCTAGCACAAAATACATTAAGCATTTCTCGTCACCGTAGTTCTGGATGTTTATGCAGGTTTTTCTTGCTTCAACAGATGGCGGTAGTGGTATGTAGCTACCTCATCGTAACGGGTTATACTTGTTGATACAAAGTCGAGCTCCTTCCACAGCAAGCAAAGCCCAGTTGCTACCCTTAAACTGTGACTCCTCCATTTCAGTAACCAATTTCTTTAATTTCGTTTCCAACATAGAGTTAAGATCCGTCTCTAGAAATACAGGCTGATGCCGTGTCTTAAATGTTTTGTCACGGGTTTCGCCGATACTCTTCACATATCGGCACTTAAGCTGCAGATTAATTTTCCCACTCTTGTGAATACCACGCTCTTTAGGTACAGCCTGGATATTCCATTGTTTTGCCTCATGCAAGTACATATTCACATCCTTGGATGAATTGCATCGGATGAAATACGATTTCAATCGTCCTTGGAATGAAATTTCATATTCTTTCATGTTACAGCCTTCTATTCTAGATAATAACTGCCATTTAGTAGGTTGCAATCTGGTTTTCTTCTCCTGGTATGCTTATTCCACATACATCTTTATGTCGCTGACCCTTATAAACATCATTGAGGGTTACGCTACAATGTTTACACTTGAAAAGGAGCTTGCAGCCCATCTCATGCATTCTCTTGTCATAACCTCACAGGAATTTCTTCCCCCATTTACCACAAAAATATCCTGATGCACTCCTTATATGCAGAGTTATTCATCTTTACTCTTGTTGTAATAATGTATTAATCCTTCTTCAAGGAAATGCAGACCTCTTCACCTTGATAATACTTTAGAAAGCTGATTGCTTAGAGGGAAGGTGATGTTAACACCTCAAGACTAATTAGCAAAATGAAGTGCAGTGCCCAAGGTCACCCTATTTATAGAGCGAGCACAAAACTTTTAGATCAATCATATACTGAATTTTAATAATAAAACGGCGATTAAGCGTCTAAACTCTTATATTCCAATAGGTGTTGTATATAGTTTTGGGTATGTTCGTAGCTCTTCGTGCAGTTACGTCTGCTTGGAGGAAGTGTATCTATGTGTTCGGAGGTGTTCGTATGCCACTCCACTCAGAATACAAAGGTGTTGGGAAAATTTAAAGATGGGGCTAATAGCAAAATCATTCTACGCTTTGTTGGACTACGACCTAAGATGTATGCACTAGATATTCCAGGTTCAATGATTAACAAGGATTAAAGGCATAAAACAGTGCTATTAAGCAGTATATTACATTCGACAGCTATACAGACTGTCTTAAAACCAGAGAAATAGTAAGAACACCTATGAATCTGATCCTGTCACGAGA
The DNA here is from genome assembly GCA_030765065.1 of Deroplatys truncata. Classification (NCBI taxonomy): domain Eukaryota; kingdom Metazoa; phylum Arthropoda; class Insecta; order Mantodea; family Mantidae; genus Deroplatys; species Deroplatys truncata. Next base: position 536,668,008 of record CM060990.1, read on the forward strand.
GCATGCTGTTACTACAGTGCAAGTGAATAAACTCACATTGACTACTTTCGATGATAAAAGAGTAATTGGCGAGGATGGGATAATAACAAATTCGTATGGACATTGCCGTATTACAAACAGCGTTTAAAGAATGTAACCTGAATATGATGAATTTCTCGTAGTCTACATTTTGAAAAAAAATATGGAAGTTTACCTATGTGCTGTGTATACACCTAGCAGACACTTGGTGAAAAAGAAGAAGATAGAAGTTGAAGCGTTAATCCTGCCATTAGGAGCAAATCCTAGTGCTATTCTCAAGCCTAAATAAAAGGGGAGAGACATCTACCCTTTCAATCCTTATCTAATGAAACAATGATTAACTGATAAAGCTGATACACTTGGACAAATAATGTAACCATATAAAACAATAAAGCTGACAAATATCTCCTCAACAATGAGGATAGGTTAGCTTATACTACTTCTATATACCCTCACTGTAACTTTATACGCTATTTAACCCTCTCCGTCTTACATACTAACAGCTGTTAGCTGTTAAAAGTTATAAGATATATAAAAGCATATATGTCAGCATATAAAAGGTTTATAAGATTTAGAAAAGAAGTATATAAAAGTGTTGTAACATTAGATAACTAATGTTTATAAAGAATTGAATTACTCTCTATATTAACATAAATACCTATGATACTACCTGAATCATGTGTTAAAATGACTTAAAAACCTGTCATACCACCAGAATTATTCGAAATTACCTTAAATAGCTCTGGTACGAATCGCTGCTCAAAATTAGCGCAACACCTACGATTCTAGCCGGCTTACCCTAAATATCAAATGATTCAAATACCGTTATAACTACCTGATTCATGTGCAATTATCTTAAGTAGCTGTGATACAAATCGCTGATCGAAATTATCACGAACACCTGTGATAACGTCCGGATTATTCTAAATACCAACGATCAAACGCAACTATGCTACGCCCAACTCCTGATATCTGTCTGCCCATAAGACTATATGAATTACTATAAATGCCTACGATATTACCTGAATTACCTGTGAAATCATACACAACTATGATGCTCCCAGGCCCTTGAATCTATCCTCCTGTAATAATAGCTGAAATACTCTAAACACCTACGATACTTGAATTGTCGTAAATACCTACGATACTATCTGAATTACCTGTGAAATCATGCGGAACTCTACTATACCCACCTCTGAAATCTGTTCCACCCTGTGATACTACCTGAATTACCCCAAAATACATGTGATACTACCTGAATTATCCTAAATACCATCGATACTACCTGAATTACCTGTGAAATCATACGAAGCTATGATGCATCCCAACCATGGAATCTATTCACCTGATGAATTTTGGATGACACTCTTCTGGAGAAGACTGAATATTGTACATGCGCCAACACTAGCCTCCCTAGCCTGTCCCCTCGTTTTCCCTATCTCTCCCATATAAACGCAAAAGTGGCTCAGGTGCCCCCTATCTATACTACTCATGTTCTTCACAAAGGCTACAATCACGATTATCGCAACCACATTCCAAACCATCAACTGCAAAGCCAATACCACCACCATTACTACAACCGGCACTTCCACAACCACAACTACTAGTACCACCTATTACACAGTGAAAGTTAGTGAAGTTAAAAAAATAAGTGAAAGGAAAAAAAGGAAATAGTGAGAGTTAAGTAAATAAGAAATAGAAGAAGGATAAGTGGATGCTTAAATATTGAAGATTGAATTACTATAGACGTAGTCTTTAAAGATACATGTTAAATATATAGAGTAATAAATAATTAGGTTCGATATTAGATCAAAGAAACAATATAATTTAATTGCTGATTAGAAATAGTTAAATTTAAGAATTGTTTATTAATTTGAGATTTAAAGGGGAGTAGATGCCAAAGGGCAAACAGTTGGAAGAGCTGCTGACTTCTAGTAGCAAAAGTAATAGTGGGGAATATTTTTAGAATTAATTATCTTAATGTAAGTATTTATTTTATTTTACTTTATTATTTCATTAGTTTGGTTTAGTAGGTTAAAATAAACCTGTGCAATTATGAACAGAAACAAATTATGTAATAAGTATTGATTAATAAACAACAAATTTGAAGTATACGTCCTGGTTAATCAATCAGATGCCAGGATGATTTGTTACAGATTTATTTCTTTTTATTTCATTTATTTATTTATAGTAGCACCTATTAGTTAATTACCAAATGCATTTCAACCATTACGGCCGCGACTGTCGCAACCACCACCTCAACCCTTAGTATCAGCTCTAAAGCCAATACCACCACCATTATAATACTCAGCACTTTCACAACCATAACTACTTGCACCGCCAATTAATTAATCGCCATATTCATCACAACCACTATAATAATGATTATCAGAGGTTATTGGAACTACCAATACAACCCCAACTATCAACTGCAAAGTCAATAGCATCACTATTATTAAAACCAGCACTTCCAAACCACAACCACACCACATAATTAATTACTACATCCTCAAACTATTATAATAGTGATTATCGCAGATTATCGCAATCACCATCACAACCCCAACTATCAACTGCAAAATCAATATCATCACCATTATTACAACTAGCAGTTCCACAGCCACAACCACTAGCACCACCACATCTACTCCCACATACATTACTCCAAATATCATCTCCAAAACAGCCGCCACTAAAATAACTATCTGGAATAATGCGGATATTAAGGTATCAGTATACACATAATGTAGTACAGTACCACACCGGCACAAAAACTACTTTTCATATTAGTCTGCGGTGATCCAACCCTGCGAATAATGGGAGTAGTGGGTCGTTAACGTCGAGCTGTAAATTTCTCTCTTCCAGTTGCACAGTGTGCTATTATGTGATTGAGAATATTATGTAGCTAATGGGCAGTCCAGTTTTATTACGCATATGTTCCACCAGAAAACCATAATTTTCCACAGGTAGACAGGGGTTTTCCAGCCACCCCGAATTCCATCTGGCTTCAGTAAGAGCATTTCCCAACACAAACGATTTCTTCTAACGAATTCTTTTCACGGGTAAGTGACTGCCTCCTTTGGGAATGTATATTATTTATACAGGTTTTCTTCTTGATTAGTGCTTTTTTATCTTTTTGCGTAGATACGTCTATTTATTGGCATATAAACATAACAGCGGTGAGGTAGTTATGAATGGAACATAACAATTATATTGTTCAATTAATTGTAATACCTGTGTGTTTATGTAGTCCCAATATCAATCATTTACTTTATGCTTCAGAATCCGATCTCATTCTAAGTGTTTTAATGTGTACCAGATAGTTAAAATTACATTAAGGCTCACGTTTTGTTTGGAAAAGCATTTTGTTTTTTCTGAAATATATATTAAAACACACGTTTCACTATGAGATGCACCATGCCTATTGTTATCAATAAAGGCTTAATAGTAAAGTTCGGGACAGAAAATCAGTTACCTACGTTGTTTATTTCCACATTTTACAGTGCAGGTTAGTAGAACGTTGCTGTGAATTAGAAAGAGAGAAGGCTACCAACTAACCAGAGTCGTGATAGGAAGAAGAATGTCAGAAAGGAGTAGGAAAAGGGATGCGACCGGGATGCCCCGAATGGCCCAACATTTTCAACATGTGATTGGAGAATCAGACGAAGATTTTTTTTCCATAAGAAGAGAACTGTGGTAATAAGAGGAAGATTTGCTGACGATATGGCACTGCTACTAGACGAGGAGAAGTTCTTAGAGACATTGCAAAATGGCAATTGTGAGGAGCATGGGATGATGACATAGATGTAGAAAACATAATGACTACAGCTACTGAAAGGATAATAAAGGAATTCGAGAGGATCAAGTGAACAGCTTGAGATGTACCTTAAGTAGTAACATGAGCTGCTATCAAGAATTCAAGCATAGGAGACCAGTGGCAAAATAAGCTGTTATTAAAAAATAAACATCTAAGGAAGCTGATTCAGAATGAGTGAGCGAAGGAAGAACAATATTGAAGCTAATTGGGAGCAAGAAAAGAAAGTGGCTGAGACATTAAATAAGAAGAAGCGCTTGCTAGGAATTGCACTAGAATGAACGGTTAATAGGAAGAGGGTTCGGGCGGTAGAGGAAACCAGTTGATAGACAATATTAACATAAATGCTTCTTATGCAGGACAGAGATGATAGTGTAAAAATGCAACAATATAGGAGACAGGGAAAGGACTTGCCCTTAGTCAGAAAACTATCTTTGATTGATTAATCGATTGACCGGTTTTCGGTTAATTGTTTCTTTAGAATTGTAGCTAATTTGCATTTAAAGCAATGTATTCCTGAAATTTGCTTATAAATGTAAAAGTATTCTAATTTTTTACAGCTTATTATAGTTATAACTTGGACTTTCATACTACACAATTGGTTTTTAAATATCAACAATTTTAAAGCCACAAATGGTTATTTAATTGGTCCTGTAGCATTTAGGTTAAGCACTGCATTGAACTTAAGACTCCATTTGTCTCAATTCCTTCTTTTCAGCATTTTTCATATTCCAAATGCTCCTTGAGCCACTGTTTATAACTTATTAGCTTGAAGGTTTCGGGAAAGCTTCAGGATTATGGAATTTAAAAATATTTTTACACTACTTGAAAAGTATTAAATATTTCAGTTGAAATTAATTATTTTCCATAACTGATATTGAAAAGATTGAAATTTTTAATAACATGTACACAAAAATATGTTTTTTGTTAAAGTAATTAAAATTAAGAAGCACCTGCAAAAAATTTCTTTAACTTTGTATACTAAGCTCAAATAAAAAAATTGGAGCAATACGCAAGCTGTGGGTCCAAAGCGCTTTTCATATTATCATACTAAAAAGTGATTATGAATAAATTAACAACGCTTTGACATATCTCAATAAAATGTTGTATGCAATAGATGCTTTATGTACTGAGTATGTGGTAAAAATGTCAAGATAATCTGAAGAAAACTATAGATCTTTGGATTTTCATAGATGCATTGCCATAAATGACACACTCGCGTAAAATCATCTTTCTCTGCTAAGGAACCCACTTTTCTGATCGATTCCGACATACTTGCATTAACTTTTCCTTGTTTTCAGAATTTTGCTTCCCCAATGTTAAATTGCTTGTTTTCTTTATCGCATAAGGCAGGTGTCAAAGCTGGAAGATTCTGCGTCTTATAAGCAACTTCAGTGCCTTTTCATTATTAAAATTGCGGACTTCAAAGAAAGTTTATCCACAATTTTCGCAAGTTAATATTTTGAAACTCTTCGCCATTATCACAAAAGACGTCGATGTTAATCTGTTCAACCATCGTGCATCACAAATGATATAGGAATTATCGCCTTAAGCGTACACTAGATGACTTGTGGGAATAACTCGCACAATCATGATAAATGAATAAAAATTCGCAAATTTTAATTCATTTGTGTTTATATACCGTAACTATCGGACAGTAGTGATTATAACATATACAGTCCTATAGCGTATAGGATATACAATGGATGGGTATCTCGAGCACTGCGACCTACACGAGATCTATTGCAGCTACCAACTCCACGAGAAAGGGATGAAATGAAGGAACCACAAGAGATTACAGGCCGCAGGCAGACAGGTCAAAGAGACGCGCGGAAATCCCTAATAATTGCTGGTTCGAAGACCTGTCCCACTACTGGAGCTACTCAGAGAGGGCGATAAATGACCCGTCCAACCGCGCAGCCCTCTTGTGTCCACGGGGAATACTCCTTCCTTGGAGCAAGTATCCGCGCCATCTGTCCGGCACCACAGCACACTACGAAACCTAGACGCACACTTGAAAGGTGGGATGGAAACGGAATGAAAGGGAAATGAGGAAAAGGAAATTCGTGATAGATGAGAAACTACCGAAGAATTTGACTCCCGATCAAGGAAAGCGACGAAAAACGCATTTCACATGTGAAATATGACGGCGGTTGACGGGGATCGAACCCGGGATCTCCCGAATTAGAGCCTATAAGTTATCACTCGCTGGGTTATATGCACTCCAAAATAAAAGTTGATGCTTAATGTAATGATAAGTCAATGAAGTCATATTTCATATGCAGTGATCTTTTAACTTCATTAAGACAGATGTTTTCGAAGTAACTAAAAATCCTCATCATTCTATTTCAGTGGAATAAAAGGCTCGCTTTAAAACAGACAGCAGTAGATTTTGTGTGCCTTAAATATGAGATATTTTCTCAATGAAAACTGTTGGACACTTGATAAAACACAAATGTTTTTGTTGCGTTTAAATATAATGCGCTTTGCATGTAAAGAAATGTCTCTTCATATGGACTGGTACCCAGGGCCGGCTCCAGGAGTTTTGCCGCCCGTGCGATAATTGCAAGTACCGCCTTCCCTCACGCTTTAATTTGCAATACCAGTTCTCCATGACTACTTATTCTCACACAATGCATATTGTTATAGTGTGTTTATGGTGTGAAAACAAGATTGTTCTGAGAGAAAGATAAAAACAGACAAAGTCACACCAAAAATGCTCAATATTTCGAGTTTGCCGCTTCATCAGGAGATTAAACATTAAAAACATACACAAAATAAAAACCTGGGCGAGTGGTCTAGGGTTGGATTCCCGGCTGTGGGGTTGGGAATGTTTCTCTAGCCAAGAGTATTCCCTATCCTCCCCAGAGTCAGCAAGTATGAATGAGAGTGGGAATGTGTGTGTGATCTAATGATTAAAAATCCCAAAACGTGCAAGGAATCCAACGACAAGAGAATGTGAGTTAATACCATTGCCAATGAGCAATAAATTCCAAAGGAAAGACGCCAATAAGAACATTGTAGGATGTTTTTGGCGATAATTATCAATGAGGATCACATCCAAAGTGACCAAATCTGCCGCTTCATTTGTCATCAATTCCATAACAAAAAATCTCCCGAAATCCGCAAGAGTAGCATGATTTGTAATTCCGTATTATTTTCAAATATCTTGTTCATGTTTTAAGATTTTGCCGCCCCTATAACCTGCCGCCCAGGACGGTGGCACGGCTCGACCCCTCTTAAGCCGGCCCTGCATGTACACAGAACGCCAATGAAAATCTTCGGCGGATTTTGTGTCGTTTTCTGGGGTCTTTTGAGGCGTGTGCTTCACCTCACCTATCGCAGAACGTGGTGGCTTGATAACATAGGAATAAGGGGGAAAAGAGGGGAGGTTGATACCTTTGCTTTTTCTGGTGTTTATTGAAACCAAAACATGTTTATTGTCTCAGAACCAGTCGTGCCGTATACTAGCGAAATTACTCGTGGACGTGTCGTGGGTATGTGGAGGCTGGTCGCCTGTTACAGCAATTGCAACGACAGTGCATAAAAGTGTTTTTATAGTAAATTACTAGATAAGAATATTCCAGGAAAGTGGGGAAGACGGTCTACATACTCGCAGGAAGTGGGCACTCCCCTTATAACATCCGCAGATGATATTCGTTTACTAAATGCAAATTACTCATTTGTTATAATTGACTGATCAGGTTTAGAAATTAGAGATAAATATGTATATGGTTTACCGAATATGACATACATATTATGGCAATAAAATTGGGTTATATTTTGTCTATAATCCTGTTGTATTCCTATGATCAGCAATAAGTTGGTAAAAGTAATTATAGTTTGAATTAGAGGGAAAACGGGTTTATTTATTATTTAGTTATGTTTGCTTCTATGCAGCAACAAGCATTGGTATCATTGTGAGAATACAGTTCTGTTTATTTTTTGTTATAAAGTGCTGCCTTGCTATGTACTTCATGAATACCATTGAAGCTTTAATTTACACCCCCTGAAAATCTCCTCACACTACACATTCTACATTTCACTAACCTGGGCGTTCTTCAAGTTTTCCTTAGCTTTTAACCCTTTGAAAGGCGTGTTATACAATAGCCGATAAGGTATGACTACCAACCACGATAAGAGGTGCGTATGACACTAAATGCACAAACTCTACCTCTCTCTCTTTTAGCCAATACGATCGAGAGCGTAAACACATATTTCGTTTCTACCTTTGTTGTGGTTATTGGTGTAACTATTTAGCAGAAGGAGTGGCGCAACCTTGCACCGTGGCCTAAAGCAAACCAATGAAATGACCGTGGCTTCTCGAGGCCACGTACAACAATAAATAATGTGACATAGACGCGAGGAGCAGTGAGATTTTCTTTGGCGCTCTTTGTACCACCACATTAGAGACCAATATTTATCTATGTTGCCGTTATGTCCAAGTAGCTGAGGTCGTTCAGCACATTATATGGTCCTACTGATAAGGGTAAGAACAAACTAACATAGGTGCAAGGTCAAATAAAGAATTTAGAGGAGAGATAATGAGGGTAACCGAAAAAGTTCGCAAATGTAATTTTTGCCGTAAAGCAGCTTTGCCACGCATTAAAACCAATTTTAGTAATATTTGTTACCAGAGTCTAAAGTAAAGAATAACCTATATACAAGCATCTACTTTTGATTCTGCATACGCACATTTTCACCTTTCTCATCCTTTCTGGTGGATAGAAGAATATATAAAAATGTCGCTGTATTATTGTAAAAGGAGATACGCAAAATGTCTCTTAACAGGTTAAGGGTTTGATATTTATCTCACACTTTTATCCTAAATAGCATTAAAATGCAAGCTAATATTTATAACAGTTATATACGTATCATCTATGAGACATCTACTCCTTATGTCAATATATGCTACAGTTTGCTTTTTCGACTGAGTAAGTGTTTTGTAATTTAAAGAAGCACAAGGTTTCAAATTCTGATTGCTTCTTGAATAACTTCTACTTGTAAGAAGCTATCCGTTACCAAATTCAGTTGCAGTCGTCTTCAATTAGTTCAGTGAACCTATCTACTGGTCCATTAAACTTGAAATTGCTTCTGAAGATATATTCCGCAAGATATCCAAAGAAATGTTTTGTTCTTTCTCTCTTGGATATCTACATTTTATATTTTCGAGATTGTACGTGTGCATTGTAAGGAATGGACGAATGGGTATTTCTACTGCCGCAATGTTTTGTTTTTGACTCTCGCTCCCTTTTTCCGTTGCGACTAGTTGCAATCACTGACTTAAGAGCAAAGACGACTCATGAGACCAGATTTCCGCAAAATATTTTCGCACTATAATTATTAAATACAAAATAACGGCGGAGGTGCAACATAAAGTTACTTAGCTTACGTAGGCGGTTAAGAATATATTAAGGCAAGTTTTCCTTTGTGTTTATGTTTAACAAACACGAAGTCAGTAAAACGTAAATATGTTTAAATTGTGACGTTATTTTCTTTAACACAGTGCACTTTAAAACCTTCATCTGGATCATGCAGTTTAAGGGTTGCACGCGGTACAAAACAGCAATAAAGGAAAAGGTTTCCAATTACGGACTTTCAAAACATTGCTGCACGAGTGGATTAGTTGACACAATATACCATAACTTACCACCTCTAATGCCTTGTATTACGATCTTCGGTTTAAAGCTAAGGTTTTTAACTTGTAGTTACTGCTACCTGTTAGTTAACAGGAGTGCCCTGTATTATGAACATAAAGTAACTGTAAGGTAGTTAAGCTGGAATTGGTTAACAATTTGGTATGGTTGGCAACACTTTCGTGAGCCATTTCATGCCACCTAGGTGGAAAATTGTTACATTTTATCCTTAAAATAAACTTTCTGCTGTAATTTTCTTGAGTTTGGCATCTGATTTCCGTATATAATAAAATATAAAGTTTTATTAAATTAGTTTGAGGAATTTCATGAATAATATGAACCGTTTTTGATCGCTGGATGTATTCAGGATCGTAAAAAGGCATACTTATTAATGTTATGATTTGTATAGGTTAATTAGCAGCCGTTAGTTTGCATTGGAATAGGTTAGATGCATTTCGGTATGTTTAAGAAAGAATGATTTGTCGTTAATATAGTTCTTGGAGGTACTGTAAAATAGGCTAGCTATACGTGTAGCGTAGTTTGAAAATTAATTAGGGCTTTCTGGAGTGTTAGGTTATGTGGGATTTCACTCTCAATATGATTTATGCTAATGGGAAAATAGATTTTGTATATAATATAAAAACGCATTTGTAGCGGAGAATGCTGGAGTCTCTGTTGATTCTAACATACGCTAACACGTATTGCATTAGTGTTGCTGTTAAAACATTCGAAACTGATTAGAGCAGGCATGACACGGTTTACCTGATGTACATTAGTGTCGTGCTTATTTCATTTCTGCCAGGTGCTTAATGGCACGGAGGTATTAGACTTAAGGCTTACTCCACTACATTGAAATCTGTGACGGTTACATTTAAGAAACAATTTCGACAAATGTGTTGACTTAAAAAAAGACCATTATCTCAGGAAGAGGTGGTGATGCTACTACAAATTATTACAGAGCATAAGTGTGATACAAAATAGAGCCATAGTGCAGTTTTCGTTAACCTGAATCATTTCCCAACTTCCTCATCCCTTTCCTCAAATTTATTTTTCCGAGATATTATTCCTATTTTATAAAATGTCTGAGCATTTACCTCGGTATCGCTACAAAAGGGATAATGTAGGGATTTTGCTAGATTAAAACGTTTCAGAATATTAAATTATATAGGTTTGACTGTTAACAAGGCTCTGTGTAGAGTGAATGAAGTTATTAATAAATGCTTACGTTTAGAAGAAAACCCCCGATAACAAACAAACAAAGATGGAAAGCCTATGTTAAATACCTAGGATTTCGCCATTAATATGCTCTTGTTGATTAGTGTAGAAATATTTTGGATGATTTCAGAGCATTAACCTATATGGATGTTTGTTTTCGCCTTCTTATATGTTAGTAGGAAAATAGGGCATTTTGGTATGTAAGGTTAAGTTTCGCTGTTATTTCGTAAAGGTTAGTTGCAAAATAGGTTAGACGCACGAATATTGGGCTAATATGAGTTACATTATGTATTTAAGCAATGACTACTGTCATTCACGCTAAAAAAAGAAAAAAGAAAATAAAGCGATATGCAGAGCACTTGAAATTGATTAGAACTTAAAGGAACTAGTGCAACTTTCGACAATCTAATAACGTTTACGAAATTCACCCTCGTCACAAACCTGGAAATTACCCTTTCAGAAATCTAATTATTTCTCCTTCCCTCCTATTTTATAAATATTGCTCTAATATTTTGCCCTGGAATCGCTATCGACTATCAATCGAGGCCGAAGGTACGCCAATTTTGTATGGTTGCCTTCAAATTAGTACCCTAACCGCTACCCGAGGTGGCGGTTAGTTCAACGCCAAGAATAGCTCTCGGTTAGCTGTTAACTGAAGGTCGTAATACAAGAATTTACTCTGACTCCTACTTCATTTCTATCCGGAACCTTAACCGGAAATCGTAATACAGGCCCTGAGTAAATATTTCTTGCGTTGTGAAGTTTTTGTGCTCTTGCTGCTAATCTAGTGACCGGTTAATAAAGAAGTTTGAAATTCTATGGAGGGTACCTAAGCTTTTATTGACATCCGCCTGTTGGTAAAAGAAACGAAGTTTATTGACATATTTGAAGATGTTCGATATGAAATACTGAAAACAAGTCGTACTGAATGTCAGCCTGAATTTCTATTTCTTCATCTTTCCTTCAAATCGCTGTTTTCCATCTAATTGTGTACTTGCAATTATACATAAATCAATAACAACGGATTGGAAAATACAAGGTTTAAAAAGAACGGTGTGGAGGTTACCACTAGAGCGCCAGAGTTTATTTTGGGTTGGTTGCCCTGTACTAATCTTATATGCAAATAATGTATGATTTTGATAAACCATCAATAGGGTTATTTTAATAACCATGTGTATATTAAGGGTTGATGAAGAAAAAGCATATACTTCATGTAGGTCTCTTCAGAGCCACTTCCTTAATTTGTATCTAGGTACGTGCATGAAACCATCGCTCTCGAGATGACGTATGCCTTCCAGCAGTCAGTTAATTACCTTGCTTTAACCACTCGCAATGAGCTCTCCAACTCTCATTTCTTCAACAGGCGTCACGAACATTTTCAATTTGCCCTACTGTTTTACTTCATCAATGTGCCGCCATGTTATGTTTTGTTTCACTGTACCCAAAATTCGCAGTTTTGCCAACAGAAGTAACATCAGTGTATCCCAGTCACTGTATTGCTTATGGGGGATTTGAAAGCAGGAATCAGAGTATGCATGAGATTTTTTTCGCTGAGAGTCTTTCTTACTCAAAAGGTGTAACACTCTCGAAATATACTCACCTTTGGCACCTAGATTACGCTTGGATAACTATTGATTTTAGTGTATCTAGCTATCCATTTTAGTATATTTGGCTTTGTTTCATATTTTCTGCATAGGAACGTTTGGTTACCAAAGTTTTTTCTGCAGGAGCAGCAATAATCTATTTCGCTTGCTTCCTATGTTTTTCTTGAGTTCTGTAGGCTTAGTACTGCAATCAGTACAGGCATCTTACTGCCTACACTTAATTTATAGAAAAAATAAGAAAGAAATGTATATTACTAACTAAAAATATCGATTTTCTTGCCTCCTCTAATTTGAAAACGTCATATTATGGTCTGTGATAAATTATATTGACAGTTATTTTAATTACATGTGCCTTTTTACATTCTTGACTTCATTTTAAATAAAACAAAATGCGCTAATGAAATTACTTAAGTCTGTTTAGGTTGATTTCAGAATTTGGTATTGCTCCAAGCACTACATTTGGAACTGTTAATATAGTCGGCATTTTCTCCTATTTTTACAAAGGTCTTCGGTGGTGTAATGGTTAAGAGAGTAATCTTACCCGGATTAGAGTTGGGTGGAAACCTCAATTAGGGAAAACAATAAATTACAGAAGGAAAATAACAATAACCACAAATAAATACATAAGAGAGAGAGAGAGAGAGAGAGAGAGAGTGATGGTACGTAACTGTAAAAGAGGGAACACTAAGCAAAATGGTAAAGAAAGAAAATGAAGAGTTAAGGGCGATAACAATTTTCTCTGAATTGCATTCCCATCTAAACTCTCATCCTGTTAAGAGTACAGAACGGGGTAATCGGAACTGGTATCATTTTAACATTGTGCATTCATATGTTCATATCAGAATCTACATGTAAACAGAGATACCTTACCTCTTTCTCAAATGGAAAAAGGTGTGTTATTTGAGATTATTAACCGATGCTCCTTAATGCAGAAGGAGTAATTTTAAGGATAAAAGTTACGTAAACAGTTTCACATTTATAACAAGACGCATGTACTCAACAGCTACGTATAATTATGAAATGGAAATATTCATCTGTGCATTCATTTAATAGTTGCAGAAAACACTACCACGCGAGGAGTGTGTATATAATACGTTGGACGTGCGCTGTAGAGAGATGTGCAAGCTGCTTGCCTATGCTAGGAGGTCGCTTTATTTAGTCGGCCGGCGTCGCCACACAGCGCTGAGAGTAAAGTGCGTCTCTCTACTTCTCATTCAAAGGTAGGACGTTCACTTGTAATTCACTCGTTACGAGCAGTTAAAATACACTCCATATAAACCAAATATGTGTTTAAATATTAAAAAGAGCGTTATCTAAAGCGCTGGTAAAAGAAAATATTAATTTCAGAGATGTGGTGTGCAGTACGGGTAAATAAAACGCCCCTAGATATACATGTGCACACCGTGTGAATCAGCTTCCCCCAGTTAATCGTATTTTCTGCGGCTTAAGATATAGATGCGGTGTGTATACCGGATGAATCAGCTGTATCTAGATATGTGTGTGTGCCGAGTGAATTAGTGGTCCACAAATAGTCGTATTTTGCGTAACTTAAGATTATGATTTGATATTTATGATGGGTATACCGGATGAATCAATCGTCTCTGGATGTTCGTAACCGGGTGAATTAGCTATCCCTGGATAGTTGTATTTTGCGAAACTTAGGATTATAATTTGTGGCATGTATACCGGTTGAATCGGTCTATCCATGATAGTCATATCTTAAGATTATAATTCGACAGATACAATTGTATAGTGTTTTAGTGTGGGAACGAGCTTCTCCCAGGGAGTGCTACTCTGTGCAACTTAAGTTATAATCTGATAGATTAGGTGTACATCGAGTGAAAAGGTCAGCGCCAGATAGTCGTATTCTGCGCAAACTTATGTCATAGATGTGGTTCATATACCGGGTGAACCAGCCGTTTACAAAGTAGTCGTATTCTGCGAAACTTAAGATTATAATTTAATAGATATGAAGATTTAGTGTGTGTACAGTATAATACATCCTCCACTTGATTGTCATATTTTGAGTTATCTATTAACTTAATAACTATTCTGTGTATACCGAGTGAATCAGCTTGTCCTAGATGGTGTTATTCTGCATAACTTATATACAGTTTTATGGATCTGGTGTGTATAATGGATGAATCAGCCTCCCTTAGATAGTCGTCGGTATTCTGTAACACTTAAGATTATGCCTGTTATGATGTCTGCTATGAACAATTCAAACAATACTGTCATAGCCTACCTCCCGTCGTGAGGGTAGCGTACCTGCTTCATATTCAAGAGGCCCCGAGTTCGAATCTCGGTTAGAGTTAGTTACCGAATAGGGATTTTTCCGTTTTTTCCCCTTATCCTGAGAAATGAATATCGGGTATCTTTAACATCTAGGAACTTCGCACCCATTTGATGATCATTTCAAACATTTCTTCATTCACTGTCCGATATGACCTACCCGGTTAAAGGACATTAAACTTCAAACAAAGCAAAGCCACAAAAAAAAGAACAGTCATTCGACCCACCCACCTAATGGTTTAGACCTTCCATCATTTTAAGATTCAATCAAATGACAAAAGCTATTAAATCTGGTTAATGAAATGCACATACTACAATTAATGCCTGAATTGACATTCCGACTTCTTTAGCATCTCCTAAACGAGATGAGCGCCATAAGTCAAGTATACAATATTGATGATCTATGCCTCACTCTACTGAATGGTACTGAAGGCCCAACTTATCCTTCAGAAGCCAAGGCTCTTCAAATCCAAGCAACAAATTTTATTTGCTGCATTTTAATTGAAGGTATATCGCTGCTGCCATAATATATGAAACGATCCTTGTGTATGCCCAGATAATGTAAATATATTTAATCCACGTCTGCAATTAATTATGCAGTTACGCATATCATCCCTCTGTGGCATCGTCCTACTTCGTAGTGTGCTGGTTCCATGTAGCGGTTACCGCTAGTTCCCGAGGTCGCGGGTTCAAACCCGGCGGAGGGCGATGATTTTTTCGAGCGTAAAAATCCTTAGCATGGCTCCCTTCGGAAGGGAAGTAAAGCCGGTGGCCCCGTGTCGTAGATTTACGGCACATAAAGGAACCTCAAGCCCGATAAAGAGGCCTCTGAGCAAAATTACCGGTCTTACACGCGCAATATGGAATGGGACCCTAAGGAAGGACCACAGCAGTTAAAGAGCGTCCATAAATAAAACTCAATTTCAAATCTGTTGCATTTAAAGAGATGTAGTTGCCACGAAAATAAAATATTTAGTTTGCATTTAGAACGTACTACCTCTGAGTATGCCTTAAAAGATATAGTTAACACTGAAGCAAGTGTTTCATCTGTATTTAGAACGTATTATCTGTGATTATCGTCTAAAGAGACATAGTCAATCCTGAAACAAAATGTTTCATCTGTATTTACAACGTACTATTCGTCCAAAGAGATATAGTCCACACTGAAACAAAATGTTTCGTCTATATTTAGAACATGCTATCCTTCCAAAGGGATATAGTCCACACTGAAACAAAATGTTTCGTCTGTATTAAGAACGTACTATCCGTCCAAAGGGATGTAGTACACATTGAAATAAAATGTTTTGTCTGTATTAAGAACGTACTATCCCTCCAAAGAGATATAGCCCACGCTGAAACAAAATGTTTCATCTGTATTTAGAACATACTATCCGTTTAAAGAGATATAGTCCACACTGAAACAAAATGTTTCGTCTATACTTAGAACGTACTATCCGTCCAAAGAGGTATAGTCCACACTAAAACAAAATGTTTAATCCATATATAGTACATACTATCTGTGAGTAGCGTCTAAAGAGGTATGGTCAACACTGAAACAAAAGGTTTTATCTATATTTAAAACGCTTTGTCTGTGAATAGGTCTATTGAGATATAGTCCACACTGAAACAAAATATGTAATCCGTGTTTAGCTCGTAATATCTCTGAGTATCTTCTAATGAGATGTAGTCAACACTGAAACGAAATGTTTAATCTGTATTTAGAATGTTCTATCTTTGAGTATCGCCTAATGAGATATAGTCAACTGAAGCAAAATGCTTAATCTGCATTTAGTATGTACTATCTCTGAGAAGGGTCCAAAGAGATATAGTCAACAATGAAATAAAATGTTTAATTTGTATTTAAGATGTTATATCTCTGAGTAATGTGAAAAGAACTTTAGTTCACTTCTGAAAGAAAATACTGAGTCACAGAAGTTACCCCCTCCAAAAAGAAAGAAATACTTAAAAACCATTACCTTCATATTAATTTAGTAAATATATTTATAGTTAATATATATTAGACGGAAGGAATAAACGCGAGTTGTTGGCCAGCAGACCTAAACTGTGGTGAGCGTTGAGATATACATTTGGAAAATGGTGTTTATATTTATTTTTAAACAAGGAAAATCAGCTCCTATGGAATACGTTAATGTTTCTTTCACAAACGTCACATGTATGGGCTAAAATTGAATTTAGTGTCACAGTCGTTAGATTCCATTTAATGTTCGCTAGGCTATATGAATCTGATGAGAGAAATTCCATGTGCATTCATGAATCCATTCATAGTAGCTCAGCAATAATGCGACAATACATAAAACCAAAGATCTGTATTTTCCAGTTGGATAGCTCAAGCAGTTACGTCGGTGGAACACATTGGGGAGGTCATGAGTTTGATTCCCATGGCAGACCTTCCTGACCCATGGGTTTTTTCGGGGGTTTACCCGGGTCGCCAAGCGAATGCTAGGAAGGATTATTACATCCTCCGAATTTCTTGACCCTTCATTTCATCTCCATTCTCATTTTACTTCATCCTTCATCTGCTTGGTCTCCTTCAGGGCTGCAAGTGTCGGCAGAGGGCTCGGCGTGTGCATGGCAGGGGAAAAGGGCGCTCTATGGAAAACTTCGTCCTCAGGACTGCGAATGGTCTCCGGGTCCCGAACTCCGCAGGGGATCTGTAAGCCTAAGGGTCGAGGGGGGGCGGCTGCACCAGCCAGCACTCGGGGAGTTCAAATCTGTAAATGGTAGGAACCTTGCCCTCTGCCTGTCGTGCCTCCTGGTCCGGCAACCCTCTGTCTCCTCTCACCTCATTCCTCCCTCCCGGGCGACCCATCAATGGCATAGACACCAAAGATCTGCGTAGGTCGAGGTGCTAAGTCACCCTCCACTTCTAGTCCTATCCTATCCTTTGAGTCCCGGCAATGCCACTGAAGTTTTCAGATGTGATTAGCTTTCTGGTTTCTATATGACAACAGAAAATTTACAGTAAAGCAGGAGTATATGAAAAATATTTTCTGAGCTCACGTGCATCATTTAATGCAATGCTTATATCAAGTATTTTAGCATTAACAGTCAACAATTTCTGTTTGTGTTTGAGACAAAAGCATAATAAATAAACGAGAAGATAATATACAGATTTTCGTATCATAAAGACAGAAGGTATTGATGATAGAATTCTATATCGAAAATACACCGATAATTACCTAAACGGTCTGAAGAAGCTTTTTATTTACAGAAATGTTAATTTCGAGTAAAGATAATATGTTTAATGGCATAGAAGCTCTTGGTAGAGTGGATCAGCTGATTTTAATGTTAAATACAAATTATTTTAGGTTGTCAACAAACGGAACACAATCAAACTATCAATGTAGGAAGATCAAATTGCGATTCAAATCGCTCATTATTGTGTTGACTTCTGAACATCTCCGTTTTACGCCTAATGGTGGAATTATTTCAGAAAATACTTTTTCAACTACATGAAGTTTCATGAAAGAAAATGTCACACATATGTTGACCTATATAATCTAGTGTTACAATTTTTTCAGAATACTCTATAATAAAGCAAGTACGGTTTTGGCAACCCATCAAGCTGAAGGTCAATAAAATGTCAATAATAATCTAACGCGGAAAATAAATTTAACATTATTAATATACGGGAAACGTTTAAGACCTAAGTAATATTTTATATTGATATGCGTATCAAGTTATTGTATTTCGAAAAAAAATTTATTTGATAGACACCTGCATAAAGCACATCTTAGTTTATTTTTGCTTTTAAATCACCTGTTGACGAAATAGTGCTTTACTAAAAACAGAAATCAAAATTTGTCAACACATTAATTGTGCTACTGCTACTGTTACTGCTAATAAAAACACGAGCCGACAATTTAGCACCTCAACGGAATAAGCTTTTGCACGAGCCTTACAAAAACAATGAATATCGTTGTTGATAAGTGAGTCAACGTGATACACTTGGTGCAGCCCTCACAGTGGTGTTTGGATCAATGACGTCAAATGCCTTCTGATTCTGCATACCTACTCGTAAGCTCTTCCCTTGAATTAACTCCAATTCCATATAGTACTATAAGCACAAACAAATATTGAGTCACATTTTTTGCCCTTCTTGAGTAAGCTGTGGATATCAACTTTCATCTAGTACTCTAAAATTGGATGACATTAATAGAAAAATTGTGCTCCGTAGAGCACTAACGTTGACGTTCCACTCACTTCAGGGACCCGCGTTCGAACTCCAGTTGGGCAGCTCAGTCTTTAGAATTAGTAATATCAGATAGCTCTAGCGCTTTGTGCCCCAAACTCACGTGCGAATTTATTCGATATTTATTTCATTCATCGTCCGATGTGATCTGCTCGGTTTGAAGATCATCGAACATACGTAAGAGGAGAATAAAATAAAGGAATTCTCGAATTAGCCGAGTTATACACTTAAATATCATCATACGTTTAACGCAACGTAAAAGTGATTGTTTTAACCTCTGTTGGAAGCAGTATAGATAGAAATTCATATTAGAGAAATACATATTCCAATCTATAGATGACCTTGATGACTGAAGTATGAATGCCGTTAGTGCCAGCATTACTTCTCCGAAATTGTTTATTATATACTACTGCTGCTGCCCACCAATACCACCGCCGCCACCGCCGCCGCCACCGCCACTACCACCACCAGTGACGTTTTTCTGAAGCAATGATCCAATTTTCAGCTACCAAAAACTTTACGAATATATTACCAACCAGTATATCGTACTCGTGTACCTTAATTTTTTCACACACGTGAACTAAATCCACCACGGCTTTACGTGACCAGTGGTTATCGCCACCAAACAGAACGATTGAAAAAAAAATAAACCATTTTTGACTTCACATTAGTTTTTCGTGTAAATGTTCCTATTGAATTTCCTAAGAGTTTAACCTTTACTCTGTTTTGTTCTATATTTATTATATTTATGTACATATCAGGAATAGGTCTTCGCACTTTCAACTTATCTTCTAACAATAATGTATAAAATGGGATAATTAGTAAAGCACTTACTGTATTCATGTTACTTAAATAAAGAAAAAAGCTCGCCGACATGTGATCACTTATGCACACAACAGCACACTTCTCTTTCAAACGTCTGCCGGAATGTTGGCAGTGCAGGCAGCACTATTAGAAACAATTTAATTTAAATTCAAGTGTGAATAATTGAAACTGAATGACGAATATGCCGAACAAAACACAATTTTCCACTAACTTTTGCAGTACAGAGTAATGATTAGTGTTGTGCCATAGTAGTAGTAGTTGTTGTATAGTAGTGGTGGTAGTAGTAGTGGTTAGTGCCTTATTTTCCATTTCTCAGTATCTTAGGTGTACGACAATTTTGGTGCTTGTGATTCGCATGTGCTGCCAACAATAAGGCGTGACAGGTACTAATTGTTATGAATGTGGGCTATCCTCTTGCCCCTCCAGTCACTGATATAGTCATGACTGAAAGCCCACAATGCTATGAATCCGTGCCTGGGCAGAAGTGGCACGGATGCATAGAATAGTAGTATAATAATGTTGTAAACTTGCAACTTGCAGTCGCCTCCTTCAGCTTGTTTTGTATTTTCAGGCAAGCCATTTCATTGCGCCTTGAAGAATAATAAGCATGACTCATTCTTGAAGTGATTATGGGGAATACAAACAATTTAAAATACGTATTTTTTCATTTTATTAATATAGCGCCATGGCACGGAGGCACTACTCCGCGGACGACCATGTAGATGACGTATCGTATGAATTTCTGCAGCTTTTAAAAATAATTTATTAAAGGAGAACTGACTATGAAATTTACAAACAGATGCATTAAATTAGCTGTATCCCATAACAAGATTGTTATTTTGCAAAACTAGAACGTTATGCAGAAATCAGTATTTAAGAACAATAGCCGGTGATCTTATCTATGTCCTTACAGTTTTCGCTGGTCTATACTATTCACCATTTGCAGGATGATCCAGTAACTTAAGCCTGACTTGATGTTGTTTGAAACATGTCAGATTGGTATGATTATAGGTAGTATTACATCTCATGGCCCGCAACTTAATTCTAGAGGCAAGAGGTTTCGTTGCTGATCACCTAAATGCTTTCCGTTATAGATGATAGACAGCCCTTTTTGATTAGGCACCGTAATAATCTAAAACGAACTGAATAAACCTTGATATCGCAGTAGCATTAACGATATTCATGAATTTAAAGCAGAGATTAAATCGAAAACTGTTCATGAGCCATACAAAAATTACCTTATTACATTTTATCAAATTTAGAAGACGTAACATTAAAACTAAAGGGCAACCTAACAGCTTAATACATGACAACGAAAAACACAATGCACTATATCTCCAGACAGGAATTGTTACAGTTGTCACGGTTATGATTGACAGCAAAAGGAACGTTTGTGAATGTCAGTGAAACAAGACATCTCTCAGAGAACAGGACATACAGTTATATAACTATAACTGCTGTGTATTGCCAATCCGGGAAAGTTTGAGATTTACTTGAAAGAGCTCCAAAACACCTTCAATGTTTTTATTTAAGCTGTGTATGAACTAGCAAAACACTAACGACTCAAGAAGAATAGATAAAAATTGTTCCTTGCTAATATGGTGCTTACCATTAATTACTTTTTCACTAGCTTTCATAAACATTCTAATAAAACAGTTTATAGACAATATTCTTGTCAATTCAGACAGTTTTGAATTTACATTTTGTGTCCCGTAAGTCACTGGCCTCTTTAACCACGATAAAAAAATTATAAATGAAGGGGCCAAAAGAAAACTTTCAATATTCGGCATATATGCAAAATCAAAGATAAATTAACGAAGATATCCGAAATAAAATAGCGGAAGAACGATGGAGTAGTATTTATAGTACAGGTGATATAAACAGTAATTTCAATAGATTTACACACATTTAAATTTCATTTTTAATGTTTTCTTCTAAAACTTAAATTATAATTCAAATAGCGACTAGTCTTCATTATTACTTATTTAGTTACAAACTACGTAGTTTATAACCAAAAATGTATCTGTCAAACATTTGAAACCAGAATATAAAATAATTTTGAACTTAAGCAACCGAGACATACAGTATCATAGAACCCCCTTCGTATGCTAAACGCAAATATATTTAGTTGTTACTTATTCACTATAATAAAATATCCAAACATGTACTCTGGTGATGAAAAATGCATTTATTATGTAGGAGCAATCATTTCCAAATTAAAGTAAACTCAAGCTACTGACACTACTCCATAGAGGTCAGTAACATCACCAGAAAACTAAATGTGATGATAATAAGACAAATTATTATAAATGCCTTTAGAAGGAAGATCACTGCTCCCATTTGCAATTTACTTATTGAACCGACAAAAGTACATATAACGGTGCAAGAAATCCTCCATCCAAACACGAAGAGAACGAAAATGTTTCTAAATACAGACATAGTAATTTCACAATGTTTGTTAAAGTAATGCACAAAAATTTTTATGATTATCTTGAAGACAATAATACTCTTATTAATTATCCTTTGGATATAACCAAAGCAATTTTAACATAAAGCACAATTTTAAACTCATTATTGAAGTATCAACTGCCTTCATTAGTATTAACTGCTTCCACAAAAACGTTGCATGTAAGCAGTATGCTTTTTGACTTAAAAACCATAGTTTCCTTCAATCATAAAATTCTCATGGAAGAATTAGCTTAAACGACCAAATGTTTAACATTGTTTATAACCTACCTCTGTAAAAATAAATAAATAAATAGTACGACTAAAATCTCACTTTATGCTACTGCTAATAATAACCAATAATAATAATAATAATAATAAATCAAAGTAGGAAATAATTAAGTATGTAGTTCCTCAAATACCAGTTCTACAGCCCTTCCTATAATTTACATGAACTCTCCTTAATCATCCAGGATGCAATTAATGTTATCTTACTTCCAGAGTGCATTTATTAATAACAAAGACTTAGATAGCTATGTATTTAAATTAAATAAAGCTTTTACTATTATTGCTCATGATTTGAAGAGAATAGGCTGTCTAGGTTTAGATAAAACAAAGTTTATGACAATCATCGCTTAGAAATATCCAAATCTCCAATTACAGATTAATGCTAAGAAGTGTGTTACAATAAATGCAAGACAATAAGTTCCTTTTTGTCTACAATTAATTAACTTTAACTCATCATATCTCAATTTACTCTCACATTACTAACCCTAAAACCCTCAAGGATTTAAAATCATCTCGTTACCCTCATTTAACTCCATAAAAACGTTCTTGTTGTTGGTAGTTCATTTCGAAGTAATCCGGTCTTTTAATTACAAACATATCTAATCGAGTTATTTTAGTATACTCAGCTAAAAGTTTTAGAGAAATATTTCTTAGCATTTAGAAGCATTGACACTGAATTTTATTCTTTTTTTTATAGGTTTAACGTCCTTAATCCGGGTAGATCATGTCGGACGACGAATGAAGGTATTGAAATGGCGCTCAAATGCAATGCACCGGAGGTCCATAGAGCTTGGAGTTATTCGACATACATCTTTCCAGTATAAGGGAAAACCTCGGAAGAAGCTTATCCGCATAATTCAGCCTAACCGACATTGAAACTGGGCACCTCTTGAATGCGGGGTAGACACGCTATCCCCACACCACGGAGGTTGGCACTCCTTGTAGTACACATGAACATATTATCCCTACTGATTATTTAGATCAAAAAAACGAAAAAGGTACCAAAACCAATAAAAACCAGAACTTTCACTAACAATGCATATTAGCAGTATAGCAATTATAGCCGGAGGTTTTACAGGTGATACACATAACCAGTATAGCCACTGTAGCTAGGGATGTTACTCATGGTGTACATTACAGGTATAG
Source organism: Deroplatys truncata (assembly GCA_030765065.1). Taxonomy (NCBI): domain Eukaryota; kingdom Metazoa; phylum Arthropoda; class Insecta; order Mantodea; family Mantidae; genus Deroplatys; species Deroplatys truncata. The sequence continues at coordinate 536,691,504 of CM060990.1, forward strand.
CTTCTGTAGGCAAAAGTTCTGATGATACACACCGCCAGTGTAGACAGAGGTTTTACTGATGATATAATTGCCAGTACAGCCACTTTAACCAGAGCTTTTACTAATACTAAAAAGTTACAGTATAGCCTCGGTAGCCAGAGCTTTTACTGATGATACGCATTTATAGTATAGACACACTAGCCAGAGCTTTTACTGATGACCAGGGTTAGGATTTTTAGGTGCAAATTTCAAATGAAAAAAGGAAGGGAAAACGTGCTTAAATAAGGTGAAAAAAGGGACAATAAGGTGCTGGTTTATTTAAGGGGATGCACAACTGAAATTGCTGTTTTTTAAACTATCCATTCAATTGGGCTGACATTTTAACCGCATATAAGTCTTCTTTAGATATAATTGTTTTGTGAAGTTCAATCCAAAATCTTAATTAGTTTTCAAGTTATTAATTTTTAACGTATAAAACTATGGGCATATGCAAAATGCACACATGATGCATTAAAAAAATTTATGTTGCTTCTATGTCAAGGAACTACAAATCTGTCATATATTTTTTCTACCATTTTTAGTTTAAGAGAAAAAAAGTTTTTGAGTTTTGTATTTGCATTTTTTTCGGTTTTTTGTATATATTGTTATCTTCAAAAATTAGTAGCGCAAAAGCTATTCATTACACAAAAAATTATATGACAGTTTTATTTATTTGGGTTTTTGAAATAAGCATTAAAATGTCAATATGAATGGATGAAAACTACATCGTGTGGAACATTTTTAATATGCAGAAATGCTGAAAATAGGAAACGCTTTAAAATCAAGTTTTAAAAATATAAACAACTAGCAACCAAATGCGAAGGTATTTAAAAAGTCTCGTAACGATCCTGAAGCGTTCGCTGGGTCAAAATAAAAATGGATTCTAAAGCTACAAGCAATGGAGAATTTTTTGGGGGAGATAATTTTTTTTTTTGGATCTTTTGAGTTTTGGGGTTAATTTCAGTTGTGCATTCCCTTAACTAATTCAACGATTTCTCTTTCCTCTATTCTAATTTATTGAACTACAAACAAGTACATAAAATTATCACTCATCAAAACAGGAAAAAAGCATGAAGCTGTTTTACTTCAAGTCATTAAGCATCTCCACATTTTTAACAGTAAGTCTATTTCTATTAGGAGATAGAATGTCTTTGTAGATACTAAAGCTTCTTTCAACATGCACAGAAACCAGTGGGGCAAACCTTGTATTCACTCGGAATGGCAACTCTACAGATGTGGCGAGTTCCTCAATGTCTGGATTCTTCTAAAGACTAGATTCAAGCTTGTCTTTGGCAAAACCATCTAACTGCTCCCTCACAAAAGTAAAAATATCCCATTGTTTTTCCTTTACCAGACCTTGTTCTTCCAATCGTTTAATAGCTGCAGGCAGGTAGTTGTAACTATGGACACAATATAGTTCTGCCTGCAAATTATGTATTTTCTTCGGTAACCGAAGTTGATGTGCCTTGGAAATTGCACCTACGTCGGATGGATCCAAAGAAAGCACAAACTCTTTAATTTTGTCAAAATTCTCACACAACATAGCTGCACAATCAATCCAAGATCACCAGCGAGTAATGACCGGGAAATTTGGAAGGGACAGGCCAGTGATTTTCCTGTAGTAAACAACACGGCTCGGAGCTTTCAGTAGAATTTTCTTCAGGGCAGAAATGAATTGATTGTCGATGTCGTATTCGTTGCTTATGGATTCACACACCCTGTGAAGGGCATGAGCCAAGCATGTCACATGCTTCAAGTTAGGAAATAACGGTTTCAATTGGTTAACAGCTGAAACCATGTATGGAGCCTGGTCCGTAACCAAAAGAAGAAGTTTTTCAAACTCGATACCAGTAGGCCAGAGTTTTTGGCAGAAGTCCATAATGGATTGCATCACTGTACTGGCATTGGCTTCCTGCAGATCGTACATTTTTAACAACATGGGCTTAACTTTCTCCCCTGCTAAGGGAAAAACTAAAATGCTCAAAACATATCGTTCCATTGAGTCTATAGTTTTATCCACAATGATTCCCACATCGCAATCAGACACTTTCTCCTTGATTCTTTCTATGGTTTCTTGGTAAACGGGCCCCATGTAGTTTTTCCTTAAAGTAATCTCATCGGGCATTGGCATCTTTGTGTATTTTTCAAGAAATCCCTTGAAGGCTGGATGGTTCACCTTATTGGGTGGAATTCCTGCTTGTGTAAGAGCTGCACAAAAATCAATGATTAATTCCTTCAAATTTTGGCTTTTTGAAGAACTCTGTTGAAACGCATTTCGTAATAGAGGTTGCCGTGATTTGTTTGCTTGAAGAGTCTTGTTCATTTGATGCTTAGAGCTGGAAATGTGTTGTTTGATGCGATCACGCTGGTGTTTTTCAACTAACAAAATTCCTGAATCACAAATAGTACATCGCATAACTGTTCCATCAGTGTCTATGAAATCTTGTTTAAATTCCTCAGCCAGAACAATAAATCGAGCACTGGATACCTTTGGCATGGTAAAATCTAGTACTAGTACACTGGTTTGGTAATGTAACATAGAGATAACACTAGTTCACTTGCTAACACAATGCGACTGTCACACAACTCCCTCTTGCGCCCATTCGCTGTCCACATTCTCTTATAACACCGCGACCATTACCAGAATGTTCTCATTCATGCTGTAACTTCAGTCTGAGCGATTTCTAGTAGTTTCGAGCAGAACCCTGTCTTTATAATTCTCGGAACTGTGCGGGTGAGGTTACTGCCTTCTCTGCATGTCCAGCCTTCGCCTCCACGCAAACAGATGACGTCTCTCACAGTAACAAACTCACATTCGCGAACAGCAGGCTACTGATTCTGGTGGGATAGAATCACTCATTGTCAATTGCATTATTGCGGGCTACTTTATAGCGATAAAGCGAGAGAAAGAGGTTTTCCTCGAACACAAAATTATTTTCCATTGTTGCGAGTGTGCTTTCAATTCCCGCGCGGCGTTTACTGAAATAGGTAGGCTTACTATTCGCACATACACAGCAAGCTGAGGAGACGTTAATTGAAAGTTAAAGAATAAATTGGAATGAAACTTAAAAGAAAAAAGGGGGAATGGGGATTATGGGCATGGTTGGGGGAAAATGGGATAAAGGTACCAAAAAGGGGTAAAGGTCCGAAAAAAGGGAAAAAGGAGCGAGAAAAAATGCCTCTTTTCGCAACTAGAAACAAAATTTCACACTGTGATATCTTTCCGCATAGTTTTAGCTTGCCCTAAGAAAAAAGGTGCACACCTAAAAATCCTAACCCTGCTGAAGACACGCATTTCTAATATAGACACGGTAACTAGAGGTTTTACTTATGTCAGACATTGATAGTATAACTACAGTAGCCAGAGCTTTTATTGATGTTACGCATTTATAATATAGCCACTGCAGTCAGAGCTTTTACTGTTGTAACACATTTATAATGTGGCCACGGTAGTCAGAGCTTTTACCGAAGTTACACATTTATAACATAGCCACGGTAGTCAGAGCTTTTACTGATGACGGACATTGACTGAATAGGTACAGTAGCTACAGCTTTTGCTGACTATACCCACAGGATTTTAATTACATTACCCGGAGCTTTTACTGATGATACACATTGATATACATATTAACAGCTTAGTAACTGTAGGTATAGCTTTTAGCGATGATCCACTTTAATAGTTTACTCACCCTAAGAAGAGCTTTTACTGATGACACATATTAATGATTTAGTCACTCTAGGTAGAGCTTTTACTAATGATGTCCTTAAAGGAGAACGAAGCACAAAATTGAATATTTCATTCACAACAGTTTATTTGTCCACAGGTATGAATAACAACACACGCAGTTTCACTATCCCAAGTTGAATGGTTATCGGTTTACGGCCTGTTGTTTAGTTGACGCACCCAGACAAGACGTTCGCAGCATATGTATTTTAAATGACTACAAGTTCACGTGTTAATTTTACTAGAAGTTCATAACTTCTAGTAAAACTTTTTGAATACTTTTGAATAGCAAAAAGTGGAGCTATCACTTTTCATAATCCAGTTAATAACTACTATGTATTAAATAGTAGTCCAACATCTACTTTTAAAGTGAGGGAACGTGGTATCTGACCTTATCAGCTGAACCAAACAAGAGCGATTTTGAAGTTTTACACTATTCTGACAGCCTTCCCAGACATTTACTGTGAACACCGAAAACCGTGCTGATTCCATCCATTGGTGTAAGTTTAAGGAATGTATATCTATGAATAATGATGAGGAAAGTGCGTGTTGCTCGGACTATGAAAACACAAAATTGGTGAAGGGTGATTTTGTCTACACCACAAAGCAACCTAATTTTCACAAATTAGTTATAGATCGTGAAGTTTTGAACATAGTGAGGCATAACTTAACGTTAAAAACAAAAATCTGAGCTAAACAATCCTGCTAAAAAGACCTGGCTACAGTTTATTATAGCGTGGATTAATTCATGGACTGCTATTGGACACAGAAAAACAGTTATCATGCCATCAGGTATGTTGTCCTCCGTGGTGTAGTGGTTACCATGCTAGTCTGTAGTTCCTGAGGTCACGGGTTCAAACCCGGCGGAGGGCGATGGATTTTTTTCGGGCGTAAAAATCCTTAGCATGGTTTCCTTCGGTAGGGAAGTAAAGCCGGTGGTCTTGTGTCGTAGATTTACGGAACGTAAAACAACCTCAAGCCTGATAAAGAGGCATCTGAGCAAAATTACCGGCCTTTCACACCCAATATAGAATGGGACGCTAGGGACCACAGCAGTTAAAAGAGTGTTCCATAAATAAAACTCAATTTAATTTTTTCCATCATGTGTAATGTTTAGTATTAGAAATGCTTTTCCAGTACCCTTCAAACTTCAGTAATAAACACACAAATTAAGAATAGTAGGTTTTAAATTCAACCATTATTATTATTATTATTATTATTATTATTATTATTATTATTATTATTATTATTATTATTATTATTTGAAATTGTATACCGCGTCTGTGACCAACCTCCTTATGTTGACTGAAAACGTGAGAAGTGCTTCAATCGTAGTAACTCTAATGGATGTCGAAGCGTGGGATCTATATTCCTCGGTAGTGACAGATCTAGTGCTGCGTCCGGTGATGGATCCATACAATATTTTTATTTCACGCATTATCAGCAGTTTCCATTCTTCGTAAGATTCCTCCTATTTATTTTTCATGTTTCAAGACCCAGATGCTTTAGAGTACTGCGTTTTGATTCCAGTCCTTTTTTGTTTACATTGAAATTGTGACCTAGCGCTGCTATCATGGATCTTAGTTGAAGTTGAGGGTTGAATATGAAAAATGCATTCTTTTCGGAGCATATCTGAGACGAAGATTGTGATAACTTTCTAAACTGCCAGTGTGTGTGTATAATGTCGAATATGAGCCTAATCTTTTAAGAAGGTGCTATCCAAAATAATTTTCTTCATAGCATGATAGGCGTTTGATTCGCCTTTAATCCATAATTTATTTCTTTGGTCTTCTTCCAACAATTGATCGTGCTCACAAGATTTTCATTCGCCGTTTTCTAGCCATTTATGTTCATTTTTATATGATAAATTGGTGTGAATTTTTCAATGAATATGGTACCGTTCTCATTACAGTTTCGCACAGCCCACCATAAATGGTTATTTATACTTGCTTTCCATGCCATCAGCGCTGGGCATTTTTTTCTACAATTTTAATTTTGTTCATTACACCTTTAGACAAATGTCATACTCAAATTCAGTTCAACTTCCGAATACTGAGTTTTTAACAGGTATCTTACATCTTTATGCCTATCGGAGAGAAAAACTTCAACTCTACACATTTCCTGTTCTGCAAGTCTAGTCATTATGTTGTCAAAAGCAGCCTTTTCCGAATCGCCTTTCACCATACCTCTTTTAACAAGTTCAAAATCAGTAACTTTGCGGGAATTTAAATCCTTGACAGAATAGAGTAAATATTTAGCTGAAAATCCCGGGGAATCATACTGCCCATTCTCTGCCAACCATATAGGTATACCTTTTAATGAATTCGAGTTCTTTTTCTTTCTTGAACCCAAAATGCTCTAACTGGTGCTGCCATGTTTCGAATGGTTTTATCGAATGTACGCCTTGAAAACATTGCCAAACTCAGTGATTTACAGAAGGACTTAAATTTCTGAAACAATATACCAGATAATAATAAAGGACTTGCTATTAAAGTATTTCCTTCCGCTTTCTTTCCTGATAAATTTTGTGAGTATCAAGTGAATGTATTACCGCAATAACATAGTGTTTTAACACACAGCATTGTCCCTTTAATGCAGTGAGAAATTGTTTTCACTTCATTTCTGCATAAAACACATACCTTGAAAAATAAAAGTAGAGATGTCCAAGTAACAATTAAATATTCCGCTGTAGCTTCATTTTCATGATGGTTAAAGTCTCTTCTACTTCTTCTTCTCCCTCGTTATCACTTTAATCAGAATCTGAAGTATCAGGTTCGTAGAAACTTTTATTCAGCTTATTCTGATCTTCCGTAGCATCGCTTGTTTCGTAGATATTTTCAGGTCCCAACAATATATATTTCTTTATGATTGCAGTACCTAGTTCAAAATGTACTTCTAAATTCTTGGTTTTTTCATAAACTTATATTTTGAATTCTCTTTCATTACTTTTATCATCACCTTCGCTGTTAGTCTTATTGCAAGTAACACTGTCTCATAGCTCAGAAAGTACGCTTTTGCGATTTCTATCCTCATATCGTTCTGCTCTTTGTCGTTTGCTCTTGGATGAAAATGGTGAAGGATCAATTGTCTTACTAGAACTTTATATCTGGAAATTGTCTTCATACTATCTTTATAGTAGGAATAGCTCCAGTTTTTTAAAAAATGTCCTCTGAAATTTTCATTCGGCAAAAGCTGCCTTTTTAATAACTGTGTCTATGCATAATCTGTCATGAAAATGGAAAGAACATAAACGAGCACCGGGACCAATAAAAAATCTCTTCTTTTGCAAAATTCTATCCATATCCTATATATTTTGGGAGATTTGTCTCTGTTTGGAAACGCGTGAAAATGAGTTCTCCTGTGCGTTTCCCTTGTCACATTACAGCCATATGCACAACATTGAAGTATTTTATTTTCACAATATTACGTTGTTTGCACAATAATAAACTGATTCAGTAACATCATCACCAAAACACCACCAAAAAATACACCACTCTTGAACTTATATACCAACAAGAACCACTTATGAAAACGTATTACTGCACACGCAGCAATGACTGGCTTGTGATCTCCCAACTACTTCCAGCGCATGGTTGTCTCTGATGACGTATAAGGTGGTTATTATTTCGCTTGTGCAGATAACGATGTGGCGGGGTAAGAAAACAAAGTTACCGCTGCATTTTAAGGTCATATCCTTCATTTAGAAAGAAATATGATTTTTGTGTTTCGTTCTCCTTTGACAGTGTAGCCACCGTAGTCACAGCTATTACTGAGATACATATTAGTAGTTTAGTCACTATAGACAGAGATTTTACTGGTGAAACATTTTGTTAGTTTGGTTAACAAAGAACAGATCACTACACTCATATCGAAACATACCTCAAATTTCTTCTGTGTTATCTATGCCCTATACGAAGTCCTTGTGCCAGAAATGAGCTGCTGTTTTCAACTGCGAGCACCCGAGATTGAACCAGGTAAAAGTTGAGTTGAAGCAGTGGAAGAGTAGAAGGTGGACTTCCCTTATCTGCAACCCGGCGACCCGGAATCGCGGCAACGATCGGCGGTCCCTGTTAGTGTCTAGCAGGGACGAAAGTAAAACAAATGTGACTGGTTTTGTTTTAAAAAAGTTCCTTCAGTACCATGCACAACAAATAAATGCGTCATTTTCTCATTCTTCTTTACATACACTCACATACACTTTTGTAGGCAGAATGTAAGAAGTAAAATGAACTCGCGGATCGCTCTGTTGCATGTGGTTGCAAACCATGATTAGTTAATCATGTTCGGAACCGCAGGGAAGACGTTTGGTAATAAATACATACTGAATAAACGTCAAAGTAAATGCTTTCATTAGCTGTGAAAATACACGTTAAATGACGACTGCCGGAAGAAAAACGTATCTAAAGGTGAAGTTTCACCATGGTACTGGGAGGAATCTGTAGAAGTTCAATGGTTTTTCCGGGAGGAATAACTTAAAAATCTATAGTGCCATTGTAACTCGTCCACGAATTCAAAAGTAGAGCACAATAATTACAGAGCAGGAGAAAAATGCCCCATTAAACCATGATTTCAACTCTTCTCACTTTCGTTGCCTTTACAATACAATTTTCCGCTTCAAACATCCCCATTGAAACTTTGCAACCAATCCTACCTGTATTCTTCTGCAGTACAATAACTAATTTAGGAAAAATGGACACGTTCGCACTAAAAGTAAGCATAATACTGTATAAGTGGTTCAGCGCACTAATACATTGTGCAACAGTTTGTACATGTTTCTTTCCAACAAAAGATAAAGTCCTATTCACTTTTATTTCGTACCCGAAGCTACTCTGATCGGTGTTATGAATAACCGGAAGCGAGATAATTTGACAGTCGCTCTCTAGCTGTTTCCAAAAACCTTTTTGCTACTTTATCTTTTATTTCTTCTTCTTTCTTTACGAATGCCTGCGAAACGAATTTTGACTCTTGCTGATTATAAATTAAATAATATTTTGGAAATGAAATAACCAAGAAGAGGATGCGCTAAAGCTTATTCTTCCGAATAAATAGCTTATTTTAAATTTCCATAGCCTAGAGCTATTAAATTTTCATCGGTTACGTTTTTATTTGCTCTTATGGCTTCCACTAAGTGAGCAAATACTTTATAATACATATATTTTCATGTTTAATGGGATTTAAGAGCGCGTTTTCCACCTTTTCTTTTCAAGTGTACAATTGCCTCACTCACATTATCAAGTTCAATCAGCTGTGAATATTACACAATGCAAGACGATTCTTCCCATCATCGTTTAACCATAAAGATACAGCATTTCTCTTTCAATATAATACAAATTATAATACCATAATTTTTTCTATAGGCTGCAAATATTCTTAGAACCAGTGGACTTCTTTGGAGTACGGTATTTATTGTTAGAATCACCGGATTCCATCACGGGGCTAGAACCTGTTTCCCTTGTACCGCTTATGCTTGGAGGGTGAATTTTGCACAATGAAGATACTTTTTCACTACTGTTATTATCTTCTTCTACATCTAGATATATTTCCGAAGTAACACCAAAATATTAGGATTTGTTTCTAATACCGACTAAATGACACTTGTTCCGAACTTATTACCCCTAGGAAAAACCACTTTCTTGCAAATGTCGCAACACGAACTCTAGTACATTAATAGGATTCATGTCTGATTCTTTAATGAATCACAAGGCAACGCAATCTAGCTTAATATCACATATATCGGTAGCAGGTAGAACCCACAAGTTAACTCTGTACTATCCCCTTATCTGTTATGCACGTGCGCACAGAAGATTGTCTCCCATCAGGGTTGTCCAGTATCTTCTCTATAATACTATATGTTCCCTATGTGTTCCAAAATATTCTCAACTCATTTTAGGATACTTGCAGTTCTAAACGGCAGCTCATTTTTTGAACATGGATCTCTTGTAGCACATAGAGAGCTCAGGAAGTATCTTGAGGTATGTTTAAACATGAGTGTAGTGATCGGTTACTAGTACGTAGGCCAAAACTTTAATGGATGATAAGCATTAAGGGAACAAATCAATAAGATTTATTTCCATTTAATTTGGTTACTATATGCTTAATTTCACATTTTACAAAAGTGAAGGTTCGTCATCAGAAGACTTAAATGCTTTGTCGTCCAATTTTCTTTTTCTTTAGAATAAACACATTTTATCTCTTAATTTAGTTTATATAAACGGTCTTTCCTGTCATTAGTATCGCTAACACTGGAAAATTTTCTTCCTGATAAGTACATTCTGTCGCTTTCCATGTCTGATAGAAATGTGACAAACACTTTTGAGTTGTGAGTACATTGAAGGTTTGTCCTTAAAATACTAAGTAGGAGTTTGGTGGGTATCTTGTTGCCAATGTATTTATCTAATAGATGGTTTTATGCACTGTGGTTGTTCATTTTCTTACCTTCTGTGGGTCTGAATATGGTTCCGTATCATCTTTAATAAGAAAGCAGCAATAATATTAGGCAGTGGGATTATTTTTTTGTCCAATGCGTACACATGCCATCCTAGAGAGGCCGCAAATTGTCTCCATCACTATTTCTCCATTGACTACTACCATCACGGTGATAAATTTGTCTTCTACAGAGAGAATAGTTCAATTTAATCTTGAGAAACCTCGATGGCTCAAGAACACTTCGTTGAGTAACTTTTTCTTTACACCACAACTTGCCATTGGCTTCACCAATCTAATTTGAAAATTACTATAACTGTATATTGTATATATCTCTTTGATATTCTCCCAGCGTTCCTTCATTGGTATGGCTATAAAATTAGTCTATTAGGCTGTGTCAGTATACCGTATGCACCTCTTTAATATTCTCCCAGGTTACTTCATTGGTTTCGCTGTAAAAGTAATCTCTTAGCTTGTGTCAAATGTTTGGGTAGGTCTAATATACCATATAATACTGCAATTTAACTTTTTTAAAAAGCCGTAAGGTAATCTATTATACCGGCAGCAGCATGAACATCAGCTATTATGTGGGACATAATCCATCTTCAGTTAAAATAACACATAAATCCATTTTGAAAACAACAAGGACCAAGGGAATTACAGTAGTTTCAACCAGTGTGCAGAAAGGGATACAAGTAGTACCTAATATATCAACTACAGGCAAGCACTTCGAAAGGGAAAAAGAGAGTCTTATCGGGTTTCGACAGGATAGAAATACCACCTATTAAACACTCAGAGATTATGCAGTTGATGGTATAGCAGGTGCTTGTTCTGTTGCACAGTTAAGATTCTATCAGCCATACGGAAAAGATGGTGGAGTTAATCGTATTAGATGCTTATTCTATTGTACAGTTAAGATACCACCTACTATATAGCAAAAGCGAAACAATTGCTGATAAACCAGGTACTTGTTCTATTGTACAGATTAGATACCGCCTGCCACATCAAAGGTGAAGTAGTTATTGATATACCAGGTGCTTATTCTGTTGTGCATTTGAGATACCAACTGATGTATACCAAAGGTGAAGTAGTTACTGATATATCAGGTGCTTATTCTGTTGTGCACTTGAGATACCAACTGCTGTATAGCAAATGTGAAGCAGTTACTGATATACCAGGTGCTTATTCTATTGTGCAGTTGAGATACCAACTGCTGTATAGCAAAGGTGAAGTAGTCGCTGATGTACCAGGTGTTTATTCTGTTGTACAGTTGAGATACCAACTGCCATATAGCAAAAGTGAAGTAGCTGCTGATATACCAGATGGTTATTCTGTTGTACAGTTCAGATGTTACCAATCATATAGTAATGGTGGAGTAGTGTTTAATATACCAGATGCTTGTTCTGTTGTACAGTTGAGGCATCAACAGCCATAAAGCAAAGGTGAAGTAGTTGTTAATATACCAGGTGCTTGTTCTGTTGTATAGTTGAGACACCAACTGCTATATAGCAAAGGTGAAGTAGTTACAGATATACCAAATGCTTATACTGTTGTATAGTTGAGATACCAGCTACTATATAGCAAAGGCGAAGTAGTTGCTGATGTACGAGGTGCTTACTCTGTTGTACAGTTGAGATACAAAGTTCCATATAGCAAAAGTGAAGTTGCTGATATACCATGTGATTATGCTCTTGTACAGTTGAGATATTCACATATCATATAGTAAAAGTGAAGTAGTTGCTGATATACGATTACAGGTGCTTATTCTTCTGTACAGTTAACATACCATCTAAAAACAACAGAGATGATGTAGTTACTGGTATAGCAGATTGTCAGTTCAAATACAACGTGGTATATAGCAAAGGTGAAGTAGTTCCTATATACCAGGTGCTTGTTCTGTTGTACGGTTAAATTAAATTGTTTTTATTTATGGACGCTCCTTAACTACTATAGTCCTTAGCGTCTCATTCTATATTGGGCGTGAAAGACCGTAAATTTTATTTAGAGGCCTCCTTATCAGGCTTGAGGTTCTTTTAAATCTACGACACGGGACCACCGACTTTACTTCCCTTCCAAACGAAGCCATGCTAAGGATTTTTACGCCCGAAAAATCCATCGCCCTCCACCGGGTTTGAACCCGCGACCTCGGGAACTAGAGGCTAACACGATACCACCAGTCCACGGAGGACGACTGTTGTGCAGTTGAGATACCACCTGTCAAATAGAAGACATAATGTAGTTATTGGTATGCCTGGTAGGTACTTCTTCTATTGTACAGTTGAAACACTACCTCCATATAGCAAAAGTGAGTCCTGTGCCGTGACTCTGTGGACTAGAGCAGTGATGCCAAACCTTAAACGAAACAGGGGAGGACGGATTTATCCCCACGTATTATTCGCTGAGCTATGGCGCATTCACGTGTTGTCCAAACTTCAATGTTTGGTTAGCTTGTAACATGCCATTGCGACCAGCCGTTCTATGAGTGAGTGAAGGGGAAATGCTTCATAACACAAAATCGAAGGAGGTAGAGTAAGGTGACAATATGACGTTACAGGACAAAAGATTGAGCTTCACTGCGCTAGAGCATAGAGCTCTGCCTCCCGGCCACAGAATGCGGCCGGGTTCGATCTCACCCTTGGTGGTATGGATTTTATGTCTCAGGTATACAACCGGTGCCTACTCAGCATCCTGAGAAAAGTGAGGAGCAGGGATAGGCAGCGATCCCAGTCACAGAGGCCAACGTTCTGGCTGAGGGATGCGTGATGCTGGCCACATCACCTCCACGTATCAGTTGGATGATCGCCCACCTTTGCCGTGCGTTCGTGGGTGTGTGCCCAGCATCCGTTTGGCAGATCTGAGCCCTTCATTGGTTGCAGTGGCATGGGATTCTTCTTCTTATTATTATTATTGTTACGATACAGCAAAGGTGAAGCAGTTGCTGGTATATCTTATTAAGGTAATTGGCAATGTTACCATATTTCTGTCCGCGCAGCTCACGCAGTCAGCTGCTTTCCCTCTTCCCGTGGCCGGTCACCGCTCGGACATGGTAGGACAATTAGGGATGCAGGGAGAGGTTGCAATCACCGCTATCTCTTTCCCCGGTTTAAAAATAGTATATCGTTGTTGTCTACCTAATACAACAAAGCATGCAATTATTTAAAACAAGCTCACCTTATAAATTCATTCCATTTCGTCTTTTTCATTTTCAGTGTCCAAATCGTCTGTGTCGTAGTTTCCGGAACTGTCTTCTGAATCATTTTTCCTAAGTCGAATTAACAGCTGATCTACACGCTCGTGTGTAATTCCAACTCTTTCAATATATTGCTTTTCAATTTCCTTCACATGTTCACACCAATTGATCTACTTTTGAACTGTGTATTCAATAAAACTTTTTTCCATGAATTTTTTTATCTAATGATTCCGAAATGGTTTCAGTTGCTCTATCTTTAATATCACCTCACACCATTTCAATTGGATTGAAATCTGCATGACATGGAATCAGTTGCAGTGTTGTATGTCCAGCACATTTAAATTTCCTGCCAATCTGATATTTTTTCTCATATGACACACGCTGAATTTTCTGGTACAATTGTCTTTTATTCATACCCATAATTCTTTTACCCTTTTTTCCATATCTGTTTCGGTTTCGCCTTCAGGTGTATTGAACTCTGAAAGCCATAACATCATGCAATTTTTTAAGAGATAACATAGTGGGTTCCCTGTTTGCTTGAACATTGTAGTAACTGGCAGTATCAAAGACGATGATACTGTTTTGAGGAATGTTAGGTAAAAAGCCTTTCATGTACCCATTTTGAAAAAAAAATTTACTATTCATGTCGTGATAGTCTCCGGTCTTCTGTTTAGATTGAATATCAGCAAAGCATTATCAACAAATCCAAAATCGCCTGCAGCATGGACGATGATAAGATGTGGCCCCTTCACAATCGCAGTATGACTCCAATTTCTGATTCACTCTGCCAACATTCTGTCGAAGAATGTGTTGAGTGAATGCAAGTCTCGTCAGCATAAACAATTGGCCTCCTTGCATTTTGTACTCATAAACATATTTAAATAGTGTGCGCGTCACTCTGCAATATTAGGATTTTCGATTAGAACCATTCGTCATATTTTTTCCATCGGAATTCTAGACACCTTATAAGACAACGTTAATATACCCTGCTACAACTCAATATGTTGTCTTCACTAAAGGCTTGACAAAGTTTTCTTAATGTTGGAACTTCTTTCCTTGCCGCGTAAAACTCGTGTATATTTCTCCTAACTGCTCCTCTTCTTTCTTCCCTTCTTTCTTCCAGTTGGAGTGCTGAAATTTAATTCTCATATCGCCATAGATTCTTTGCCTTCTTTTAACACCTTGAAAACCGTCGACTTAGACTTAGATACACTGTAGCAACGCTTGTTTCAAAAATGTTATATTTTAACTTGTACAATTATGCTTCTTTTCACAAGTAAATTTCAACTTTGTAAACAATCCCCTAGCCTCCCCTCTAAGGGACTTACCAGAGGAGAATTTAAATTTTGATGAACCCGACATTCTCAGTTAATTCTCAGTTTATAACAAAGAGTACACACTGATTTTTGAGATCACCCACGGTCACTCGCAATTTCCTCTCTCCCACCATTGACAAACCTCGCGATGCGCACGCACATAGATCATGTTTAAAGGACATGCGGGAGAAGGGGACAGTGACATGACCGGCAATAGCTGTGCGTACTACGTTCTGCGCAACTTTTTCTTAAGATTGCCAATCTATAAAGTAGGTGCCTGTTCTGTTGCGCAGTGGAGATACCACCTGTCATACAGCAGAGGTCATATAGTTGCTGGTATAGTAGGTGCCTGTTCTATTGTAAGTTAAGATACCACCTGTAATTCAGCAGAGATGACGTAGTTGATGGTATAGTAGGTGCTTGTTCTGTTGTACTGCATGTATGGGCAAACCCCGAACCACTTGACACGCAATCCAGATATTTTGAAACGAACCGGTAGATGGAGAAACAGGCAATGAGAGTAGTGGCATTTGCTGACTTTTACAGAAATAGTGCTGATTTCGATTTATATGCAGTTTAGAATACAACTTAATATTTTAGACTAATATAAAACACTGTATTTCAATTACATTCGATAACATTTGCAATTATTTCGTTAAAAGCTGGGGTTACCTCCAGTAGAGCTATTCTCAGCTGCGCCAACAGATGTTCGCCAGTCAAACGAGATCTGTATTTTGAATTGGCATATTCAGTTGTGAAAACATTTGCTCATACAAATGTGTAGAGGCAACCATAGACAAAGTTTTAGCTGTAATGAATCTTAATTACATTCTTTTTTTGCAACTGATAACTGTTTAAATGCTCAACATGATGTTTACCGAGGCACAAATGTTTAAAATCTATCAATTTGCACGGATATTGATTATAATTGAGTATCCAGCCTTACCGTTGCAGTTTCGACATACATAGAGTTTACGAGGAGTCAAATTATTTCCCAGGTTTTTGAAATCTCCAAATCGTTTTTCTACGAATTCAGCCTTTAGATTTTCTAGAACGGAATATACTTATTAAATTCATTGTTCCCATTTGTATTTTGGAGGGATTGCAAAGAGGGAAATTATATAGCTGCCCCTGTTGTAGCTGTCCTTTCCAAAGTTACAACTGCATGACAAAGGCTTATATTTGCGTTCATACATAGGCTTAGAATATGCAATGACAGCTTTCCAATTGGAACTATGTCGCGGTCCGACACTGCTTGCTAATAGGATGTCATGCATGGACATATACCTGTCACACACTGAAACTTCCGCAACGACATTTTCCGTCATATGCGGTAACGTCCTGAACCAGTAAATTCCCATGCCTGTTGTACTGGGTGTACTCGAATAAATACTGAGCGGTAGGTTGGGTGGCCTATTTGTGCAGGGACTTTGTCTTTGGGAGTGGGTATTACTGCGTAGCTCAAACACATAGTTTCCTGAAGGACACATGCTGAAGCTTCGTAACTAGGTTACTCGCGCTCCGTTGTTATGATTAGTTCTTCACTCGTGTTATCATGGAGCAACTACGATACTGAAACAACTAATTACATCATATTTTGTTAGTTTTTGAAACCTGTCAATATAACGGTAGATAAGTACGAGCAATTTATAGCCAAAGGTTTCTAGATACCCCGTCTTTGCTGAACAACATTTGGATGTGCCACCAGACATTCGCCTACACATGCTCTGTTAGCAAGATGGCCATTCTGCCCACACAGCAGTACGGACAATTGCATAGGACACATTCGCTCATATCTATGGTGTAAGTGTAGCGGGTCTGCCTCACAATCAACCGTTCTCCAGTTCAAATATCGATTAGGGTGGGTTACCTGGATAAAGTTTCTTTGCGGGGATTTCCTTTAACCTGAGAAGGCGAATGTCAGGTAAATCTAAGCTCTAGGTACCCCAGACGCATTTGAGCATCATTTCACCATTTCATTCATTTACCATCTAATGTGACCTATCCGGTTAAAGGGCGATAAACTTCAAGCAAAGGAGAAAAAAGGAATATCTCTGAAGATGGATTGGGCCACGTAGATCGTTGTACCAGTAACCCCGAGGTCCCCGGTTCTTACTCCCATGGGCTACTTTCTTTAGGGCTAAGTGAGAGATCGTGTTTACCAAGAATTACCTCCTGACAGAAATCACCACATGAACAGCGTTTCCGCTGCAAAATGAAACTATAACACTTCTAATGTTGTGCAGGATGTGAGAAGAACTAATCAGGAGAGAAATATTGTGAGCAGAGTCGGATGGCTATTATTTTGAATATCATGTTTGAGTTCCCAGTACATCACAATAGAAGCCCCTGCGGGAAGTAGGCCACCCAACCTACTGCTCAGTATCTATCCGAGCCATCCATCAAAGTTGAGATACCACCTGCCATGGTGAAGTAGTTGCTGGTATAGTAGGTGCTTGTTCTGTTATAAGCTGAAATACTACCTGCCAAGCAGCAGAGATGAAGTAGTTGCTGGTATAGAAGGTGTTTGTGCTGTTGTACATTTGAGATACCACCAGCCATACAGAAAAGGCAATGTAGTTGCCGATATGCCAGATGCTTGTTATGTTATCATCTGCCATGTAGTAAAGGTGAAGTAGTTGGTAATATACAAGATGCTTGTTCTATTGTACAGTTAAGGCATCACCTTTCGTTTAGCAAAGGTGAAGTGGTTGCTGATATAAAAGGTGTTTGTTCTTGTGTGCAGTTAAGATACCACCTGTGATATAGCAAAAGTGAATTAGTTGCTGATGTACAAGTTGCTTGTTCTGTTCTGCAGTTGAGACACCACCTGCCAAACAGTAGAGATGCTGTAATTGCTACTATAGTAGGTGCTTATTACGTTGTATGTACAGTTAAGATACTACCTGCCATGTTGCAACAGTGAAGTACATAATTGCTGGTATACCGTATGCTTGTTCGGTTGTACATTGAGATACCACCTGCCATAGAGCAGAGGTGAGTAATTGCTAGTATGTCGGCTGATTATTTTATGTACAATTGTGATACCACCCACTATACAACAGATTCTATTCTTGCAGGGACCCGTGTGTATCACTGCACTGGTGAACTCCAGTGAGAAGTAGTTTCGAGTTGTAAACTTTGGTATTTGGAGATACATTTAAGGTTCAAAGATTTTTTTATGTTGAAACCACTGACCACCATTTTAATTAGGGTTTAGGATATAACGTCTAATCCGTTCACGGAATATATATCTATCTATGGTGGTAGCCAGTGTAGTACACAATAGTATGCTTCCGTTTGGAAGATATGCTTATTGACGGTGGTTGGTGCTTTGTATACATCAGCATACTCCCGTCCCGGAATATGTACTTATTCCTAGTAGCAATTTGTTTTGTGCCCAATTGTATGCTACAATCAGAGGTTATAGCCCTATCTATAATGGCAGCTAGTGGTGGATACAAGAGAATGCTCCCATCCGGAGCATATTTTTATTCATGGGGCAATTAGCGTTGGATTGAAACTATATGCTCCTGTCTAGGAGTTTATCCTTATCCATGGTGGTAATTATCGCTGCATACAGTAGTACGTTCTTGTCATAAGGCATATACTTATCCATGGTGCTAACTGGCGTTGGGTACAATATGTTTGTTCTCATCCAGTATGCTTATCAATTGTGGAAATTAGCATTCGATATAATGTATTTGCTCTCGTCCCAGAGTGTATGCATATCTATAGTGGCAATTAGCGTTGGATACAATATATAAGCTCTCGTCCCGAGTATGCACTTATCCATGGTGCTAATTAGAACTTTGAATACAATAATATGCCCTCGTCTCGGAATATGTACTTATACTTCATGGCAAGTATCTTTGGGTACGATATTATGTCCTGGTCCATGGGTATAGCCTTATCTTCGTAGGTAATTAAAACGTTAAATACGATGCTATGCCCGGGAGTATAGCCGTATTAATGTCAGGAACCTTCTTTGGGAGTAACAGTGTGCCCCATGAGACATTTGTTTTATCTATGGTGGCAATTAGCGTTCGATACAACAGAATATTCCCATTACGGATGACTGTTTTATCCACGGTGACACTCCATGTTTAATACCATACTATGCTCCCATCACGGGCTATTGTTTTAATCCATGGTGGTATTTATCGTTGGTTACAACAATATCCTCCCGTCATGGTCTACTGTTTTATTCATTCTGGCATTTAACGTTGAATACAGCCGAATGCTCCAATCAGGGATTATTGTTTTATCCATTATGTCATTTAACGTTGAATACAACAGTATGCTCCCGTCGCGGACTATTATTTTATCAACTGTGGTATTTTATGTTGGATACAACATTATGCTCTCGTCCCGGAGTATATACTGCCTATATACTGCTATATATGTGTATGTATACTTATATGTGTATATGCATGTGTGTTTGAACATGTACATATATAGTGCTTAAAGCCTGTTCTTACTACATACGATACCACTTATGATATTACATAAAATAAAGTGATAATTTATGAAGTAAATTTAGGAAGGAAGAATTCCAGACCTGAGGTTAGCTTACCTCCCCGGCACTTACCAGTTTTGAAGACAGGAAAATCTCGAAAAATACCTCAACCAGGGAGGATGGTCCTGACGGGATTGCAACCACGGACTTCCCGTTCACGTGTCCATGTATAAGCGACCTCGACCACCCGTGTCGGTTTGTGTGTATGTGGGTTTATATGTTTTTGTGTATGTGTGTTTCTCTTCATGTATGTGTGGATGTGTATATGTGTTTACATTCTTGTTCGTGTATGTGTGCATGTGTGTGCGTATGTGTGTGCGTGTTTGTGATTTTTGTGTGTATAGTGCACACGTGTATCTGTCTCTCTCTCTCTCTCTCTCTCTCTCTCTATATATATATATATATATATATATTTGTGTAATTATCCAATGTTAACATATTACAGAATGGACGCAACACCTCCTCTAGCATTCTCAGTGTCCTGCCATGCAGCACACAATTTGAAGGTGCTAACTCAAAATTCTTGACGAATATTTTACGAGTATAACTAGGCGGCTCTCAAACAAGGATTTTAAAGTTATTGCTTTGGACGTAACCATGTTCGAGATGTAAATTTTATTGGCACTTTCGTCGACAACATTCCCCAGTAAAAGTGTGTAAAGTATCTGGCATGTGGATTTCTTAGGCTTCTAATAATCTGTTCTAGTCGCGTAAATTGCATAGAAAGGCGCAGATATGTTTACTAAATAAGCTGAATTGATTTTGTGTAACTTATATAACTTCTTCTTCTTCGTCTCATAAACCAATGAAATAACTACTTTATCCCTTAGCAAATGTACAACTTTGCTCCAGAAATAACTCCTGTGCGAAAATGAATAGCAGCAGACTTGTGATACGGAAGAATACACGAGAAACGGAAGACGCTCCTTTTATCTTCTTCTGTGATTTACGTATGTTGGTTTTCGAGTTCGGTAACAGGAGTAATACCGGAGTTCTTTAGATGAATACGGAAATAATGTTGGATATTTGCTGCGGCAAAGTTGTGTAATTTCCCCTCTTCCTAAAGGCACATTTTTCCAATAACGAGGCTGACAGTCTTGTATCTGAAAGTAAGTAAATTTGCAGTTTTTAGATGCACTTCTCATCGTAAAACCAGTGAGTTAATCCGTCATTAAAATGCAACTGGTCCTAGAGTTACTATTTTCTGATCCTAAATTTTCGTGTTCCTTCACGGTATGCATGCTATGTTGGTTGCATGTTGCAGGTGTTTGAACGGTGAAGGAATTTAGACAGTCATAATGTATTCCCTTGCTTTCAGCTTCCACTGTAAAATATTAACTTAATAGAATAATGTTATAGTGATACAGAGCTTCAAAAACTTCCTCCCTCAATAGAAACGTAACTTAGGTTCTTTTTATGTTTTGATTTTAGTGAAATATCACATTACACCATAGTAACGTCGTTATTTACAATTTTTGCTTATTTTACATACATTTATGATAATCGGAAATAAAATCGTGTACTTAAATTCATCACATGACTATCGTTGCATTCAGTGCACCATTCTGACTGTTACATTTTAAAAGCATGACTTATACTCTTTGTTGTCGGTTCACATCTTCGCATAATATACCTGTCCAACAAAATCCA
Source organism: Deroplatys truncata (assembly GCA_030765065.1). Lineage (NCBI taxonomy): Eukaryota > Metazoa > Arthropoda > Insecta > Mantodea > Mantidae > Deroplatys > Deroplatys truncata. The sequence continues at coordinate 536,712,344 of CM060990.1, forward strand.
CAGTTCGGTCTGGTAAGAATTTTTCTCACCGTGAGCAGGTGCCTTCAAGTTGCAGCTGAAAATATCACAAACGCATGGACAAAGGCGGAAAATGTGCTTGGCAAAGTCATGACACTTTATAAGGACAGTGGCTTTTAACATGTTTAAATTGATTGTCCATAAATATTTATATTCTCCTGTAGTAAAATTAGCCATTTTTTAAATATTAGCTGTTGCACCTTTGTATTTTCTCAAATTTTAATTAAAGTATGCTTTTAAAACGAAATCCTAAGTTAATTATCAATTAACGTTTTTAAGTATAAACGCATAATAAGTACTTAGGTTCCTGAATATTTTCCATGGTTACACAATGCAGTTTAACAATGTTGAATTTCTTCAATCACAAAAGTGGATTTGTAGTACTTCTAGATACATTTGTTGTTTTTACGTTAAACTGGGCGATGGATTTTCTTACGACAGCAAGAGGTCCAGTGAGATCAGTTCAAGTATAGCTTTAGCATTTTATTCTTACAGAAGTGTCCCAAAGACGAGATGGCAGGTGCTTATATGATTTGTTTTTTAAACTCGGGGAGAGCTGTCAAGGATGTGATGGTAATGTGTTTGAGGGGCATAGTAGCGGTATCTACGAGTACATTAAAATTAGAACTAAATCCTCATGTAACACCATCGATCACTTCATATTTATCTAAGGAACAGGAAATGGAAATTTGCCTTCAAGAGCAGTGAGTCTGGTCTAATACCACTACAGATAAGAAACTATCCTTTTAAATTTACAGAAAGAAGCAATTTTAACATTCCTGGATAGCGCAAATCCAAATATCGGAGATTGGTTCTTTTCATGAATTTATAAAACTCCACAGTAACCTAGCATGCAAAATGCGGAATAATTTGAATGTATCAGAAATTTGCACGAAAAATAAAAATGGTGGATGGAAGTCCAAAAGTGTAATACCTGTTATTCTGAGATTTGCTATTTAGGAAAAGAAAGAAATACTGATTTTATGGAAAAGGTTTGTCATCCAAACTTCACTACCAGTCATTAGAGTTGTACTCTTACTGAAACAACACCAGATAAATGCAATTATTTATGTTTGAAGAAATCTACATAAGACATACATACTTTCCATCTAATATCCTCAAAAGTTTGTGCGATGTCATAATATTTCTACTGAATTACTTGGGCAAAGGAATTTTCATACGGCAAAACTAAGAAGTTTGTGAAACATTATTTATGTTATGGTGGGAGTTGCACTACCTGATCCTATAACCAGAATGTATTATCGCCTCACTACGGTATCTCAAAGACACGAAGAGCCCAAGATCCATGGTTCCGCCCCGGACGTGGAATTGAAGTTTTAAAATCTTATTCCACTCTTCAATTATTTCGTTAGAACTATACAGTGGTTATCTGTACCGCACTATGCATTGCTAACATCTGCATAAGCAGACGGTAGGGCAGTATAATAAGTTATACAAATTGTATGCCGTGTAATTTTGTACAGCAGATTAATTGGTAAGATCGCATCTAGAACGAAAGCAAATGTCTGCACAGGCGGAACTTTAGGGTCACGGCTGATCTGACCAAGACGAAGAATAGGTTGTAGTGTGACGCCCATTTGACCCAAATAGTACATTACGATAATTCTTCTACTGTGGGAATACCTGATGTTTGTAATGTGCTTTTAAAATTAATTATAATTTACGGATGTAATCAATGATAAACTAAGCTTTTGTCTCTTTATCAAGTCCGAGCTCGACAAGACTTCTGGAGGGAATGGTGGTGTTTGTGCGTAATTAGTCTCAGTTGCTCCGCGTTTAGTTGTTATTTATACCCAATATATCATCTCACAAAACTTTTGCACATAATTCAGATACAGCGTATAATATTTTATTATTTTTCAGTGAGGACATTCTTCATGATGAACATGAAATGGATACCAAAGTTGGTTTATATATGAATTGTATGTAACATTTCCCTGGATGTATGGAGCATGTGGTAGAGAAATTCGTGTGACTATCTGTTACTAGTAAATACCATAGTAAAGAAATAGTAATAATAACAATACCTCGGAATATTTCAGTATTCAGTATTTCTAAAGTAGATCAATGGTGGTGTATTCCAGCAGGGAGGCCTTATTTCTTCAGATTATTAAATATTTTCTACCTTTACAATAATTAAAAAATGGTGGCTAATGAATACGTAAAAATATGATCGATATGGTTCATACAACCCGTTCCTCTCCTGGGATTGGCCTTCCCTTTTTACTTGCAGCTCTAAGACCAGTTGTAAGGAAAAAACTGACAAAAGGAAGGGGAACAAAACAGCTAAAATATGACGCTCGTCGCGAAACTGCCTCCATTTCGCAAATGAAGTCCCAAAGGTGTAATGAACGTTATTCAAGTGCAATAAAGCACTACACCGGGAAGAGCAAGTTTTAGTTCGTCTTAAAACATTAGAAACGTGGAGAATCAGCATAACTCTGAAACCTCTATATCAATTTTTTATATTTTAAGCAGCGCTTCCCCTATCCCGAAAATGACTGTTCAAAATATGTCATGTTACAAAGTTTTCGTGATAAAGATAATGCCTATTCTTGTACTTGGTCCGATAATGTTTAATAACACATCTTCGAAAGCGATTACCTGTACAAATGAATTTGTAGACGGTAGCTTATTACGTTCTTGTAAATTTTAAACATATAATTGTAGATTTGCACAGGTTCAGAAATATCTGTTTTGAATGAAGAGAATTTCAAAGTATTTTATGGAATTTCTAAATAACAATTTTTGCTCTTTGGCATGTCTAGTACTAGGGAGATCATTTCAGTTTTATTTATTGGTATTACATTTGTTGTAGGGTCAGTTGCCATGTTATCAGTTCGGTTATTGGTTTGAGACTTTTGAGTATGGAAAAAAGAAATATAAGAAAAAAAAAAGAAGTATAAGAAAAAGGAAAATAAGTAAATTGTACAAGTATGTTGTAAAAGAAGTATAGTTCGTCCCAAATCGTAATGGTCGCAGCAATCTTTTGAGGCCGGAACGGACATGGATGCCTAATCCCTGACTGTAGACGACGACGGCGACTTTTGTTGCACAGTATTAATACTTTCTGGTATCTAATAGTAATGACGGTATTTACGTGACTGAAATAAATGGGTATGTGAATTAGTATAAGATATTTAACCCATTCTTCCGTGGAATATTCCACGGGATTATTTCACATCTCGGAACAAAGTAACTTTGTAGCTAACAGTGAAATGCCGCTTGGTTTCTAGGTGGTATGAAACTGTTTTCAAATAAAACTGATATTACCCACAGAATATTGGCAAGTTGTGGGGCACAGTAGGTTATTAAAGGATCAAATACCAGCACTGCGTGGCATATACAGAAGAAATCCACGAAATATTTCCGATGAACGGAGATTAAATCAGCACGATTTGATGACCTAAGGGTGGTCAAAATACCAGAAATGTGTTTTTTTCTGTGTGTCATCAAATTAAGTTTACTTTTCTGGAAGAAAACATAGGGAATGCATAATTTATGACAGAATATGACACTATATAGTAGTTTGATTAGTATACTATACTAACTAAAGGTGGCTTTAGATTTCACGGCCGCCTTTAATAGAATTAACCGCGATTATCTATGGGGTGTTTTGAAGAGTTTTGGATTTTCACAGCCATTTCAAAGCCTTTTACGATCTATTTATCGAGATGCGCACTCCCGAATTCAAATTAATGGCTTTCTTACGCGACCGGCACTTATAGCACAGTCGATACAGCAGGGATGTACCCTCTCTATGATGATGTATACTTTGTGCGTTGAACCGCTGATTAGAGGCATAGCAACTTTACTTTTTCATTCCGTTAATCCGTTCAACTATGAAAGAATTTTGGCATATGCTGATGTTGTCACCTTAATTCTCGCTCATGCTGATGATCCTGACAAACTTGCGCCGCTATTGACGACATACTAGGATGCCTCTGGAGCTTTTATAAATTATGGCAAATCACAACTATTACCGTTGAATAGCTGGCCATCGATTTACATGTAGCATTTCAGTGAAGATAATGGGCGTTATTTTTACCTCCAGGCTGGAAGGATTACTAGCGCAGAATTGGAAGCGACTTGTACTTATGTGCATTTCTCTTATGACCTCGCAGTTGACACGGAATTTAAACTTTGTGCAAAAAATCTGGCATGCTAACACCTTTGTTCTAGCGAAACTTTGGTATGTGGCGCAGGTGATACCGATGTTACCAAAATTTTCTCAGCAACTAGAAAGAGCGATTGGTCTATTACGTTTGGAAAAATCCCTTCTATAAGGTAGCCCGACCTCAATTACGCAGGACAATTACGGAGGGTGGTTGGAATCTTATAGATGTGCATATTAAATGTCGGCTTTGTTGCTCCATTCTATATTGAGTGCTCTCCACAGACACGGTGCCAATCAGGTTGTGAAGTTTTATATGGACATGGTTTGGACGGCTGCCGGGCTCTTCAAACAGGTTCTGACAGACTATAGGAGAATACTACCAGTGATAGATACATCGATCAGTATTCCCATCACCAAAACGTTATATACCACGTTGCTGAAAGATTCCATGAGAGTGCCTACAATGGAACGGAAATACTCTAACTCACCATGGCAGCGGGTATGGAAAATTTTGCTTATAAACTATATACCGTTGGAGTGGAAGGGTTCTTTTTATTTCTTCATCAACGAATTAATACACACTGAGTCAAAGCGACATAAACATAATTTATACTCGAAACCTTGGTGTAAGCGTTGTGGTGGGGTGGACGCTCAAATTCATCGAATAACCACCTGTGTTAGTATCAGAGACATATGAAATTAGACCAAGAAACATGTAGGTCATTTAATCGGCAGCTGTTTGGAACATCGGATTACCTTTGTCTTATTAGCTTGGGAGTTTCAGAAAGGAGCTACCGAAATTACACAGGTGTGGTTAACATTGGCACTCTATCATTACATTTTGCTGGAAGCATTCCCATCTCTCCTCACTTTCCAAAAATGGCTTCGGTCAGAGTGATACAAGCTTTGGTGACAACCCCGAATATGGAATGTATTAAATTTGCAGTTGGATTTCGCGCTTTAATATTGTTATAAATAAAAAATGTAAATATGGAGAAACTGAAAATTTGAAATATTTGACTTATTACTCACTTTTAGGGAAATTATACAAAATAAAAGTTTAACTAATATTTAAAAATAGCCATACTCTGGTATCCCGGTAGCTTGGGAAAAAGAAATTCTTAAAAAAAAAGTTGTATGTATCGCTTATGACTTTGAAGCAGTTTTGAGAAAACACTACATTATTTCTAAGTTTGACCGATTTTCTTAGAACTCTTTTAAGATATAGAACTAAGCATTTTAAGACAGTTAAGGATAATATACCAAGCATCCGCTAGTAAGTGGTTAATATATCTCCCTGGATATGTAAAAGAAAATTTAAGTCCCAATTTTAATTTGCAGAGTTTGATAAAACATTACAAAGGACTTGTCGTTTCATAGACAGGAAATATTTTACTCAGATTAGAAAAAGTTACTTAAATTGACCCACTACAAAAACTGCATGCTAATATTTGCTTTGCTTTCCGAAATGATATTGAATAATTTAACATGAGCAATATAGGAATCGCTGACACTCATTCAACTGAGAGCTCCTACAGCCAGAAAACTTGATATAAACATGAGAATGGCCTACTTGGTTTAATGGGAGTGTGCATCGGGAAACTGTTCACCCACCAGTTTCCCGAAAGTTTGTTCCTAAAAGAAAACTGTTCATGAAGAATTAACTAAAATGAGTAATTTGCTTTAATAACCAAGATAATAGGATATATTGGTGTTAATGATTATGTTAGATGAATCCTGTCCTTCTATTGTGATCTTTGGAATACTTACTATATAATTATCACCTTTATATTTCCTTTCCTAAAAGTATTTAGTTAGATATATTAATCTATTTATAGAAATATTGATTGAACTAACAGTTCTTGGTGTCTTAAATATTACAAAAATAATAAACAATTTCTATTAGTGAAATTGTATATACGTACTTGATTATACCTTTATTACGATTTTCAAGTAACATTACAAACTTAAACAACTCACAAGACGTAGACATTCTCTAAGCTTTCCGTTACAGATAACACTATACTCTTTGTAGAAGAATACAGTGTTCATGTGGTATAAGCTATTGAGAAGTGAACCGAACGATGGCTAACTGTTGTTTATGCACTTAACGTTGTACATCCGTTGGGTATAACAAAATTCAAATATGTTCATCATCGTGTATCTGTTATGAATATGTCAATTTAAATATATCCATACTATTTCCAATCACAGATAGTGCTCTTAAACATTTTAAAACAAGTGTTATTTGCAGTGCTTTCTATTCGGTGCATTCATGCAGAAGTAAGGTAACTGTGTTATTATCAAGGTAAGGATCTTTGGATCTCATACATTTAACAGGTAGAGTAACTGTACTGTAGACCACAGTGAGGGTGCCCCAGATGAATCTGCTTCTGGAAATACGAACCTTTTAAAACCCTTAGAGTAGTGTTTCCTTTTGAGAATGTGTTATGTAAAGTGTTGCTGTCAATTGGCATGTAGTGTCTTACAATGGCAAATACTGACTTTCAGAAAGCCTCTCCGTGGGATTTAAAAATGGCGGAACATTGTAATACTATTGTCCAATAAAGCAAGAACTGACGTTTCTAAAGCAATGAATAAAAACTTCAATTTTTGCCCAAATTCTTAAAATTGCAACCGTAGGTATCCTGAAGATATCTAAGAATATTAAGGTTATAACCATAATTTTTAAGAGATTGAAAGTAAAGCATGCTTATAAGAATACATGTCTAAAGAATAGGCATTTTCTCCAGTAATTTATCAGCTCAGATGAGCTCAGGTGAACTACTGAATAACATTAAATTCGCTCTTATCGTCTACTCTAGGTTGACAGGTTTCTATAAATGAAGTTATTGTATTTTCATTGCATTGCATTTTGACAGGGAGGGAAATACACACACACATATATATATATATATATATATATATATATATATATATATGTTGTTACTAAAATGCTCTATCATCATTCTGCTACAATATTGCAAATGTGAATTCTAATTTTATTTCAGATGCTGTCTATATAAGATATCGAAGTTAAGTTCATACTACACTGATATAATACATAATACAAAAATGTTAGGCCAATTTCCTACACTTCAAACTTGAAGTACCCCAGAGGATACAAATTTTTAACTTATTGGTAAAGCAGCAAAGGATATAGCTTTAAACTTCCACAACAAACTCAGTAAGGTTTTCTATTCTTACAGCCATACAATAAAATGTATTCTTTCTCAAAGAAATGTAATACGTTTCAACATTACAATGCGAAAAAAATACTATTACAAATTCGCCCTCAAGCTATTAGTTCCTCTTGCCATATTTCGGTGCGTTAAAAATTTTTACAATTATATACAAAAATAATTGTTCCCGCGGTATTACACAGCTGCAAGTTAAATCGGCACACGCTGTAATGTTAAATTTTGAGAACTACTTACAAAAATGTTTCGAGTCGAATTTTGAAATGGCCGAAAACTTATGGTGTGAACGATATCGCTTCCGTAGACGTGACTTTAAGGCTTTCCTTCTTCGCGGCCGGCGATCATAAACTAAAATATATTCTACTCGTCCTCTTCATGCCCAGGGTGACTCAACCTTCCCCTCGCGTGATTCTGACGTCATGAGGTGGCTCAGCGTCACGCTCATACTCCTCTACACTGAAATCTGCTGAGAGTTTACTACAGGAACCCAGCCGAGAAAACAGCGAACTGTTACCGCTGATAAATCCTCAGAAGTAACCGGAAAGAATCTAGTATACATAATGTTCAGCATGTCGGGGACGTTCCAAAACCTAAAGCACCATAATAATGTCTATGAAGGGGGAGCCTATCTGACTCAAGATCCCCCCCCCTCCGCCGAGAATAGGCGCTGTAGAAAAGAGGACCACTGTAAAGGCGAGACTTCCCCGATCGACGAGTACATGAAATAATATAATACACTGGTATAAGCCATGGTTAAAACGAAGACGAAATGTAGTACAAGTGCTAGAGCAGAGCGAGAATATCACAATATAGTAAAGCCCGCAAATGAGAAGCAGGAATTGGGCAAACAATTCATGAGGCATCTAAGGCAAGAGATAAAGCTGAAAATGCTCAAAATGCACGAAAAATAGCATTAAATAACAGAAGGCATAAAATAAGGATAAAAAAGGCGACATAATGTAAATACTGTAAAAAGTACTATATATAAAGAACCATAACTAAACAGTAAAATACTAAACTATAAATACAAAACAACACCCAGATACTCCTAACTACCATCCACGTACAGAGTTAACACACAAAAACTCTAACTACAGGCGCCTACATACATAAAATAACAATGTTGACAACACAGAGAACAGAAAAACATAATGAAACAAAAACAGGAAGGAAATACACAAAAAGCAAATAGAAAAGGAATTCTGTCATGGTATACAAACAATTGACGTGCAGATCGTTGAAACAAAGCTAAACTCGGACAAGCCTGAACGGAACACAAAAGAAAAAAATTGATAGACGCGAGCCTGCCGAGCCGCTACTAGGAAGAAAGGAAGGCTGTAGCGGACGTAAATCGTAATTGACTTGCATGTGCCATCGTGTATTTTCCTGTCAAACAATGTTTCAAACGAAATGAAACTTGATTAATAACATGAACAATACAATAAGGTCCAACATAACGGGGAGCTAACTTATGAGTGAAGTACCGTTGGGCCGAACTAAGTGGGTAATACTTAAGCAAGACTAAATATCCTAATTTAAATGGCACAGGTTGTCGAGAATGGTTGTAGCGTCGTTCCCGCCGCTGCCTATTAGCGTAGAAGCGGCTGAAGGTAGTATGCCATAACTCATTTAACTGGTTTGTATCCGCTTTCTGAGGAAGTAAATCTCTAAGGTGACATGCATTTGCCAAGGGACAAGCCGGTTGGAATCTAAACCTGAAGTTAAACGGTACCCGGCAATGCGCTTCATTCTCCGCCAGATTAAATACCAACTGAACTGTAACAACCGGGAATCCCAAAGCAGTGACTGTCGGAGTGCTAACAATGAAGGTACTCTTAAGGTTACGATTTACGCGTTCCGACAAAACTGGCCGCGGATAGTATGGGACTGTATGAACCTGTTGCATTCCTTGCTCAAACAAGAAAGTCCGAAAAATTCCAGCTCTAAAGTAACAAGCATGATCTGATATTAAATTTGAAGGAAAACCAAAAGCCCCAGAGATAAGAGACAATACATTGTGTTATATGCCAACGAGGCGCGTACAGGAACGAACCATATAAATTTAGTAAAGGAATAAGTCAATACAAGTAAATAAGCATTGTTGCGAACAGAGCGAGGTAAAAGACCTACAAAGTCTAAAAAAACTTTTCATCGAATAGGTAGCTATCTTAGAGCTAAGGAGATCAAAACATGTGGAGTGTGGTGGTTTAACCATACGACAAGTATCACAATCAACTATTAATTATCGTATGTCGTGGTACATGCTGCCCAGACAAAATAACATCGAATTTTGCTCCTCCTTTTGAATACACCTAAATGGGCACTAAACTGCAAATATGGAAATACTTCAGAACAATGGGTATTAATTTAGTTGGCAACAGAATACGTAAATCGTGATAACGGGGTAATTTAGCGAATAATAAATCATGTCTAAAAACATACCACTCCAGCAGTTTACCGGCTTTAGGTTCCAAACATAAGGGTCCCAAACTGAAATCCTCGCGTTCATGATCCGGCAAAGACAAAAAACTTCCGGAAAACCTCGTGACAATACATTAGGAAAAGCAACCTGGGAAGGTGGAGGGTACAATTCTACACGTTCAAAAACATGCTGAAAGGGCATCTGTCACCGAGTTATCCACTCCCTTAATGTGGCGCACTGTAAATCGGAATCACTTAGCTGGGCTGCCCAACGTACTAACTTGCCAGTTTGACATTTATGCGAAAGCACGCATGTAATGGCTTGATAACTGCATTCTAACTCAAACGGCTAAGCCCAGAAATGAACGAAATTTTACACAGGCAGATAATACCACCAATGCTTCTAACTCCTAAGCAGCAAGTTTGTGTCCTTGAGCGGCTAATTCCGAGAGTAATTAGCTCTCGGGCGTCAAACTTGACCTAGATCTTGTAATAAGACCGTCGAAATTCCACAACTAGAGGCGTCGGTCTGTAAAATAAATGCCTCATCAAAATCGGGTATAGCCAGTACAGTTGGGTTCATTAGCGCCACATTTAAGGATTCAAACCCTTATTGGTGAAGCCGTGTCCAAAGAAACTTAATCCCTTTTCTCCTCAAGGCATAAAGAGACTGCCACTGTTTCCAAGTTTGGTATGAATTTTGCAAAAAAAGACACCATACCCAAAAAGGATAGCTTCCGCAATGTAGTCGGAACTGTAAAATTGTGAATCGCCATTGTCCTAGCAGGGTCAATGAAAATGCCTGCTGGTGATATTAGGTGTCCAAGAAAAGAAATTTGGGATACCGCAAAAGTGACCTTGGAAGGTCTATCCGTAAGTCCTGCCTTACGCAGACAAGAACAGCACGCAAATGTTTTATATGAGTGTCAAACCTAGAGAATAGATCACCAAATCATCCAAATAAGTGAACACAAATTTAAATTTATGTAGAATACGACCTAGTAATCTAGAAAGTACCTGAGCTCCGTGGATAATCCAAAAGGAACCCTACGAAATTGATACAAATTTCATGGAGTGGCAGATGCTGTTAACGGTCTTGAATCCGGTGACAAAGGTATTTGATAATAAGCCTGATTCAGATCTAAAGTGGTAAATACTTTCGCAAGTTTAAAGTATTGCGCTGCTTCGTGTAACAACGGCAGAGGCATTGAATCTAGGCATATTTGCTTATTTAATTTACGGAAATAAATACCCAATCGGGATTCATTGTTCGGCTTCCGAACTAGAAAATAAGGACTAGCAAAACTATTAGACGTTTCAATAACACCTTATTGTAACATTTGATTCCGAAGAAGCCGTAATGTTAGTGGCGAAAGTTTGTATGGAGGTGTACGCACCACAGAATTACTTATCAACTCAATGTTTTATTGAATACCTCGAACTGAACCCAATTTGTGCGTTAAAACATCCTGAAAATCCCTAAGAGTTTGTTGAATTTGTCTGTGTTGTTGGTCAAGATGCAATAAATTAACTTAAGAAGACTTTGAATCATTAGAAGAAGCAAAATAGGCCACCATGCGCGAACCGAATGAAAACTTAAATATTTGATACGGACGGAACGCGAAAAGTACCGAAAGATCAGAATAATCTAATAACATCTTAGAATGTTGCATAAACGATGCTCCTAATATCACCGGATACAGCAAGGACGAAATTACATAAAAGATCACATTCCGTAAAACCCATAAATCTTGACATGGAGTGTAATATTGGCTAGAATATCAATAACTGCCGCAGAAACTGTAACTGTTTTCACAATAGTCGTACTATTTGTAACTAGCGAGGTAGGCAAAGTCTGAAAAAAGCGTAAATCAACTAGATTCAAAGAACTACGTGTATCTAGTATTGCTTCAACCGGTATTGTCCCACTTAATATATTTATAACTGCCAAAGACAACAATGGAATGCCATATACCCGTTGTGGATGGCGATTCAATGAGTTAGAGTGCTGTAATTGTTACTGCGAACTGAGGCTACTTTTACTCAAGGTATGTTTACAACGAAAACAACGTTCTTGCACGTGCCCAAATTTATCACAAAATGTACAATGCCATCGTGGTGTATTTCTCCGAAAAGCATTATCAAATATAGATTTATCCATCATACATGAAGCCTGAGTTGTTTGGTCAACTTGCTGGCGCATTATACCAGTATTAAAAGAAGGCAATCCTTCAAGTTATCGATGCCACATTATTAAGTCATCTAAATCGCGAATTGTTGGTCGGGTGATAAAGACACAACATGCACGAGTAACATCGTTTAAACCCGAAAGATTTATATTGCAAATTTCCACTTCGGTATCTGGAAGTTTAAACATTTTAGAACACTTGCGTACCCGAGTTACATACTGTAATAAATCTTCTTGTGTTGTATGCACCGCGTAGTAATACTGTGTTAAAAATTCTTACCTCAAACGCGAAGGAAAGAAGAACTGCAAAACAGAATTACGAAAATCACGCACCTCAATGTTAACGTTAAAGCTGAATTTAACAAATGTTGAACTTTGCCCTTTGTACATGTGAGTAGAACACGAAAATAATCCACCAAAAAATAATCCGTTTCGAATATTTCATTCTCCAAACGAATAAAAAAATTCTAAAGCTGCCGTGATGTTGTTTACTATAAGATGTGTGATGGAAATCAGATTTTGTGCTAGATGACCAATTTTCAACTCCTGAAACTGAAATTGTGGCAGAACCTTCCTAAAAATCTTTCCATCTCCCTAAAATAATGGTGCGCCCAACTCCGAACTTGGCAAGTCAAATCGTACCTCAGCCGTATCTTTACTCGAAGAACTACTTATTGAATAATTTTGAAACAACGCTAAATTATCACGTATAAGTGCTTTTAAATTTTCTAATTCCAATGAAGCAAAAGTTGAACGTTGCAACCATCCTATACGTTCAACATAATGAGCAATACGTGCTCGAAAACGTCGCCAAGTAGCAACCAAAATTGGCTACCTTTGCTCCGAGAGAAATGTATTATATTCAGCTAATTGAAATTTACAACTCTGTATAAGCGTAATAACCTGAGCTTCAGAAAAAATTTAATATCTGGAGTAGCGTTTAGATTTCCCTTTAACTGTTTAACCACATTCGGTATAGTTTCTGTAAAATCGCCTCGCAAACCTCGTAATTGCAAACAAAAGGCCAATTCGATCTTGAAAAGTAATTCTAAACTAATGGTCGCCATTTCGAGGTATACTTGTACCAAAATTACGTTATGTTCCTTTCGGAGATATTGACCATAATAAATTATGACACGAGAAGCAAGAGAAACCAGCTTATAAATGTAATGATTGTAAGCTACGGGTAATTCTGGCTAAAAATGTCGAAGGACCTATTAAAAAAACTTCACATATGAAATAAAGAACGTGTACCATTCAACATGCCACGCCCAATGCTGTTGTGAAGTTGTCATAGACAAAGAAATGTGGAACACGACGCAAATGAAGTTTTAATTTTGTGCAAAATGATTGTATATCATATCACTATCCTGCACAGATCACAGTAATATACGAAGCTGAAATAAGCAGTTACCTATTCTCGTTGCACAAGCAGTTACAAAGTTATATAAAGAAATAATACATTCACGTGCCTACTGCGTTTATTTATAACTGAATGGGAAAGCCAAAACGGTGTATCTTCCTGCTACCATTTATTGTTTGCCTTTAGTGGCTCCACGCTCATGTTACCATTTATTGGTTTCACGCTCACTGTACCATTTATTACAGCACAATGGTATTATAAGTTTGTCTTTTATTAAATGCTATCTATATAAGATATCAAAGATAAGTTCATACTATGCTGATATAATAGTAATACAAAAATGCTAGGCCAATTTCCTACACTTCAAGCTTGAAGTACCCCAGAGGATACAATTAACTTATTGGTAAATCGGCAAAGGATATAGTTTTAAGCTTCCACAACAAACTCAGTAACGTTTTCGATTCTTATAGCCACACAATAAAATGTATTCTTTCTCAAAGAAGTGTAACACGTTTCAACATTACAATGCGAATAAAATACTTTTACAAATTCACCTTCAAGCTATTAGTTCCTCTTGCCATATTTCCGTGTGTTACAAAGTTTTACAATTATATACAAAAATAATTCAACTCGCGCTATTCCACAGCTGCAAGTTAAATCGGTACACGCTGTAGTGTTAAATTTTGAGAAGTACCTACAAAAATGTTTCGAGTTGAATTTTGAAAAGGCCGAAAACTTAGCGTATGCATGATATCACTTCCCTAGACCTGACGTTAAGGATTTTCTTCTTCACGGTCGTCGATCACAAGACTGAAATCTATTCTACTTGTAGTCTTCATGCCCAGGGTGACTCAACCATTCCCCTCACGTGATCCTGATGTCATCAAATCACACAGCGCCAAGTTCATACTCACCTACGCTAACATCTGCTCAGAGTTTACTACAGGAACCCAACCGATAACACAGCAAACTAGTACCGCCGATAATTCCTCCAAGGCAGACGGAAGGAATCCAGTAGATATAATGTTCAGGATGTCGTGGACGTTCCAAAAGCAAAAGCAGCGTAATAATGTCTATGAAGGGGGAGCCTATCTGGCTATATATATACCGGGTGAGACTTTTCAGCCTGTGGATTGAGAAGTTATGCAGTCCCGGCGCTGTACAGGCTATGCCGTAAACACTGTCCACTGCATCGCGTCGTATCTATTTCGACCGAAATGACAGCTTTGCACCGTTGTGCGTGCGGTGGCTTGCCCTCGTAACGCAACAGTGTGCGCGTTGGTCATTAATGGTGAAGGTACCAGGTTCAAATACTGCCACTTGAAGGTACTTCTTATAGACGAACTGCATCCGTAGCATTCTGCTGCGCTTCTCAGTATACTAACAGTATGTCCATATACTCTCTATTCTAAAACATCGTTCCACAGAGAGCACGAACGGCTAGAACTTCGTATTTAAATCCACTTTCTGATGCATTCAGTAAGAAATCATGATTTGCCAGAATGTTCTCGAAACATGAACAGAAAGGAATAAAAATCTCATTCATTTGCAGGTGTGATTTGAACTCCGGACCTTCACTATGACTGTAGCATGTTAACCATTGCGCTACTAGAGAACGTTAACAATGAGCACCCCCGTAACCCTAATCAGCGGGCTGATGAATGCGGTATCAGCACCTGCATTTCGCATTGTCTGTAAAATATAGGTTGCCTAGTTACTAATGTGCTGGATGAGAAGACTCACGTGGTGTATCTGTGTGTATATATATTCATATATATGAAATTCATCAGTGTACTGCACTGTAATTAAAATGTATAAATGAAAGAAACAAATTAAATATGTGTAATAAAGGCTTGACTAAAATTGAGATGACCTTTTCAAACGGAATCTTGAAATCCCACTGATTTGAATTTGAGTTTTTAGCATTAATAGCTTTATTCTCTCAATATCTATGAATATGTGTATTTCAGGAAACAAAAAGCAATTCCTTAACCCATAAATATATAATGTGTAGGTTTCATACATGTTCAATGATACTTTGGATGTCTAATGAGACGAATTATCGTTATCCGTCAACAAAGGAACAATCCTAATCCCTCATCATAAAACATTTACAAAGGTGAATATATTGTTATTTATTAGATAATAAATACAGAATGTTTCCAGACTTCTGCGACAAACTCTGAGGAATGATAGATCTCGCAGAGGGGAGCATTTTTGTCATGCAACCACCAACCTCCAACGCATCGTTACGGGGGTATTCCCCATTGTTTGAAACGTATCCGGTAGATAGGTTTGAGAGGCACAGCCAGTACACTTTGTCTCTCTGTTTACAACCGCTGAATCAAGTTATATCGCCTCTTTTTGTCCCTTACGTCTGATTAGGTTTGGTAGGTCTGAGACGCACAGCCTAATTTAGCTCAGTATTTGTGAGCAACGCCTTCACGCATACCACCTCCAGAAAGTACAGGGACTGGGGCCGAATGACTTCGCAACTTGTGTTCAATTTGTCCAGTGGTTCCTGCAGCGAAGTATAGCAGACCCTACATTTCCTGTCCAAGCCTTGTTTGAGGCCTGCTTAACATGAGACGAATATTTCACAGCAAGAACAGCCACATATGGGATGTTGAGAACCTTCATGCACTGTTCGTTAGGCAGCACCAATAGAAGTATTCCGTAGACATCTTGGCTGGAATCGTTGGTGATCATCCTCTGGGACCTTTCGTTTAGCACACCAGTTGAGTTAAATCGGGCTGTGCGTCTCAGACCTACCAAACCTAACCAGACGTAAGCGACAAGAAAGAGGCGATGCCACTTGGTTCAGCGGTTGTAAATAAACAGAGAGTCAAAGTGTACTGGCTGTACCTCTCAAACCTATCCTACCAGATATGGTTCTAACGGGGGTAAATAACCCAATTACGATGTGACAGAGGAAGGTGGTTGCTTGACAAAGAATGTTCCCCTCTGCTAGATCTATCGTTCCTCAGAGTTTGTCACAGAGGTCCTGAAATCTATTTAAGCTTTGATAGCATTTTGTTTTAGCAAAACCAGAGGTAAATATATTGCAAATGTCAATCATCCGAGTGTTCGTGACAACCGCAGCATGTGACATTCAGCGAAAGAGATCATCACGATAGAAAGCATTTTCTCTTAGTCACAATGACTAATTCTGATAAATATGAAGAAATGTGATCTTCAGAGAAGAATACTATCACCGGAATTTGAAAACTACAGTGATTTACGTGCTAATTAAAAATTGCATTCTATATTTCAACAAGTGTAGTTGTAATTAGCAATTTAATGTCTTCAGATGCATGCAGCTATTTATATTAAGAGAAGGTATTTCTTCTAAAGTAAAATATGTTCTTTGTTAACTGCATTACTGATTCACGAATATAATACTCCTAGATTTTAAGGTTCTTAGGTTTCCATTAACCTCGGCACAGCCAGTATCACAAAAGAGTCGGAGCATCAATCATTTTCATAGATAGGAAGGGTCTACCCAATTTGTTTGTAGGTACACTGGGAGGGATTAGTAGCTGAACTTAGCTCATTATTTTAGTGGTGTTTGGGGGCTGTATGATTAGCTACGCTTAGCTCATTTTAGGGATGTTTGGAGAGCTGAATGTTTAACTGAACCGATCTGGTTATTTAAAAAGAAGTTTGGAGGAGCGTTTGGGTAGATGAGAATAGCTCATTATTTTAAAGACGGTGGCAAGACTGGATGAGTAATTGAGCTGAACACATTTAGGGGTAGTAGGAGAATTTAATAGGTATCTGGTCGAAATAATGATTTATAAGTGTGGTGTTAGTGCTGGATGAGTAGCTGAGCTGAACTCATTCTTCTAAGGGACGATGGTAGGATTAGAAGAGTGGTGTGCTAAACTCATTGGTAATAAGGGTGATGGGAGGACTCAGAGAAGCTAAGCCAAACTAATTGTTTATACAGGTGATAGTAGGACTAGACGTGTAGATAAGCTTAACTCATTATTTATAAGGGTGGGGTTAAGCAGGTGAGAGGAACTCATTATTAATAGGGGTGGTGGGAAGACTGGGAGAGTACCTGTGCTAAGCTTATTATTTATAAGGGTGGTGAGAGGTCTAGATGAGTAGTATAGCTGAACTCATTATTGAGAGGATGGTGGGGGTGTGGATAGGTAGCTGAGCTGGAATAATTACTGTTACAGGAGGTAGCAGTACCGGATCGGTAGCTGAGCTGAGCTCGCTATGCATATAAGAGATGGTGGGAGGGAGGAAGGGAAGAGTTGCTTAGGCTAATTAGTAATTTATTAGAATGGTGGTAGGAATGGATGAATTACTGAGTTGAGTTGATTATTAATAGGTGGTGGGAGCACAGTTGAAGAGAAAAAACAGGCGCATTGTTTATATGCGTTGAGGGCTGGATAAGTAGCTGATCTTAGCTGATTATTAATAGCTTTGGTGGAACGCCTGGATGTATAACTGAACGGAACTAATTATATTTAGATGTTCTGAGAGGACTGAATGTGTAGCGAAACGGAAATACATATAATTATTTTAGGCGTGGTAGGTGGGAACGTCCGATGAGTAGATGAGGTCAATTAATTTGTGTAGCAGTGGTAGTAGAGGTGGATGAGTAGCTGCGCTAAACTCATTAATTATATGAATGGTGAGAGGGCTGTATGAGTAGCTGATCTGAACTCATTATTTATAAGGATGATGGGAGTGCTGAATGAGTAGCTGATATAAAACCATGATTTATCAGGATGATGAGAGCGTTGAATGAGTAGCTGATCCAAACACTTTATCTGTAAGGTTGGTGGGAGGGCTGAATGAGTAGCTGATCTAAACCCATTTATAAGCATTATGGGAGGGCTGAATGAGTAGCTGATCTAAACCATTATTTATAAGGACGCTGGAAGCGCTGGATGATAAGCCGATCTAAACGCATTAGTTATAAGGATGGTGAGAGGGCTGAAAGTGTAGCTGATCTAAACTCATTTTTGATAAGGATGGTGGGAGGGTTAGGTGACAGTTGATCTAAACTCACTATTTAAAATAATGGTGGCACAGCTGGATGATCAGTTCATTTAAATCCATTATTTATAAAAAGGGTGGGAGAGCTGGATGGATAGCTGATCTTAACGCATTATTTATAAGTATGTTGGGAGAGCTGAATGATTAGCTGATCTAAACACATGGTTTATAAGGATGGTGGGAGGATTGAATGAGTAGCTTATGTAAAAATCGTTATTTATTCGAATGTTGGGAGCGCTGGATGGGAGCTGATATAAACTTATTATTTACAGGAATAACGGTGATCTGGTTTACTAGCTGTGGTGAACACATTATTTACAATGGCGGTGGAGGTCTGGCTGATCTAGTCTCATTATTTGAAAGTATGGTGGGAGGGTGCAGTGCTTATAAGGCTGGTGGGAAAGTTTGAAGAGTAGCTGATTTAACTCGTTATTTATAACAGTGTTTGGAGAGCGGGATGAGTAGCTGATTTAATCTCATTATTTATAAGGATGGTGGGAGAACCGGATGAGTAGCTGAATGAACTCATTATTTATAAGACTGGTGGGAGAGCTGGATGAGTAGCTGACGTAAAATCATCATTTCTAAGACTGGTGGGAGGGCTGTGTGAGTAGCTGATACAAACTCATTATTTATAAGGATGGTGGGAGAGCTGAATGAGCAGCTGATTTAAAGCCATTATTTATAGGGACTGTGGGAGGGCTCGATGAGTAGATGATCTAAGTGCATTATTTATAGGGATGCTGGAAGGTCTGGATGCATAGCTGATTGAACTGATTACTTATAGGTATGGTCGGAGTGCTAACTGTATAGCTGATCTAAGCTGATTATCTATAAATATGGTGGTAGGGTAGATTACAGCTGATCCAAACTGTCTACTGATAAGAATGTTGGGGGGCTGGATGAGTAACTGATCTAATCTCATTATTAAGGACGGTCGGAGGGCTGAATGAGTAGCTGATCTAAACTCAATTATCATAACAATTGTGACAGGGTTGGAACTATTGGTTGTTTAACTTAGTAATTATAGGCATGGTATGTGTGCTGGTAATATAGCGTTGGTACGCTCATTATTTGTAGTGAAAATGGGAGATCTGGATGCGTAACTGGGCCAAACCCATTTTATGATAATGGTGGGAGGGTTGAATGAGTAGCTAACCTATACTCATTATTTATAAGGATTGTGAGACGCCTGGAATTATAGGTGATCTGAACTTATTATTTGTAGGGTAGTATGTGCGCTGGATACATAGCTGTCGTAAGCTCTATATTTATATACATAGTCGTAGCGCTGGATGCGTAACTGATCCAAACACGTTGTATATAAATATGCTGGGAATGCTTAATGAGTAGCTGATTTAAACTCATTATTTATTCGGATGTTGGGAGGGCTGAATTGGTAGCCGCTACACACACATTATTTATATGAATGATAGGTGTCCAGAATTCCTAGCTGTGGTGATCTCATTATTTACAGTGAAGGTGGAAGGGCTGGATGAGTAGTTGATCTTGTTTCATTACTTATAAGTTTGGTGGGATGGCTAATTATTTATAAGAATGATGGGAGAGCTGAATAATTGGTTGATTTAAACTAATTATTTATAAGAATGGTGGGATGGCTGGAGGAAAAGCTGATCTAAACTCATAATTTATATGGATACTGGGAGGGCTGAATGAGTACCAGATCTGAACTCATTATTTATAAGGATGGCGGAAATGCAGAATGGGTATCTTATCTAAACAGTTTTTTATAAGGATGGTGGTAGGGCTAGATGGCAGCTGATCTAAACTCACTATTCATAAGAATGGTGGTAGAGCTTGATGATCAGCTTATTTAAAATAATTATTCGTAAGAATGATAGTTAATTATTTATAAGGATGAAGGGAGAACTGGATGTTTAGCTGATTTAAGCTCATTATTTATAAGAATGACGGGATGGCTGGAGGAAAATGTGATCTAAACTTATGATTAATAAGAATTCTGGTAGGGCCGAATGAGTAGCAGATCTGAACTCATTATTTATGAGGATGGTGTAAGTGTTGAATAGGTAGCTGATATAAACGGATTTTTTATAAGGATGGTGGGAGAACTAGATGGCAGCTGATCTAAACTCACTATTTATAAGAATGATGGTAGAACTTTATGATTAGTTTATTTAAAATCATTATTCATAGGAATGTTGGGATGGCTGAATCAGAAGCTAATATAAACTCATTACTAATAAGGATGTTTGGAGGGCTGAATGAATAGCTGTTCCAAAACGTATTATCCATAAGAATTGTGGAAGAGATGGAAGTACAGGGATCCAAGCTTACTATTTATAGGGATGGTATGTGTGCTGGTAGCATAGCTGTGTTAAGGTCTTTATTTGTAGGGATAGTGGGAGGGCTGGATGCGTAGCTGAGCGAAACTCATTGCTTATAAAGGTGTTGGAAGGGCTGAATGAGTAACTGATCTAAGCCCATTATTTTAAAGGAATTGTGGGCGGGCTGAGAGAGTGGCTGATCCTATTACTTTATCTCTAAGGATGGTGGGAGGACTAAACTAACGGCCGATCCAAACGCATAACTTATAAGATAGTTGGAAGGTCTGAATTAGCAGCTGATTTAACTCATTATTTATAACATACTGGCAGGCCTGGATGGGTAGCTTTTCTAATCTTATTGTTTATAAGGATAGTGTGATGGGCTGAATGACTAGCTAATCTAAAATCATTATTTATATGGATGACGGGAGGGCTGGATGAGTGGCTGAACCCAAGTCATTATTTATAAGAATGGTGGGAGGACACAATTCATAGCTGATTTAAACTCATTTTTATAAGGTGTAAGGGAGCGCTGTAAGTATAGGTGATTTAAACTCAATACTTATAATGATGATGGGAGAGCTGAATGAGTAGCTGATCTACACTCAGGATTTTTAAGAATTCTGGGAGGGCTGGATGTGTAGCTGATCTAAACATTATTTATAAGGATGCTGGATGGGCTTGATGGGTAGCTAATCCAAACTCATTTTTATAGCAATGGTAGGAAGGCTGGATGGGGAGCTGATATAAACCTATTATTTATACGGATGACGCATGGGCTGTTTTTAGGTGTTGGGCGCTCATTGTTGATACTGATGGTGGTAGGGCTGGTTAAATAGCTGATCTAAACCCATTATTTATAAGAATTGCGGGAGGACTGAATGAGTAGCTGATCTAATCTCATTATCGATAGGGATGGTAGTAGGACTGAATGCGTTGCTGATATGAACTCATTATTTAGAAGGGTGGTTGGAGGACTAGAAGTATAGGTGATCTTAACTCGTTATTTATAAGGATGGTAGGTGAGGAGTGAGTAGAAGATCTAAACTCATTATAAGAATGCTGGAAGGGCTGTATGAGTAGCTGATCTAAATTTATTATTTCTATGAATGGAGTGAGTGCTGCATGAGTAGATGATTTAAACTCATTATTCTTATCGATGGTATGTTTGTCGACGGCGTAGCTTTGTTAAGCTCATTATTTGTAGGATGGTGAAACTGCTGGATGTGTTGCTGATTAAAACTCATTTATTTGGATGGTGGAAGTCTGAATGAATAACTGATCTAAAGTCACTATTTATAAGGTAGGTGGGAGATCTAGATGACTAGCTGGTCTAAACTCATTATTTGTAAGCATGGTGGGAGGGTTGAATGAGTAGCTGATCTAAATTTATTATTTATGGGAAAGCGGGAGAGTTGAATGTGTAGCTGATCTAAACGCATTATTTCTAGTGATGGTGCGAGGCCTGAATGTGTAGCTGATTTGCGAGTCTCTAGTACCCCAAGTCGCGGGTTCAAACCCGGCGGAGAGCTATGGATTTTTTTCGGTCCTAAATATCCTTAGCTCGGCTTCCTTAGGAAGGGAAGTAAAGCCGTTGATCCCGTATCGTAGATTTACGGCAAGTAAAAGAGCCTTAAGCCTGATAAGGAGGTCTCTGAGCAAAATTTTCCGACTTTCACGCCCAATATAGAATGGGACGCTATGGACATCAGCAGTTAAAGAGCGTCCACAAATAAGACTCAATTAAATTCTGTAGTTGATCCAAACTTATTTAATATAATAATGCGGAGAATGAAAGTATAGGTGATGTAATATCATCATTTATAGGGATGGTGGGAGGGCCGAATTAGTGGTCGATCTAAAATCATTATTTATAAGGATTGTGTGACGGCTGAATGAGTAGCTGATCTAAACCCGTTATTCATAAGGATAGTGATAGGCCCGGATGTGTAAATGATCTAAATTCATTATTTATAGGAATGGTGGAAGCGCTGGAATATTGGTGATCTGAACTCGTTTTTATAAGGAAGGTGGGAGGGCTGAATGACTGGCAGATCTAATCGCATAATTTATAAAGATAGTGGGTAAAGCTGGCGCGTCCTCGATGCGTAACAATTAAGCTCCTTCTTTCTCCGCCTACCGTTGAGCAGTGTCGACTCTGTAAAGTCTACAGGGGGCGGTAAAATTATATATCCATTGCGATAATAAAAAACAGCGGCTCTGGTGAATATTGGCTTTATTAGACTGTTATGTTACACATTAGGAACGCGAG
Source organism: Deroplatys truncata (assembly GCA_030765065.1). Taxonomy (NCBI): domain Eukaryota; kingdom Metazoa; phylum Arthropoda; class Insecta; order Mantodea; family Mantidae; genus Deroplatys; species Deroplatys truncata. The sequence continues at coordinate 536,735,266 of CM060990.1, forward strand.
CCACCCTCCTTCAATTATCCGCGACTGACATAGAGATGATTTGTTAGTCGGCGGTATTAAGAAGTATTGTAATGTTTTCCCGGCGTTCATAGCCGCGGCCTGACTTATACGGTGCAGAGTTCAGCTAAAAGTCAAGTTACTTGTATTCTGTGAATTTCGCCATGTCCGATATTATTCATCTTGCACGGTGCAGAGTTCACCTAAGTGTGTAGTTACCTGTATTTTGTGCATTTCGCCATGTCTGATTTCATCCCTACTCCGCATATGTCACGTGATTATTTTGTTCGATTTTCAATCATGTGACGATCTTCTGTTCTCGTGTTCGTCAGTTTGTATTCTTGAATTTCCATTTACTGGCTAAAATTTCAGTTCTGTTCAGCTTTCTCTTCCCACGGTACTATTTACAATTAGTTTAATTTATACTGTAGCACGTACATATCTTTATGGCTTTAATGCTTTTTTCGGCACAAACGTAATGTTTCTTCCGTTTTGAAAACAAATAGCACTTTCCGAGACTTATTTTCCACAGACCCTTCTTTAATGGTTCAGTGCATTTGTATACGTACCGACGGATCTTTCCTGTCCCAAGAAAAGGGATGGGCTGGTGACTCGAACCTTACTTCCTCAAACAATTGCAATACTGTGTATGAAGTTATTTCCTATCAAGTTACAATATTAAATACAACATTTTACAACTTTGTTTAATCTATACCCAATCAAATCAAATACCGGGCCTAGTTGACATTAATTTACCTCTTTACTTAATCTCTGTATAATCAAATCAAATACGGGGCCTAGCTGAACCGTATCATGCCCACACATGAAATTTCTCAATGGACTGTAAGGACATAAGAAATTTATTGTGAAGCTCCATCAGAGCCGTAGGTTATGGTGACATGTCTCTTTTGCATTCATCGACGGTTATTACGGCGTGAGGGTTTTCTACGAATGGTGGTTGGCGTTCATGCTGCATTTGTTACAATCATGACAAATTACAATGTAAACTTAATTACTACACATACCTTAATGGTTACATATTTTGTTTCTTTGGTTATTAACCCTGCCTTGTGAAACCGTCCACACGATGTCAGTTCTATTGGTATGATCCTTGGAAGCACTTTCTCTTTCAGATATCTCACATGTGCCCAGGTACACAAATCTCAAGGGGACATTATACAAGACCATTGTGTTAGACCTCCACTCTTTTGTTTCTTTAAACTGTCCACTACCATCATATTTCGTTCAGGAATATTTGTATTCATTCACTTGGTCCATTTAATGCAACAGGGTGAAGAGAACTTTTAATCTGGATTTAGGCAGAGTACTATAATTACAAATGCTTCTTATGATTAACTCGGAACTAAAACATTACATAAAAAGACATTAACCAGATTTAAGCACTACGTTGTCAATATATATATATATATATATATATATATATATATACTGATACCTACAGATTGGTATTATTATATGCATTAAAGAATTTTACTCAAGCCAAGACATTATTAACAGACACAGTGATGCACATATGATGTACACCGTGATACACGTTCAAAAGTACATTTGTCTCTCTTTATGTAAACATTATAACTATCAATATTGATGTACACACATTCACCACTTCAGACATAACCTATTCACCAGAAAATTAATGTAATTTAACATAGCACATGTATGACAGAACATTTGCATAGATTCACACAACACAGTATAGACATGAATATCACTGCATACGTTATTTTGCTTTAAATGGAGTATGTGCAACAAATTACCTCTTACTTACATACATTTGTTTCTTAGATGCAGTCATGAAAGAATGATTACAATTAAATGTTCTATCCTACATTTCAGCCTTTGCATATTTCTGCACCTTTTTGACAGTTGTGTATCGTTTCAGCCTCCAAATTAAGAATTATTTTAACAGAAATCAATTTGTTAGTGGAGATTTGATTGCCTCCTTATATGACCTTATTAGAATTACGTTATACCTGCGTATTATTTTGCCAGTTTTCAAATGTTGAAGTTGGTAAACATGGTGCCTATCTGCTCCATCACTCTAAAAGGTCCCTTCATGTGAGATGCATTCTCCAATATAGTTTCTTCTGCGGCGAGGACTTTTCAAAAGATTTGATTAGCACTTTATCGCCGATTTTGGGGTTCCAGTTGTGGGTGTATCTTTTTTCTTGAGGCCTCGTTTCTCGGCGCGTTGCTTTAACCTCTCGTATGCGCTTTCAATTCGTGTAGCGTCGGATTCTGATATAACCGGAAATTGGTGTCGGTATACCTCTGACAATCTCCTGGGGTTCCTGGCCAAGTTGTAGTGTCAGCGGAACCTCCCTTGTATTTGTGTTAATACTGTGATTGAACACAAACTCTATGTAGGACAAATACTCGGGCCATTTTGTGTGTTGCGTTTTCGCTAAGTCCGTAAATAAAAAGTCAGATCCCTCATCACGCGTTCACATGGGTTAGCTTGTGGGTGGTAATAGCTAGTGTTAATGTTGTTCACTGCTAACAAATATTGGAATCCCTTGCGCAATCCCGTTTCTTTAAAACACCTCTCTATGTTTCATAAGAATGGCGAACAGGTGCTCCTTCGTCTTCTCATTTAAATGGGCGGTCGTGGCAACCCTCTCCCTTATCCGTGCGGTGATTGACAGATTAAAATGCCCTTCTACCTGAATGTGGGTCGGCTCTGTAAGCATCATGATATTTTCCTCGGCTTCGCAAAACATTCCGTACGCCTGTATGACGTTGCTATCAGCTTGCTTTCGTCGGACGTCACCATTGCTTTATACCTGCCATCGTCCGATACGACCGGCTGTGGCAATATTCTCACGATTTGGGCGCTCTTTTCAATATTCAAATATTGGATGAAAAACGTTTCTGTGTTAACCATATTTTCTTCTTCGGTCAACATAGCCCTATCTTCATTTGACAATCGTGCAAAAGGCACGACTACGGAGGTCTTTGGCGCGTAAAGTGTCAATTGTGCGCGTCCATAATCAATGATAGTCAATCTCATGTCAAATAGCACATCGTTACCTAATATTAATTCCACTGCGAGTTTGGAAATCACAAGACAGACACACTCAAGCTTACATCCACACATTGCTGCCGTTATCATGACTTGCTGTGTTATCCTCTGTTTCGCTCTCCCAACCGCCAAAATACAAAAAGTGTCCTTTACAGGGAGAATTTGTAAGTTCACATTCCTAGTTTTCAAATGCTCGAACAGAGCCTGGCTACACGCAGAGATGGATGAACCTGAATCCACGGTTATTAAAAATGTTTAATTTTTTATGATTGCTTCTACACGCGGTGCTTCCATTATTTCTTGTGCGACGGTCACATCCCTACAGTCAGCTGCAACATTTTGCTGATTGGTTTCCAGAGAGCTGCTTTTCGCTCTTTTGCCTGTTTCATTCACACTAGTCATTCCACTTACGTCCCCTTGATAACGCGAGATTTGGCTATTATCTCTTCGGATCGAATCCGGAGACGTATCGATAATTCCACCCACATCTGGTTTTCCGAAGTCGGTGATGGTCGCCTATTTATTGGGGTGGGCCTACCATAGCTGGGGTCATTACGGCTTGCTGGACTGTAGTGATGGGTGCGGATGCTTGTAGATTGTACGGTGCCATATTGGGAGATCTGCGCCCCCTCCTCGTATTGGACTTCACCTACTATTCAGCCTTTCTCCCTGTCGCCGTGGCCATTTTGAACTCTGGGCTTGTTGTAGTACTCGCCTGGGCCTTCGTATTGATGCTGGTGCCTACCTCGGTTTTGGTTTCTCCCAAACCTCATTAAATTCACAGGGAAACTTCTCAGGCGAACCCGTGGGACCATTTGCTTCCCTTCGGCCATTTCTGGGTCTATTTTGGTACCTATCGTGGTTTCTTGAATAGGGTCATGATTCTGTCGTACTCCGTAATTTCTTCCTCTATCTTGATTCCGATCACCGTTTACCCTCGCTCCATCTGCGTGTTGGGTGCTCCAGTGCCTCGTACCGGGCCTATCCTGCATTTGCATATCGGGCCTATCTTCGGGTCTGTTTCCCATATTTCGCCTCTCGTGTCCCTGCAACGCTGTCAGTAATGATATCGCGTCGCTTAGTGTTCGCGGGCGCGCTACCACCAGATGATGTATGTTATCGAGGAAGTGCCTCATCAGGTGTGATATAAATTCCTGTTCACCAAGTGGGGGTTCTAGGAGCCTACTGATTTACTCATAACGCAGGAGGTAATCAACAAGGCTTTCGCCGGCGTTAAGTTGGTACCTCCCGTTGGTTATTTTAGTGCGTACCATGTACTGTACATTAGCTCCCCAGTATTTATCTAAAATGCCGCCTTAAAGTGGGCGTATTCTGCATATTCGCCGATTGTTAGGCGGAACCACCTAAGCGCGGGGCCTACCAAACTTCTCTGTACTAAAATCATCCGAAATATATCCGGAATACCTCTAAGTTCAAAATATGCATCCAGATCATTAATGAATTGTTTTGCGTTATCCGCACTACTGTCAAATTTTGGAATGGGCAGTTCGTTAAGGAATTGCATTGGCACGGGGGTGTTCATTTGCATGCTGGGCACGTTCATTGGTGTTTGACTATTAGGTATGTTTACATTTTCATAATTAATACTAACGTGAGGCGAGGCCGTGAGCGCGGTTGTATGATCGCTCGGCCTTTCCTCCTATCATTAGGGGTTACCTCATTGCGTGGGTGGCAGCGGTTTGGGGGCCTAACTGCACCCTTTCCATTGCCTGGCGCATTTCGGTCATTTCCCTTGATTTTTCCTGGAGGGTTACCACCGCCTCCTTTTGAGCAGCGACAACTTGCGACATCTCGCCCCTTATCTGCGCAATCTCACCCAGTTGTGAGTTTTCCCTGTCCTCAATTATTGCTCTGATTTTATTCAGTTCAGCGTTCTCTCCTACCTCGAAGGTACGCTGTTGGCCTTCCATTGTATCGCAATTTGCTCTTGCTCCATCTTTTATTTGCTCCCTGATATCATTTATTTGTCCCCTGTCCAACTCGGTTTGCCGCTTAACATTTCCAATTTCAGCGCTTAGATGTACTCTTACTTCTTCTACTGAGGACTGAGCAGCTATTACATCACTTCTCATATTCACTACTTCCTCTTGCACGCGTTGTGCACGGATCTAATGTCAGAGGCCATGCTCTGCAAGCGTGTTTCCAGTTAGCGCTGGTCATTTAGCTGCTGCTGAAATTCCCCCTTTAATATTTTCTAACTGATTTTCTAATAGGATTTCTAACGTACATGACAGTTGTTGCTGTAATAATTCCCCTTGATTTTCTAATTTCTTTGACAATTGTTGCTGTAATAATTCCCCTTGGTCTGTTATTTTGTTCGACAATTGTCCAAATTGTAACATCATTTGTCTTATTACGCTTGCCAGGTCAGTCGACTCTGTTCCTTCATTCATCGCGACTTGGCTTGCGTTTACTGTCTCCTGCCGGTTATCGCTATTTTCACGCACTTTCGGCATAGCGTTAGTTCTCTGATTGTCCCCTTCTAATTCCAAGCTACATTCATTCTCTACAAGTTTGTTATTTTCCATTTTATTTTCTGCTGTTTTTCCCACTAATTTATTATTCCTCAGCCTCATCTAATATTTATGCATAGGGCAGAATGACCCCCGTCTAGGGTTATTCCTACAGCAATAATTAATCTTCAATTTTCTTTCATAAACAATCTAACCTGCTAATAACAACAACCCTAATGATATCCATCCAAAGTACATTAAACTAATGTTGTCTTTTTTGACTTACTCGTTGGTGCTGCCAGCCTCCTACTTCGACGAGTCGATGTGCTAGTAAATTCAATGAAAAAAAGAACACTTCTCACTAACACAACAAAACGAGGAATCGATGTTCGTAGTATAGGGAAAGGGGTGCTGGTGTCACTTCTTGGATAGGGGAGGGCTGCGCTGGCGTCTCGGCGCTGCTGGTGTAGTGTGTTGTACATCCGGCTCTCGCTGCGTTTCACCGGTCTTTTTTTTTTTTTTTAATCCAAGGCTTTGTAAAATGCTATTTTTTTTTATTTATTTTTTTTACTTTTTTTATTTCTTTTTTTTTTACTTTTTTTATTTCTTTTTTTTATTATTTTTTTTTAATTTTTTTTAATAGGGGTTACAGGGATTTGTTTTTTAATAGTTGGAGGATTAAATAGGGCAGAGGGCAGGAATTAGTAGAGTTTTGAGTTTTTTTTTACAGCGTAAAATCCAACTGCAAATTTAATACGTTCCATATCCGGGGTTGTCGCCGAAGCTTGTATCGCTCTGACCGAAGCCATTTTTGGAAAGTGAGGGGAGATGGGGATTCTTCGTGCAAACAGTAATGATAGAGTGCCAATGTTAACCACACCTGTGTAATTTCGGTAGCTCCCTTCTGAAAGTCCCAAGCTAATAGGACAGCCGTAGTCCGATGATCCAAACAGCTGCCGATTAAATGACCTATATGTTTCTTGGTCCAATTCCAGATGTCCCTGATGCTAACACAGGTGGTTATGCGATGAATTTGAGTGTCCACACCGCCACAACGCTTACACCAAGGTGCCGAGGATAAATTATGTTTATATCGCTTGGACTCTGTGGGTATCAATTCGTTGATGAAGAAATAAAAAGAAACCTTCCACTCCAAGGGTATATAGTTTATCAGCAACATTTTCCATATCCGCTGCCATGGTGAATTAGGGTATTTCCGTTCTATCGCAGGCACTGTCATGGAATCTTTCAGCAACGTGGTATATAACGTTTTGGTGGTGGGAATACTCTGCGACGTATCTATCACAGGTAGTATTCTTCTATAGTCTGTCAGAACCCGTTTGAAGTGTCCGGCAGCCGTCCCAACCATGTTCATACAAAACTGCACAACGTGATTGGCACCTTGTCTGTGGAGAGCACTCAATACAGAATGGAGCAACAAAGCACGACATTTAATCTGCACATCAATAAGATTCCAACCACCCTCCGTAATTGCTCTGCGTAATTGGGGTCGGGCTACTTTATAGAAGTGATTTTTCCAAACGTAGTAGCCAAGCGCCCTTTCTATTTGCTGGGAATATTGTGGTAACATCGGTATCACCTGGGCCACATACCAGAGTTTCTCGAGCACAAAGGTGTTAACATTCCAGATTTTTTGCACAAAGTTTAAATTCCGTGTCAACTGCGAGGTCATAAGAGAAATGCACAGAGGTACAAGTCGCTTCCAATTCTGCGCTATCAACCCTTCCAGCCTGGAGGTAAAAATAACGCCCAATATCTTCACTGAACTGCTACAGGTAAATCGAGCAGTGTCCGTTGGCCAGCTATTCAACGGTAATAATTGTGACTTGCCATAATTTATCAAAGCTCCAGAGGCATCCTGGTATGTCGTTAATAGGGGCGCCAGTTTATCAGGATCATCAGCATGAGCGAGAATCAAGGTGACATCATCAGCATAAGCCAAAATTCTTAGGTCTCGTTGCCTTCTTGATAGCGTTCCTGCTTCTCTGTCGTCTCAGGTTCAATGTTTAGAGTTCTAGTTGTGCGCGAGTGACGTCGGGTCTTCGGTGATGCTGAACCGCCATCCGGTGTTTCTGTCCACCGACTCGGTTCTCGTTGGTATCTCTAACTACACTTTTCTGTGAATCTATCCTGCCACCTTGTTGTGTTTTGGAGTGTTTGAGCTCGTTGTACGACACATTACAGAGCAATGTTACTCGGTCCAGCACGTTGGGCGCCATATGAAGCTGGCGCGTCCTCGATGCATAACAATTAATTCTCTTCTTTCTCTGGCTAGCGTTGAGCAGTGTCGACTCTGTAAAGTATACAGGATGTGGTAAAATTATATATCCATTGCGATAATAAAAACACCGGCTCTGGTGAATATTGCCTTTATTAGACTGTTATGTTGCACATTAGGAACGCGAGCCACTACTCCGTCATTTATCCGCGACTGACATAAGAGATGATTTGTTATTCGGCGGTATTAAGAAGTATTGTAATGTTTTCCCGGAGTTCATAGCCGCGGCCTGACTTATACGGTGCAGAGTTCAGCTAAAGGTCAAGTTACTTGTATTCTGTGAATTTCGCCATGTCCGATATTATCCAACTTGCACGGCGCATAGTTTAGCTAAATGTGTAGTTACTCGTATTTTGTGAATTTCGCCATGTCTGATATTATCCAACTTGCACGGTGCAGAGTTCAGCTAAGTGTGTAGTTACTTGTATTTTGTGCATTTCGCTATGTGTGATTTCATCCCTACTCCGCATATGTCACGTGATTATTTTGTTCGATTTTCAATCATGTGACGATCTCCTGTTCTCGTGTTCGTCAGTTTGTATTCTTGACTTTCCATTTACTGGCTAAAATTTCAGTTCTGTTCAGCTTTCTCTTCCCACGGTACTATTTACAATTAGTTTAATTTATACTGTAGCACGTATATAACTTTATGGCTTTAATGCTTTTTTCGGCACAAACATAATGTTTCTTCCGTTTTGAAAACAAATAGCACTTTCCGAGACTTATTTTCCACAGACCCTTCTTTAATGGTTCAGTGCATTTGTATACGTACCGACGGACCTTTCCTGTCCCAAGAAAAGGGATGGGCTGGTGACTCGAACCTTACTTCCTCAAACAATTGCAATACTGTGTATGAAGTTATTTCCTATCATGTAACAATATTAAATCCAATATGTTATATCTCTGTTTAATCTATATACAATCAAATCAAATACCGGACCGAGTTGACAATAATTTACATCTTTATTTAATCTATATACAATCAAATCAAATACGGGGCCTAGCTGAACCATATCATGGGAGGGCTGGAAGTATAGGTGATATAAAGTCATTATTTCTAAGGATGGTGGGAGAGCAGATGAGTAGGGGATCTAAACTCATTATTTATAAGAATTCTGGGACATAGGGATGAGCAGGTGATCTAAACTCAGTACTTACAATATAGTGGGCGGGCTGGCTGCGAAGCTGACTTTAACTCATTATTTATAAGGTTGCTTTTAGGGCTGATTGGGTAGCTGATCTAAACTCAATACTTTTGGGGATGGTGGGAGTTTTGAATGAGTAGCTGATTCAAACTTATTGTTTATAGGGATGGTGGGAGGGATGTATGTGTAGTTGGCATAAACTCATTAATTACAAGAATGGTGGGAAGGCGGGATGTGTCGCTGATCTAAAGCTATTATTTATAGTGGTAGTATGTGCGCTGGACGCATAGCTATGATTATGTCATTGTTATATGGATGGCGGGAGGGCTGGATGCGTAGCTACGCCAAACCCATTCTTTATAAGGATGCTGGGAGAACTGAATATGTAGCTGATCTAAGCTTATTATTTATAAGGATGTTGGGGAGCTAGATGACAGCTGATCTAAACACACTATTTATGAGCATTTTGAGAGAGCAGCAAGATTAGATGATTTAACCTTGTTATTTATGAGAATGGTGAGAGGACTGGATGAGTAGCTGAACTAAACTAATTTTTTAAGGATTGAGGAGGCCTGAATGAGTATCTAATCTAAACTCATTATTTATAAGAATGTGTAGCTGATCTAAACGCATTATTTATTCGGGTGTTGGGAGGGCTGGATGTGTAGTTGATATAAACTTACTATTTATAGGTACGGTGTGTGTACTGGAAACATAGCTGTGATAACCTCATGATTTATAGGGATCGTGAGAGGGCTGGATGCGTAGCTGATCTAAACTCTTTATTTATAAGGCTGGTGGGAGGGCTAGATGACAGCTGATCTAATTCCACTGTTTATGAGAATCATGAGAAAGTTTATAGATTAGCTGATTTATACTCATCATTTATAAGAATTGTGGTAGGACTGAAGAGCAACGGATCTAAACTCGTTATTTTTAGGGATGGTGAGAGGGCTGAATGCATAACTGAGCCATACTCATTATTTATAAGGATGGTGGTAGGGCTGAAAGAGTAGCTGTTCTAAGCACATTATTTATTCAGATGGAGGAGGGATGAATTGTAGCTGATATAAACTTCTTTTTATAGGGGTGGTGGCTGGGATGGATTCCTAGCTGTGTTGGACTCGTTATTTATACTAGTGGTGGGCGGGCTGATTGAGTAGCTGATCTAAACTCATTGTTTATAAGGCTGGTGGAACGGCTAGATGACTATTAGTCTAAACTCATTATTTCTAAGGCTGGTGGAAGGTTTGGATGAGTAGCTGATATAAACGTATTATGTATAAGGATGTTGGGAGGAATGAATGAGTAGATGATCTAAACTCATTATTCATAGGGATGGTGGGGGGCAGAATGAGTAGCTGATTCCAACACATTGTTTATAATGATGGTGGGAGGGCTGGAAGAATAGGTAATCTAAACTCATTATTTACAAGGATGGTGGGAGGGCTGAATGGTAAACGTAAAGGTAAAGGTAAATATCACGAAGGGGCTTCCGCAACCGGAGCATAGCATCGCATGCAGGCCAATCAACGTATGGTACTTCCAACGTGACCCCCGGGAGCAAGGGTTGAGGGGAGAGAGCCGAAGGGCGGCCAGATCTGGAGGCTGACGGGTGTAAGCATTGGCGCGGTCCCTAACGTTTCCAGATATAATGCATCTAACACCGCGGTCCCTACCCACAAGCCAGTAACCTCTAGGATCCGTCGGAGCGGAACCCCACGCTGAGGAGAGACCTAAGCGCAAGCCACCGCCCAGCCGCAACCCACCGTATACCCTCGGCTGGGCCTACAACCCTGAAACAGATGACAAGGAAGATGATGGATACAGGAAATGAGAAGGAGACTTATGGCAAAAGATGAACCACCCCAGCATTTGCCTAGCGCCCCGGGGAAGCAAGGAGAAACCCATGGGCTAGAGTGGGAGGTCGCCGGACATCAATCCCAGGACGCAACCGCCTGAGCTATCCCGCTCAGTGAGGGCTGAATGAGTAGCTGATATAAACTCATTATTTATAAGGATGGTGGGAGGGCTGATTGTGTAGCTGATCTAGCTCACTATTTATTAGGATGATGGGAGGGCTGATTGAGTAGCTGATCTGAATTCATTACTTATTAGGGTGGTTTGAGGGCTGATTGAGTAGCTGACCTAAACCCATTATTTATTAGTATGGTGGTAGGATTGAAGGTGGAGCTGATTTAAACTCATTATTTATAGGGTTGGTGGGAGGGCTATATGTGTAGCACATCTCAACTCATTATTTACAAGGATGGTGGAAGGGCTGGATGAGTAGCTGATTTAAACTTATTATTCATAGAGTGGTATGTGTGCTGGATACGTAGCTGTGGTAAGCTCATTACTTATAGGTATTCTGGGAAGGCTGGACGAGTTACTGAGCTAAATCCCTTATTTATAGGGATTAGGTTAAGGTTATTATTTGTAGGGATAGTGGGAGGGTTTTATGAGTAGCTTAACTAAACTTATTATCAATATTCATTATCTGTTTACCCTCCTCTTATGTAGGACTTACACCCTCCAGGACTTACAAGCGGTGCCTGGGGTCAGAGGCCCGTCGAGGAGCAAACACTCATGGATCAGATAGAGCATCCAGGATGGGTGATCAGCCCGATGCCTGGTATGGGATGAAGGAAGTAGATGAAACGAAATGATGGTGAACTGGAGGAAAGGAAAGGTGATGATGGAGCAGTTGGTGGAATGAATGGCGGGGGAACCCGGAGAAAACCCGCCCAGACGCCGCTTCGTCCACCACAAATCCCACATGCAGGTCCCTGGGATTGAACCCGGGCCGCCTCGGTGGGAGGCGAGCGGTCTAACCACTCGGTCACGCCGCCGCCTTATATTTATCAATAAATGAACTTTATTAATCTAAATACACAGTTCTTTTTAAATACACTAAAATAATTTTTTTCAGATGAAAATAAATATCACTATATCTTTGTCATCATTACCTTCAGTTTTTTTCTCTACAGGCGGGTCAGTCTCCGGTGTTACTATTTAAGAATTTTTTCTAAGGATATATTTTTTTAAAGTGTTGCCCTGGATTTATAAAGTGTTTATAACCGTACAATAGCGTTTCATTAATATACACTCCAATTTGCATGGATTGCATTGGAGTACGCAATAATGACTTTCAGAAAAGGTATGTTTATCATATAGGTTTTATACTATTAGCATATGTATTTTGTTAATCTATTTATCTCTTTCGTTTGAAACTTCGCGCATTTTCAAATGCTTTTGCTACTGGTTTCGAGGCTGTCATTAAAGATCGTAAAATCCAGCGGTGTAAACACCAAGGTAGAACGGTAGGGACTTTCATAAGAAAGAAGACAGGAGGATGGTAGGCAGCACCTGTAAACATTTCTCTTGCCGACACTCCATGCAACCTCCAGAGTGAAAGTTTATTTGCTTTCATACTGAGCAGGGTAAAGCTGTTTTAAAGACTCATTAAAATGACCACAGAATCACAGGCTCCGCATAAGAGTTTCTGAATGCGGTGTAAATCTAGTAAGGATTTGCGGCGATATTTTTAATGAGGTAAGAAGTATGTCGACACCCTCATATTATATTTAGCACGACAACCACCATTCCTAAAACGGGATGTCGGTTAGAATAAAGGAGTGGAAAAATTATTTGAATTAAACATGTCATAATAAGATATTTCTATAACTATCATTAATGCTGTTGTTGCTACAGCTTACAGTTTCAACTATCAAAACTATTAAAGCTTTAATTGCAACCAAAACAAATTTTGGAAACAAATTTAGATGATGTGAAGCACTGCCTTTTTGTACCTCCCTTATTTCTGTATAAAACACATCACCGGCTCACGTATTTAATCTCTATAGAACACAAAACCGCGTGTGTAATTAATATTTTTATAATTAAATTGACTTCTTCAGACTGCACACCTCCTCGTGTATATAGATGTTTTAACTGTACTCCAAAATCAGTTAAGCTTTTTGTTTTGTTTTCAGTTCTCTCCGCATCATTACACAAGGAGGTAAATCAGGGAAAGGATAAAGGGTTGTCAATTAATATTTAAAATGCCAAGCTATGAGGACTTTGCATTTCCTAACTTCTGTTCTAAATCACACGTCATCTTTATAGCTGTTCAGTGTATAACATAATCTCGTAAATCTGCCTTACGTACACCTAGCAGAGGAAGAGAGTCGCAACTGACTGCTGTTTTCCTATAATGGCAGTGCATTTTCCATACCAGTGTGCAGTCGAATTCAAAATACAGAACACCGGATATGTCACATTCACATTAATTTCTCTACTTACTCTTCTACAGGTAAATCAATTAAAGCGTCATTGGAAATTTTAATTAAAGGGTGAATTTTACGTAAAGGTTTATTCACTGATTTATTTGTGGTACTGGTCCATGAGCGCGCGCGAGCAGCTCTCTCTAGAAATATCCTTTTATTATTATTCAGGGAGCCTAAATACTGATTTTTCTAAGGTGAAATCTCGGTATCGAATTTTTGGGCGGAATGCAATTCTTCCTGTGTTTACTATAGGTGGAAACTACTGGACCACGATATTATTGCACGTGGCTCTGCGGAAACCTGCATTTGAATACACACGGAAGCCAGCCCAGTGAAGTGCAATGTTATTATGGTCGAGTTATAGTAAGAAAGTAAAAACAGGACTAAAAATAATTAAATAAATAAAAATATTAAAAGATTAAAATATTGCCTACTTGTAAATTCATGCTGCTGATGTATTCATCCTTTATTACCAGTTAATCACTTCATTATCCTATGAAATATAGCGCTAATTTATTACCTCACGTTATCTGTTCCTTCGTCTCAAACGATCGGCAACTAACTTTAATTACTCAAATAGTAGTTCGTAATAAATTGCCTAGTCAATTTAAACGGATGTTGTCCTTCACAATACATCCGCGAATACCCTGAGGGAAAGTACTCATAGCTGTACCACTTGAGCAGCTGGCAGCAGAATAAACAGCAGATATTGGAGAGAACGAGAATAGGTGGCAACTACATTCCTGTATCAAACTGTCGCACCATCATCGTGGAAAAGTTCCAGCTTAAAGTAATAGCATACCATCGTGTGCCATAAAAAATTAACGATCAAAGTTTCAGCTTCAAAATGGCGCCCAACGTGGGGTTTCGAATTGAGGACTACCAGAAGCTGAGGAAGCTACACTGACAATTAAACCCAGTGACCGACGGCACCAGAAGGAAGGAAAACAATCCAGTTCGGCGGTAGCTCAGGCTACACAGATACAAGGCGAGCAAGAAAGAAGACATCAGCATCGGTAGACAAAAGTGAGTTTATCAACAAACAAGATACTGAGAATAAATTTGTTTATTTCAGTGTTATTCATGTAAATGTGGCTGATAAGGAGAAGAATTTTAGGTCAAAATGATTCAGTAGAAATAATGGAAGTTCAGGAAGGAAAAAGTAATATTAGGCATTAAATTGTACAAAAATAGGGTAACAGAAAGGGCAGAAAACAGTCGAAATGTGCAGAATAGCTTAGAAAGGGGTAGGAAAAAGGAACCAATAGAAGTCAAGGAGAAGCAGTAAATGATTTTGAAATAGAAGCAAAGGATTTCAGGGAGATGCCTGGAAAAGTTATAAATTATGATGGAGGAAACTATCAGAAAATGGAGTATTGTCATCAGGAATTAATAAATAAAATAAAAGCTGGCAACTGAAAATAGAAAAAAACATCCAGTAGAGAAGATACAAAAGGGGCAACAGGAGCTAGAAGAGAGAACTAAGGAGCTAGAAAAGATTCACAAGAATTAGGAAAGAAGTTAGAAAATCAACAGGCAGTGTTAAAACTATTAAAGGAGGAAATAAAAGCCGAAATAACTCATGTTAGAAGCGCAGTCAAAGAAAATGGAGAATAGGTTGGGGGAGAAATAGAAAATGTTAGGAAAGAAATTACTCAAGAAATAGAAAATTTTGAAAATAATTTAAACAACTTAGTTAGAAAACAGAGATAGAAATAGGAATTAAGGAAGGAAGTAGCAAAGAAATTGGAAACAGGAAGGGAAATAGCAAACAAAGAAACGCAAGAGGCTAGGGAAGCAGTTAGAAAATAATTAGAAGAAAGCAGAAAATTGAGGAAACAACTAGCAAAGAAGTGGGGAACAGAAAGAGAAGTAGCTTGGAAAGAATTACAAGAAAGTAAAAATAGATATGAAAAAGCAGAAAGGGAAAGTAGCAGACATGCTAGAAGCGTTGAAGAAAGTTCCTATTTTTTCGGGCAAGGGGCACCGTCTCACAGAAATACAAACCGTGATAAAGTTCAGCTAAGTGAAGAAGAAAGCGCTAGAATTGTTTTTGAAAGAGTTAAGACAAAGGCAGGAAAACGTAGGTCAAAAAGGAAAGAAAGAAAGCATAAGCGAGAACCTGGAATACGTAATAAGTGAAAAAAATTATAAAAATTATTCCTAAGCAGAAAACAGTGGCAAGTGAAGTGCAGTGAACTTAATAAAATTATAATCAGTGGTTCAACTAAAATACTCAAAGAAAGACAGACAAAAACTAAATACAAAGAAAGGAGACTCTTGGAAATTTATATAAATCCAGAAGAATTAGTAATGTAAAGAAAAATAGCATAATAAGATGGTATAAGGAGTACTGTATTTATGTGCATGAGGGTTATTAGCACTTAATGGAATATTTGTATGCAATCATAAGTGGTACAGAAGAAGCAATTTGTAAAATATGGTATGAAAATTGAAAGAGTTGCGGACAGGGATCAGATAAATTTAAAGTTAAAATGTCATTCGGGCAAATGTGCACATCCTTTTATTATTGAGAATAATAAACGAATGTAACGGGGAGTTTTGATACCGTAAATATATGGATAGTTACAAATAACTAAATAAAGAAACAACAGTAAGATAGTGAAATGATTGCAATAAATAATTTCCGTATATTAAACCAATGTATAATGTAATAAGCTTGAGTTGAAATGTTTGTCCGGAAAACCGAAGATAATTAGGAAGTCAGGTTAACGAAAATCATTCGTATCAGTCGAGGTAACGAACGCATTAGCTTAAAGATTCTGGGAATTCCGTTAGGTTATAAGCTCAGTACGTTTACAGACACGTAGAACAGGAATTCTGAGAAAAGCGAATGCCTCAGCTAGCAACAAAGTCAGAGTCGCATGAAGAGAGTTGAATATTAACCCTGGCGTAAAATAATGTTGGAAGGGGAATAACATGTAGGCGGAGCTAAGAGTAATAAAGGGTGCAATTTTAGATCAGAGAGTTACTCTCTCTCTGGTACCGTCAGCGGTATTTACGTGTGTGATTTTAAGCGCCCAGTGACGCGCTTGTGTAAGTAGCGGCTATTGCGAGAGGTCTCGCAGATAAGCATTTTAGCGACTCATGGCAGGTTTTACACTTCTAGTTTTTTTATTGCGGAAACAATTATTTCCAACCGTAACTTTGATACCGCAGAAGTTAGCAGGTATAACAGTTTAATTGCCATAGTTTCGAGTGCCACAATTTAGAGTCAGTCTATTTATTCATCTCAAACGGTCGACAACTCAACTTAATAACTCAAATAGTAGTTCACAATAAATTTCTCAGTCAATTTAAACCGGTGTTGTCCTTCACCATACATCCACGCATATCCTGAGGGAAAATACTCATGGCTGTACCACTGGAGCAGCCGGCAGCAGAATCAGTAGCAGATATTGGAGACAACGAGAAAATGTGGCAACTACGTTTCTGTATCAAACTGTCGCACCATCATCGCGGCAATGTTCCAGCTTAAAAGATGTCGCATCATCGTGTGGCATAAAAAATCGACGACGACCAAAGTTTCAGCTTTACATGGCGGAGTACTGTCTTTTGTAGAACATGCGTGACTGTATACCTTCCATTATAGAGATTACATGGCAGAATTCTATCTCGTATGGATAATGTAAGGCAGCATACTGTCCTGTATAGAGAATATGTGGCAGAATAGTGTTCTTCACAGGCAATGCCTGGCAGCATACTGCCCATTATAGACAATGCATCCAGAAGTTAATCTTATATAGATAATATAAGGCAGCATGAACCTGTGTATAGACTATCTGTGACTGCATACTTTCCTGTATAGACAATGTGTGGCGACAAATTTTCTTGCAGAGACAATGTGTGACAACAAACTGTGTAATAAAGGATGAATACATCAGCAGCATGAATTTACAAGTAGGCAATATTTTAATCTTTTAATATTTTTATTTATTTAATTATTTTAATCCTGTTTTTACTTTCTTACTATAACTCGACCATAATAACATTGCACTTCACTGGGCTGGCTTCCGTGTGTATTCAAATGCAGGTTTCCGCAGAGCCACGTGCACTAATATCGTGGTCCAGTAGTTTCCACCTATAGTAAACACAGGAAGAATTGTATTCCGCCCAAAAATTCGATACCGAGATTTCACCTTAGAAAAATCAGTATTTAGGCTCCCTGAATAATAATAAAAAAAGGATATTTCTAGAGAGAGCTGCTCGCGCGCGCTCATGGACCAGTACCACAAATAAATCAGTGAATAGATAATGTGTGACAAGCTCCTATTCTCTATAAATAGTGCCAGATAACATAATGTCTTTTATTGATAATATATGACAATATAATATCCCATATAGATAATGCGTGAAGGCCTGTTCACCTATGTAGAAAATTTGCGTATGTTGTCGTATGCAGTTAATTCCTGGCGGCACATATGTCCTGGGTAGCTTTTTCGGGGCGGCTGTATAGCTAATGTGTGGCAACATTCTGCCCTATAGGTAGAGGTGACAGTGCAGTGTAGAGAATGCGTGCTAACACACACTATCCTGTATAGATAATCCGTGGCGGCATACCGTCCTGTGCAGTTAAAGCATTGGATCGTACTCTTCTGTACATATAGTAATCGGTGGCAGCATACTCCCCTATATAGTTAATATGTACCATCATACTTTACTGTAAAGATAATGCACAGCTTCACGCTTTTCTATGAAGATATTTTACGGCTTTACACCACCCTGTATAGTTAATATGTACCATCATACTTTTCTGTAAATATAATGCACAGCTTCACGCTTTCCTATGAAGAGATTTTACGGCTTTACACCGTCCTGTATAGATAATGCATGGACAATATACTTTGCTGTATAGTTAAAAGGTAGCAGTATTTTGTACTGTATAGTTTTGCTTGGCGGGATCCTGTCTTGTGCAGTTAATTAAGGGCAGCATGCTGTTCTGTGTAATTAGTGCATGGAGCATACTGTTCCGTGTATTTAATTCATGGTAGCATACTACGCTGTGTAGAAAATGCGTGGCTAGGTACTAATATGCGTATCTTGACAGCATTTTCTTGTGTATTTAATGCGAGGAAACGTCCTGTCCTATGAAAATAATTTGTGGTAACATACTGTCCTGTAGAGATAATATCTGGCAGCGTGATATTTAATAACGTGTTAGATAATATCTGGCAGCGTGATCATTCTGTATAGATAATGTCTGGCAGCTTCATGTCCTGTAAATGCGCGACAGCTTACTGCGATGTATAGACAATGAGCAGCAGCATACTTTTCTCTATGGATAATTTGAGGCTAAGTACTGTCCAGTATAGTTAATGTGGGGCAACATCCTGTTATTATAGAAAAGTGTGGCAACGCACTGTCTTGTTTAAACCATGCTTGATAGCATACTTTCCTGTATAGATAATAAGCGGCAACATAATGTCCTCAATATTTGATGAGTGGCGCCATTTTGTGCTGTGTAGTCTTTGCATGGTAGTCCTGTCTAGGTAATTCAGGGCAGCATACCGTGCTGTATAATTAATGCGTGGTAACCTAGTGTCCTGTACAGTTAATTCGTGGCGGAATACTGTCCTGTATAGAAAATATGTGGTAGCATTTTGTCCTGTGTAGAATAGGTGTGGCAACATAGTGTCCTGTATAGATTATGCATGGCAGCAATCTGCTCTGTATATTTAATGCCTGAAAACATGCTGTCCTACGATAAGAAAGGTTTGATTACGGAGGGGACTCTGCGCTGATCCAGAGTGGATATTGTACCTACGCCCCACAAGGGGACCTCCCCGGGAGGAAACATGAGGCGAGAGGAGACACCGGGTGGCCAGAACCAGGAGCGACGGCACAGCAATGACAGCGTCCTTAAGTTTCCAGATAGAGACACCTCAGCAGACGGACAGGTAGACCGGATACCCCACCCCACACAGATAGGGCCCAATGCCCCTCAAGGTGTTTCGGACACCCCGGAAGCCAGCCGAAATCCGAGGAACGAAGAGAGTTACAAGGTGCATCCTTTTTCCCTGCCAAGCTGCACCGAAACACCATCGCCGACACTTCCGGCCCTGGAAGGGACCAACGCAATGAAAGATGAAGGAAATAAAGAATGATACGAAATGGAGGGACAGAAAATTCGGGAGATGGAAAAAACCACTCCAGCATTCGCTTGACGACCCGGAAAAAGCCCGAGAAACCCGTAAGCCAGAGTGGGCGGTCACCGGGATCGATCCCGGGAACTGCCGAATGCGGGTCACAGACGTAGCCACCTGAGCCACCCCGTTCGATATGCTGCCTTGTATAAATAATATGTCACAGCATACTGTCCTGTATATATAATACATGACAGTGTACTATCCTCTATAGATAATGCCCGGCTGTATACTATTCTGTATAGATAATGTGTAGAAAGTAAACTGTCCTATATAGATAATGAGTGGGCAACTTACTGTCCCGTATAGTTAATATGTGACAGTATATTGTTTGGTATAGATAATGTCTGGCAACAAACTGTCCTGTATACAAATTGACCGGCTACATACTGTCCTGTATGTGTAATGCGTGGCAACATAGTGCCCTGTACAACAAATTTGTTGTAGCATACCGTCCTATATACATATATACATAGATAATGTTTGACAACACGAAGTCCTGTATAAATTATGCGTGACCGCATAATGTCCTGCATACATGAGTGGCAGCCTACTGTACCGTAAAGGCGTGTCAGCTTACTGTTCTGTATAGATAATACGTGGCAGCAAACACTCCTGTATAGATAGTGTACGGCTGCATGCTGCTCGGATAATGCGTGGTAACATCAAAACTGTATACCTGAATGCGAGACAGTATGCTGTTCTTTATAGCTAAATGTGACATCAGGCAGTCCTTTATGAATCATATTGGGCAGCTTATCGTCATGTACAGATAATGCATGGAAGCATAACCATCTGTATAGATATTTGGGGCCACGTACGTTGCTATACAGATAATGCGTGGCAACATACTGTCCTCTGTAAATAATGTGTAGCAGTATACTTTACTGAATATATAATTCGTGGCAACCTAGTGTCCCCTATAGATTATACGTGATGGTATACTGTTCTCTGTTATTAGTGCGTGGCAACATTTTCTCCCATATAGATAATGTGTGGGAGCATGGTTATGATGATGATGATGATGATGATAAGCTTAGTGATACACATTAAGACTTTTAGAGCACTTTGTGTCTCATAACCTGGGCATTTAATAAAAAACAGTGGTCCGGATATAACGAACCACATCTTTTATATATGCCCTTTTTATATCCTCAGGTTCCAAGGAAAGGGAGCCTAAAAATACATACCTATGCAGTCTAAACCTTAGTGCTTTCATAGTATATGTTGGGAGTTTCCATATTTCTTTCCAGATTTCCTGCGTAAGGGTCTTGTGTAAGTCCTATTATATGCAGATGTCTGCGCAGTGTGTTATGGCCCTTAAGTATAGCCAACAATCTCCCTGAGACTAGATATAGTTACATTCAATAGAATTTCACTCTGCTTACTGTCTGGATCCGAAATTAATTCATGGGCTTGCCAGGCGGTAGTTAGTTTATTCCAATACTCAATATGAACCCTACAGGTTAACTGCGTTATCTTATGCTTGACACTTTTGTGAGACACGTCACAAAAAGGGCCGAGTCCTATAAAATTAAGCCCCGAAGCGAGCATATCCGCCATCTAATTACTTCTAATACCCGCATGTCCGGGTTTCCAAAACAGGGTGACCGGCAGCTGGCACAGAGCTTATCCAAGATCCTTTTGCAATGCCACGCCAATATCCGAGAAGATAGTCACTTCTCTCCGTTTACCTGGCATATTTAAAATACGCATTACACAGGATAAGATTGCATATATATATATACTGTTCGCCAAAGGAGGGAAAGTCCCTGACAGGATTGTGCTTCCCTTATTTGTTTGGAAACAGTGTGACAAGGACAGTGAATGTGTGTGACGGACAACGCATGCTACAATGCGAGTATAACTATTCCAAAAGCATGGGTCCCACTAACGTACGGAACTTTCAGTGTGGACAAACAAAATAGTAATATAAGGTGAATAAGAATTACCTTACAAGGTTTGAGTAAGTTCAGAATTAGAAAAGTGTTATTCAGGTTTTCACTGGTCTCGCTGCTGGAAGAATCTTCATCATTTGGATTCTTGATGATAATGACGTCGGTCACACCTGACTCGATCCCATCATGATCCTAATATTCTTGTTCAGTTTTCTCAACGTGGTTTCAGAAGACATTCCAATCTTCTGTTGTCACTGCTGCAATTCCTTGAATTGCCAATTCTTTAAGTCGCGAGTGACAAATCGCCTGACACATTGTCTTCCCAAACATAACATTTTACTTTAGACCATGCATACTTGATAGCATTTAAGCCGCACGTTTAAGGCGGCAATCTCACAACAATATGGCCGTGTGCTTTTAGGAGTTCGTTTATCTTAAAAATCTTTTCCCTAGGCTTATTTAAATAAATAACCTCATACAGTTCTCCTTTTATCCTAAACCACATCAGACATAATAGCATATTGATTACAATTATAAGTCTTTTACCCATTTACATTTGCACAAACGCCAAAAACATCGTCATTCTGCCAACATTTGCGAAAGGTGAGATTACTGTCTCCCCAAGTTTCATCTATATAAAATATGGCCGTTCCCTCGCTGCGAAGTCGCTTGATATTTCTTAAAATACGTCTGGCCTCTCCATAAGAAGCTTATGCTTACTCCTGCATTTTCTCCAGTTGAATTTCATTATATGCAGCAGTTTGCGAATGGTTTCGGCACACCATGGAAGGTCAATTTTTTGTCGTATAGTTAACAGTAGCTTCGGACAGGTTGGCACTAGTTTTTGTACAGTGTAAAACTCCTACAGAGTTCTTCGTATTGCACATATGTCGAACTCATCAATATTGACCTTCTGATCACATGACCTCGGTGGGTGTTTCCCTGGCATATGGAGAGGTAAAGGGGCCGGTTTCTTCTCTGTCTTTCGCCTGACCCCTTATAGTTGTGACTGAGGACGTAGATACTCCTGTATAATGAGCTGCTCTTTCTGTAGGAGAGATAGCCACCTGTTTACTTTGAGATTCGCATCACAAACCTTAACGACGTTAGCTATTATTTGCCACGCCTCACTGTGAGCAGTTTCTCCTTTCTTACGCACGTTAGATCACTACTACGTAATTCGCTCGATGTACACAAACAGAATTCACTAGGCATACTAAAACCGAGAAGGCATTCTTCACAAAAGTAGGAGCAGCCAGACGTTGGCCATATGTTTTCAATTGAGCTGTAACTGAGCTGTCCTGTGTATCATAAACAAGCAGGTAGGGTGTCGGGCCGTGTCTAATCAGCAATTTTCCCCCTCGTCTTCATTCTCCTGGGACTTTATTTTCTGTGAAAAACAGTATCTCAGCCTGGAAAACAGAGGCATCTCTTCCCAGGGAATGCCAAGTCTGGTTCTAGGGTCCCAGGCCACAGCCCCTTTTGTAGCCCCAATTGAGAGCCATCACTGAACCACGTTTGTCCCACATCGTTCAAGGGAAACACCTTCATTGGGGCCACTCCCTCTGGAAGGCATCGCCACTGTTCAAAGTGCACGTCAGTGATATCCAGTCCTCATCAACTTCCTTCCCATCAGGGTAATGGGGCATATCTCCTGAAGCCTGATTAAAATACGGGAGTATCCCATAAAAGGGAAGTTTGAGGCACCAACCCTACTGTGCAGAGACGCTGCGCTCTTACCCAAGCAACCTCCTTCACAAACAAGTGCAAAGGAGGAAGGTCCAAAAATATTTAAGACGGACTGTGGGGTAGTCCGCACCACTCCGGTTATCATCAGACATGCTAATCTTCGCAGCATATTAAGTTTGGCAGCTACTACCTCCATATAGGAAGCAGGTCACAAAATCAACGCCGCATAGGATACGGAATTACCCAAGTATAGGGCATCTGACCACCCTTGGTCAGAGGCCGCAGATTGGCCCTATGGCTCTTCTATGTCGTCTTTACTTTACGTTCCATATGCTTCTATCACTCAGTTCAGCTTCTAGGACAGTCCTGGGTACTTGACCGAAACATTTTTGCCATTCTTCCCGAAAGAATGGGCTCTACTAATCCAGGCAGCCTTTTCCTTGTGAAGATCATTAGCTCAATCTATAATGTCTGTTTCCTTAGGCCATTCCTCGAAAGCACCAAGGAAGCCCTGTATGAGCTCCGAAAGGGAACTCGTGAATTTTCCACTTGCTACAAGGCATATGTCAACGGCATAGCCTTGAGTTCGAATTCCACCAGTTGAGTCTGTTCAGTAGATTATGATCTAACACCAGATACCTTAGAGTAGGCAACAAAACTCTTCCTTGGGGGGTAGCCCTGGGGCACTGAGACTCTCATTTTCTCAGTGCTCAAAGCTACTATCGCCTGACGGCCTTCCAAGGAGGTCACTATCCAGTCCGTAACCACCGCACCAATTCCACTATTCTCTTGACACTTCCTAATTTTGCCTAAGATTATAGATTAATGTACCATCTGTATCCAGTCCTCATTTTTAAGCAGTTTAAGAGCTAATGATAAAGGGATATGTGAATTTTATGATGGTGAGGAAAGTGTAGAACATTATTTAACAGAATGTTAAATGCACAGTTCTCCGTAATCCAGCTTTCTCTCCAGTCTTACTAATAGCTGGTGGAGCGCCGATTCCACGAATTTACCTGGTAAATGGCACACTGATGCGGATGCATAGGTCGATTTAACAGCACCGTATCCCTCACATGTCTGTATAATAGCTTTTCTAGAGCTTTCAATATGAAGGATGTTAGACTGATAGGCCGAAAATCCTTAGGCGTGCAGAATACTATCTGCCGGGCTTAGGAATAAACATCATTTTGGCCTGTCGCCAGAGACGAAAACCTGCTTCCTCGTTAGGCTCACTCTGAGAATTCTCGCCAGTTGAGAAGATAGGATCTCTCTCAGTCCTCCTGAAGAATAGTCGAGAAGACCCCATCCTCAGCTGCGCTTTTATAGGACTCAAAACAAAAGATCAACCATTTAAATGTTTTCAAAATTGCAATATTGTAGACCTTTTGCCAGTCTTCCCGCGAAAGCCTACGCGCTCTAACCGAGATTAGTTCTTGATCTATAGTACAGATCCCTGAGAAGTGAGTTCCCAGCAAAAGCTTCAGGGTCTCCCCCTCCGATTGCGTCTTTGCTCCAGAGGGGACCACCAAAGAGGCCAACCTAACCCCAAATTCCGAGACCACAGAAGAGCCTTCTAGATTCTTCGGAGGCTCTTCTGCTCTATCTTTTATATACACTCTGGGATTCAGGTTGCCTGGCAATTATTGGGCTTAAAAGCATTGGATAGTTAAGTGTCTTTTTCTTTATGAATCCTAAAAACCAATTCCTCCTAATTTTAGCTCCTGCCTATGACTTTGTATGACAGGGCAGTTGCTTCTAAAGCAGAGACGAAGGTTTTCGCAAGAAACCTCTACGGTATTCAGCATTCTTTATCCTGATCTGTGGTTTGTTCTTTTGCCTATCTTACAGATCACCCCTAAATGAATCCCAATTGGTCCTCCTGGGGTCTTTGTACAGACGGTACCTTCCTTTTCCTCAAGATCAAAACGGATACATCTGTGGTCAGATTAGAAAGGTTCCGTACAAACCCTCCAATCCTTGACTTCCTCAGGATCCCAAAGAACCATAGGATCGAGTTTAGCATCTCCTCCCTTCAATAATTCCCAAATGTTGGAACACCCCGTTGATTCAATATCTCAAGATCCGTTGTGCACAAAAACTTGAACAAAGTCTTTTCTCCTGCATTGATGTCCGTGCTACGTCAAACGCTATGCTGGGCATTAGAAACACAGCTAACAGCACGTTGAGGCTTCTATTCTTCCGCTATAGCACAATATTCCTCAATTGCTGAGGATCTGGAGATTCCTCCAAATCATACTAGAAATATACCTCTCCCTTTTTTCGGCTCCACTTGACCTCTTTGTCTTCAAGTTTATGGAACCAGACTCTCTGGCTGGTGTTCCCAAACTTCCATCTTGTCATCAAACTTTGGAGATGGAGCCTGTTTCTCCACATCTTCGGGATAACTCCCGCCTCCTTTAGATTACTCTGGATAATACATTCTTCTTGTGAAACCTCTGCTAATTTCATATTTATATTTATACTCTCGGAGGCCCCGAAGTAGTCCTCCCGATTTAGGTGATTAAACCCTTCAATAAAGTTCCCACGATTGCTAGGGATTACTTTGATCCACCCAGACAGAGCCCGGCAGTACTGTGTAAGACTAAATTCTGTAGGAGTTCATCAGGTATACCAGAGGCTCCGTTAACGTCAAATCTCCTATGTGCGATGCACCCCTTCGGCACGGGTCCCTTAAATCTTCGGGTTGCGGTTTTCGCGGTCTCCTTTTGATTATTCTGAGACTAAGCTGTCCAGCGTGTGGTTATTCAGCCAACTATATCGCAATTCACCAACCGAAGGGCCCGGTTCTCTCTCAAGGTCCAGTTTTAGGGTTTTACGGGCTGATGGACCACTCCAGAAACCCCCCGCTGGGGAATGTGGGAGCATACTCTCTTGTACAGACAATGCGTAGCAGCATACTGTGTTATATAGGTAATGCGCGGCAATATGTTGTCTGGTATAGATAATACAGCAACATACTTTCTCGTATAGATTTGTGGCACTGTCCTGTGTAGGTATTGCGCGGTTGCATGCTGTCCTGTGCAAACAATGCGTGGAATGTGTATTATTCAAGACTATACCTACATATATGTATAACGAATACGTGTTCATTTGGAGCTACCACAATGGAAACGGGTGTCCGGTTTAGTTGTTTCTTCCGTTTCACCGTCAGCGACCAACACTATGTGGGTACTGATACGTTGGAGATAATTCCCTCTCAAGCATAAAAGAAGCACATATGTTATAATTTTTTGTAATCAAAATCACAATACTATTTTTAAGTTGTCAATAAATTTTAATTCATTTAATTATTCACTAATGTTTTCACATTTATTGAAATATATACAAATGTTCATATATATGTACTTTAAATCTACGTATATCACCATACATTCCGCTTCATGTTTTTATTCTTTCTTTTGTCACAATTTGGGATTACAATTAACTTCAAACAATTAGCTACAAAATCCATGAGAGTAGCTCTTAAAACAAACCGATTACTGCCGTTAAATTTAAACATACCTCAAAATCTTTTCTGTGTCATTTATATGGTATAAGGTGTCCATGTTTCAGAAATGAGCTGCCATTTCTAACTTCGAGCACCCGAGATACAACACGCAAAAAGTCGAAGCACTCCCCCCAGGGGCTCACCTTATGTAAGTACGGGTTTGGCGTACCCGGGGTGCCCCAGCCAATCATCGCCATCATCATCCCTCCACACTCGTCCGGTCGAGGTGGGTTTGCCCTCGTGATCGGGGGGCTCAAGGTAGGCTCTCGTGCGTTCTGTGCATTTCACTCTATGCCGCCCCTCGCCATCGTTTCTTTTATTTACGCACATTTCGCCCCACGTACATTCATTCTCACATCTATTTTCCTTCTTTGCCGGCCTACCTTGCGTGCGAAACGCCCACACACTTTTTGTTTTATTGTACCATTCTATTTATTTTAATCCTCCGTGGACACAGCCTGGCGGATAGCCGCACACTGGGTGCGCAGCTGGGTGAGTGGGTAATGGCGTCATCCCCACCACCCGGGGTCGTCATGTAGGGCCTGTGTTCGTATCCGCTGTTCAACTGCAGTCCCGCGGGGGGCATTGCATGAGCTGCTGACTTCCGACGGCCATTGGGTCCCTCTGTCTATGTTCTGGGAGGTGTGACCCTGGGATGTCTCTGGTATAGATAGGCCACCCACCCAAGCCGGGGTAACGCCCGAGAAGTCAGAGCCCGAGGTCGGAGACGGTTGCAATGGTGGAGGATTTCTTTCGCTATGGAGCCCTCTTTCTCCATTATTTCGAACAAGCGCCGAAAAATGTTGGTAACAGAAGTAGAACCACCGACATCTGGTTGTTACTTAGTCACTACGCGAACAGAGGAAGGAGAATCTTTCGAGAAGGTGAACCCTTTTATAATCCAAAAGGGCATTGACTCAATTGCTGGTCCGGTTCAATCCTGCACTCGACTACGAAATGGTTCATTGTTGGTTCAGAGTAAGTCCGATCAACAAAGTAAGACCTTGTTGCGCGCCACGCTTCTCCACGGTTATCCCATCCGTGTAGAGTAGCACCGCACCTTAAGTTCCTGTCGAAGCGTCGTCACCACCCATAGCCTCGATGGTATGTCGGACGAAGAACTAGTCGAATATCTTTCCGACCAAAGGTAACGGCAGTTCATCGAGTGCAGGCTAAGCGCGACGGAGTGTTTGTACCCACTTGTACCCTGTTTATCACTTTCGATGGCGTCGATCTGCCCACGAGTATTTCAGCAGGGTACGAACGATTTCGGTGAGGTCCTATATTCCTAAACCTCTGCGTAGCTTTAAATGCCAACGTTTTGGCCATACGCAAGTCTCTTGCAAGAGTGCCGTTTCCATCTATGCCTCTTGTTGTGAGCCCTCACACGATGGGACCTGTTCATCCGCCCCCGTCTGCGTGAATTGCAAAGTGTCTCATTCTGCGTCATTTGCCGACTGTCCGCGATACTTGGACGAGAAGGCGATCCTGGAGATCCGGGTAAAGGAGAAACTCTGCTTCGCCGAAGCCAGGAGGCGTTACCATTCGCGCCAACCTTCGCTCCTGCGATCGGGAACATTCAGCTCTGTTGTTGCCTCACCAGTACCCCGGAAGGATGCCTAGACTCAGACCTGGACCATGACTGCATTGACCGCCAATACCATCCGGCCGTCTATTTCTGGTACAGTTATCAAGCCATCTAAAGCTGGTCCTAAGGTACTGAAGTCCCAAGCCCCCGAGAAGAAATCAAAGCAGAAACTTCGTAGGGAAGATTTTCTTAAGGACCCTCCGCGTGCGCGCGGTAAGAAAAATTCACCTTCTCTTCCTCGAAGGTCGAGTCTCAGGATGCTCCTGGGCCAAGCCGCGCTCAGCGGCTTCCTTCACCCATTGCCACCCAGAAACAATTCTCGGCACTTGAATCGGTTTCTGGCACTGAACGCGTGGGCCCTCCCTTCGAGAAGCCTATGGAATCTGACCAAATCCATACCAAAAGCCCCATTCCCAAGGTTAAGCAAAAGGTTATTTTGAGCCGCCCTTCAAAGTAGACAGTTTATTCCTTTTATTCATGTCTACCCTGACCTGGAATTTACGTGGTATACGATCGCACAGGGCGGAACTGTAACTTTCATTGCGTTCCCATTCACCTATGGTCGTGTGTTTGCAGGAGACCAAGCTTCGCCCTCACGATCCTTTTACCTTCCGTGGGTATCCTCCGGTTCGCTACGATCTTGCGACGGATGGGGTACTCCTGCTCATGGAGGTGTCATGCTATTAGTGCGTAACGACGTTCATTTTCAACCTCTCACACTTATGTCACACTTGCAAGCTGTTGCCGTTAGGCTTTAATTACCCGGCTTTTTCTTTTCTCTGTGCTCCGTCTATTCACCTCCATCGTCTCCCCTCGCTAACGCGCACTCGCGATCTCTTGTTCGCTCTCCCAACATCATTTCTTCTGTTGGGAGATTTTAATGTCCATTACCCCCTGTGGGGTTTGCCAAGGGCTTGTGCGAGGGGAACTCTCCTTTCCGACATTTTTTATCGATTCAGCCTCTCCATCCTCAATACGGGTGAGCCCACTTTTCTTTCTGATTCTTCTGGTACATTTTCTCACTTGGACCTTGCCGTTTGCTCCATCCAGCTTGCTTGTCGTATGCAGTGGACCGTCGTCGCTGACACCTACTCCAACGATCATTACCACTGCATCGTTTCTCGTTTGTCTGCCCACGTCCAGCCTTCCAGAGCACCTACCTGGCAATTCCTTAAAGCCGACTGGAGACTGTATTCCAGCCTTGTGTCTTTTGTGGACCAGCTCTTAACTGACGTGAACCAAATGGTGCAGCACCTTAGTCTACGATCCTATCTGCCGTCGAACGCACCATTACCGGTTCGTCCTCCCACCCTCGGCGTATTCCTGTACCGTGGTGGACCGAGGACTGTCAGGACGCCGTTCGTGCCCGTAGAGCTGCACTCAGGGTGCTTCAGCGACACCCTACGCTTGATAATTTGGTTACTTTTAAACAATCGCGCGCCAGGGCTCGTCGCATTATTCAAGATAGCAAGAAGGCATCTTCTTGGACTCGTTTTGTCGAGTCTTTTAATCGCTTCACGCCTTCCTATGTTGTTTGGGATAAACTTCGTCGCTTC
Source organism: Deroplatys truncata (assembly GCA_030765065.1). NCBI lineage: Eukaryota > Metazoa > Arthropoda > Insecta > Mantodea > Mantidae > Deroplatys > Deroplatys truncata. The sequence goes on from CM060990.1 coordinate 536,764,919, forward strand.
TTCGGTAAAGTGGCGCATTGTACTGTGTCTGGCCTTCAGGTTTCCAATGCAAGCACAGTGGATCCGGCTGCCATTGCTAACACTCTGGGTGCTGCCTTTGAGGCGGTTTCCAGTTCTGCCCATTATTCTGCTGGCATTATTCCCATTATTCCAGCTTATCGCCCTATCTCCCTCACCAGTTGCATTTGCAAGGTGATGGAGCGCATGATCAACGAGCGTTTGTCATGGTAGCTTGAGTCTCAGAAACTTCTTGCGAACGCTCAGTGCGGATTTCGTCGCCATCGCTGTACCGTCGACCATCTGGTGTTTCTTTCGACGCATATTATGAACGGATTTCTGAGAAAGTGTCAAACAGTAGCTGTGGTTTTTGACCTGGAGAGAGCCTATGACACTTGTTGGAGGGGCGGCATTTTACGTACACTTCACTTCGTCTTCCCATATTTCTTCTGAAGCTTATGACGGACCGCGTCTTTCGTGTACGTGTGGGCTCGGTTTTATCTAAATGTTTTGTTCAAGAGAACAGTGTACCGCAGGGCTTTGTACTCCGTGTCCCACTTTTTGCTATGCTATCAACCCCAATGTTGATTGTATTCTACCTGGCATTTCCTCGTCCCTTTTCGTCGACGATTGTGTCGTTTATTGCAGTTCACGGCGGACCTGTCTGCTCGAACGCCGTCTCCAGAGCTGTATCGACCGTATCTACGCCTGGAGTAACGCCAACGGCTTTATTTTCTCCGCCGATATGTCCGTCTGCATCAATTTCTGGCGCCGGAAGGCTTTCCCTCCGCCCTCTCTCCATCTTGGGCCGGATGTCCTTCCATTTGCAGACGAGGTGAAATGTGGGTTTGGGGTTGATCTTTGATCGAAGGCTGACCTGGACTTCGCACATTTCCTTTTTAAAAGAAAAGTGTGACCGTTCTCTTAATATTTTACGTGTTTTATGTGGCACATCCTGGGGAGCTGATCGGACCGTCCTTCTGCGTCTTTACCGCTCTTTGTTACGATCCAAGCTTGATTACGGGTGCATTGTCTATTCATCGGCGCGTCCATCGGTGTTACGTCGTCTAAATGCCATTCACCATCGTGGCATAAGAGTCACTACAGGGGCCTTTCCAACCAGCCCTGTACCCAGTCTGTATGCTGAAGCTGCAGAGCCTCCGCTGTCCTTCAGGCGTGAGATGCTTTTGTGCAGCTATGCATGTCGACTCTAAAGCTTGCCTGACCACCCGTCCTTCGAGTTATTTTCCGAGGATTCGGTTGATTGGCAATATTTAGTTCGCTCCTCTGCATTGCTCCCTACAGGGGTTCGATTTCGACAGCTTCTTCCGCATTTGGACATTACGCCAGCGCCGGCCCTTCCCAGGGGGGAAACGCGTTTTCCTCCTTGGTTGCGCGCTGAGGCCCACTGTCACCTTGGGTTAACGTCGATGCCGAAGAATGAGACCCCTTCTTCAGTTCTTAGATCAGCGTTTTTAGAACTTCAGGCGCAAATCTAGAACTTTCATTTTATATATACTGATGGGTCTAAGACTGATGTTGGAGTAGGGTGTGCCTTTGTTTTTGGTCAACATAGTTTTATCTTTCGTTTACCGGGGCAATGTTTGATTTTTACCGCCGAATATTTTAGTATTTATCAGTCACTTTTATACATCCAGCGGCATGGCTTAGGCACTGTGTTCTTTGCGCAGACTCCCTCTGCGCCCTTCAGAGTATTAACGCGCTGTACAATTACCACCCCCTCGTACAGCGCATACATAACCTGCTCCACTCGCTTAGTGCCTCTGGCATCAGCGTCTCCTTCATGTGGATTTCAGGTCATGTGGGCAGTTAAGGTAACGAGTCTGCCGACGCTGCTGCCAAATCAGCAATTTTATCGCCCAGATATTTTACCTCTGTTGTTCCCTCCACAGATTTGTTTGTTATTATACGTAGCCGCATTCTCTCGCTTTGGCGGGATGAGTGGACGGCCCTCCGGGGGAACAAGTTGCGGGAGGTTAAACCTCTCCCGTTATTCTGGGGTACCTCTTCTCGTTCTTCTCGTCGGGAGGAGGTACTTTAGCACGTTTACGAATCGGACATTGCCTTTTTAGTCATAGGTACCTTCTCAGTGGTGACCCCGCACCACTCTGTGAGCAGTTTGATGCGCCCTTAGCGGTGCGTCACATTTTAACAATGTCAAGTTTTAGCTACATTGCGCGTTCGTGTGGGTCTGCCTGTTGGCATATCCAACGTTTTGGCAGACGACGCGCGAGCTGTAGAATGTCTTTTACTTTTATCGGCGACAGTGGTTTTAGCCGACGCATTTGATGCGCTGAGCGTCTTTTAGTTTTGTGCTTCTATATTTTCCTTTTTAATGGGGCTCTTCTCCCCGGCGGACATATGGCGCTCATGTCCTTTGCGTTCTACAGTTCTTGACACGTCGTTTTACCATTTTATTGCCATGGTTTTAGTGTGGTAGTTTTTAGAATATGGTGTTTTGATTTTTAGTGTTTTGGACCAAGTGGGTTTGTGGGTGGTATTTTATTTTTTGGGTTTTAAATTTTATACATTTAAGAGCGCTGATAACCTTAGATGTGTAACGCTCTTAAACTCCATCTCATCATCATCATCATCATCATCATCATCATCGAAGCAGTGGAAGAGTACAAAGTGGACATTCCTTTCCTGCAGCCCATCGTGCCGGAGTCGCGGAGACGATCGACGGTTCCTGTTAGCATATAGCACGGGCAAAAGCAAAACAAAAGCGAGTGGTGTTGATTAAAACAAAAATTTCTCAGCACTATGCACAATAAATAATCGCGTCATTTTCTCATTATCCTACATATATACTGACTTTTTTTGTAGGTAGAATGTAACAACTAAAATGAACTCAGGGGCTCGCTCTGTTACACGTGGTAGCAAATCATGAATGTTGAATTATTTCCTGAACGTGCGGAAGAAATTGGATAATGGAGAAACTTTTGCATTTTCAAAATACTGCACCGCCGAAGAATCTCTAAATGAATGCTCTCATTAGCTACCAAAATTTCGTTAAGCAATGATGCAATTTTCACTGCCAGAAGAAAAACCTATCGAAAGGTTGAAGTTTTCCCGTGGTGCCGGGAGGAATCTGTAGAGGTTCAAAGCTGTTTGGAGAAAAAATTGAGTTTTAGGAATATCTTGAAGATATGTAGTGTCACTATAATTCCACCAGGAATCCAAAAATAGGAGACAAATATTTGCAGAGCAGGAGAAGAAAAGCCTCATTAAAACAGGATATTAACCCTTTTTCATCATTTTCCCGATTTCGTTTTCTTTACAATTAAGTTTTCTGTGTTAAACATTTCCCTTGAAACTTCTGTATTTTTCTGCAGCACAACAAATAATTTAGGGAAAATAAACACACTCACACTAATAGTAAGCATAATACTGTATGAGTGGTACAGCGCACCAATACATAGACTGAGCAACAGTTTGTACATGTTTCTCCCCAAAAAAGATAAAGTAGTTTTTGCTCTCATTTCACACTCGAAACTACTCCTGATCGGTATTATCAATACCGGAGGGGGGATAATTTTACAGTCGCTCTGTAGCTATTTTCAAAAGCTTTTCTGTCACTTTAACTTTTATTTCCTCTTCTTGCTTTACGAATGCCTGTGAAGCTACCTTTTATTTTTCTTTATTTCAATTTAATGAATGTCTTTGAAACGGATAACTAAGCTGAGGATGTCGTCCTCCGTGGACTAGTGGTACCGTGCTAGCCTCTAGTTCCCAAGGTCGCGGGTTCAAACCCGGCGGAGGGCGATGGATTTTTTCGGGCGTAAAAATCGTTAGCACGGCTTCCTTCGGAAGGGAAGTAAAGCCGGTGGTCCCGTGTCGTAGATTTACGGCACGTAAAAGAACCTCAAGCCTGCTAAAGAGGCCTCTGAGCAAAATTACAGGTGTTTCACGCCCAATATAGAATGGGACGCTAAGAACCATAGTAGTTAAAGAGCGTCCATAAATAAAACTGAATTTTTTAAGCAGAGGATGCGCTAAAACCTATTCCTCAAAATCAATAATTTCATTTTTAAACTTCCATGGCCCAGAATTTCCTCTTCGGTTGCGTTCTGTTGCTCTCATTGCTTCTACAAAGTGAGAAAACACTTTATAATAGTATATTTTTATGTTCAACTGAATTTAAGACCGCGTTTTCCCTTTTTCCAAGGATATACATAATTGCCTCACTGACGCTACCAAACGAAATCTGCTGCGAACATTGGACAATGAAAGACGCTTCTTCCCACCTTCGTTTAAACATAAGGATACAGCGTTTCTCTTATAATATAATATTAATTATATTATCATAATTGTTTTATGTAGGCTGATAGAATAACTAGAACCAGTGTACTTCTTTGGAGACCAGTCTTTATTACTAGTCACTAGATTCCAACGCTGTTAGAACATGATTCCGTTATACCACTTGTGCTAGGAGGATGAATTTCGCATGCACAGAATGAAGATGTGCGGTCATCACTGCCATTATCTTCTTCTTCTTCCTCTTCTACACTTAGAGATATTTCCGAAGTAAGATCTGTAATTTTTTTCTAATGAACTAATGACATGGCGGCTAATTGCCATGTTATCGAATCTTATTTCGCCCGAAGAAAAACCACGTTCCTGAAAACGACGCAACGGGAACTCTAGTACATTAGTAAGATTCATGTCTAGTCATTTAAACAATCACAAGGCAAAACCGAAAATTCAGTTTTATTTATGGATGCTTTTTAACTGCTGGGTCCCTTGGCGTCCCATTATATATTGGGCGTGAAAGACCAGTAATTTTGCTCAGAGGGCCGTTTATTAGGCTTGAAGCTCTTTTACGTGCCGTAAATCTACGACACGGGACCACCGGCTTTATTTCCCTTCCGAAGGAAGCCATGTTAAGAATTCTTTAATCCGAAAAAAATCCATCGCCTTCCGCCAGGTTTGAACCCGCGACCTTGGAAACTAGAGGCTAGCATGGTAACAACTACTCCACGGAGGACGAGGAACCTAGGTTAATATCATACACATACTGGCAGATACAGCCCATAAACTGGGCCTCTACTATCCTCTTAAACGAGGGAGTTTCAATAAATATGTCGCAAGCGTCAGTATACGGTAAGTATAACACACTTAAATTCCGCGTGTGTATTTTGCCAACAGATAGTAGTATATGTATGCTTGTCGTAACGGGTGCACGACATCACGTAGGCACCTGGTGAGCCAGTGGCAGCCAGAAGAAAATGGCGGGTGTGTTGCAGGAGCGTGCACGAGAAGAATAGTGTGCGGTTGTGTGTTTTTTGTGGGCAAAAGGATGTCCAAAGAAGTACATCGCGAAATGCGTCCTGTGTATGGTGAGAACTGTTAATCACGGAAAGCTATGTTCAATTGGATTTAGAAGTTTAACACGGAAGACAAAGCATCAGAGATGGGAAGCGTCCTGATCGATATGAGGAGGTGTCAACTGAAATTAAAGTGCAGCGTGTAGAACAAATAATTCGTAATGACACGCGTGTGACGATCGATGACGTAGCGCATGCTGTAGGTTGTTAACATGGAACTGCTTACAACATCATCCATGAGTAGCTGAACATCCCACATTCCCAACAAAAAAACAAGAAATGTTCAAGACGATTCCATCAGCGTCATACTGTTGATGCAAGTAAACACAAGGTCAGTGGGGGAACTGACGCATTAGCGTGAGCCACCATCGTTCTACTATGGTTATACTGCTCTTACTTATCAGCGAAGACGATGAGCGGATTGTGCTCATTGCGAGGCAGTTCACAGGATTGCACTAGAGTGTATACTCCGTGATGATACACAAAAAGAACGTAAAGAGCGTGGAAAGTTTCTAGAATGTTTTCCACTTCAGTTGTACAGACTTTATTTTCGATGGAATAAACTCACTTTTTTAGATTGGCAATTAATTTAAAAAATGTCATATGGCGTAACGATATGGGCCCATAGAAATATTTTCAATTATGTTAATGCTGTTCTTCTCTAACATTGCGAAGTATACGCACTTTAGAGTTAAATCAAAACATTTAAGCGCCATAACGAAAACCATGCAAACCTGAGAGAAAGTAGTGTTTCACTGCCATTTATTCGCATCCTATTATTTTCTTCATCATTTTATTATTATTACTATTATTATTATTATTACTATTATTATTATTATTATTATTATTATTATCATCATCATTATTAAGAGCGCCTCCTATCTCGCTTAGCCGGCCGGCAAGGTGAGTCTAATTGCCGGTCCCTTCAGAACAAAGGACGCGCAACGAACCCAAGCGCTTATGTGTCGTTTCCCCGCAGTTTTTACTGCTCCAGAACATTCCTTTCGGCATGTTATAGTAATTTCGCTTTGTAGGTCTGTATAAGTGGCTCCTCTCGCCCGGACAGAGGAGCTCAGTTAGCTAAGAAGCTACGAAGTGAAAATTGGACAGTGAAAGTGGATCGTGCAAGTGCAGTTCAGTAGAGAATTGTGACTCAACAGTTAACAGATGAGTAAAGTGTGTTTCGCAGTTACTGGTGTTCTGATTTGTTACAATACTAAACTGTCTTGATGAATTATTATTGTAACACGTCATCATTACAATTAATATTCCTTAGATGCCAGTAGTATATTATGATCAGCTACTCTACTAGTACCAGTTGTGCCAGAAATGTTGAAAAAACAAAACAAAACAAAAAATGCTAGGGATGCGATAGAAACAAAACAATGTTAGGAAAAAACAAACCTTGTGCGCATTTGCAGCCCTGATTGGTTGAAATACGTCGCCTTCAACTGACGTGGTAAAATAATTCCACTTTTAAAGAGAAATACAGATGCACTGCTTAGTTTTATCGCAGTAGAACTCTTCTAATTCTACAGACGCTTTGCCTTGATTTCATCTCAGTAAGCTTCTTTCACTTCTTTTTCTATCACTTTTCGTGAAATGCACTTATGCTCTGCCCTTATTGGGGTAAAATTCTTCCACCTTTGAAGAGAAAACAAAGATGCGTTTTTTCTTACATTTATCCTAATAAAAAATTCTTTCACTTTGATAACAGACGGAGATGAGTTGTTTTCAATTGATTGCAGTAACATTTCTCCAGTTTTAGAGATAGAAATATATGCGTTTCCTTAATGTTATCTCAGTATAATTGTTGTAACTTTAGAGATAAGTACACATGTATTGTCTTAATTTTATTGCAGTAAAATGTCTGCAGTTTCAGAGTAGATCCAAAAATGTTGACTTAATTTTATCGCAAGTACAGTTCCTCCAGTTTCAGAGAGACACACAATCGTGGTCGTAATTTTATCTCAGTAAAATTCCTCCAGGTTTAGAGAGATACACAAGATCCTTGCTGTAGTTTTATTGCCATAAACTTCAACATTTAGAGAGAGACACAAATGCACTGGCTTAATTTACTGGAGGTAAATTCCTAGAAACTTAGCTAGTGCCATATCTGAAACGGGAATTGGAGATATTTCTTAGTCACTCTCTGCGACTCAGCAATTGAAATTTTCTGCTTTCTTTAAATTTTTTGCTTCAAAGTTTTTGCTTCGGTGATGTGAATGTTAGTACAGTCACTGTAAGCTTGGAAATGCATTTCTCCCCTACTTATTCTTAGCCATGTGCAAAATATTTGAAAATGTTGTTTTCGATTTATTGATTCCTTTTCCTGAGAACTTTCAGAAATAAAAATTTCGTTTATAATTCAACCATAACAAAAAGCACTAAACGATTTGAAGTACAAGAAGTACAGATGCTTATAAGTTTAGTGCGTTAAACAGGAACTTATTGTTTAAGACATGCAGATTTTTCAAATTCAGTGTCATATATACAAACATCCTCTAAGGCACACTGTATATGCTATTCAATTGTTTATGCTCACTACCGACCCTAAAGTTATATCTCAGAACATATTTTCATTTTGATTTCGCACAAATGTTTATTGTGAATTTTTGTTAAGGTTTGTAAATAAAGTCATGATGCAGGGAAATTGCGGAACGTGGATTACATTTCAATCTTTGAATTTTCGTCACGAGCTACGATTTTCACTCGTAAAAGTTTACCATGTCAGCCAAAACCTGTGTATAGCGTTTTACACCAACACAAACATACGTATATATAAATAACTTACTGTATTTCATTCCTAAACTATTCTTAATACAAAGAACTCTGATTTTGAACCTTCATAACACCTTGTTAATTTATTTGTATTTTTAGTTATATTCCTGTAAAATTTTTAGTTTTTGTTTTTAAATGTTCATCTTACAAACCTTATCGATGAAATTATGTTTAAAATGTTGAAGTTTGTAAATAAGTGGGTTACATTTGGTTAATATTGCTTTCTGGTTAACTACGTGTGCGAAATATGTCGGCCATAAGCTATCATTATCAATAATGTCTGCCAAAGTATTGCAAACATAATATTTCAATGAACTGTCATTTTACTATTTAAAGTATAATACTTACTTAAGAGAGGGAACCTGACCTAAACTAAGATATGGGCACGCACAGTTATAGTTTGTATGTGTGTGTGTGTGTGTGTGCTTTTACTTTATTCAAAATACAAGAAGCAAACAAGCGATAGCACGCGGAGAAGCAGACAACCCCTTCTACCCTATGCGGAAATTACCAAGAAAATTTTAGCCCATGGTCGCTAATATGTTTGAATTTGGTTTTCCGTCGCGTGGAGGACCACGAGTTTGAATCCTCCCTTCGATATGGTTGTTTGTGTCCATGTAAATATATGTCCGCGTGCAGGTAAAAGTAAACGCAGCATAAATGATAGAAAAATGCAAAGATAACAAGAAAACAAAGTAAGGACAGAAGTAGTAGACAATGTCTTTTTAAGCTCTCAAACGATCCGACAGCTGATAAAGAATACTAATTAGGTAATTAAATGCTTTAATATGTTTAATTGCTTTTTAATACCGCTTTAATAGCTTTTCGATGTATGTCGATGGATAAAGATGTCATGAATTCTCTTAAGGAAATCATAAATTAAATAAGAATGCCATTAAATAGGGTCTAAAGTCATTACCGTGATAAGTTGGAAATCATTCCTGATTAGGGTGGCATTAATTGCTTCCCAGATTCCCTCTCCCAGCCTCCTGAGAGTTCCTTAATGGAACTACAAGTTCTGATAAGGTTGGTTGTAATTGTGCTCATAGGCTATAAATACTAATTATGACTACTTTAATTGTTCCCCTACATCCCCCAGCCCTTAGAATCCAAGCCAATAAAGAAAAAACAAAGCCGACAGAGGCAATAGTCCCCTCATTTGAATACCCCACCCTATTTGCTTCCCATCACGCCGAGAGTTCAAACGAACAAGGGATCCGAAAATTAGCATATATTATCATTTTAATGTAGATCGCTCTAGCAAGTCCCTTTAGATTAAATTCAATTTCCCTATAATTAATATCATAGTTTTGAACATCCAACACAAAAAATATCGATTAATAATATAACAACACAATTCTATTGCTTTTTCCCTGGCGAAACCAATGACGGACTATGTTTCCATCTAACTCCAATGGCAAAGGAATACATTACAAATTTAATAAAAAGCACGAATAAATATTGTAAGAATACAACATGCCTATAGCATATGCACGAATGTCCGTTAGTACATGTACGACAATTACAATCTTAATGAAATCTGCAAAGGGAGGGAGAGAGAGAGAGAGAGAGAGAGGAAGTAGAGCTCAAATGTGGTATAAGGATAAACCATTTTATTAATAAATACAGGTACATTTAACATACGCTCGTACACATCCACACACGCACACGCACATATCCTCCCTTACAATCAAATGCTTGCGACTATGTCGCAGTAATTTCTCGCGATTGTGGGAATGGTACACACTTACTGTATCCAGCCTTACTTCTATTGCGTTTCAGTCTAACCACGGTCGCTAACCCTTGTCACAAGCAGCTACGCCTTTCACCTCCACGCATAACTACCACTGTCATCCACACTTCAGGGGATGTCGCTGGGAGAGGAAACCACCTGTGTCCAGGTGGTGTCTCCCGACTGTTGCCATGCCAGGACTGCTGTCCTTTACTGGCTGAAGAAGGGTTTTAGCGAAAGGGACTGTGGGTTAACGTTGGTTTTATGTAGGGTTTTGAAAGCTGTTGTGTTTAGGGAGTATTTCTGTGTTGTTTGGAAGGGATGGGGTTGTGAGGTGATGAAGGCGTGGTGACTGATGTCAGTTTTTTTGACTCAGTGCCTGCCAAGCACAAATCTAGGACGCTTGTAGCGTTCCCCGGGGTCGATGTCGTACTCCCCGAGGTCACGGATGAGGGCATTGAAGCTGTTAGGAAGGGAGTCATAGAACTTATGGGATAGGGACAGGATGTAATCTGTGAGGGTGGGGATTTCACTGTCATCCGCTAGGGGGCGCACTTTTAAATATAGCTAGCTGGCGGACTCTACCGACTCTGTTAGGAAGCGCCGTCTTACGCACATGCTCTTGGCCGGCCAGACAACTTATTCAACAAATAAAATAGGATGGAAGCACGGTGAATTCATACACCATCCACACAGAGACGAAACTGGCTTTAGTGCGGATTTAAGAAACAGATCTAGCACCTAACGTCTTCAGACCGTTCTTAATTCATTGCATTAGCCCTACCTGGAGATTAAACGTCGGCTAGATCACAAAAAAATAAAAACAGTAGCGATCTCATTCCATTAGCAAAATAGTCACTTTTTCCCTTTTTGGGAAAAGACATGCGTCGTCCTTCTCACGGTAAACTGAAGTATACTCCATCTTGTAATCACGCAGCCCTTTTCAAATAATTAATTTTAACTAAGGCTTAAAAACGTCGTGGGAAAAGTATTTCACATCCCTTCTCACACATTATTTAAGCATCATTTATAAATCTTGCTGATAATAAAAATAGAACTTTCCAAACTTCGTTTAATGAAACTGTTGTTAGAAATAATGCTTTTAGCCTAATTGCATACAGAAATCAACACTTTTATCGAGTCTAAATAGCCTTGGTTTTCGATTCTCGCTCCTGCTATGAACCGCTTTAATTTTCTTCTATTTTTTAGCCTTGACATTTAGATTAACGATGTAAAACGTATATAACGCATTTAAAATAGAGACTTAAGAGCATAAATGGAAGTCGGGTACCGGCCTGCGGCCCAAAAGGTTTGTAAACGCCTATATAGTGGTTACAAATGGAAGTCTGACGCGGGCATGTGGCCCAAAATGGCTGTAAAGGAACATGCAATGGTCAGTATATGGAAAGGTCATCTCAAGTAGCTGGCTGCAATGTGACTGTGACGTCACCTTATATGTTCTAACTTACATGACATCTCTCCCCCACATTCCTTTATGTCCGGAACACCAGCGTCTACCCTGCCAGAAAAGTTAACAAAGAGCTCGTTAAGTGGCTAAAATGACTGTAAAATATAGCGAAAAGGCCTGCCTATGTCTTAAAATAGGTGTAAATGCTGTAAATGCATCAAAATATACACAATGTCACACAAAATGCATGGATATATGTTTATTTCTGTAAAAGCCGTGCAATTGGTCTAAATGAGAGTCACGTGCCACTTGGATCCTAAGATGCCTGTAATGTCATTAGAGTGATAAAAAATGCAATGACATCCACAAATGGGCAAAATGGAAATGAAATGACGCAAACGGCCTCAAAATATTGTACGGTCACATATTGTGGTCACAAATATGACAAAATGTATAAAATTCATCCTCTAATGTTTTACTTTGCATAGATAATTAGGGAATAGGATAGCTGATATTCGGATGGTTTAGAGATACTTATGTTAATATGTGAGAAGTCTAGCTTAATCTAGGCAATGTGGGATAAGTTAGGTAGGCAGGATTAGGTTTAGTCATGCTTAGGCTAGATAGAAACTAAAATTTTCTTAATGGACTTTATAAGCAGATTCGGTGGGAATATTGAACGCAATGGAGTCTTGTGTGCTAGTCATAGCACTTTTCAGTATTCTATAGACTGTATAGTAATAATGATGATAATAATCATAATAATTCGACGGAATTGTTTTAATATTAACTTATAGAATACATCAATCGTTTTGTAGTTAAATAGTTTCAAATACATAAAAAAGAACACGTTAAGGTTAACCACGTGTATACGTTTCTCAATATAAGAAAGGATTTGAATCCATTTCAGTTCACCTTTGAATAAAGGTGTCAAGGATTTACTGATCCATATGTTTTAAAAATTATTCACGGCAATAATACGCAATAAGCGTATATTGAACGTTGCACACGAGGAAATAATTCGTAGCCCTACTCTAGGCTACGAATATAGTAATTGCAGAAGTTTTCTGTGAGATTATGTCAAGAGATGTCATGAAGTATGATGCGAGCAGCTCTTCAATTGTAAGCATTGTGATAGATACTTCACTAATAGCTATAAAAGACAACGACATGAAGTTGTATGCGGATTAAGCAGTTCTACGAAGAAAATCAAGACCAAACCAACGAGACATCAACTGTTGTCAATAATAAACGCTGAGGGTGACATATGTGAGAGCATGAGACAGCATTTGAAGGACGATGAAATTCCTACCTCATTGAGTGTGAATTATCTAAAGACTTGAATATCTACCTCCAGGAGTCATAGAAGAGGATAATTATAGCTATTTAGTGAGTGTATTAAGGTTAATATTATGATTGAATGTAGGTTTGTGAATGCTGTTGGAGATATCAGAAATATATCCCTCAAAACACTTAACCAAGCAGTATTTCTAGAAACAGATATAGATATGATGCAAGGAGCAAAATTTAAGAAACTCATCTCGGAAATGGAGAAGTGCCACCTTAAAGGGAGCAACTGGGCATTACACTGAAGATAAATAAGCATAACCCCTTTCGAGGAAGCATCTTCACCTTTTTGTACGCTATTCTGCAAAATTCGTCAATAACAAATCTCAGCGTGTCAAAAAATACAAGCACCTTGAAGAAAGACATTGATGTATCACTAACACAAACGGATATTTCTAACCGATTACGAAAACTTTCATTATCTGGTCTGCATTCAAAAACTGTATTTTCAATATCCTCAAGGTTAGCAATTTTTATACATACCGTCTTAGAAAAAAATCAGTGCTTAAGATATATGCCTTTTCCCGTATCTCAATATATAAAAAACAAGGTAAAGGCATATATATATATATATATATATATATATATATATATATATATATACAGGATGCGTTTAAATTCCCTTCAAAGAATTTGAGGACTTGTAGAGGGGACCAAGATGGTTAACTTTAGCGTAGTAACTCATGTCCGAAACGTACCGTTTTCCCTCTACACGCAAAATACTACTGTAACACACATTGCTATCTCCGACTCCTGCTGCCTGTCGTCTGGACCCACTTACAAGAAGGGCTAGATGTGACGACCACCGACTTCAACACAGATGCGGTACCTCCGTACCATGTTCTGGTATACTCGATAACCAATTCCTAGTCCTTCAACATCCGCCGCTGCTATAACTCATGCTAGAAGTCTTCCTCGGGTCGCACAGCGATATCATAAATCAAGGATTAAATGTGACCCCACAGGTAGTAGTCAAGCGGGATCAAATCGGGAGTACGTGCAGGCCAAGCAATCGGACCACCACAACCTATCCACCGCTGCTCAAATCGTTGGCCCAGATTACGTCGGACTGCAAATGCAAGATGAGCTGGTGCGCCGTCGTGCTGGAACTCACTTCTAGTTCTCTCGGGAGGGGGTCGGAATTCCAGTAAGCAATTTATGTCATCGTTGTTAGGATTTATTGCCCACTTATCATGTTAATGTCAATGTTTAGATCCAAATTAATGCCACTTTTATCTCATTTATAGTCCCATTGAGAGAATTTATGACACTCTTATCTTCCGACTTACATAGAAAAGGCATTAAAACGGTATTAAAGGGCAATTGAAAGCCCATTAAGCAAATTAACTGCCTAATTAGTATTCCTTATCTATTTTCTGATCCCTTTGGGATTTAAAAAGACATTCTCTACTACTGACAACAAAAAGTAAAAGAAGGAGAAAAGTCGCTGATGAAGTTGTCCGGTTCAGTTGCTGTCAAAATTTACTCTGGATAGTTATTTTCAATCCTTAGGTACTGACACACCTTTAGCTTCAAATGTTGCCTCTGAATATTAAGGCTTTTTACTCTTTTATTTCTTTTCTTTCTTTCTTTGTTTCCTTTTATGTCTTTTTCTTTATTTGTGTGTTTATTACTCTGTGTGTTTATTTAATGCATGATTGGATATCGTGCTTTTGATACTTCAGTAGTTAAAGCGGGTATTTAGTACTTGTATTTAATAAAGTAGTAATATTATATTCTAAGATGGTTCTACTTAGAACTGCCGAGATTCTGCAGTTACCGACCGGAAGAGCCGTGGCATTATTATAATGGAGAACTTGAATACTTTATGGAAGTTCCCGAAGAGATGATACATGAAAATGCGGCCTTATTGGAAAGGGAGCAGTCATTTAAACTGTTGATGGTGCTCCTCAACAGAAGCTTTCCTGAATGGAAACCAATATGTATGATGATGTTGCTACAGAGTACGAAAATAAAATAGAAAACAGATGCTTTGTAATATCCATCCTACTATGAATTACCACTTATGATTTACTAATGTTTTCATGTTGGAGAACAAAGGTACCTCCTGATCATTTTTGTGATCAACGTCTACCACTTTGCTGCATGCCTTGCCGCTGTCTAAATGTAGTGAGGGGCTAAGTAAATCAAATCTAGCGCTAACAGAACACTAAGAAAGCGTAATACAATAGGTGAAACTTTGAAGCAGCGTTATTTGTAATCTCATCTTGGAAAACGCTGCATTTATTCAGTAGTCTATTTTTCTCTCAGGATAAAAGCTAAGCAGACTTGTTATTCTGGGAATTCCGCAGTTTTACCCCTTGAGTGCACGTAGGAACATACGCCACTTCCGAATACATTGTTATAACTACTGTTCACAGAAAGAGTGCGGTTGTAACCTTGCTCAAAGTATTTCCATTTGTTCTGTGTAACACAGACTACGTTTTATTCAGTATATCTTATATATTGGCAATTATACCGATTGTGATTACATCCTATCTTATTCATCACTTTCAAATAACCTAGTGTATTACGGAAATGAAGTGATAAGGAAGTTGTGTAATGTCTGAAGCATATTATATACGAGTATGTTGCTATAAATGAGTTTTGCAGTATAATCAGAGAATTCGATGTGACCCTATTGCTAGCAATCGTATTTGATATGTGCATATTTGCTTGCTATTTACATCGTGCTGAAATGCTACGAGGCTTATCTCCACGCCGTCACTTGTGTTTGCCCTTTGTTGTGTTCAGTTTATATTTGGCTTTCGTTCGAGTGATGCATTTATATTTTCAAATTTTAAAGCTAAGTACAACTTTGGAAACTGTTCGGTGATGAATTTTCCGATGTGGATAACATAGGTACTGATTGAGTTGAAAATTGTAAATTAATATATAGCTGAAAGATCATTATTCGTATTGTACCTAAATGAAGTGTTAATTTCCTGAATTTATGGATATCGTTTCCGAAGATATTTGGAATCTTAAGGAACTAAATGAACTAGAACATATCTGCATACAAGTGCAGGTTGAATTGTACTTTTCATTTTTTTCTTTTTAGATGTAAGTAATATAGATGACATATTGCATTGTGGCTGATATTCCTTCTACTAGCTCATCTTTAGATTAGCAAGGAGGAAGTACGCAGTTATCACTTTATCAAAATAGGTAACTTATGTTAACAGACCTTAAATTCATACGAAAAAGTGTGACCGCCTTTTTCATCAAGTACCTGATCAATAGTCATTACTATTTGTTCCATGTGGGCTTGGTTTCACCTAAAATATTAAATAAAGGCTTAATTGTCTGTTTAAAACTGTCTGTTTAAAACCTGCTTGTGCAAATAGTGCAAGCTTCACTTCATAAGCTTTCAGAAATCAATGATGGGCAACAATTGAATGGTGAGTCTGTATACGGATGTAAATACCAAATTATATTATTTCTTAGGAAAATAAGACATTAAGAATTACTGTGAAATATAAGAAAATGATTTCGTTAGAACACGAACACAGAGTGTAAGAGTGTATTCTATTAAAGGTATGTATCAGTATCTTAAAAGCTAAGATTTGTATTTCTTGTGACGTAACTATGAATTATATATTTAAAGTAATTTATAAAGGAAGGTAAAACTACTGTGATTGAGAGATATTGGAGCATTATATGCTCATATGCTGTTACACGAGAAAACAAGGTAGTAACACCTCAACAAGGAGATACATAAGCTAAATGTACATTACATAGCATGAGTGAGTACCACGTTCAGCAAGGGGGTGTAAACAATAAGCCTACTAACACATAGCGTAAATGAGTACCACGTTTAGTAAGGAGGCGTACACCTTAAGCGTATTGACACATAGCATAAATCACCACCACGTTTAGCATGGAAGTGTATACAATAAGCTATTGACACAAAGCATAAATGAGTACCACGTTTAATAAGGAGGTGTCCAACTTAAGCGTATTGACACATGGTATTAATCAGCATCACGTTTAGTAAATAGATGTACACAATAAGCTACTGACATATAGTATAAATGAGACCATTTTAGTAAGGAGGTGTACCAGTAGAGCGATTGTTTCGGGGGAACCAGCAATAATGGAGCTGTCTCGACACCATTTAACAAACCTACACAGGAAAAGATATAAAAATATCTTATTATAGGTTATACGTATTAAAACGAAAATAAAACTTACCTTCATCTGTACATCAATGGAATCCTCCTTTCTCCTTTCCTGGCAAGCATTTCTATGACATGATCATAAAAGTGTCTTTGGCTTTCAATTTTGTGCGATAGAGTCTTTTTGACCGATAACAATGAAAGTTGGGAAAGTGTGTCTTTGCAATCAGTGTTTCCCATGTAGCTCTGTTTTTAAAAAGAAAAACATACGTTCTACTGTGGAGTTGCTCACTGAAACTGTAGTTATGAGGCAACAAAATTTATGAACTTCTTGAAATGCTTCTCCTCCTAACTCGGTGTCCTTAAAAGACCTTTGCAAACGCAGTGACAATCCTGCCTGAAAAGTCTGGCAACCTATAAACTATCACTAATTCCCTTCGCAAATTTTAGAAATGAAACAAATCTTTATAGCCTGATTTAAGAGATATAAACAAAATCCCGTGAAATCTGGTTTTGAAACATTCAAACCTTTTTGAGCCAAATACCTGAATAAATTTTAGTTTCTCTAAGTTACAACATCGGTTTTCCATTTGGCTATCATGTCAATTATGTTGTAAAGGCAAAAATATCTCATTCTGGGTTCGTCCAGTTCACCCCTCCGCGTCGCTTTCTTGCTTCATTCTTATTCCTGTTATTTTCTTGTAGTGTTGCACATATGTAATCAAAATTGTTTCGAAATTCTTGAATGAAATGAATCGTCTCTTTCACTTTCGCAATGCACTAATTTACATAACAAGTCTTTGTCTGGGGAATATTGAATAATGTATAAGTGAGAGCAAAAATATGACAGAAAATTTCCAACTAAAAAGAAAATGTGGGATTCTTCAATTATGCTAAGTATCCTCTGGCATAACTAAAAGTATCGCTATCCCAGGAGTCTGAATCATTAACAATATGCTCAAAAAACGAGATCGGTTCTGCCTTATTTTCATGTAGAGTATTCACAATCCTAGGGTTGTTATTCCAATGCATAACTTACACCGGTGGAATCCTCCTCTTGACTTCCGATACATTCAAAGCATTTACACACTTTATTGGAGTAGAAAAAAATTAATAAATACCATCGAAGGTCTTGAAATATATCTAAGATTTCTTTATGAACTGCACTGCTTGAAAGATATTTAAGATTTCTTTATGAATTGCACTGAATACACATAAAACTAGATTAAGTCGATGAGCATAACAGTTAAAGCAATCCATTTAAATGACCAGAAAATGTTGCAACCCCAGCATATCCCTGAGTTACAAGCTAGTTCTCATACTTACACCGAACGACTGAAAGGATTTTACATACATGCTCACTTAGTGCAACTGCAGAGCGATTATTGCTGACATTTGTAAAGCCTTTCCTGAATTTCACCCTCTTTTACATAACGAATGTTACTTTTGATAATTTTGCAACATCCAGTATTAAGCAAACAAAAGGCGTATCTTATACTTCCTCCCTTATTATATCTAGAATTACGTCGCTGATGCTTTCAATAATATTATTTTTAATTCAATTTGACGTTCCTTTAAAAAGTTTATCGCTTTGTAAGTTTGTATCTAATTTGCTGTCATACCTGGATAGCATGTACAGGAACTCAATATAGTTTACCGGATTAAAGGGCACACAATGTTCATTATGACCTCTGAAAATGTAGCTCTTGCTTCTCCAGTAAGCAAGTTACATCGATTAAGAGCTTCATTATTTCTCTATGAGAGTCGATTTTGGCACCGTGTTTCAAAACATCTGACCTACATTTTTCACTAAGCTGAAAGTCTATCCTTTTTATTGCAAATAAACGTGATTGCGTCTTCTAATGTCGAATATTTGCTTTCTGAAAATAACTGATATCACAGACACCTACACTATTCCATACTTCACTATTGGTATAAAAAAATACAATGTTAGCAGAATAATTGTTTTTCGATTTATGTACAGTCAGCCATTTTGAAGGATTTAGTATTCATTTTGAAATAACGTACATGGTTTTTCATTTATGTACCCATATAAACATCTGGAGTAGGCCCATGTTTTACTCTAATGTCTAGCTTTTACTGGAAGCCTCCAACAAAGTACCAGTGTTTAACAAACACTTAAAACACAACAATGTGACTATTGGCAGGCGTGACTGGTGCCCTACCGGATGGCGATTGAATTCGTTTGAGATGCAGCGGATTGGTTTATTGATCTGAGTCCCTTTCCATGTTTATTAAACCGCATAAAATACACAATATTGTTTTAATCCGTGTAACACTTCACAGGCGCACTTTCATCATGACTCACAGTACACTAAAACCATAGACGTATTAACATATCGTTTCTAACAAGAACGGAGAACAGAAGGTGTTTAAAAGAGGACGCCTGACCGTGTGGTTTTTTAACATGGAATATATGCATTGCAGCTAGTCCAAGGCGAGCTGATTGGTTGTTGCTGGCGACAAGAGGGAGGTAGACTGTTGACTAGACGAGTCAACGGTACTGGCGCTGAGCGAACGAAACATAGGTTTATGTTGTCATGCCTTGAAACTGTTTAAAGTTAAAACATGAAATTTGATAAAGTTTATATATAAGCTTACGATAGTTAAGGGATAGCTTAGACCCACTGGTCTACTGACGGCACGCCCCTATGGTGTACGCAATAAGTTACTGACACATAGCATAAATAAGACTACGCTTAGTAAGCAGGTGTACACAATAAGTCTCTGACTCATAGCACAAGTCAGACCACGTTTAGTAAGGAGGTGTACACAATAAGCTACTGACTCATAGGATAAGTCAGAATACGTTTAGTAAGGAGATGTACAGTCCGGTGCAAAAAGCTTCCGATCATTTTGGCTTCCTATTGTCACAAGCATAGTGATTTTCTTTACTTAATGTTGGCAGAATCCCCTGTGTTGTGTTATGCTCCACACTTACACGATTGTGCCAATCTCTTATTGGTTTGAACAAAGTGAGCGGTGAAAGAAATCGGAAACGGAAGCATTTTACCTGAGTGGTTAGAAGGCACTCGCCAGATAATCACCAGATCTAGCCGTCTCTTATTGGTTTTATGTCAAAAGTCTGGCTCTCAAACCCTAACCAATGAAGAGAGGTTGATTTCCGGCTCAGGAGCGAATGAAGCTGGGAGAGGAAGTAAGAAAAACATTATGTGGAGTGGTTGGATGAAATTGGCTTGTAAACAAAATCCTCTTTATTATACAGTTACTTGAAAGTAACAAAAAATATGGATAACAAAGCCAAAATTAATGAGCAAGGTTATAGCGTGGCGAGAGCTGCGGAGCTATGGATTATTTCCAAGAACAGCGCCAAACTGGTGAAGAAATTCGACAAACGAGGTTACTGGACACATAATCCAGGTGTCGTATTTAATTATAAATTTATAATGCAGTCCGCATGGCACCAAAAGCACAAGAAACATACCAGAATGGCATAAAAAGCAAAATTAAAGGACATGTAATAAATAGCTTAATAAATAAACCTTTCAGGTGAGATAAGAAGTATTTTATTTCAATAATCTATTTAATAGGTCAGAGCATTATGGAGTAGTTATTCTTCTTCTATCCTTCTGATAATAATTGTTTGCAAAGTAGCAACAGCAATAGGCATATGGATTTTGAATTATAATACGAGTTTTATTCTCCTTCAACCAATTAATAAAACTGAATTGATTATGTTTTCCCAAGGAATCTAAAACTGACTTGGATCCTAGTCTCTGGCGCGCATCCGCTATCGCGAAAAAAGGCTATTCTGAAGTCCCCAATCAATTTGGATTTCTTGAACTAGGTAAGGGGTGGAGGTGCAGCCATGAATGGGGAGGAGCTGCTTCACTAATCTCTTACCAACTTAAAACATAGCTCATTATATCGACACGTTTTTCTACACCCGAGTGCACACAACAGCCTACTGACACATAGCATAATCAGACGACGTTGAGTAAGGAAGTGTACACAATAAGCTACTGACACATAGCATAAACGAGTTCCACGATTAGTAAGGTGATGCACACGCCAAGCTTACTGATACAAAACATTAATTAGTACCGTAGGTACTTAATAAGGATGTGTGCACGCTAAATGTACCGATACATGAATAAATGATGACTACTGTGATGTGCAGTGAGTGCTGTTACTGCGAGAGATTAGGAAGTTGTTCTTCGACTCCCCAGCGGGTGAACCGTCCGTAAGAATGGCATACGTCGTGCGTATTTCATTACGTCGCTACGTAACGAAGAAGATGAAGGGACAGGGGAAATTGAACTAGTTCACATTAGTGAAGTTGAAGTGATAGTGTAAAGTTGAACTAGATCACATTAACGAAGTGACAGTAATAACTCAGTGAAGTGATAGTTAAAAGCCGGAAAAAGTCACAGTATACAACTGCATAAAGTTAAAATTATCTTCTGAATATTGCATTACATTATTTAATATTCCGATGCAGTTTAAAAACATGATGCATTCGAGAAACACATAAAACAATCTTGAGAAGTGCACCTTTGACTTGTCTCAATGAAATCGCCTTCATTTTTTCCTAGAAAAGGAACTCCGGAATGGCGCTGCCGTGATTCCCGCCTCATTATTTCCTTTTATAATGTAGATCTTGGACGTTAAGGATAAAAAGAAGAAAGCAAGAAGGAAATAAAGAAAGATATGCATCCATGCAAGTATGCTTAAGCGTCCAAATGTATGGTTCATTCTTGCTACTGAATGCATATAATTCGTGCTTGTACATCGTTGATATTATGACAACATTAACATTAGTTCAACAGGGCGCAGCGCAGTGGTCTCGTTTCCGGCTCTCATACTGAGGATCCGGGGTTCGATTCCCGGCTCTGTGGTGGCGATTTTAAGTCGGCCCTATCCACATATTGCTCATGTGAAGTATCCTCAAGTCCCAATGTGGTTCGGAGTCCACGGTAAAAGCTGCAGATCTTCATAATCACGCTACCATCGGAGCAACGTATTGCGCTCGCTAGTTGCCTCCACATCAGATATGGGTCCAGTCATCGCTTGGTGAAGTGAGGTATCCCCCGGAGCTCATAGGCCATATGGGGAGCTTTAGTTCAACAGGCCTAACTATAATATTAGAGATAAAACAGATTTTCATGGAATAGCGGATTATTTACAAATTTAGCGCAAAGTTTGCTATTTCACTGCACAGACATATTATATTCTAATTGTTTAATGCTATTTGATCACTCATTACACTGTATCTTTAAAATTATTTACGGCGTTTTAATAACTCATTCTGTATGTCATAAGACATTGAACTTGATAATAATGCTAATTAGAGTTTCATTGCCTGTTTTAATTTGTGGTATGGTCTATTTACATTCCAAACGTGGAACTTTAATAGGATATGACGGAAAAAATTCTATCAACCAATATAAGTATTACTGTTAGATTTTTCTTTTAAAGGCTTTATACCTCAGGCAGGAGTTTGAAGAAATATATACTAGTGAGCATTAACAGTGGAAGTGGCGGGATAAGCTGGCTTGTTTGTATCAGAAGTTAAACTTTAGCCGACAATCACTTAAACTTATTTTAATTCCGTGTCAGGAGTATACATTTAGATACTAAATGTGTAGTTCTTAGTACTAATGTTTTTGTTAATTAGGTATATGTTTGTGGATAACTCAATGTTCTTAAAAACGGAAGTCTTATTATAACATCAGTATTGCCAAATTCACGTTTATACAATAATAATGACTTAAAATAGCCAAGTTTTATCAATGATAGCGCAATTTTTCATTGCATATCTGCATTCATTTAAAACAAGTAATTACTATGTGCCAGTGATGAAATACATAATGATATCAATTTCAATGGCTAAATTTATTACAAATTTACCAATTTGTTACGATGGGCTTTGGCGAATGCGCACTTACTTTAAAAGGCATATCAGCTGATGACGTGTTTCACTGTATCACTCCCTATCACCGGGTGACATCTGATCATGTCCCACACTTAACCTATGTCATGTATATGAAATTCGGATTAAAACACAACATTTATATATAAATATAGGTAACTGATGTGTATTCCAAGCGCGAGCTTTTGTCTGCAATGTTGCCTGACAAAACAGCTAAGCACCTAGAAGAAAATGGTCCAACGTCGACGCAACGTCGTACACGTGCTTAGCATCGGTGGGTATGTGGATAATTTAGAGTTGCAATGCTCTGTGTCAACTAGAATGACCACCAGAGTGCATTAGTGTTGTCACCATGTGACCCTGTTAGCAGTTCTTTTGAGGTATATAAGGGGTGTGATTAGCATCCGAAGGTTAGAGATTACTAGGACAAGGCATTTAGTGACCTATAATTTGGTAAAATGCAAAATAAGAAAAACATTTATGACATACAAATTGCAAAAAATGGCCCAAAAAGTTTTAAAAATTACCAATAAAAAGCAAATAATCACTACTAAAAATGCTAACAGTTATTGCACCACTCACTTTGTTACTAAGAAATATAACATGGCTCAAGAAATGAAAATAAAATGTTAGAATATTTTAAATCATTTGAGTTTGTCTAATTCAAAGCAAACAATTGGAGCATGCTGAAAGTAAGTAATGTCTCCTGGGTTTAACTCACAGACAGCAAGAGAAAAATATTCACCAGACAAAGCTCTGACAATTCAATACAATGTTTTGTACCCCCCCCCCCGATCTTGCCTATCACCTTCTTCATTTCCATTGACACTGCATCACCCAGTTTACCACATGCACGGCTCAAATAATTCACTACTTTATCAACTATTTGTAGCTGTTTCACTAATATCACTTGGGATTTTTCAGAGAAGTTATGGCATCAGAAAGGAATTAAACATTTGTATTTGTGTAAGAAAGTTCACCTACAATTTTTTTGTCAGCCAACAGTTCTTACGCTATTTTTATTGACGCAGACTAAGTATTATCGAAAGACTATTTCTTCACAATATCGAAATTCTTACAATAATAGCTGCAAGCCTCAAGCCATGTTCCCCATCTAGTCAAAACGGGTCTAAAGGGCAATTGAACTTCTGGAGCTTCTGTTTTGAATGATACTACTCGAGAGGGGGCTTTCAAGAATACTTTCTTCACGTATCCAATTAATTTATCCACTTCAAAAAAGTTCGCACATACTTCTTCCGCAACCCGGTGTAATACATGCGCTAAACATTTTACATGCACCATATTTGGGTAGAATGCACTTAACCCATTAGTGCATAGCGTCCGTTTTAACGGACGCAAGGAAATCTTAATTTTGGGGATGTTTAAATTGAAGTATGCACTGCATCTTGGTGTCATTAACTTCAGGAAGAAAGTAGCTAACTTGACTTTAAGTGTTTCCCGCGGATTTGGTTCAGGAACTATGATTTAGACACACATGTCCACAAGATGGCAGGGAGACCGTACATGGTTACGCACAAGAGATAGATTAATCATTTATAAGTCTTTAAGTACTGAGAAAATTAGAATTCTAAGGTAGTGACTATATTTGTAACATCAATATGCACATGTTGAGATACAACGCCGCCAGCGAAATGATACTAGTGCTACGGTACGAACTCTTAAAGGCATACGTCCGTTTAAACGGACGCTATGCAGATAAAGCGCTCGCTGTCAGTCCCGTATAAGTGGTAAAATGCGATGTATTAACAAGGTTGCTTGTTGGCTCAGGCTGTAAGCGTATAGCTCGTGATCCCATTTATAATTTTGCTGGTAGTTCGAATCCAGTTTCTTGTCGATGGTTTTTTTAGAGTACAATTTATTTATTTATTTATACTGCATCTACACTACTATACTATACTTTTATTTTGTACCTACCTCTTTTATTTCTACTAAGTTCTAACTGTTATTTTATTATGGTTTTTACTCCCTAAATTTTATTTTGAAAACCGTTAGTTTTCCCATGGTTTCATGCGTGTGTAGGTACTGAAATGATTTCTCGCACTCATTTTCAGTCTGTCGGTAAGCCAGATGCTGAAAATGTTTTATGACTTTGAACCTGAAGGTGAACAACTAATTTTTGTCACTCCTCCTGAAGATGGGTTAGAAACAGATGCAGACAGTGACAAATCTGATGACGAACATGATGCCAACTTGAACCATCTGGGTGAGAATATGCTTCGGGCGACATGTGAAGTACAGTCAACATCTAGGGACGCTGAAAAAGTAATCGATTTCTCTGTGAAAAAACAATCAGAAAACGTAGAAGTCATTCGCTGGAATGACAACAGTGTAGTCACTGCCGCTACAAATTATGAAGACTTGAAAATTGGCGCCGTGACTAGGTGGTCAAGTGAGAAGAAAGGCAAAGTCTCCGTACCACAACCCTCACTTTTTATGTCATACAACAAAGGGATGGGAGGAGTGAATCAACTTGACCAATATGTGGCAGCTCATCGGTTACGTATGAGAGAGAAGAAATGGTGGTGGCCAATATTTTCTTCCTTCCTAGATGTTCGTATTGTAAATGCTTGGCTGCTGCACCACAGGATACACACAGATTGCTCTGAAGGTCTCCTGAAATTTCGACGTTACATAGCCGTAACCTTGAAAATGAACGGGGAGGCATCTCATCAAAGAAGTCCGTTTTGATGGAATAAACCATGGGCCACTACTAAATGAAACAGACAGGAGATGTGCTTTGTGTAAAAAGAAAGCTAAGTTCACTTGCAGCAAATGTAAATTAGGTCTTCATCCAAAATGCTTAAGAGAATATCACATCCAGTAATTGCTTCAATGAAAATGTAGCTATTATGTAAAGAGTTATGTATATACTCCTTTTGTAATTTTCAGAAAAAATTTCAGTTATGCATTATGTTCTATTGATACTTGTCCAATTCATTTTACTTCATTAATAAATAAGTCTTTAGTAACATATTGCTTCATTTACTATTACCATCACTCTTGCTCTTTATATAGAAGTCTATCGACCCTAGCATGTCGTCCGTTATAACGGACGGGCAATATTTTGAAAACTGAAAAATATGAAACTTCAAAAACAATTAAAAATGATTTTTTATGTATTAGGAGTATAAATTAATTTAAAAAGTTAAACGAATATTCCTAATTAACTTTATGCATTAATGGGTTAAGTAAACAATAGCTTTCATCATGTAGGGTGCTGCGTCTGTTATAAAAAGCAACACATTGGAATTCCGAATCCCATCGGGTCTAAGTATTCTCCATGCATGGTCAAATACTAAGCTGATCGTTGAGTAGTTCTTCCAGCTGCTCACAATGTAGTAGAAATTGTTCTCCAGGACTCTGTGCTTCTAGAACTCCAACAATAACATTCGCTACATAGCGTGCTCCAGAGTCTTGTCTCGTCGATGGATACGAATATACTTTTTTCTCCAATCCTTTTTCTTATTTGTTGCAAAGTTTTGTCCTAGCACCGACCCAACGTAGGTTCTTCTCGATGTTCTGGAATTTGGAATTAATTTTCCGGTCTTCTAAGAAAGTGCACAGCTTAGGATGATTCAACTTTTGAAGTGGAATACCCGTGGATAAAATGGCTTCGCATAATTTCTTACAAAATGGCGAAAATGTTGAACAAGTTCCTCCCAGAAGCATTTGCTGTAAGTTTACATTATCTAGATTTATTTTCGAGTCACTGCAGATCATGTTTATGTTTCTCTCATGACATGTGTTCTTCTACCCTAAATTTTTACTCAGCAGCCACTCATGTGTCACAGATCTTGTAGTATAATATATGACCGTCCGTGTAAAATATATTTTCTGCATATTTTTAAACAAATGCCTTTAATATAACCCTATTACTTTCCTTTACTTTAGGCATTTTTCTCTTATGATGTTCGCACAGCTGGCTAGGAACAACCGACTACCTCACTTAACAGCATAACGATGTCGGTTTTTCTGGAGATAGGGATTTCTCTGTGTGTGTGTGGGCAAGTCCATTAAGCACATTCCTTGAAAAATAGGGATAGGGGCTAGCATATGCTCTAAGAAATTGAATTGAATTCCGAGAAGTGGACAAGTCCATTATTCACATTCCTTGAAGAATAGGGGTAGGAGTTAGCATAAGATCTACTTAATTTCAAGAAATTGGATTGACAAGGAAAAATACTGAATCATAAGAAAATCTCGATTTAAGTACAAAATTAATCTCACAGCCTTCTGGAAAAGTGTTAAAAATGCTCAAAATGAACAAAAATTGCCAAAAAATTGTCTATCCCTAAAAATTGTGACTTTACAAAGAATGCCCTAAGAAATTGTTTTTATTTAACCCGTTATTCAATGTCATACATTTTCATATATGCAAGCAATATTTTCACCTTCATAAGAAAAAACACGCAAAATCATTAAATGCCTTGCCCTAGTGATTACTCTGAAACACATGGAGGATATCGCATACTCGTATTAGACGACGTTACCTGTACCTGTACAAAGTTTGAACGGGGCATCATGGTGAGTTTCATGTTGCCGGCAGGACAAATCGGGCAATATCCAGGCAATTCGGGCATTCGGATGTGACAGTAGCCGGATTTTTAACTGAATGGGACTGTCTAGGCAACATACTCTCGTGAAGAATCCGGTCGACCACGTCTGAAAACTACATTCTGCTCCAGGCGCATGGTAACCCTTTCGGATCTGCTCTCTGCCATCCAGGAATAAGTAATGCACTCACATCACCCCGTGACATCCCGCACCATTGGTCGCACACTAGCAGCAGCCGGATTACGGAATTATCATCCCATGCGTAGCTACCGTTAACACCACGACAGAAACGGCTACATTTGAAGTGGTGTCGTGCCCGCGAAGCATGGATTGGTGACGAACGGCGTTGCGTTATGTTAGGTGATGAATCTAGGCTCTGCATTACCCCGGATGACCGTCGTCTGCGAGTAGGTGGCAACCTGAGAAGAGGTCCCTTCTGCCAATGTTTTGGAGAGGCACAACGGTGTTACTTCTGACGTCATGCTGTGGGGAGCCATCGGATATGATTTTAGGTCATGGCTGGTAGTGGTTCAGAGAACTTGGACGGTACAAAGTTACTCACCGAAATCCTGCATCCTCAGGTGTTACCTCTCATTCGACAGTATCCTGGTTCCATCTATCAACAGGACAATACTCGTCAATACAGGATCGTGGCACGCGTTTCTATGAACTTCCTTTGTGAGGCTGGGGTACTCCCGTGATCAGCAAGATCCCCAGATCCGCCCCCAATAAAGTATGTGCGGGACCAGCTCGGACGTCAACTCCGCTCCAGTGCTTGTATCCAAGATGTCGAGGACCAGTTACAACAATTGCGGGCAAATGAACTCACAAGAGTATACGGCGGTTATATGAAACCCTTCCCAACCGAATTCGTGCATGGAACTTGAAATTTAATTTAATTTAATTTCTTCTACTCTTTCTAGAGGCTTAACTTTTTTGTCAGGCGACTATACATATATAATATTGAGCTCAAGCATTGTTTAGTGAAGACATATTTTGCATCTCGATCTATGGCGTGTGTATATAGTAAAAAATAGCTTTTTTTTTTCAAAACGCGAAAGATGCACCCGCTCGCTCAAAACAAACTTCAAGAGACGCAATTATTTTGTGGGCATCGTGGAATCGAATGATATTCATTGAAAGCAACGTAAGTATAGTGCTTTCTTGGAATTCTTGCTCAGTTTAATGGGGTGCGACCTATGAAAATCCTATCTCCCAATTTTTATACCTAGAAATAATTTGAATACATGCTATATCAAAATGACATATAAACCAGCATTAAAATATTCATATCATTTTTACCCACATCTATTCATCTGCTGCATTAAAAACAACGGAAATTTTAAGGTCAATAGAAAATGTAATAACGTCAGTGTTCTTTCACATAAAAGCTTGATTTTGGTCTTAATGGGAAGCCAATGAATTACGTAGGAAACGCTTTAGAGGCTTCCCTTCCGAAGGAAGCCATGCTAAGAATTTTTACCCCGAATAATCCATCTCCCTCTGACGGGTTTGAACCTGCGACCTCGGGAACTAGAGGATAGCATGGTAACCTTTATACCACGGAGGACGACATTTTAAAACTATACTAATCGCTAGAAGAATAATTCTGGGACCTCTGTTCATCGGTAAGTAATAATAAAGGATAACACTCGTGTTTCTTATTCAGCAGGGTTTGGGTTCCAGTTCCTTGGCAAACTGATTGATGGTTTATTTTAACTGCTTTACTCGGACGTAGCAAATGCTGAGTTGTATTACTCACTTGAATTTTCTTTCTTGTCATTTTTATTTCCTTATTTCATTCCCTTCATCATAATCTTATCCTGCTTTGGACTGACTACTCATTCATGGCATGCTGTGATTCATTGGTTGATAGAGTCGGGAGCGCACACGAAGGCGCATGGGTGCAAGTTGTGCAGTAGCAATGCTCTGAATTCCTTGACCTGCCAGTGCGTAGCGAGCAAGAATGAAAAAGAGGCAGTGTACCACCTGTCTCTCTCTCTCTCTCTCTCTCTCTCTCTCTCTCTCTCTCTCTCTCTCTCTGCTCAGTGACTTCCGCTACCCACTTAGTGTGTGCTTCCGATTATAGTTCTTTGAAAGACATTTGGTGAATGTCCTTGCAAAGGGTGGTGGGGAAGACAGATAGTATAATTAAATACACAGGTGTGCTTTACTTTACTCGTAGTATCAAGCCTTATAGAACGTTGCTTCTATGCGTGACATACTCGTGCCAACCAAATATTACAGGCTTATGTATGTTTGATAGGCTTTTCAGAATTTTGTTTCTATGAATGTAATGGACACTCAAATCAGTTGCAGCTCTGTCAGTTTTTAATTTTACAGCTCATTTTACAAGGTAATTAGAACATTAATCGTAAAATTCTACATAAATGATCTGTATTTATTTATTTACTGGTTATCCGAAATAGTGCTAAATTTTTAGAAATATTAATACAAATCGTCTTAATTAAAATAACAGCAATATTTGGTTTCACTTAATTTGTAAACTGTATTCTCAGACTGAAAATTCTGTTTATTTATGTGTGTGTGGATGAGTGGGTGGGTGGGTGGGTGGTTGTGCTTGTTTATTTGGCATTTAGCTGCTAGGTCAGGTATGGGCATTCTTGACCCCCCGTGTCGCCGCGTGTCAAGGACCTCCACCCCTCCCTTCTCGTTTGTTGTTTCCAACACACAAGCAGTCTTCTAATTGGTGGAAAACTGCTTAACGGAATTACAAGATGCATTCCACAAGAATAGCGCATTTAGGGAAGAATGGGCTCTTTGAGATTTTGTAGTAATACAAAGATGCTGCAATGTACTTTGTATACTGTGTGTGTATGTATTGTGTATATAAATCGTGTATTTTAAAGTGATCTACATTTTTTGTACAATACGTTTTCGTCTATCGCTCAAGGTTTACCAGTTACACAAGATTATACAAATTTCCTTCCGATTGAAGTGTAATTTACAGCCTACTCCCAGAAAATTCAAGATACGCATTTTGTCATCTAAATATCTTTAATATGTGGTATTTTAATCAAAACTGTTAGAGCCATGCTTTAGAAAATCAAAATATGTTATTTTATTCAAAATCGTTTTAGAAAGTAAAAAGGTTTCGAAAAATATTCCATATAAAAGGAAGTTTGGAGTGGGAGATTTTCTTGAAAATCTTACTGTCGCATCTTTGGAAGGTACTGAACCAGAATACCAAGCTTAGTAATTAACCGAGATTTCGTTTTTGAGTTATGCTGTTCACAAACACATACACGGACATTTTTCTAAAAAGGCTTTTTTTTTTCTATTCAGGGGCCTGAAAACTCGTATTTCCAATTAAATCTTGGTATCTAATTTTTGGGTGGAATGCAATGCCTTCTCTAACTGCTAGGTACGTAGTAGAGAAAGTAAAAAGCATGGGATAGTACCCCTGGCTCTAATTAGTAAGTCAACAACTTCAATTGAAGCAAGCTATTTATTTACTGTAGAAACTGAAGTATGGATTATTGTTTGTTTATTCTTCCTGCAAGTTTATAAGCGATATTATATTTATGTGTTCCGTTTGATAACAAGTATGAGATACTTTCACTTTCAAGCCTTTGTTATATGAATAATGGTGAATAAAGCAGTTGATTTTGTTTCGTCATTTGACGCATACATTGAATTTTAGTAAATAGAAATTTCTAGCTTTTCAAAATTAAGAATCGCATTACGCCACCGCTCAACTATAGGGGTAGATACGTTACATCACAGTACCGCTCCCTCCCGGATATGACATGCGCTCGCCCATACCTGTACTACATCATATCAGTCGTTTTGATCTTCGCAACAATTGCTGGTGTTTATCGGTTACGTTGTTGAGTTCCTTCTTGTGTTTGTTACTTTTGGTTTAATGTTTAAACAGTCGCATTCACTCTTGCATTTGTGCTCCCATACTCTATGCAGAGTGGAATAGTCCCAATTAAGTAAAAATTCCCCTACCTGGACTCAAACCTAACACCGTTCATTTAGAAGTTCTCATACTTCACCAATTGCCATTAAAAAGTGGCTTGTTGACGATTTTGGTTCATAAATATAAAAGGCAGAACGTAAACTGTAATATGCTTCCTAAATGGGTAATGAAACTGAGAATAACAAAATTATAAGTTGAATCCTGCTCCCTGTAAGACTCATTCCCCTCTTTTGTAAACAATTTTAAACATAAATATACGATATTCAACTTCAGCGACGATATTTCTTTTATAATCACTTATTGTTCCACACATGCCTTGTGTAGGCTAAACCTGGAAAGGTAGAATCAGACGGAAAAATTCAGTGCCATAGCCGGAATTTAAACGGGAACCTCAGGTTACCGTGCTGCTGCTCTAACCAACGAGTCACTATGATAACCTTAGCCTGCATGCGGCATGCGTTGCAGAAAAATCAATTATCATTGACTGACCAAATAGTGGTTAACTATGCATCTGGGGACTTAAGGTACTTAGGAGATTACGAGTCGCCATTGTGGTATGTTATCTCGAAATTAGTTTGAGAACGCCTTATGAATTACCGGAAAAAATGTGAATCAGTCGGAGAATTTATGTCATCCTGGTATGTAGCTCAGCTGGTTAGAGCAGAGCCAGGGTAAGCCAAAAACCTGTGGTTCAGTTCCCGTCTATAGCATTGAATTTTTCAGTCTGATACTCCTTTTGTGTTATTCAATTGCATGTTCAAGCGCCCTCTTGAGTATGCGCGGATTTTACTTTATTCGGAAGAATAGGCGTTGACGATGATAAAAGTAAAGAGTGATAACTGTTTTGCTTTCAACCCAGGTTTGCTTGTCAAGCAACTGCTAGAATAAATCCCGTGATTCACAATTGTTTCTAATGCTATAATGGATGGCATTACTGGCTTTTACCGTCCAGCTGGTCACCTGTCTGGAGGTTCTATTTGCTCCACGTTACGCATTCTGCTCAGCCAACTGTGTAGGGACTTACATTAATATGAGCTTTCTGAACCTGTTTCTGGATTCATAACAGGCCTAGTAAGAGATTGGTTACGTTACTTATGGGTTGCATCTGTACTCTTTATTCAAAGAGAACATTCTAATGTATTCCATCACTGAGATTATACATGGAGAGTTCCAATAATTTTCCTACTGCCGTTATCAGGAGAATTTCTCTTTTTATGAAACAATACTGAAATCAGTTAAAATAACGTAACCAAATAAGCTTTATTCAAAGTGAGCAAAAATATGTACTTGATATCCATGATGTCCAGTATACTTAAAGTTAAGGAACCAAAGTCAATGAGTTATTAATTGTTTACAAATGTGAAAACCTACAGTTAGATATCTC
The DNA here is from genome assembly GCA_030765065.1 of Deroplatys truncata. NCBI lineage: Eukaryota > Metazoa > Arthropoda > Insecta > Mantodea > Mantidae > Deroplatys > Deroplatys truncata. The sequence goes on from CM060990.1 coordinate 536,797,469, forward strand.
ATGTGTTACTGGTCAAATATACAAAACAATCAATTTTAATGTGTAAGTATAACAGGGGAGCTTAGTATTATAGACAATAACTCTCTAAAGGAGCCACGAGTGTCTTTGTTAAGAATAATATGAAATCGATATAACTCTTTCAGAGAACTACTTCCTGGAACAAATGCTTTGAGAATTGTGGTTTGCATACCTAACCATCATGCGATGCATTTGTTATATTAGCAGCTCATAGTGAGCTACAATAGAAAGTGCTTAAAGCGTTCTCTTTAATCTAGTTGTAGTGGTTTTAAAATGCCTCTTCAAACTAAAGATTGAACATCTGCTATCCGGCGACATAAATATAGATTTTATGGTAGAAGGTAACCAAAAGAAACATATTAGTTTGACATTGAAAACAATAAAACCTTATGCATCAAATTTTCCAATCAGAATTTAAAAGGCTTTCAAAGCATCTGTTGATAACATCTGTTGATTATCTTGAAAAATATATGTGCAAAAAGTCCACCATCCAATCCAGCCAAAAGTTGATGAGTTTTCAGCTCATGATAGACAGTTGCTTCACATTAATTTTGTGTTTCCAGTCTCAGGACTTGCAATCGGGTAGCCAAATATAAAAATATTTACATTGAAAACATAAAGCTTTTTAATGAACACTTTCTAGAACAATTAAAGGAAGAAGGTCAACAATGTGAATGACAAGTTTAAATGTTTCCTTAATACTTTCACGCGGACTCACAATTCATGTTTCGCTCTTACGTGAAGAAAATTAGTGATACTTCATTATATAGCTGGATGAATAGTGTATCAAATATATTAGAAGCACAAAAGAGAACTTTTTATAGCTACCAGAAAAAACTAATTTGCTAGACATAAACAAAACTGTGAAAATTATTAAAAGCTTATAATAGAAGCTATAAACACAGCTAAAATATGTGTACTATGAAAGAGGATAACAAAACTAAGATCATCTGGAATATTATGAAACGGAATTTAAAAAATTATAGTAAATGAAATGACAACAAAAGATCCACAGTAGTGAGCAATGTTAAAAATGGTATTTAGGTAGCATAGCTGTTATTAATATAAAATAAAAAACAGTTTTCGTGTTTAGATGAAGCATTCTAGGAAGTTTCCTTCTATAAAGCTAGATTGTAAAAGTACAACGGAAATAAGTAATGCAATACACATTCCTAAAAGAAGAATTTGTGAACACAGTAATTTCAAACTACTGGACGGATTCCTTACTAACTGCTTCCTCCAAAGCTAATCCTTAGCTAATATATTTACATCTAGAAAGAATTAAGATAAAAAACAGGAAAGGTTTAGATTTAGGAAAAACAGTGTCAATCAATAACGTAACGTTCAGTCTATTAATGATAGTCTCACAACTCTTGCTAATAAACTTAATAGACTAGAAATATTCTGTGATCCATCAAAACCATTTAACTATGAAAACGTGTAAAGGTAAAGGTACGTATTACGGAGGAGTCCCCGGACCGGGGCAGAGCACCGCACGCAGGTCAGTCGGTCCTTTATGCTTCCAACGGACCTCTGGGAGAGAAGGATGAGGGGGAGATCCGAAGGGCGACTAGATTCGGATGCCGATGGGTGCAAGCATGGACGGGGTCCCTAACGTTTCCAGATGGAACGCATCCGACGCCGCACTGTCCCTGCCTACAAGTTACCAACCTTCAGGGTTTCCGGAGTGGAGCCCCACGCTGAGGAGGGATCTAACAGAGCGGTACCGCAGCGACACCAGGGAAGAAACTTTTACAGAACGCAAGCCACCGCCAAGCCGCAACCCGTTGAACACCGTCGCCTGGGTACAGGAAATGAGAGGAAGGAGAGTCGTGGTAGAAGATGAACCACCCTAGCATTCGCCTGGTGACCCCGGGAAACCACAAAAACCCATAGGCCAGATTAGGCGGTCGCCGGGGATCGATCCCGGGACCTTCCGAATACGGGCCACAGATGTAGCCGCCTGAGCCATCCCGATTGGTATGAAAGCGTGTAACATTTAATTAAAAATTAGGTATAGCGGTATAGAGGGCTAATTCGATCAGGGCACTGCACCATAAATATCGAGCAAAAGCACCTAGACATCATTTCTTCAGAGAAAATGCAATGCATACTCAAAATGTAGTGAAGTTGTGCATGGAGTTTCACAAGGTTCGATTTTGGTTGTCTCTCAGATTTATTCAGTAGTATTTACAGCATGCTAACTAAATAACTGGTGTGACAGTAAAAAGCTTCGAATGGCGTTTGGGGAAATAAAATACATTGATTTTCACACAGAAAATAAAAGCTTCGTTGAAGAAAGAATGAAAAATGAAAACGAAGATATTCTTGACCGTCTTGGTATTATTATTGCTCATAATATGAACTACAAAGATAGTAATTATTTTGTTATATACTACAAAAAACCGAGCCCTGCATATCCTAAAATTAAATCATTAATTCACTGTTAAAAAATAAATATGTCATAAAACGGTACTAGTGTTTTGCTTGCTTTCATTCCAAAAGGACTTACGGAAATATCTTCTTAGAAAATTCAGTGAATGCAAAATACGATTTTTTATGAAAAACATGGATAAAACTATTGTCAGGGACAAAAAGACTAATCCAATGTAAGCTTTTATTGATAATAAACGAACATTTATCCCTAGCTTGTGGGTATAGATATATGATGTAAGTTTTGAAGTGTGTTGCATATAACGATGTATGAAACACCATCCTGTGTTTCTTTCGGATCACTTTTTACTGTATTGTTTCTTTATGGCTCTCTCATAAACCGTTATGAAAATTAAATAATTTATTATACTATTGTGAAGTTTGATAACTTAAATTTTAAAAAACAGAACGCCGCATATTTAAGCTTTCAACCTTGAATTGCTGGTAAGATTGAATATTAAATTAAATACCACAAATTAACCGTGATACGGCATATTATTGTCCTGTAAATACAAGAGGATGCTCTGCCAGAAACGAATTCCATTAAACATTCAGTTGAAAACCACTAGAAGTGGAGTTTAGATTAAGCATATTCAATCACTGATAAAATAGGCACAGGCACACCGGACAAAAAATTAGTCACTTCTTGAAAGAGTACATTGGTCACTTTGGAGCGCTATGAATATTGTTGCACAGGTACCAGGTGATCACGTGACACTTTACGCTAAAATATGGCTATGGCATTGATTAATATGGTGTGTATAGTGTGCACCAATCTGTTGTATGGAAACAGAGCAGCAAGATGGAGCGAAGAGGAGACGCAATAGAAGGGCAGAAAGAGGTTATTCTGTTTGAGCGTAATCATGACCACATAGTGAATGAATTTGATTTGTGAGTGCATCAACGCGGACTGTCCAACATGTCTACAACGAATGAAGTACACTTGCAGACAAGCAACACGGCTTAAGAACTGTCGTCATAAAAATCCTAACAGATACTGGAGACAAGTGCCATACATTGTCAAGGACAATCGGTTTCAAACTCGACAGGGATTGCTACTGCGAGCGAATGAAGACACGCCCCATACAGCATCCGAGCAAACATTACGGAGGTAAATGATTGCAATTAATTCTCACAGCGACACATACAGTTGCACGTTTCCACTAGGGCATACAATACCGTAGTGTGATCCGACAAGTCTCCATTTTGCCTGATTTTAGATGATGCAGGGTGCGGAGTGCACCACCGGCCCAATGAGGCGTTTAACTCACAGTGTGTAGAGGGTGTAGCTCAGGCCGTAGGTGGTTCTGTGAAATTTTAGGGGTGTTTTTCGTTTGGCACACTCATTCAGGTCACTGAAAATATAAACCAGGATGCCCATTTCAGTACTGTTACTGATCAAGTATTGCCCTTTAATCAACATCTTCATGATGAGTATGCTATGGACACCATATTTTCCGATAAGACAACAGTACTGTTCATAGGGCTGCATGCATAACTTAATGGTTTGACGAACACACAGTCACACTGGCGCATCTCGACTGATCTGCTACATCACCAGATCTTAATCCCATAGAAAATGTGTGGGACTATATGGATTAGTGTATAAAGCGCAAAAATCAGTATCCTGCAGTTTGGTGGCTCTGAAATATCTAATGAGCGAGTGACTTCTACTGGATATGGCATACCTGAAGAAACTTGTGGACTCCCTTCCTCGTGGAATCAAGGCAGTTGTCGAGGCTAAAGGTGGTGTTACACAGTAGTAGAGTGATGTCTCCACAGGGTGACTAAATTTTTATTTCTCTACCACGTACCCAGTAGTTAGAGAATAGGGATGAATAGAAAATAACTGACGATTACATTGTAATGGTTACCAAAGTGACGAATACAAAGTAGCTGGTTACCCAATAACGGTTACCAAAGTAACGATTGCAAAGTAACTAGTTACTTAGTAGGGTTACCAAAGTAACTACTTACCCAATAACGGTCACCTAAGCAACGAAGACAACTAGTTATCACATTAACGGTTACTGAAGGAACCAGACGGTTCCCGAGCCTGGATGACATCATTCACTCGATGTGCACGACATTGGTATCACTTATCGGGAACTAGTTAACTCAATATTAGTTACAACTTGAGCCATCCTCTCACGGAGTTCCAAGTACATATTTATTACAGCGTGTTGGTTATCGCTTCGAATATATGTCACAGGCCACAGATAACAGGTCAGTCAGCACTCAGGCAGCAAAGCTGCATTCATTGTATTAAGATGGTTATTCACATAGGATTATAGGTGCACGAGTTTATTATACATCGCTGGTAGATGAGTATGAATAAACAATTAATGCTGCTTAGTAGTAAAGTATGCGCGCGGCGCTAAGCTCAAACATCGACATCGTTCATATTGAAATGTAGCTACATATCATTGTTGCTGGTAACCGTTTATATAATGTAACTGGGAACATGATAACCATGAAAACAAATAATCTAATCCTTACTAGTAACCTTTACATGCAACCGTTAACGCATTATAACTGTGACACTTATAACCGTTACTCGAAAATAACTGTATGCCACATCTCTAGTAGAGAAGTTATTGCATTCCGCAAAAAAGTTCTATACCAATTTCCCCGGAAATACATGTTTTGAGGCCCCCTGAATCCAAAAATTTTTTTTAGAGAAAGTTCCGTGTGTGTGTCTATCTCCGTGTTGTGTGCAGCATAACTGAAAAACGAAATGTCGGTTAAACACCAAACCTGGATTTTGGTTCAGTACCTTCCAAAGGTGCCACACGAAGATTTTCAACAAAATCCCCTACCCTGAACTACGCTTTATATGGAACATTTTGATTTTTGATTTTCTAAAAAATGACGATTTTGATTAAAATACCAGATATTAAAGATATGTATGTGACTAATAAAATGCACATCTTGAATTTTCTGGGAATAGCCTGAGAAGCCCTCTTCATTCGGAAGGAATTTTGCATTATCTTGTATAACTGGTAAACGCTAAACCATAGACGAAAGCGTACGCCACCAAAAATGTACATCTCTTTAAAACGCAGAATTTATTTCAAATAACCTTTTGTGGCATTGGCCATTTCCGAGATATCTGATATTAATGGTTTGAATTGTTCAATAGTTACACATTTTTTTCAAGTCCTGTTGATTTTCAGTTGTTTCTCGCGATGTTATGGAAAGAGTATGGCATTTAAAGGCGAGAGTATAGCGTCCAGTTATAAAGCATTTCACTATCGTTATTCCCTTTGTATCTATAGCGAAATGTGCAATGCAGCTATCTCTGAAAAGGTTTATCTCGATTAAAATGCAGTATACATGAAAATAAACTTTCTTAAAAATAACTTCTATACCTACTAATAAGCGATGCAGGGTAGAGTAAGTCATGTGAATGTAACACATATTTTTTTTGTTTGGTGTGTTTACTTCAGCAGTTTGTAGCTGTAAGATTTGAGACGTACCTGTGCAATCTGTGGAATCTACGCATTAGAATTTCTAACAAGACTTGTTGAAAATAAAGGGAAGCAATGTAGCGTGTGCATTTTAGAATCCCACGTGATGCTTTAAGGTTCTCCTTTCTCGCTTTAAGGTAGCGTTTCTGGGAAGCGAGGGCAACCGGCTCTCTAATACAACAGTAAAGTTGTGGGATTGTTCTGGTAGAAGTTTGCTACTCGAAGCGAGGCTATTTCTTACGCCTCGTCTAAAGCTTCACCGATACACTTGCAGTTTAGCGTTGCTTTTGGAAATGATAACACTGTAACTTTTGACGTAAAGGAAATTAAAATACATCTCATATTGATACAAATACTACAATGTAGGTGTTTTTGATAAATAATGATCTTAAGGTCACTTTTGGGATCTTTCCTTCCGATGATTTACTAAGTTGTATGCCGTGACTGTCTTTACTGCAATACAAGGACACAAAACTATCCCCTAAGCATGTATTCATTAATTAAGCAATATTAATTACAATTAGGATGATGAAAATTTCAAAACAGAACATGCTGTCATTGGTAATTATTTTGAAATGATGCGCCTTAGCGTTATTTTTTTCTTGCACTTATTTATATTAACACAGCTTTACTAACACAAAAAACTAAGTTGGGAGTACTTTCATAAACATTTCTGCCGGTACTGTCTAAAAATCACACAAATCCTTTCTATTTTTTTCTGTTCAGTACAAAGAGAACACGAGGAATTAAGACAAGGTATTCTTAGCTGCAAAATATAGTTCATGGATTCAACTTCGTGTTGAAAGACGACATTACTGTTCGGTAACCTGATGGAGCGTGGAATTTGTTCCAAGCCATAGAAGGTTAAGACGGCTTCAGTATTGAGCACAGTACCAAATTTAATACATTTTCTTATTCCCACTCACCAGAAACAAGCTCTTCAACTCCGTGTCTATTTGACAAGAAAACACATCCTAACGAAAGTATAAAACACGAGAGCCAAAACCACCGAGGGGAATATTGATACAATTCCTTGCGCGAAGCAAAACACAGCGCTTTGCTTATGCGTTATCTATGCCTTTGGCTTTGCAACCATTAACATACACTTTTTCCCTTTCTTTGCCACGTACTTAGGGAGAGACGGCTCTGCATTCCACCCGAAAATTCGATATCGAGATTTTACTGGAAATACCTGTTTTCAGGCCCCCTGAAACCAAAAAAGCAGTTTTAGAAAAAGGTTTGCGCGCGCGTGTGTGAAGAGTGTCGCCCAAAAAGGAAATGTCTGATAAATACCAAACTTGGTTTTTAGGATCAGCATCCTTCAGAATGCGACAAGAACGTTTCCAAGAACTACCTTTTTCAAGAAGGACTTTTCCAAAATTTCCATTTTCTCTAGGGTGACTCTAATGATTTTTATTAAAATACCGTTTGTTTAAGATGTTTACGAGACCAATAAAATGTATTTCTTTAATACCTGGTAATGTTTGTGAAAGCCTCTTTATTCAGAAGGACTTTTGCATAATTTTGTGTAACTAGTAAACTATAAGATATAGACAAAAACTTACTGCACAAAACCGTAGATCTCTTTAAGACACGAAAATTATTTTAAGAAAATGCTATTTTGTGGCATTAGGCATTTCCGAAATATACGTTAGTAGTTACAATTTGGCGGTTCAAAATCACTTAATATGCAGGAATTTGCAATTAATGTGCTAATTAATGCCCCTCTTCCACCTGCCTCGCCCCTGGTCCCTTTTGTGGCAACGGAGGTCATAAATTTTGTATTGTTTAATGGAAAGTTTGACATATAATATGCAGCTGTGTTATTAAGGTCCTCCACTTCTTGTCGAAAGCGACAATGGGTGTAATAAATTATGCTTTGTTATACGTGCCGCCATCACGACTCCATACCCATCCCACTGGGCCACATTCATTAATTGGCAAGCAATAAATTTTTTGCTTGGCAAAGAAGTATGCACCTTCATTATACTCGCCGCCATCATGGTGCCATATCCACCCCACAGAGTCACCTTCCTTACCTGGGAAGCAATAATTTTCATTGTATTGGTTTGCTGGAACGTCAGGTAATATACAGATATCTTATTAAGGTCATCCACCTCTTGTCAAAAGGGACAATGGGTGCAATAAATTATGCACCGCCAAAGGAAAGACAAGCGGCGCCATCCCCCTTGCAGGGTCACTTCACTAACAGAGTAATCTGGGACGCAATAATTTTTTTGCGCGCCAGAGAGGATGACCATACAGCTGCGTGGGACAATGAGCGTAATAAATTACGCTTTGTTATAGTCGCCGACATCACAGAGCCATCCCCATACCACTGGGTCACCTTCATTAACAGAGAATCCCTGGGAAGCAATATATTGCCTTGTATCGGCTTGCTGGAATATCAGAGGAAATGCAGCTGTGTATTATTATACGGTACCGCGCTGATTGCTATTATAGCTGGCGTGCCTTTTCTTTGCCGACAAAGGACAGACGCGGCTATATCCCCCACCCTTCACCTTGCATCCCACATTACCAGATTCTTACACAAAGAAAGATCTCTCTGTGCACGTGACGTTGTAAACATCCCCACCATGACGATGTGCTGGCATCGCCAGCGGGGCTTTAGGGCTCTATATAAACAGCTCGAGGGACTTGTTAGAATCATTGTGAGTTTACTACTCTGCATTAAAGTTAAAAAACACGCGTGTGCTAGAGATTCAATTGAAGAGTGTCATTGATTTCTCCACAACATTCATTATCAACATTAATACAATGCAAGGAGAATGAGGTTTTACATAACTATACAAATCAGTATTGACTTTTTTACAATGCATTTAATTTTGTTTTAACGATACAGTGCATGAAAGACGAATCTGTGCAAGAGTACCATATTTTTATCAGAACTTTGCACTAACAAGAATTTCTCGGCACACTCTTTTTCCATTCACATTCATACGGTTTTCTCTACACCCTCTTCTTCCATTTACACTCACGCAGTTTTCTCGGCGCACTCTTCTTCCATTAACATTCATACGGTTTTCTTTGCGCAGTCTTCTTCCATTCACATTCATACGGTTTTCTCTATACATTCTTCTTCCACTCACCATCACACAGATTTCTCCACATACATGATCGTCCCAAACTAACACTTCTACCACTCAACCGAACCTACATGAACGCCTACGAACATTCCCGAGCACAAAGACGCATATACACACGCCACTTGCACGCATCTACTTAAACATACCTTCAAACCACTGCTTTGTCACAAAACTAGCATTTCTACCAAGCAAACGAACTTGGACGGAGACCTACGGATATCCCCGAACACAAAGACACATGTCAGTTGCACTCGTATGCATAAACATATTTCAACAACTACAGAAAACAATCGAGTTTACATCTTAACTTTTTTCAGGTAATACTGCAACACCGAGGGAGTCGCCAGAGCCACATTCACCAGAAATGTGGGCTCTCGGCTTAGCCTTGCAATCCTGCGGTAGAGAACTAGCTAATGTCGATATCGCCGCAGGCTACAGCATGGCAGCAAAACTCGCGGGAGGTCAGTCATCAGCTTTGCCGTTGCTTAACAGCTATTACACCACTGATATTAGTAGTCCCCCGTCACCAACCTTATCGGGGGGTGATTATATCATACTGCTGCCTCCAGGACTTGAGGATATCACTCCCGTTACAGAGGGGAATGCTGACACTGCCATTGCTACAGAGGAGTTTTTTGTGTATTAACTGCGAATACAGGACTGCTCTAATACAGATGCTTAACGAAGCAAATGGTAAGTCTAGATATATTATCAAACTTAAGCGTTTTCTAAAAACATTAGCTTTTCTTTAATGGATGTATAACCTGCGAACAACTGGTGTTTACTTCAGAATTTGAATTATAAAATGAAACAAACAATCTAGTCATCTTTTCAATTAAAAAGATTTGGTGTGTAGCTAATTCTGTTTTTTTGGGGGGCTTCTATACTCTTAGTTCCTGAAGCGGCTTCAAGTGTGACTGAGGAGATAGACGTGTCAGCTTGCCTTCGCCAATATTCTCGCAAGACTGTCTGACTCTGCCTCCTCCTGGGTTCGAGAACGTGGTCCCGATGCCTGTAGGAGATCCCTGGATGATTATTCCTGCTGACGGGGTGTGCGCATGTGTGAATTGCGCCTATAGGACCGTGTACAGTAAGATGCTTCGCGAATTGAATGGTGAGTTTTTGTAACTTCATTTATTCTAGATTTAGCACCGTTACATAAATAATTAGCCTAATGTTAACGCATAACTTTTCTTAATCGACTTTCAATTGATAAAATATATAACTATATAGATAATTAGCGAAACATTAACGCATAACTTTTCTTAATTCATGTTTGACTCATTTTATTTATTAAAATATACGATTACATAAATAATTAATGTAACCTTAACACGTGACTTTTTAAAAATGTTTTCAAATGATTTAATAAATACATATTTTCACATTTCTATTACATTTTAACTTGCATTCCAATTAGTTCGGCTTTTTTATTGTTACAGAACCTTCAATAGTGAACATGAACCTGGAGCCTGAGCTTGTAAACAACCAATCCTTGCTCCGGGGTTCAGAAAGACCTCGCAAAGCCGAAGAGGGGCACGGTCAAGGAATGAACCCCCTCACCCATCCAGGACCGTCCATGGCCCCGCTATCACCAATCGCAGGGCCATCAGGCGTCGGGCGTACAGGTCATTATCAGGACACCACCAACGCCGGCGCCTCCTCCTCCGCCAGTGACGTCGTCGCCTCCAGCAACAACGACAAGAAACTAATGGTTAGTCATACTCATCTAGAGTGTACGGCCATTGAATCAGCTTTCAAGGGCCGCCTTTTCAATAGCCGTATAGAAAAAATTCTGGAGATAGCTGATCCCGGGCAGTTTCTGGAGGAGTGCAGAAGCCATATATTGAGAGAAATGGTTTCTGCACTCAGGAGAAGCTCTTCAGGCTTTAAAATAAACATTTTGGTTGAAATTATATATCTCATACAATCTCCTGAAAAAAGCATGCAGAAACCGTCTTTTTCAATAGCAAGACAAAGTTGGGTCTTCAATCAAGTAATCTCGATGCCCTATTCACCTCTATGGTCGAGGGAATTCAAGAAAACTTCTCGAATTTAAGGAAGTGCAAGCTCAAAATCTCTGCTCGCACTCCGGGCTCTTGTTCTTGGAACCCGCTTCTATGATCCCTTGAATGCATCGCGATACATAGAGCTAACCCTCACAATCAAGAATAAGAAAGCTGTACTAAGTATAAAAAACGACGACGAATACTGTTTTGCATGGTGTTTGTTCGCTGCAAAGTAACCTACGAGGCTGAATGCCAATAGAATGAGCCAATACCCTGCAAAACAGTTATTCACAGCCTTCAATTTAATGACATAGACTTCCCTGTAAGCCTGCATCAGATTCCAGACTTTGAACGACAAAATCCTGGAGTGTCAATTTCGTATTTGGGATAGAAAAGGAGAGCTGAATTATACCGTTATACCAAACCAGCAGCAGGAAAGACTTCAACGATAATTTACTAATAATTGAACAAAATTGAAGATGTCACTACTACCTGATTAAGGATATGTCAAGGCTGACAAGATCACAGCTCAGCCAACATAAAGGGAAATAAAGGGTATGCCAGCCCTGTCTGAAGCACTTCAATAATGAAGAAGCTTTTAAAAAGCAGCAATTGAAGTGCATGCAGTACCAGATTCTCAAACCGCCCAAGCAGGGTGAAGTGATTGAGCTCTCATCCTACTGGAAGGGTACTCCTCTAAATTTTGTTGTGTATGCCGATATTGAGAGCGTGTTAGCCAGAGTTCAGTCCTGCGAGCCGTCGGCTAATCAGAGCTGGACTCGGGCTTTCCAGCATCATGAGGCTATATCAATATCTCTTAAGCTTGTATGTCGCCATGACGACTCATTGTCGAGATTTAAGCTATTCAGAGGTCCTGATGCTTCGTATTAGGGCGACGTTCTTTCCACTGTAGTCCTAATCCCTTGTGTTTCGTTACTAGGGACCGTAATAACGCTTTTATACTTGTAGGAATTTCCGGACCTCAGTTTTCCGTGCCTACTGAACTTTCTTCGATGATCATGTGTTGCTTTGAGTATTTTGTTGTATGTTTCAAAATCATCTTCAGTGTATACATGCATTTCAGGTACTCTTTTGAAGATGGGCTCCTTCAAACCAGGCGTGGTTTCATACGTTTCATCGCCTATTCCGAATTTATTATTGATTAAATCAATGATCTTGGTCCCGATCATGTAGTTACCATCCTCATATGTTACCCCATATGATGAGGGTATTTCATTCTGTCCTTCTTTCGAACTTTGTTAAGGTAGTTGTAGAGTTTCTCGTCTTTCGGTGATTCCTGCTTGCTTGTGGCATTCTTTTTCTATATTTCCAGTATATCTTGAAGCGGATCTGCCAATGGTTGAAGAGCTCAGCACTCTCTGGGTTCAAACTACTGACCTTTAAGAGAGCGTAACTTTTCTCTTATAGCCCCCGTGTACATAGCTACAGATTCTTTAAGTCGTATGCTCTTGCTGTCCATCTTGAAATGACACTGAACTAAGACTTTCGCATTAATATATACACTATTTATTTAGCTGTCTTCAGTTTATAGGAGATTTTCAGCTCAATATTTAGAAAATGACCATCCCTTGCTCGATTTGCTGGAGCAGTGAAGCTTAGTCAATCGCCATTTGCAATTGGTGCAGGCAGAGCTCTAACCGACTTGTTATTTATTTCAAATAATGTATAAGGTCTTACAGTAGGAGGTGTTGGTGACGTCATATAGCAGGAAATTATCTCTCCGTTTACACTTGATTTGTAGTATTCTGGACCTGTTGTTAACATATACCTTTGCGATTTCCCCCTGAAAGGCAACGACTGGTATATAATTATGTGCTCCCCTCTCACTTGCTCCACTAATGCATTTATGACATTCATCTGTGTTTTAAGTGTATTTCCATTATCCATTGTGGCTGTCAGATGTTTTCCATTGGTTTCTGTCGGTCCACCATAATTTCCGTGTGTTTTCCCACCGTTTTTATAACAATGGTACTAATTTAACCAAGTCTGCTGTTTAAATCTTGCTCTATTTCATTTTGTTTCCTTCCCGCGAGAAATTCAACATAATTTTTTGTTGCTCCATCACTATCATCTACAGGATCTGCTACTTTTATTAGTCTTCTTTTTTGAAATGAAATGTTACCGTGTGAATCGAGCGGTGCCGTTCTTGCATTTATATATTCTAATACATGTTTCTTATTCGGCACGTTATGATCCTCTTCAGGTGGCAGCATTATCTTCGGTCTTATAGTGTCCAGGATGCTATTGTTTCCATCGTCGCGTTTAAGAACATTTTTATTCAGATATTCCATTAGAGCGTCATGTTGCACGTCTGGCGACTTCTGGATGCGATCCCTAAGCGTAGTTTGAAGTTCGCTCATGCGCTGACATGTCGTTTTTTCTGTGTACTCCTGCATTCGATTTTCAGTAGAAAACGTAAGCGCATCCACATAGCGTTTAGTGCTTGAATCGTCGTCCTCCTCAGGATCCTGAACAATGCAGTCTCTTGTTCCTGAATTGGTAATTTCCTTTTTCATCTCTGTTTATGATGAACTGATGTAGCAACCCTTTCACTGGTGTCGTCCTCTGTGATCCAAACCTGTCAATACTCATGATGAACTAAGAACGAACAATTTCTTTATTATCTACTTTAATGTATACATCGAATCCGCACGCATATAGACCATTATTCATAGGAAACTCGGGAACTATTACCATAAAGGGTCTTTCTTCCGAAGAGCTCTCTCAAACACCTTTGCACAAATCTTTAAATTCCGTATACGACATGTCTGTGTTTACGCAATCTTCTTATAAATGCTTCAAGTTTAAATTATCTTCTCTAAAGAGTATGGTTATGTTCGCATTATCTCGAATTAAATGCTTTGGGACTTTTGCATATGATCGTGTTAGATATATAGAATCCACATTTCGATGCCTGCCCATGCTGTAAAAGGAGACAATCTTGTCTTGCTTTTCTATGATGACATCATCAAATATAAAGATTGAATTTTCTTTAATTTCCGATGGATGCAAGACGCTTTCTCCGTCTTCATGAGTATTCACTCCTATACCCTCTATGTTTTCAAGCAGCTTAGTGAGATATTGATGCTTTTGTTGGTATAGCGACTTTGAATAAATGTACACGTATTCAAAACGTAGTCCATTCTCGTGCAGTATCATATTGAGTAATACATTTGTTTTAACAGCACTGGAGCTGCATAGAATTAGCGCTCTAACATTGCCAGGGAGCAGCTTTCCGTGACGATCGCGTCTAAAGTCACTTTCAAAGTCTAGCACCTGAATAGGTAGCGAGCAATCTTGCTTCACCAGCTCCATCGTAGCAACTAAAATAAAATAAATCACGCTTAATGCATATATGCTAATTCTCGTAGGCAATGACAGAGTATAAAAGAACAACGCAGCAATAAAATCAATTAGTGTACCATGAGAGCTAAGAAGGTGAAGGTCGCACGAGCTTCCGGTTTAATTCACCCTCTCATTAACCGGCTGACATTTGAAGCACATTTGCCTTGTTGCAGACAGTATAGGCCCGGAACATAGCTGGAAAAAAGGTTAAAGAGAGGAGACCCCGGAATCAATCCCTTAGACGAAGCCTGCAGACTTCACGACATTGCCTACGCTCAGCATAAGGAATCTGTTTCGAGAAACATTGCAGACAAGATGTTGGCTGAAAAGGCGTGGAAAAGAGTGCAATTATCTGATGCTACATTAAGCGGAAAGTTGGCAGCGCGACTAGTAACAACATTTATGAAGGGAAAGGTGGCTATTGGTGCTGGATCCAAGAAGAAGAAACGGGGAGGATTTCTACCTCTCATTCTAATTATTGCAGTTCTAGGTGCCGCCGCTGGAGGTGCAGCACAAATTACTACTGCCCTAAATAAGAAAAAGGCTGCAGATAAACAGCTAGCCGAAATGATGAGACATAACAGAGAAATTGAAGCAAGAGGGACAGGCCTTCGAGTGAAGAAGAATAAGGCAAGGAACACCGAAAGCAGGAGGAGACAGAGCAAGAAAGTGAATTCAAAAATCTCCTGCATAGGGCTATACTTGTCCCGGAAAAAGCATTAAGTAACAACGATCTCAACTTGTGTGCAAGCGTTTAAAGATTCCTCATTTTAGAGGTGTATACATGATCGATCAGCTACCTTCAAGACCTCGTTACAGAGAGAGAGAATTGTCGTCAATCTCAATACTTCAGAGATTGAAGACACTCATTGGATTGCTATAAAGAAGGATGGCAACATGTCATTTTATTTCGATAGCTTTGGAAACTTGAAGCCTCCAAAAGAGATAGAGATACCTCAGATTCGTTAAGGTTGTGTATAACACTAAGAAGTTTCAGGGTTTCAGCTCAGTCATCTGTGGGCACTTGTGCTTGCAATTTCTATCGCAATGAGTTACACTATCGCTGTCAGCGGCAATGAATCTGTTCTTAATACATACCTGAATCCCCCTCTTCAGATAGATCCAAAGGGAGATTATGAGATTGCTCTATTGAATTTTGAAACCTCGTATTCCATTCTCAATATTGATCAGAGTAATAATCAGTTTCATTTCATTTACAATGATGAAATTAAGATCATTGATATACCAAATGAAACTTACGAGATTGCTGATATTAATGAATACATCAGAGATAAGCTAGGGCTGAATGGGAATGTATTTCTTATTAGACCTAATAATAACACAATGAAGGCTAAAATTAAAGTCCTTTCAGCGTTGATTTTTTCAATGATCGTTCTATAGGATCGCTCTTGGGCTTCAGGGACAATAAAGTTTTTCCAGCTAATCAGCTGGCTGAATATGATTTCCTGGTGAATATATTTAAGGTAAGCGTCATACGATTCGAGTGCAGTATTGCAACAGGCTCTTTCATCGACGGTAAACACGGACACTCGATCTATGAGTTTTTCCAATCTGTTCCTCCTGGATACCATATTTCTCAAGAGCTATCAAATCCAACATACCTATCGATCATATACATCAACGTCATAGAGCAAATTAGTCTTCGTGTAGTGGACCAGAACGGTAATATCATTGACCTTAGAAACGAAGATATAAGCATGAGACTTCACATCCGTTGCAATGGCAATAGATTTTAGAAGAAGTCAGCGACGTCGAGGATATAATAATGGATTGATTCGACGACCGCCTTATACTCTGCCTCTGGCGCCTCTGGGTTAAGATCGCGCAATCGACAGTTCCTCTAGGCATGGGCTTCAGAATCCTATAGACATGGACATCTTCAATGTTACCGAAACACCAAGATTCGACGACAAGATCACCAAAGATGAGGAATATTTGTTTTTGAGTATAATACATTCACTCTGGACGCTAATGACGAGATTAGAATCCATTGTCAAGCTGAGGATATATATACCTTACCTAATCGAAGTTATCTGTACATCGAGGAAAGTATTACTAAACCTAATGGAGCAGCTATTACAGCAAAGCTTACCAAAAACGTTTTTGCATTCATGTTTGAGGATATTAGACTGGATATGAACGGCTGAACTATTTATCGAACCAGAAACACCGGGGTCGCATCATGCTGCTCTCAACCCAATGGAATCTGATCGTCTGCTGAATGCTGGATGGTGCTATTCTGGAGAAGACATGGACATTGTACATGTAGCAAATGGAGCCTTCAATGCTAGAATACCGCTTTCGATCCTTCTGGGATTTTCCGACGACCACAAGGAGCTCATACTCAATAGCAAGTTTGAGTTGGTGCTGATTCGATCTAAGGACTCTAAAAAGCATTATAGCCTCTCAGGGTGAACAGAATCCTTCTGTTAAACTTGAATGAATGCCTGTAATTCGACTTTTTGATGCTGAAAAGGTTTAAATCCTCAAGATGGTCAGGACGGACAAGCCGCTGTTTCTCCCATTTAGGACCATGGATCTGCATACTCAGCCTGCTGTACCGCAAACTAAATCATTCATCTGGAATGTCGTCACCAAATCAAAAATGGAGAAGCCGAGATTTGTCATTTTGGGTGCTCAGACTTTAAGATCGAGTAATGCATCTAAAGGCTGCTCCATTTTTGATCATTGTAATATAACTAATTTGAGACTTTATCTTAATAGTGAATGTTATGCCTACCACGACATCAACTTGTACTTTGGAAACTCGAGATTTGCATCATTGTATGATATGTACTCAAAGTTTCAAAACTCTTATTATGAAAAAGACAATTACCTTTTATTGAAGAGAAAATATTTTCTTAAATATGCCCCTATATTTGTTATAGATTGTTCGCATCAACCGGAGGAAGTTTTAAATGGGGCTGTCAGCTTCAGAATATAAATTCATGCTAGTGCAAATATCACTGCACAGACCTCATTGTATCGTTTGATAATTCATGATAAAGTATTTACATACAGGCCTCTGACCCATGTGATGCACTTTTATTTTAAACTAGTCATTGTAATGTAGGGATTTCTTTTTCATTAGGAATGTAAGGAGTTTTAATGAATAAAACAATTTCTAAAAGCACACCATCATTCTTTTTATTATTTTTATCACACAATTCCAGTACTTTCCTCCTCCAACTCCTCGTTCCTGCATATGGCGTTCCACTTAAAACAGATAGGTTACCTAAATGGTAATGTATACACGTTTCAGGTCTTTTTAGTGTGCAAATTTCATCACTATTTAAAAGTATTTCACAATCATTTAATTTAGTGTTCACAATTCTTATTTTGTGATTTTCCGTATAAGCAATAGCATTATAAGAGAAAGCAATATCTTCACAATATTCCACTCACTGGCACTTTCTCGATTGGAGGAATGCTTGGAATATAGGGAGATTCTCTTAAATTATCTCCCAGTCATGCATTGTCATGTATACGAAATTGTCTGTGTTTTTCATTATAAGCACTGGAATATCGTAGAAGAACCCTATCTTAACGTTGTGGCTTCTCAAGATGTAGACGTCTCGGAGCCCGCTTTTTGCTTGCATGTTTCTTGGGTGTGTCGATGCTGGTTATTCTATCCGCCAAGACCGTCAGCCTTCTTTGCAGATCGGCAAAGCTGTTCCTCTTCTTCTTCTTACCCTTATTGCAGCGTCTGAAACATTGGCCCAGAAAAGTCTTAGAAAACATGCTTTTTGGAATTGTAGGTAGACTGAAAAGAATTGCATTTTGTTAGGTTACGGCGAAATGAAACGCAACAATTTTTTCTAAATAAGAAAATATTCACATCAAATCTTTTCGAAGCTTTACCGGTTACAGGGAAATGAAACACAAAGATTTTATCTAGATATGATAAGCACTCGCATCAAGGCTTTCCTGAGTTCTGCCTGATTGCCATGGGGAGGTTCTGCGGTCGTCGGTATTAGAGCCCCGACCGCCTGGGAATTGGGCTCCTTCTGGTGCTCATCTGTGATTAGCACACTGCGCT
Organism: Deroplatys truncata; assembly: GCA_030765065.1. Lineage (NCBI taxonomy): Eukaryota > Metazoa > Arthropoda > Insecta > Mantodea > Mantidae > Deroplatys > Deroplatys truncata. Next base: position 536,815,932 of record CM060990.1, read on the forward strand.
GCAAGTGGGTATTCCACTATATCTTTTGATTCTTTATCACTCGAATCTATGTCGGTTTTAGGTGTAGCCGTCGTCATTTGAATTCTGCAAGGAAAATAATAATTTCCAATGTTAGTTACGCCAAGATACTCCGGTATTATAGCACTATGTATCGAAATATCTATACATGTTAATATCGCCTAAGCAATTAATGTTTTACATTAATGATCGCTGAGGTTACTTATATGACGATACCCATGTGCAATAGCGTTGCATATTTTAAAACTGCTACTTACTTTAAATTTCTTTGCCTGAACATGAATACAGTGAAATTATCATTGTACGAGAGGTATGACGTCATCTGGTCGTGCACCTCAGGCTTTGCGCATAGTACAGAGTGAGTATATCCATTGCAGTACTCTGAATGCCACAGAGAGGCGTGGTTTGAAACGAAGCTGTCCAGCTCAACATAACTTTCGGAGTCAGCCTCCCTGAAAGAAAAGAAATACAAAACAATGAGACATTTTATTTTTCACTCTAGTTTAGAGAACAATTGCACACTTTTAGAAATAGCATTCAAGAATAAAATCCGTACTTACATCATACGTTTTTGTAGACTGGGCAGTTGTTCGTGCCTATACCTCGAGAAGGCATCAGGTCATGATAGGAAGGCATGTTACACACTATAGAGTGCATGATGCCATTTCACGACTCTTTATGATAATACTTTTAATGGTATGACTCTTCTCCGCACTCACTCCAAAAATATCCATCGTATTATTGCCTCGATTAAACCGCTAACAATATTCAGGGCAGATCGAGAATACGTTCCTTATATACCTACGCAGGGTAGAAAAGGTTCTTGCATCACATATAATGGCGTGCATTGAGGGATCAGCGGAGGTGGGGAACAATCTGCAGGGTGGGAAGGCGTGTATTTTTTCTCTACGCAAGAGAGTCGAGAAGAGCTTAGAGACGAGGAATGCAGAGGGGGAGGGGAATGATAACTTCTATTACAGAGAGGAATGCAGGTAAAGGTTTTTTGATATCCCTGTTTGAAAGAGACAATAGGTGCAAAAACAGAGAGAATAGGATGTAGAGCGGAGGGGGAGGTGATGCAGGTGTGTGTTTGGAGGAGCCGGCAGGTATAATGGAGAGTATGGAATGCAGAGGGAGAGGGGACTGATGCAGATGTTTCCTATCGCACACATGCTCGGGTACTGTGGAATGCAAGGGGAAGGGGAGACTAGGACCGCGTCTGTCTTTGTCGACAAAGAAAAGGCACGCCAGCTATAATAGCAATCAGCGCGGGATCATATAATAATACACAGCTGCATGTTACCGGACATTACAGAAAACCGATACAAGGAAATTTATTGCTTCCCAGGTATTTTCTGTTAATAAAGGTGACCCAGTGATATGTGGGATGGCGCCATGATGTCGGCGACTGTAACAAAGCGTAAAATACCACACTCATTTTCCCACGCAGCTGCATGGTCATCCTCTCTTTCACGCAAAGTTTATTGCTTCCCAGATATCTCTGGTAATGAAGTGACGCTGTAAGGTGGGTATGGCGCCACAAGTCTAGCTTTTGCCGGCGCATATAACGCAGGTGTATGCTTCTTTGTCACGTAAAAAAATTATTCCTTCCCAGGTAATGAAGGTGGTCCGGGGTAAACTATAGGAGTGAATGGAATGAGGAACATTCCTTGCGCTGAGTGTCTGCTCTTTGTCGGTGACTATAACAAAGCATAATTTATTACACCCATTGTCCTTTTGACAAGAGGCGGAGAACCTTAATATCACAGCTGCATATTACATGTCAACCTTTCCATTAGACAATACAAAACGTATGACCTCCGTTGCCACAAAGGTACCAGGGGAAGTGGCAGGCGGAAGGGGGCATTAATTAGCATATTAATTGCACATACCTGCATATTAAGTGATTTTGAACTGCCAAATTACAGTTACTTACGTTGTTACTGGTTTGAAGTTTTTAATTCTTAGTCTTTTTTAAAATCCTGTCGCCTCTTGTTTCTGGCGATATCATAGAAAGAGAATGAACTTTAGCGCCAGCATGTAGCAACACTTTTGCTAAACATGTGATTATCCGTTCGGTTTCCTCCAGCCCCCTTATATCCACAACGAAATGTGTAATAAAACTATTTATGCTAAGGTTTGTTCCGATTAACATTAAGTAAATAGAAAAAAAATCACTTGTTGAATCTACATAACCTTTTTTAGCCAGTCTTCTACAAATTATTCCTATAAATGCTTATTCTTCTACCTGTTTAATGTTAATCGATGTAAACATTTGCAGAAATTGTTTAATTTCGTTATAGCTACATTTAGATATAGGTCACATTTCGCTATAGGTACAAGGAAAATACATTAGTCTAAAGCGATAGTCAAAACTTTTAAAAGAGGGTCACTATAGTTTGGCTTTGAAATTCCATCTTCTTTGCATTACCACGAAAGAAACACGAATACCGACTTAGCAATTAAAAAAGTATAAGGTGCTTGACAATTCAGGCCAATAATAAAAGATGTTCTCAGAAATGATTAATGACAAAAAGTTGACAGTGTTTTTTTTAACGAGATCTACATGTTTTGTGAAATAAGTTTCTGTTTCTCTCTTATAGCTTACAAATTATAAAAAAGTCTATTCATAATGAAAAAGACTCTACAGGCTACAACCAGAACATTCAAGATATATATTTCAATTGTCATATAAATATGTTAAATATATGTATGGTATATTAATCAAAATCATTAGAACCATTATTGAGAAAATAAAAAATATCGACAGTTTTTCCATATAAACTCAGATTTGGAGTAGGTGATTTTCTTAAAAACCTTCGTGTCGTATATTTGGAATATGTTGAACTTAAGTATTAATTTTGGTATTTATCAGACATTTCTTTTCTTGGAGTTTTACTGCTCACAGACATACATACACACGGACCTTTTTCTAAAACTTCTTTTTATTTAGGGGGTATCAAAACGTGTATTTCCGGTGAAATCTCGAAATCGAAGTTACGGATGGAATATAGCACTTTCTGTTTACAAGTTACGTGGCAGAGGCAGTAATAATCTTACGTAAGAATAGTTTGTAGAAGCTATATAAAACTAAACAACAGTAGGCAGAGAAAATCAGGCAAATGTTAACACATAAGGTAATTTACTTTCTCTACAGCTATCTTAGTAGCTAGGAGGGAGTACTGTATTCCGCCCAAATATTCGATGTTGTTATTTCACCGAAAATGTATGTTTTGACGCACCTTGAATCCAAAGAAAACATTTTTAGAAAAAGGCCCGTGTGTGTGAACAGCATAGTCCAAAAACGAAATGTTCTGTGAATACCAAACTTCGTATTTATGTTCGGAATCTTCTAAACATGCGACACGAAGGTTTTCAAGACAATCCCGTCATCCCAAACTACCCGTTTATATGGAAGATTTTTGGAAATTTTAGGTTTTCTCAAAACTAGCCCCATGATTTTGGATAATATACTATATGTTCAAGATACTTATATGACAAATAAAATGTATAGCTTGAATTTTTTGTGAACAGACTGTGAAGCTCTCTATTCTGTAAGGAGTTTTGTGTAATTTTGTATAACTGGTAAAGTATAAGAGATGGACGAAAACGTACTTCGCAAAAAATGCACATGTGTTTAAAACAATATTTCAAATAGTTCTTTTGAAGCATCAGCCATTTTGGAGTTATCTGTCATCGGTTTGAATTTTTCAATACCTACTTGTCATTTGTTTAAGTGTTGTCACTATTCGGTTGTTTCTCACAATCTCATGGAAAGAGTATGGAATTTCTGGGCCAGAATATAGCGATTATAGTTAGTTATTAAACATCTGACTATCGATTCGATTTCCTCTATCTTCCTTGCACCTTCAACGAGATGAATTGTGAAACTATTTCTGCAAAGGTTTATTTTGATTATGACGAAGAAAATAGAACATTAAGCCTTTGTAAGAATAGTTTGCAGAAGTGATATAAAAATAAATTATTGTGGGTAGAGAAAGTCATTGAATGCAACACATAAGATTTCTTTAACAGTGTTTAACGCCCGCTCCTACTTCATATGGCACCAAAGGCGATGACGCTGGTAATGCATGAAATGAAATTATGGTTGGAAAAGGAAATGTTCCAGCCTAGGTTTAAGGTACCTCCCGGGCATTTGTCAGTTTTGAGGACTGAAGAAAATCTCAAAAAGAAAATTCAGTCACGGAAGACGGTCCGGCAGGATTTGAAACACAAACCTCCGGTCTACGAGTCCGTGCTTTAACGCCCTCGACTACCCGTGGTGGTATATCATATATTGTATACAATCTGTACCTAAAGACATTACTTTAGTACTAGTAGAAATATTAAGCCGATTTGAGCACAGAGAGAGATGCCGACAAGCGATAAGGTTCTTTGTTCTACGCCGACAAGCCCCGCCCCCTCCCTTTGAGGGCTTACATGCCGCCAGGTCTCGTGTCGTTAGGCCCCGCCCCCTCTCGCTTTGTGTGCTTACTTAATGCCGACAGTGTCTGTGCTAACAGGTCCTACCCCCTCCCCCATGCGTTCCACTGTAGCGTCCTGACTTGAGGGAATTATTTTCTCGAGGCCTGCCGCCCCTCGGCAAATTAATTAGGTAATGTTCGTCAAACATTTTTTATGACTACTAATGCACGCATATCTAAGGCTCCTCGAGCAATTAAGTTTTTTGAATAATTAATTGTTGACTCGAGCGTGAGTATAAGTAATCTGCTCACGGGAAGAGTCTGTAATGTAATGAAAACACTGCAGCCTTCTTCTATCTGGGGAAAGCGCTTGTCCATTAGCTGACCATGTTAGACGCTTTCACCACATTAATAGACATTTAAGTTTGCATTCCGGATCTGTTTACGTACATTAGCGAACAACATCCTACTTCTGCCTGATGGTAACGGTGACCTACATTAGCTGACAACGTTAGACGCTTTCACCACATTAGCGAACAAGGCCAGTAATTGTTTTCCTAAGTGCTCTGCACAACTCTCACCGCTTCAGCTTTAGCGGGGGAAATGATATAAAAAGCAGCAGCTTCTCCAATGATTTTCACAGTATCGTAAGAACACTGCGATCTAAGCACTGCAAACTTTATTCTTTCAACGTGGAAATTACATCGAACATTATGTCTGGTAAGTTGTATCACCAATTCATCTTCATTAAAAAGTTAACTTATTACTTAGTACATTTAACTTATATTTGCGTTCTTGTTTTTAATGACGGCCCTTTATTTGTAAATAGCTGAGTATTCTAAAAGTTAATAGCTAGACAGTTGAATTTTTTCTGAAATGTGAACAGTTTAGTTAAGTATTCATTTTAGACAAGCTTATTCTACATTTAATAGCTAACTGCGCGAATTCTCAAAAATGTGAACAATTTAGTTAAGTATTCATCTTGTTGAGTAATTATTATTCCAGATATTTAAATACAGGGTTTCACAGAGTGAATTATATTCCTTTCTAGACAAAATACAATTACTTGATTACCCTACGATTCGAATAAAGAATGTTCTGTATAAATATTCTTCCGAGGGTAAGCGGCGGTATTCGATCCGGGGACTTCATGTTTGCATGCATTGATCGAACATTCATCAGTTAATGTTTCATTCCTATTGTGCATTTTATTTAGTAAAAACTTCCAGTCTGTTTCCATCACATTAAAAATTAACGTTTTTGCTTTAGAATATTACAAAAAGTCTGTTGCGCGAATCATTCACTCTAACAAAGTAAATGTTTATATTATATTAAAACATTTAAATCGGAAAATATAGTACTTAATGAACTTCATTAGTGAATCAGAACCTCAATTATATTTACACATATTATCATTTTTATTATTATATTATACAGAAAAAAGTTAATAATTTTGTAACTTTCAAATAAATGAAATTTAGTTATGCAACACATTCTCTAATAAAGAATATGTTTTTTCTCTTCCTAATGCAGAAAGTTTGACATCTCAACTTAACACATTGGCTGAGGGTAGCATTTACCCGACCGTTCAAAGACTACAAGATCTTCAGCCAGAGGAGCCTTATAATATAAAATCCATAAGAAAAATTGATACGAGATACGGTGCTAGAGTGGTTGCAGTTTTAGACAATAAGCAAGTGTTTCTTCCGACAAGATATTCAACCCTAACAAGCCAAAAGTTGGATGAAATGCCAGGAAAGTTTCAAATAGTATATCATGGTGTAGTACCATCCGGCAAGTTTAAGACATGTAAATTGTCTTTTCTTCCTGTTAAGGTTTGTAGAAATAATTCAGCTATCCTTTCAAAGCTTCATTTAGAGTTACATTTGTTGAGTTTATAAATTCACACTTTACTAGGATAACATTCATCTAAAGTATACATCACTGTGTAAATAACGCTTAGGATGTAGTCTGGGCGAGGACCTGCAGAAAGAAGTTTAATAGTCTATTCACTGATTCTTTACCTCAAAGCAGATACCTACAGCAAGTTGCAAATAATTTCCATTAGGGTAGCAGTTGTCAAAGCATGCATCACTGTATTAAAACAAATATGTGTAAATAATGTCTAGATTGTAGTCTGAGTGATTTCGTGCAGAAAGAAGTTTAATACCCCATTGCATTGATTCTGCGCATCGAAGTATATACCTACAACAAGCTACAAATAATGTGAATGTTTGTTACAGGAATGTCCAGATGAATGTAAATGAAGAGGAAGAATGAGATAGCTTAAAACACCACGAACAGAAATGTGATAGGAACATTCTCAACATGAAGAATTGCAGCACCGTCCAGCATGGAACATTCGAGTGTGTAGAATATAGCAATAATATATAAATTATGTACTCATTATTACTGCTATACCTGCCAATACCATTGATTTCATAAATAATTTCATAATTGTTTAAAGAAGAATGTATTATCTTAAAACATTGATGCTACATGAAATCTAAACAAAAAAATTATTGAACTATTACTGAAAGAGACTTGAATAAATGGGAATCTAGAAGCCAGAACCATCTTAATATTGGACTGTATGATATGAGGTGTATAAAAAGATTAATAAAAATGAGGGCTATGTAATATAAACAACATTTATTTTTTATAAAACATTATCCTATTACATTCCTTCACAAACAAACACGAACATATTTCCTAAAGACAACAGTGATAGTCTAGACCTTCTAAACATGCAGTTATAGGGGGAAAGGATGCTCTCCTGAAACATTAGGTCTCTAGACAGAAGCATTTATAGGGGAGAGATAGGGAATACCAGGGCTGATGCTAGGCTAGTCAGATGCTAAAGGAGGGAGGGATATGCTTTATACCAGAGAGATAGGGAATACAAGGAAAGATGCTATACTAAACAGGACTTGAAGGGTAGAATATGGGCGATATAGCGAACCGAGGAGAGGTATTAGGATAGGAGTTTTGAATGATGGAGTAGGCGTTTATATGCGAGAGATAGGGAATACGAGGGTCGATGCTAGGCTAGACGGTGTTGAATGAGGGAATGCATCTTATATGAGAGAGGTAGGGGAATATGAGGAGAAGTGCTAGGCTAGTCGGGAAGGTCTGAATGAGAGAGTATACGTGTATATGGGAAAAGATAGGGAAAACGAAGGTAGGTGCTAGGTTGAGAGAGTCTTCAAGGAGGAAAATGCATTTATGAGAGCGGTAGGGTATACGAGGAGAGGTGCTAGTCTAGACATGGTTTGAGGATTAGAGTATACGTTTATATGGGAGAAATAGGGAAAACGGGAGAGATACAAGGATAGACAGAGATTGAAGGAGGAGGAATGTAGGTTTATACTGTAATATAGAGAGTAATTCGATTATAAAACTTTTCTCATCCAGCGTTACAACACTTTTATATACCTATTTTCTAAACCTTACAAACTTTATATTTGTTAAACAGTAGTGCGCGAGACGGAGAGGGACAAACAGTATATCGGTTTACAGTGAAGTATACGTCCTAACCTATTCCCACCTTGTTTGTTCTGGATCTTCTCATTGTCTATCATCTAACGTAACCACGTAACAAGACGTAACACAGGAAATCATACATATGGCACATTAAAAAAAAATAAAGGTATATATAATGAAACATAAACAAGTAGACAGAGGGTCATCGATACATAGAAAACCAGGAGTTGTATGTACTGAGACCATAGATTAGTATAGGCAAACAACAAAGAAGTGAATTTATAGTGTAAATAGCCTAATATTTTCAAATATTATTATAGTCTAAAAGTATATAATTAATTATGTATCGAGTATTGAGAAATAAACAGTATTCATTATTCACTAATCTCAGATCACTGCAAATGTATTGAATCAATTCACAATTGCTAATGCCATTCAACTTTCATTTGTCTCTGATACATAAACAAATTGCAAAAATGGAGAAGGACGAAAGTAATAAAAAGACTGAGGCAGCAAATTTTAAGAAAGAAGAGAAAGATATATGACCGACATTGTTTTGGAACACAAATTAGTGTTGAAAATAAAATGACTGATAGCTCTGCTAAGCGTAAGGAAGAGACATGGAAATAAATTGCAAATGAGTACAATTCTAGGAAGATCATCCAGTGTGAATGAAAATCCCTGAAATGATATTATGAGAACATAAAGAAAAGAATGAAGCAAGCAAAATCCATTGACAAGGTACGATTGTACAAAACTGGAGGTGTATGTATGTACCGCCTTTCTTAGACAATAGTAGCCAAATAACAATTGTTGCTCTTCTATTCAATCGCCAATGAGTTTGATGATGAAGTTGGATTCCATTCAGAAGTAATCACCACAGTGAAGGACATTGAAAAAGTAAATCCAGATCCAACATGTCCTTCAGCAATTTTAATAACAGGTAAGGAATTTGAAAAAGGGAAAGTGTAAAGGTGGCAAAGTGTCCCTTAAATTACTAGGGAATTACTGCGAACAGGAGTATTTCGGAAATGGTTAATGTCACAAAAATATTTATTTAAAATAAATTGTATTTATCTAATAAGATATTCATTTCTTCAGCAGTAAGTTATACAGATTCCCTGGAAATAAAGAAAACTTTATAGAACTTTTGATACGCATTTTATTTTTCAGAAAATCAAATATAAGGAATCGCAGTCACTGGCATCTTTAAAGAGCGTCCAACTCCAGAATGAAATTTAGCATTTATCTGGCTTTTCTTATGATGTTACGCTGTTCACAGAGATTTGCGAGTTGAAAGACTAAAAACACGTAAACATGTATATGCACAAGCGCGCGCGCACACGCACACACACATATGTACGAAGCTCTTTGTTTTCGTTTACAGGAGCTCAGAACATGCATTACGCTGCGTGTCCCTAGCGTTTCCAGCTCCTGAATCGTTCCAGCTAGTGGAATGCCTCTACCATCTTCATGTCAACAATCTGTTACTCTGATGTAAAGTTTGGTGATCTGTATAGACCTGTACAACATGCATTACGCTATGTAAAAGACTCATCACGCTATGTAACAACATGATCACGCTATGTAACAACATGATCACGCGGTGTAACAACATGATCACTCTATGTAACAACAAGATCACGCTAGTAACAACACGATCACGCTATGTAACAACACGATCACGCTATGTAACAACACGATCACGCTATGTAACAACATGTTCACGCTATGTAACAACATGTTCACGCTATGTAACAACCCGATTACGCTATGTAACAACATGATCACGCTATGTAACAGCACGATCACGCTATGTAACAGCATGATCACGCTATGTAACAACATGATCACGCTATGTAACAACCTGATCACGCTATGTAACAACCTGATCACACTATGTAACAACACGATCACGCTATGCAACAACACGATCACGCTATGCAACAACCTGATCACGCTATGTTACAACATGATCACGCTATGTAACAACATGATCACGCTATGTAACAACCTGATCACGCTATGTAACAACATGATCACGCTATGTAACAACATGATCACGCTATGTAACAACCTGATCACGCTATGTAACAACCTGATCACGCTATGTAACAACCTGATCACGCTATGTAGCAACATGATCACGCTATGTAACAACATGATCAGGCTGTGTAACAACCTGATCAGGCTGTGTAACAACCTGATCAGGCTGTGTAACAACATGATCACGCTATGTAACAACATGATCACGCTATGTAACAACCTGATCACGCTATGTAACAACCTGATCACGCTATGTAACAACCTGATCACGCTATGTAACAACATGATCACGCTATGTAACAACATGATCACGCTATGTAACAACCTGATCACGCTATGTAACAACCTGATCACGCTATGTAACAACATGATCACGCTATGTAACAACATGATCACGCTATGTAACAACATGATCACGCTATGTAACAACATGATCACGCTATGTAACAACATGATCACGTTATGTAACAACATGATCACGCTATGTAACAACCTGATCACGCTATGTAACAACCTGATCACGCTATGTAACAACCTGATCACACTATGTAACAACATGATCACGCTATGTAACAACCTGATCACGCTGTGTAACAACATGATCACGCTATGTAACAACATGATCACGCTATGTAACAACCTGATCACGCTATGTAACAACATGATCACGCTATGTAACAACCTGATCTCGCTATGTAACAACATGACGATATGTAAGAACATGATCACGCTATGTAACAACATGATCACGCTATGTAACAACATGATCACGCTATGTAACAACATGATCACGCTATGTAACAACATGATCACGCTATTTAACAACATGATCACGCTATGTAACAACCTGATCACGCTATGTAACAACCTGATCACGCTATGTAACAACCTGATCACGCTATGTAACAACATGATCACGCTATGTAACAACATGATCACGCTATGTAACAACCTGATCACGCTATGTAACAACCTGATCACGCTATGTAACAACATGATCACGCTATGTAACAACATGATCACGCTATGTAACAACCTGATCACGCTATGTAACATCATGATCACGCTTTGTAACAACCTGATCACGCTATGTAACAACCTGATCACGCCATGTAACAACCTGATCACGCTATGTAGCAACATGATCACACTATGTAACAACATGATCACGCTATGTAACAACCTGATCACGCTATGTAACAACATGATCACGCTGTGTAACAACCTGATCACGCTATGTAACCACCCGATCACGCTATGTAACAACATGATCACGCTATGTAACAAACTGATCACGCTATGTAACAACATGATCACGCTATGTAAATAGGGTGGATAACTTAAGTTGAGGCTATACATTATATCCAAAACTAGGCGTTGTAGAAAGAAATGTCTTTAATAAAAATTGATTGATATTATGGCGAAAGTAAATGCAGCTGGTCGTGTTTTGTTTAGAGGACGTTATGAGGGTCATTTTTATCAATTTATTTTTTTAAATGGGAACCTACAATTAGGGTCCCATTTAAAAAGACCCTGAAATGACCATCACAACGTCCTTTAAACAAAACACGACCAGCTGCATTTACTTTCGCCATAACATAAATCAATTTTTATTAAAGACATTTCTTTCTACAACGCCTAGTTTTGGATATATTGTATAGCCACAACTTAAATGATCCACCCTATTTACATAGCGTGATCAGTTTGTTACATAGCGTGATCATGTTGTTACATAGCGTGATCGGGTTGTTACATAGCGTGATCAGGTTGTTACATAGCGTGATCATGTTGTTACATAGCGTGATCAGGTTGTTACATAGCGTGATCATGTTGTTACATAGCGTGATCATGTTGTTACATAGCGTGATCTGGTTGTTACATAGCGTGATCATGTTGTTACATATCGTGATCATGTTGTTACATAGCGTGATCAGGTTGTTACATAGCGTGATCATGTTGTTACATAGCGTTATCAGGTTGTTACATAGCGTGATCAGGTTGTTACATAGCGTGATCAGGTTGTCACATAGCGTGATCAGGTTGTTACATAGCGTGATCAGGTTGTTACATAGCTTGATCATGTTGTTACATAGCCTGATCATGTTGTTACATAGCGTGATCATGTTGTTACATAGCGTGATCAGGTTGTTACATAGCGTGATCATGTTGTTACATATCGTGATCAGGTTGTTGCATAGCGTGATCAGGTTGTTACACAGCGTGATCATGTTGTTACATAGCGTGATCATGTTGTTACATAGCGTGATCAGGTTGTTACATAGCGTGATCATGTTGTTACATAGCGTGATCATGTTGCTACATAGCGTGATCAGGTTGTTACATAGCGTGATCAGGTTGTTACATAGCGTGATCAGGTTGTTACATAGCGTGATCAGGTTGTTACATAGCGTGAGCAGGTTGTTACATAGCGTGATCATGTTGTTACATAGCGTGATCATGTTGTTACATAGCGTGATCATGTTGTTACATAGCGTGACCATGTTGTTACATAGCGTGATCATGTTGTTACATAGCGTGATCGTGTTATTACATAGCGTGATCAGGTTGTTACATAGCGTGATCGTGTTGTTACATAGCGTGATCGTGTTGTTACATAGCGTGATCAGGTTGTTACATAGCGTGATCAGGTTGTTACATAGCGTGATCAGGTTGTTACATAGCGTGATCATGTTGTTACATAGCGTGATCATGTTGTTACATAGCGTGATCAGGTTGTTACATAGCGTGATCATGCTGTTACATAGCGTGATCATGTTGTTACATAGCGTGATCAGGTTGTTACATAGCGTGATCAGGTTGTTACATAGCGTGATCATGTTGTTACATAGCGTGATCATGTTGTTGCATAGCGTGATCATGTTGTTGCAAAGCGTGATCAGGTTGTTACATAGCGTGATCATGTTGTTACATAGCGTGATCAGGTTTTTACATAGCGTGATCAGGTTGTTACATAGCGTGATCATGTTGTTACATAGCGTGATCAGGTTTTTACATAGCGTGATCAGGTTGTTACATAGCGTGATCATGTTGTTACATAGCGTGATCACTCTGTTACATAGCGTGATCATGCTGTTACATAGCGTGATCATGTTGTTACATAGCGTGATCGGGTTGTTATATAGCGTGATCGGGTTGTTACATAGCGTGATCGGGTTGTTACATAGCGGGATCATGTTGTTACATAGCGTGACCATGTTGTTACATAGCGTGATCATGTTGTTACATAGCGTGATCGTGTTGTTACATAGCGTGATCAGGTTGTTACATAGCGTGATCGTGTTGTTACATAGCGTGATCGTGTTGTTACATAGCGTGATCAGGTTGTTACATAGCGTGATCAGGTTGTTACATAGCGTGATCAGGTTGTTACATAGCGTGATCATGTTGTTACATAGCGTGATCATGTTGTTACATAGCGTGATCAGGTTGTTACATAGCGTGATATTGCTGTTACATAGCGTGATCATGTTGTTACATAGCGTGATCATGTTGTTACATAGCGTGATCAGGTTGTTACATAGCGTGATCAGGTTGTTACATAGCGTGATCATGTTGTTACATAGCGTGATCATGTTGTTGCATAGCGTGATCATGTTGTTGGAAAGCGTGATCAGGTTGTTACATAGCGTGATCATGATGTTACATAGCGTGATCATGTTGTTACATAGCGTGATCAGGTTGTTACATAGCGTGATCATGTTGTTACATAGCGTGATCATGTTGTTACATAGCGTGATCTGGTTGTTACATAGCGTGATCATGTTGTTACATATCGTGATCATGTTCTTACATAGCGTGATCAGGTTGTTACATAGCGTGATCATGTTGTTACATAGCGTGATCATGTTGTTACATAGCGTGATCAGGTTGTTACATAGCGTGATCAGGTTGTCACATAGCGTGATCAGGTTGTTACATAGCGTGATCAGGTTGTTACATAGCTTGATCATGTTGTTACATAGCGTGATCATGTTGTTACATAGCGTGATCATGTTGTTACATAGCGTGATCAGGTTGTTACATAGCGTGATCATGTTGTTACATATCGTGATCAGGTTGTTGCATAGCGTGATCAGGTTGTTACATAGCGTGATCATGTTGTTACATAGCGTGATCATGTTGTTACATAGCGTGATCAGGTTGTTACATAGCGTGATCATGTTGTTACATAGCGTGATCATGTTGCTACATAGCGTGATCAGGTTGTTACATAGCGTGATCAGGTTGTTACATAGCGTGATCAGGTTGTTACATTGCGTGAGCAGGTTGTTACATAGCGTGATCATGTTGTTACATAGCGTGATCATGTTGTTACATAGCGTGACCATGTTGTTACATAGCGTGACCATGTTGTTACATAGCGTGATCGTGTTGTTACATAGCGTGATCAGGTTGTTACATAGCGTGATCAGGTTGTTACATAGCGTGATCGTGTTGTTACATAGCGTGATCGTGTTGTTACATAGCGTGATCAGGTTGTTACATAGCGTGATCAGGTTGTTACATAGCGTGATCAGGTTGTTACATAGCGTGATCATGTTGTTACATAGCGTGATCATGTTGTTACATAGCGTGATCAGGTTGTTACATAGCGTGATCATGCTGTTACATAGCGTGATCATGTTGTTACATAGCGTGATCATGTTGTTACATAGCGTGATCAGGTTGTTACATAGCGTGATCAGGTTGTTACATAGCGTGATCATGTTGTTACATAGCGTGATCATGTTGTTGCATAGCGTGATCATGTTGTTGCAAAGCGTGATCAGGTTGTTACATAGCGTGATCATGTTGTTACATAGCGTGATCATGCTGTTACATAGCGTGATCATGCTGTTACATAGCGTGATCATGTTGTTACATAGCGTGATCGGGTTGTTACATAGCGTGATCGGGTTGTTACATAGCGTGATCATGTTGTTACATAGCGTGATCATGTTGTTACATAGCGTGATGAGTCTGTTACATAGCGTAATGCATGTTGTGCAGGTCTATACAGATCACCAAACTTTAATTCAGAGTAACAGATCGTTGACATGAAGATGGTAGAGGCATTCCACTAGCTGGAACGATTCAGGAGCTGGAAACGCTATGGACACGCAGCGTAATGTTTGTTCTGAGGTCCTGTAAACGAAAACAAAGAGCTTCGTACATATGTGTGTGTGCGTGTGCGCGCGCGCTTGTGCATATACATGTTTACGTGTTTTTAGTCTTTCAACTCGTAAATCTCTGTGAACAGCGTAACATCATAAGAAAAGCCAGATAAATGCTAAATTTCATTCTGGAGTTGGACGCTCTTTAAAGATGCCAGTGACTGCGATTCCTTATATTTGATTTTCTGAAAAATAAAATGCGTATCAAAAGTTCTATAAAGTTTTCTTTATTTCCAGGGAATCTGTATAACTTACTGCTGAAGAAATGAATATCTTATTAGATAAATACAATTTATTTTAAATAAATATTTTTGTGACATTAACCATTTCCGAAATACTCCTGTTGGCAGGAATTCCCTAGTAATTTAAGGGATACTTTGCCACCTTTACACTTTCTCTTTTTCAAATTCCTTACCTGTTATTAAAATTGCTGAAGGACATGTTGGATCTGGATTTACTATTTCAATGTCCTTCACTGTGGTGATTACTTCTGAATGGAATCCCACTTCATCATCAAACTCATTGGCGATTGAATAGAAGAGCAACAATTGTTATTTGGCTACTATTGTCTAAGAAAGGCGGTACATACATACACCTCCAGTTTTGTACAATCGTACCTTGTCAATGGCATTTGCTTGCTTCATTCTTTTCTTTATGTTCTCATAATATCATTTCAGGGATTTTCATTCACACTGGATGATCTTCCTAGAATTGTACTCATTTGCAATTTATTTCCATGTCTCTTCCTTACGCTTAGCAGAGCTATCAGTCATTTTATTTTCAACACTAATTTGTGTTCCAAAACAATGTCGGTCATATATCTTTCTCTTCTTTCTTAAAATTTGCTGCCTCAGTCTTTTTATTACTTTCGTCCTTCTCCATTTTTGCAATTTGTTTATGTATCAGAGACAAATGAAAGTTGAATGGCATTAGCAATTGTGAATTGATTCAATACATTTGCAGTGATCTGAGATTAGTGAATAATGAATACTGTTTATTTCTCAATACTCGATACATAATTAATTATATACTTTTAGACTATAATAATATTTGAATATATTAGGCTATTTACACTATAAATTCACTTCTTTGTTGTTTGCCTATACTAATCTATGGTCTCAGTACATACAACTCCTGGTTTTCTATGTATCGATGACCCTCTGTCTACTTGTTTATGTTTCATTATATATACCTTTATTTTTTTTAATGTGCCATATGTATGATTTCCTGTGTTACGTCTTGTTACGTGGTTACGTTAGATGATAGACAATGAGAAGATCCAGAACAAACAAGGTGGGAATAGGTTAGGACGTATACTTCACTGTAAACCGATATACTGTTTGTCCCTCTCCGTCTCGCGCACTACTGTTTAACAAATATAAAGTTTGTAAGGTTTAGAAAATAAGTATATAAAAGTGTTGTAACGCTGGATGAGAAAAGTTTTATAATCGAATTACTCTCTATATTACAGTATAAACCTACATTCCTCCTCCTTCAATCTCTGTCTATCCTTGTATCTCTCCCGTTTTCCCTATTTCTCCCATATAAACGTATACTCTAATCCTCAAACCATGTCTAGACTAACACCTCTCCTCGTATGCCCTACCGCTCTCATAAATGCATTTTCCTCCTTTAAGACTCTCTCAACCTAGCACCTACCTTCGTTTTCCCTATCTTTTCCCATATAGACGTATACTCTCTCATTCAGACCTCCCGACTAGCCTAGCACTTCTTCTCATATTCCCCTACCTCTCTCATATAAGATGCATTCCCTCATTCAACACCGTCTAGCCTAGCATCGACCCTCGTATTCCCTATCTCTCGCATATAAACGCCTACTCCATCATTCAAAACTCCTATCCTAATACCTCTCCTCGGTTCGCTATATCGCTCATATTCTACCCTTCAAGTCCTGTTTAGTATAGCATCTTTCCTTGTATTCCCTATCTCCCTGGTATAAAGCATATCCCTCCCTCCTTTAGCATCTGACTAGCCTAGCATCAGCCCTGGTATTCCCTATCTCTCCCCTATAAATGCTTATGTCTAGAGGCCTAATGTTTCAGGAGAGCATCCTTTCCCCCTATAAAAGTTTATTTGGCGTCTTTATCTTAATTAGTTTAGGAGTTATTAAATTACATTTTATCGGTATTCGAACCCTGGACACCAGAAACAAAAATATTTACAATATTAGTTTGATATGTTTAAAGGGGCTGTATGCAGTTACAGCATCAATCTAAGTGATATATTCTAGAGTATAGAGAAAAATAAGTAAGTGATTGAAAGATCGGGATTCGAAATAAGAACAACTGTTTGAAAATTATATACAGTATTAATTACCCATCATAGGAGCTATCAATCATGCTTTGGTCCACTCCTCTACCTCTCTTAGTTTCTAAGATAATGACGATTTAAAAAAATTAAGGATTGAACCCAGAACGTCAGGTATCTAATTACACATCCACAAGATACTACCTAATAACATAAACGCAGGAAAGTTTATTTGGCGACTTTATCTTAATTAGTTTAGGAGTTATTAAATTTATAATTAAATTACATTTTTTCGGTATTCGAACCCTGGACACCAGAAACAAAATTATTTACAATATTAGTTTGATATGTTTAAAGGTGCTGTATACAGTTACAGCGTCAATCTAAGTGATATATTCTAGAGTATAGAGAAAAAATAAGTAAGTGATTGAAAGATCGGGATTCGAAATAAGGACAACTGATTGAAAATTATATACAGTATTAATTTACGTCATAGGAGCTATTAATCATGCTTTAGTCCATCCCTCTAGCTTTCTTAGTTTCTGAGATAATGACAATTTAGAAAATTAAGGATTGAACCCAGAACACCCGGTACCCAAGTATACATCCACAAGATACCAACTAATAACATAAACGCAATAAAGCTTATTTGGCGTCTTTACCTTAATTAGTTTAGGAGTTATTAAATTTATAATTAAATTACATTTTATCGGTATTCGAACCCTGGACACCAGAAACAAAATTATTTACAATATTAGTTTGATATGTTTAAAGTGCTGTATGCAGTTACAGCATCACTCTAAGTGATATATTCTAGAGTATAGAGAATAAAATAAGTAAGTGATTGAAAGATCGGGCTTCGAAATAAGGACAACTCATTGAAAATTATATACAGTATTAATTACCCATTACAGGAGCTATCAATCATGCTTTGGTACACTCCTCTACCTCTCTTAGTTTCTGAGATAATGACGATTTAAAAATTAGAATCGAACCCAGAACACCAGGTACCTAAATATACATCCACAAGATACTACGTAATAACGTAAACGCAATAAATTTTTTTTGGCGTCTTTATCTTAATTAGCTTAGGAGTTATTAAATTTATAATTAACTTACATTTTATCGGTATTCGAACCCTGGACACCAGAAACAAAATTATTTACAATATTAGTTTTATATGTTTAAAGGTGCTGTATGCAGTTACAGCATCAATCTAAGTGATATATTCTAGAGTATAGAGAAAAAATAAGTAAGTGATTGAAAGATCGGGATTCGAAATAAGAACAACTGATTGAAAATTATATACATTATTAATTAACCATCATAGGAGCTATCAATCGTGCTTTGGTTCATCCCTCTAGCTTTCTTAGTTTCCTAGATAATGACGATTTAAAAATTAGGATCGAACCCAGAAAACCAGGCACCCAAATATACATCCACGAGATACTACCTAATAACGTAAACGCAATAAAGTTTATTTGGCGTCTTTATCTTAATCAGTTTAGGAGTTATTAAATTTATAATTAAATTACATTTTATCGGTATTCGAACCCTGGACACCATGTACCCAAATATACATTCACAAGAAACTACCTAATGGCTTTAATGTAATAAACTTTATTTGACGTCTTTATCGTAATTAGTCTCTGAGTTATTAGAAGCTGAATTCGTAATCACTCCTAGATTCGATCTCGGCCATCCCGGTCAATTTGGAACTCATTGGAGAAGCTGCTGCTTTTTATATCATTTCCCCCGCTAAAGCTGAAGTGGTGAGAGTTATGCAGAGCACTTAGGAAAACAATTACTGACATTGTTCGCTAATGTGGTGAAAGCGTCTAACGTGGTCAGCTAATGTAGGTCACCGTTACCACCATGCAGAAGTAGGTTGTTCGCTAATGTATGTAAACAGATCCGGAATGCAAACTTAAAAGTCTATTAATGTGATGAAAGCGTCTAACATGGCCAGCTAATGGACAAGCGCTTTCCCCAGATAGAAGAAGACTCCAGTGTTTTCATTACATTACAGACTGTTCCCGTGAGCAGACTACTTATACTCACGCTCGAGTCAACAATTCATTATTCAAAAAACTTAATTTCTCGAGGAGCCTTAGATATGCAGGCCTTAGTAGTCATAAAAAATGATTGACGAACATTACCTAATTAATTTGCCGAGGGGCGGCAGGCCTCGAGAAAACAATTGCCTCAAGTCAGGACGCCACAGTAGAACGCATGGGGGAGGGAGTAGGACCTGTTAGCACAGACACTGTCGGCATTAGGTAAGCACACAAAGCGAGAGGGGGCGGGGCCTAACGACACGAGACCTGGCGGCATGTAAGCCCTCAAAGGGAGGGGCGGGGCTTGTCGGCGTAGAACAAAGAACCTTATCGATTGTCGGCATCCTCCTTTGTGCCAGAACATACCTTTTATTTCTACTAGTACTCAACTTTGTTAGCGTGTTAATGAGGTTACTACACAAAATATGAAGAATGCATCACTGCGCACGCACACCCACACACACGCACAAACACATACAATCACACATATCCATACACAGTTACGTGCATACACATACACAAACGTACACACCCACACACACAAACACATACACTCACACATACTCCTGTACAGGCACATACATACGCACACATAAACTCACACATAGTCACACACACATACAGGATTTTCGATATAAAACCTGCCGCTTGCACGGGGTTTTGCGTCTGGGTAGCCCGACGTGACATAGCTGGCTGTGGCAGTATTCTATCTTCGCTCCTTAAATCTGTATTCCTGTAAACTTGTACGTAAAATATAACAAAATTAAATCTTACCTCTTAGCAAATGCTATATGTGCAGAAGTTAATGAAATCATAACTTGTGTTAAGTTTCATAGAGATTTTCGTGGGGAACTTTGAAGATTTTCGCCAATTCCGTCTAATGTTTCTGCCTTTAATACTGTACCTTTTCGCATGTGTTTCTTGTTTTGCACTGAACCAGTAGTCTCAGATTTATTCACAAGATCGTGAATTGAAGTTATGGAAGACGCAATTGTGCAGGAAACTTTGGTATGAATTCTTCATGAACGCATCGAACCGATTCGTATTTAAAATATCATTTGCATACAAATATACGTTGTTCTAAAGATAACGGTCTTCCTATCTTCGCAAATGAAAGCGGACTACTCACGCTAATGACGACGTGGTAACTGAAGGACAGAAATCCTGTTGTTGCTGCAGTGTGTGGGGAATGGGTAAGCCAGCTGACATTGGCTCTGACGCACAACATTGTGCGAGCGGTCAAGATTTATACCGAAGACCCAGTACATACACGCATTGTCCCACATTCTCACATATACATACGTACGTACATACATACATACATACGCACACATTAACTCGCACACATAAACACAAACATATAGTTACACATTCGCACATTCACACACATAAATACAATAACACATAAACTCACAAACGTATACATACACACACTCACACACATATACACACTCGCTCACAAACATCTACACCTCACAAACACACATAGCCACACACCCACGCTCAACTCAGACCGGGTACATGACACATGTATAATAGAGCTGTCCATCGAACGAGTTTTGGCATTAAATTAAACCAGTAATGCTTCGAAATTCGTTAGTAATGTGGTACAGTACATGTGATTTATGTTGAAACATGACTTGGTCGAAACTCGGATTGGTCAAGAAGAGGAGGATGCGCTAATGATGGTCCGAGTGCTGGAACACCCTGTCACAGTCAACATTCACTGCCTATCTCTTAGTACAGGTGTACTTGTTTTCAAATGCACTTTTGGCAGTGAAATATGGAAAATATCGTGATATATTCGGTCGTCCACACTTCTGTGGCTTTTATATTGTTACAAGCGGAAGTTGATATTTCTCTTCTGAACTTCATGTTTGAAACTAATTCAGATTTTAAATAGTAAATTTCAGTAGTAAAGGTTTTGAGATTAGGCTGTTAAGGATTACCAACTATCCTGTGAAATGTAGTGCTACCTCTTTCTACTTTTCATGTTTCAACTTAAAACAAATGCACTATATGCACCGTGGGTAAAGGTCGCAGTCAACACGTTCTCTACACGGAGATTTGTGAGTTTTGCTACTAGTGTACAGTTACGGAATAATACAGTTAGGTGCATACAGTAAACCGCAGACGTTTTATTTCGGTTTCTATTTTGTTTGTGTATGTTTCTAATTGTGTAGCGCTCGGTAAACACCCTTAGACCAACATGGACATGTATCCTAGGGTGAACACGGTAAACATTACATTTGATACGATTGCAACTCTTACATCTGCAATGCAAATGCATAAGTTGATAATAAAAACGTTGGATCTCAGGGTAGATCAGGTAGACAGGATACAAATGAATATCCGGAAACGTTAATGTTTACGTAAGGGTAAGTTCCAACCATACTGTACGAAGTACCCTACAACGACAAAAGACTCCGCCACCTTTTCGCTATGATTCAAGAGAAATTACAAAGTAACGATAGGTGCAGCTGACAAACATACTGTAACTGTGCGCTGTTCCAACTTTAACCCTGAAGTGCCCATCAGTGCTTTATTACACAACCGTTTGTGAAAATTGCAACACAAAGAAAGAATTTCTCGAATAACTCCAAGCTTGGTGGAAATGTAGAAGAGTGTGCAAGCAATAAGTGATTAGGTTTGCAGAGAGATGGCGTACACGTAGGCCGACTAGAGCCCTCTCCTGTCGGTCCGACAAGGTCAGTGTTGTGCCCAGTGTAGTCAGTGCATAGCTGTTCAAACAAGGTGGAAACAATAAAGTGAGTGCCACTATGCCTTGTCGACGTCAAATGGAGCCATATCGGCATGTGAGTGAGTTCGAACGGGGCAGAATGATTGGTCTCCGGGAAGCGGGTTTGTGATACCATGACATTTCGGCTCGTACAGGGCATGCTGCTACGACAGTGATGCGTGTTATGAAGCAGTGGATAGATGAAGGTCGTACGCAGCGAAGAGCGGGTACTGGGCCATGGAACATGATCACAGCACGGGATGACCGTAATCTTGTGTGCATGGCCATAGCGGACGGTACACCTTCATCCACAACGTTGGCTCAATGCTGGAGCACTGCAACAGGTGTGAACCTGTCTGCTTCAACGGTTCGTCGCCGTCTGCTGCATGTTGGACTGGTTGCATGCATGCCATTACGTCGGCTTGCATTGTCCAGAAACCACAAGCTCCTCCGACTGTAATGGGCACGTGAACATTGTCACTGGGGTGCTGAGTGGCAAAATGTAATATTTTCGGACGAGTGCCGCTTCAACGTGTCCTACAGTGATGGCCGCATACGTGTCCGGCAATACCGTGGTGAACGCAACCTGGAGGGCTGCATTGTTGAGCGGCATATCGGACAAACACCAGATATGATGGTTTGGGGTGCCATTGGTTACAACAAACGATCTTGCCTCCTACGATTTGAGGGCACTTTGAACAGCAACCGGTACCTAACAGTGGTTGTAGTGCTTGAGGTACTCCCCCTACTTCAGGCATATCCACAGGTCATATTTCAACAGGACAATGCCCGAACACAAATTGTGAAAGAATGTACAAGGCTTCTTCGAAGAGCGACGGGTACCATTACTTCCCTGGCCTGCACGTTCGCCTGACATGTCGCCCATCGAACATGTCTGGGATAAGGTTGGTTGGCACCTTGTGCGTCACGGTCCTCCAGTAACCAGTGTCACGGATTTGTGGGCTCGAATACAAACTGCGTGGAAGGAGATCCTCAGGAACTTATTCAGAACCTTTTTGATTCAATACCATGGCGTATAGCAGCTCTAATTGCAGTGCATGGAGGCCACACCAAGTATGGTATGAATATTAGGGATCAAAGGTACTACACATAGATTTGAAATGTTTATCATTTGTTACCTGTCATGTACCTAACCTGAGGTATAAAATTCATTGAATTCATGCGTTTCCTTCTTGGTGTTGCAAATTTCACAAACGGCAGTGTAGATACCTTCAGCAAGTACGGTATAGTGCACGGTTCGACTGGAAATCTGGAGCTCGGAATTATTGTTACCAGCGAAAAATGGCATCACTGCGATTATAGTGGATGTTAAGCAGAGAATCCATGCAACGTTACGAGTCGCTATCTGTGAGATCTCCATCCCCACCCTGGTCAAATTCAGACCCGATTTCCTGCTCTGGAGAAACCGTTCACCTGAAGGACAACTGTCTTTTAAAAGCCACATTCCTTTCTATTGTACCAAAGCATAGCCAACAATGCTTAAAGGATTTTCCTTCTTTTTCTCTCTATCCCTCCAGTATTGCCGATCCCTCATCGTTGTCATAAATGGTTAATATACCAGCGGTAGACACTCTCTCACTCCCAGTGGACATATCCGCGGCCAGCACCGCGCCACTGTCTGCAGTTCACGGAGACGCAAATGGTGCAACTCAGTCAAATGCGGCAGTGAAAACAGAGCGTTCAGCTACATCTGAAAACCGTTTGTTGCCATTGGCAGAAAGACGTTCTTTGTTGTCATTGGCAGACAGACGTTCGTATATGGCCATTGCCGATCCCTCATCTTTGTCATAAATGGTTAATATACCAGCGGTAGACACTCTCTCACTCCCAGTGGACATATCCGCGGCCAGCACCGCGCCACTGTCTGCAGTTCACGGATACGCAAATGGTGCAACTCAGTCAAATGCGGCAGTGAAAACAGAGCGTTCAGCTACATCTGAAAACCGTTTGTTGCCATTGGCAGACAGACGTTCGTATATGGCCAGTGTGATGGACAACGATGGCGTGGTGATGGTAATCACGTCTTCCAAGGCCTCGCGGCGGCTGTACTTTCTGGATGACAACGCTCCTCCTCACCCGGCATCCAAGCATGGTAAAGTTCACTATGAGCACCATTTACAGGCTTCGCTTCGTAACCCGCGCTTTTGGGTGCTACAGACACAAAATACGTCTAGTGTGACACTTTCAGATGGTAAGACACATTTCGAAATATCGCCCGATCTGTTCCAACATAACAATGCATCTTTGCAGGAGTAGATCCATCACGAAAAGGAATGTTTGGGAACAGTGATTTGGGCTAGTTCTGTATGGAAAATGTTCATTTGTTTCACTGTTTTCTAGTACTTGTCGTTTCCTTACTCTCTTGTAACATACCAAAGAGCACACTTTTTCGCTGTTTTATTTAGCGCTCGCTTTGTTATCTGCGTCATGGTTTTACCTAAGACATTTGCGTCTTCGAATGTGGACCGCCTTAGGGACCAAAACAAGCAACAAATATTAAAAGACATGCATATATTTATTTGCATAATGTTGGTTTCCTATTTCTGCAAGAGCTAACTACTGATAACCTAGATGTTATAGAATCAAAGTTTAATTACACTACGAATTAGGGAGAAAATCAGAGAGGAACGCAGTTATTTATCAGATAGACACTGACGTTATTTTCATGAAGTTACACACTAGTGGAGTATGACTGCTGTGATGGCGGACAACATGTTGCTGGTAAATGTATTCTGTCCTCGGGAACATCTAGGAGACATGACTGTGAATGTTATCTTCGTGAGATGTTGCGTTCCTATTTACGCCATAGGCATCACAGACTGATTCTTGTTGGCGATTTCAACTGCGTCCTACAAGCTAAAGATCAAACGGGTCAGTATTCCCCAACCCCAATCCTCAAGGCCTTGACCGAGCGTCTCCATTTTTCTGATATTTGGGAACTGACCCAGGGTACAGGTGTCCACCATGCGCGTATTTAACCAAATTCAAACGCGCGTCTTCATCGCACATATGGTAATGAGGTTGTGATACTCGATGTCGTCAGCAGTCAGGTTCTTTCGGTGTCGTTTTCAGACAACGATTGTTTGGCGACGAAATTTAAAACCACAAACTTCACCTATTGTACGGTAATGGTCATTGAATTTAAATGCCGCTCTGCTCGACATTGAAACGTTTACACAGCAGTTCCATTCTATTTGATTGCAACTCTCCTTGCGCATTAGTACATGATGCGGAACCATTTTGGAGGTATGACGTAAAGTGTGGACCTTATTCCAATCGTTTTACAGACATGCAGATTACCTTCAGGCTGAAAATCGAAGGAACACTGCATTTTTACTACTAATGTTTAATGAGCTGCATCAAAGTTAGCTGCACGGTGTCAATGTTCAACACGAGATGACCGAAATCCAACAAAAATCTGTTCTGTGTATGAAACTCACCAGGAAGGGGTTATCACACGCTCCATAGCTATAGAGGAACAATTCTCGTTGTAACTCTTTTCCAAAGAGAAAAAGAAAGGCAGGGTTACTTAAATGCAGAATCTCAAAATGGTATCTGGAAGGCAGATTACCTTCATTGTCAATTCCTTAAAGCGGCCTAACAATTTTTCAACACGTAATAGGCCCAAGGCATCTACTCTAAGGTAGTATGCGACGCTTTACCTTCAGTACCAGTTTCTATATCAGACTGGAGCACTCGGAGCCCCTAGGCCCCCATCAACAGGTCCGAACTGCTTATCGCTCTTAGGGACACAAAGCGTAACATGACTCCCGGATCTGATGGTTAACCATATTCTTTATAAGCAATTCTCAGATGTTGTGCATTCGCTGCTGTTTCGGTTGTTAAATGAGATTCTAGCTCACATCTCCCATGGTGTCGGTTTTGCTGATGTTATTATTGTCCTCACTTCTAAACTTCTAACTGCAAGATTTTCGGTCATTAATGCTGCTTAATACCGATTATAAACTGATTAGGAAAATATTGGCTAACCTTATAAAGGAGATGCCCCCTATCCTTTTACGTTTAGTTCAAGTATACGGTGTACCGAGAAGGAATATTTTTGGATCGTTAACAGTCATTCAAAATACCGTCATTCACTTTCAAGACAGCGCAGTTCGAGGCGCTGGACTGTTCTCATTAGGTTTCGATAAGGCGTTCGACAGAGTGAGCCATTGTTATATACTGGACATCTTAAATAAATTCAATTTTCCTGCTAATGTCATCGGTTCAATCCAATCTCTTTATGCTACGGCGCAATCTAGAGTACTTATCAATGGATATTTAATTCCAGCAATACATATTGCCAAAAGTGTTCAACAAGAATGTCCGTTTTCCATTGTCGTATTCTCATTAACCTGGAACATTTCCTTCGTCTGTGTTATTAGCATTTATTATCCGGGACTTCGGAACTTAATCTTCTTTTTTGCCGTAATAGCCTACGCTGATGATGTTACAGTTCTGGTCACCGACACAGCGTAGATAAGGTATTAGAGGTCGTACTAACCTGGCACTGCCAGTTTAGTGCAGCTAAATTAAATGCTCATAAATCTTCCCTCCTACCGCCATGGGACCCTCAAATGACTACGGAACATATACTCTCGTTATTCCATAAGCCTCTTAGGTCTGTCCTTCTATACTGCTCTTGAACGGACAATTAAGCTTACTTTAATACACATAATAGACTCGGTTAAAGACGTTACTTTTAAATCTCTAAGTCGGGACCTCCATTTGTTTCAACGTACATGGCATGCTAACGTATTCGCTTTTTCCTAATTGTGATACGCTCTAAGAATCCTACCGCGACCTGAGTATCTTGGGAAACACATAATACGTGCAGTTAGGTATATATTGAAAGGTTATTTGTATAGGTTCTACAGAAGGCAACTCTGTAATCACAAAACGCAAGGAAGGCTAGACTAAATATAGCCCCACTGCAAGTGTGCTGCGTTATATTTGCGGCGATTGCCTGAAGCCCCATCAGTAGTATATACCCCACGGGAGCCAGACACCGCCAAATCAAGGTCATGGCGCCAAAGAGAGGTATTCCCCCGTCCTTGAGGGAATTCCCTCGACGCAATGAAACCTTGGCTTGGTCGGAGCTACCTCCCGTGGGGCATATTTTTTTCTTTATTTAAATTTTTACATGTATAATAAATGATAAAAAACACATGTGTTTGTATAAAAAATTAACAACAATAATATTGAATATATTATAATTTTTTATTTAAATTGCTTTTTCTTTATATGTATGATATAAACTATAATAATACAATATAAGATTTTAAAAAACATGTGTTAGTATAAAATTTTAATAACAATAATATTGGATATAGTATAATTAGTTTTATTAACATTAATTCTTTTATGCATAAAATATTTACTATATTGTATATAAAAGCAAAATACTTTTTTTATTATTGTTCTGTATCTAAAAAAATAATTTTTATAATTGTTGTGCACAAAGACGAATATATTCCA
Source organism: Deroplatys truncata (assembly GCA_030765065.1). Classification (NCBI taxonomy): domain Eukaryota; kingdom Metazoa; phylum Arthropoda; class Insecta; order Mantodea; family Mantidae; genus Deroplatys; species Deroplatys truncata. The sequence goes on from CM060990.1 coordinate 536,843,641, forward strand.
CACTCGTCTCTCCCTTCTTCTTTTTCTTCTTCTGGCTTGTTATAATTTTCATAGATGAGTTTAGCAATGGAATTGTCTCTATCAATTTCTTCTTTTAGATTACGAGTATTAACCTCAAAATGTAGATGGGAAAAGTTTTTGTCTATTTTTTGATTTAATTTTGGAATAAATAGGGCACCCACTAGCACACTTTCGTAGTTGTTCTCCTGCAGTACGTTGTATATACCATGACGTGTCACCAGTTGATCAAGGAAGCAGCGGTTGTTGGATGATACTGTCACTCGGGCATCTTCTGCAGTCGTATCCAATCTACAAAGTTTAAAATGTATATTAATTACATCTGTTTTTTTGTATCATTGCATGTATATTCCTTGTTTATTGTAATTTCTACTGTTTTAATATTTCCAAATTGTGTGATGTTGGTTGACAATGTTTTAAATGTATTTTCTTGATAGAATCCACACGCGTTAACATTATCGTTACAATCAAAATTTAATCTTGTAAATATGTTGTTTCCTAGATCGATAGGTTCCGAAATAATGATAGACATCTTACCAAGTGACAAAATATTAAGGAAGTGCCTTTTTTTATACGGGTTCTGAATCTGTTTTTTTGCGCATGTGCTACATGAAGTACATGAACAAGTAAAGTATCGTATTTTTATGCACCATAGTAAGCAATTAAGAAAACATTGTAATATAAAAATAAATACATAAGTTAAAATTATATTGTCATAGTTCATGATTATATTTATACTGCTTACCTTTTTATGAAGTGTAGTCCTTTTATATTCTATTTTTAATTTTTTTGTAGACTTCATCATTTTTTCGATTGGAATGCTGCTTTAATGCTTTTTTATAAATATAAAATCATCCTCTTCGGTGTATGATATATAATAATTTTTGGATTTATTTATTTGTGCTATTTGAGCTGGAGATATATCTTCAAAATTATTATTTAAAAACATATCACGACCATTTAACTTTATTATCATTCTTCTGCCATATTTTGTATTTACCATTCTTGCTTCCTGTATTAAATACTGTTGGCCTCTTATTAACTCATCTGCAGTTAAAAGTTTTGTAGATTTGCCGCGCTTGTTGAGATCGGCAATTAATCCCAACTCTTCTACGGGGTTCATATTGCAGCTGATGTTTGTTGTTGACTGGTGGTGGCTAGCGATGACTATGATAGATATGCGAGTATCGGCACCTTCTTTTTATACTTCAGAGTCACGTTTTGCAATACACGTGACCAGTTGTTTGTGAAGGAAGTAAAATATTTCGTAATAGTTTCTAGGTGTGACGCAAATCATGTATTCAGTAAAGCGTGAGTAAGACATATTGCTTGTATCATCTGACGATTCTAATGTATCTTTTATATAAACAATATATGCCATTATAAGATTTTTTATTTCTTTAGAATCTTTAGATTTATGATAAAATATGTCATTTATAATAGGATAAAGTTTTGCTAAATTTAACCATTCTTCTTCAATTAGAGATAAGGATATCTGTTCATCTCCCTGATATTGTCTTAAAATTATATTTTGTGTACCAAATACATATTTTATATCCAAATGTAATTCATCTGTTAAATTACATTTCCATTTGAAATTTTCTTTTTTGGATCCTGTATCAACACAATTAATACAGTGAATTAAGCTTTTCCAATCATTTAAGTTATGTAATAGTATTCCGCGATGTTCACCACATTTGGAAATAGTAATGCGTAAATCATAAGGAAATTCTGGAGAAAATCCTATGCATAAAATCTTCTTTTGTCCATGATCTAAAAAGTATATGTTACTTTTTAAACCGATAAGTGACGTCTCGTTGTTTTCGTTGTGATTTTTTAATAGTGATCTATTGTTCTCATTTTCAGTAATTTTCTTCTTTTTAGTTTCTGAAGACCTATAAAAAATAAAATAAATATAGGTATAACATCTATATTTTTTTTAAAAAAATCAGATAAAAAAATATATGGCTATAATGTATAAAACGTTCTACTTACATGTTTTCTAGTATGTCTTTTCTTGAGAGAGAGAGAGTGTAGTCCTTTTTCGCCATCAACACTTTTTATACTGAAGAGATGCATTCTAAAACAGATCATTAATATATACATCATAAATGGTAGATTCGAAGGTGATTGGTTCGTGGTTCAAATCTGAGGAAAGATGTGATACATTGGGTTTTGGATCACACGGATATACGTTGCGTTTATCAACAATGTGCGAATACCACATAGCAAGATTTATTACATTTCGTTGAGAACAATTAAGAACAGGTATTTTATGACAAGCATACATACACGGATTAGTATTAAATGTAGTAAAGAATTCGTGATGTACATCGATTTCATCAATATTTATTACAGTACGTTTGGTAATTGCGCGAAGAAATTTAGCTTTTTCCTCTCCTTTTGTAAATACTACGGTAAATTTATCTACGCATCTATTTAAAATTAATGGAAACAAATCATATTTTACATCTCCGTCGTGCCATTTTAATCCGTGAACTTTAGCAGTAATTTTGTCATTGGTAGATTTAATTATTTCATTTAATATATGCCGTTCATAAGGAGGAAGAAATATCCATGTCTGTACCTCGTGATTTGAACCACATATAGAAAGTTCTTTTACTATATATTTACGGTCATTGTCAATTAAAAAATTAAAATATATGAATCCAGCTCCTGACGACATGTTTCTATTTTGAAAATTAAAAATAAAATGAATATAAAATAAAACTTACTCACCTTTTATTGGCTTACATATTTGATCTTTTTTCTTTCTTTGCAAGAAGTATGAGAAAAGCATATAACCTTACTGATTACGTTGTCATTATATTTAAAATCTTTTATTTTAAATTTAGAAAAAAAATTTTCTTGGTAAGTTACAACATCTATGAATGAGATATCCAATAACATAATGCCCACAAGTAGAACTATAAGAACTTTGCAATCGACGTTTGTTATAAATCCAATTTCTTCTGCCGCATTGATATTGCAAGAAATTTAAAATGTTTGAATAAAAAGGAGCAAATCCGAAACTGTCAAAATATTCTCCTATACCCGATTTTGATATAAAAATTCCAACCCAATATTGTCCTGGCATATTGCTGGGATCTGTATTTATTACTAATGCAGTGGGAAATTGTAATATTTGATTTCTAGGAATTTGATCCCTTGCAAATACTCCTATAAAATATGGTTTTGTATAAGGATTATTGGATAATAATTTATGTATTTGTTGAGCGTTCATGATGATATATGTATAGATCTATTAATATCTATTTCCAATAGTTTTTGATATTCTGAACATACTAACATAGTAACAGGTTCTGATAAAGCTTTTTTAAATCCTACGTTTACGGTAACATTTCCGTGTTGTAGTCCAGAAATATATGATTCGTTTGCGCTCATGTCTGCTGTTAAATCGAAAGTTAAAATTGTATATCCACTTTCATAACAAGACCTAGAAATAGAATGTCCTCGATCATCGCAATGAATACCCAATCCGTCTTGTAAAGTTTGAAAGCATTGTAAATATAGTCCATTTGAAAAATCTGGAGTTAGCGGTTGTAATGGATTAGGTTGTCCATTTACAAATAATTGAAAAATGTTCAGGTCAAAGTGTTGAAAGTTGTATGGATTCAGCGAAACATCGCCACTATATGCTTGATTTGTAACAAAAGCTATTATAACTCTGCGAGGTACTTTGCCTACAAAAATATCATTTATAGTTTTACTCTGGGTTCCTCTCGGAATATTAAAAGGTTGTAGATCTACTCCTGTAAGGTGATATTTTGCATTATTTTTACCTAGTGCTTCTTGATGCGCTAACAGTACAGTAGGAGATGGATATATACGTTTTAAAGATAACTTAGCAGATGTAAAAATAGTTTTTCCCAATTTTTCTCCAACGAGATGAAATTCAGGAGTTGAAGGTGTAAGTTTTACAGTTACGGAAACGTTATTGAGTAAATATTTTTCTTGATTACATATCTCGGTGGATAAACAACCCATTATTTCAAATTCTTTACTACCTTTTGTATAATTATAGCGCCATTGTATAGCATTATTTTGATCGAAATTATTCATCTTGCCTGCTGTATCTTTTTTCCAAAGCGACGCTTCTAAATGTGTATTCATGGCATCATTAGAGTAGTTTAATAGTTTTTCAAAATATGTTTTATAAGGATAACCTGGTTGAGGTTGAGTTACTGTAACATTATTTAAAATAATCTCTACTTGTTGAAAAAGTGAATTTAAAGAATTATTAACAAGTGTCACCTTGTCTGTAGCTTCTAAGTTTAGACCAGTTTCGTTTACTATTTTACAACGCAGACGTAATAGTACATATGTGAGATCTAAGTACGTATCAGCATTTCCAGTATAGTGAAAAATTAAAGGTGAATTATGAGATATGGCATTTTGAGGATCGAGCTCAATAATGTTATAATTTTCAATGCCTGTTTGTATGGGTTGTTCATCAAAAATGTTAAATGCTGAATGCATGTATATATTAGACATTATATATTTTTTATGAAAATATATCTTTTTTTCTCTTTCTTTTTTTTGCTGTTTTTACGTTGAGGATTAACTTTCGAATGAGTTTGTTTTTTTCTTTTTCGAGTTTTTATTCCAGAACCAAACATAGAATCTAAAGATTGATCTGCTTTTTTCTTTAAATTACCTGTTCCTTCTTTTAATCTTGTGTTAAGTGATTGTTTAAATTGTTTTCCAGATGTTGCTACATCTGTTAGAACGTTTGCTCCTAAATTTAGTGCCTCTTTACCAACAGCTTTTGCTGCACTTTTAAAAAGTGGAGATACAAATCTCCATAATCCTCCAAGTGCACCAAAAAGTCCGTGTCCTCTTTGAAAACGCTTTCCTCTGTATAATACAAAATTTGGATGTTCCGCGCTTCCTTTTCCACTTTGATTTAAAAAGTATTTAGCAAGTTCGTGATGATTCATGTTTTTTAGGTCTAAAAGAAAGTACAACGGCTGAAGAAAATCCGTCGACAAATGGTAAAAATTCTCCTACACCTGTTCTTAAATCTATTTTTATAATGTTAAAATCGTGTTGAAGTAAAGGTACCCAATTTTGAGGAAAAAATGCTTTTTCAATTGCTAAATGCTTATTATCGATGTTTAATTCTACTATCGTACTTTCGATAATTTGAGCAAACGTATCGCTAACCATTTGTGGATCGATTAAGTTACAATAAACAAACATTTCATAAGGAAAAGTTAAATACGAATTCATTGGATATGATGCACGTGTACTCTTTGCAACATTGGTACCAAATTTAAAACCTAGTTGTCTATTTAAATCGGGTGACAAAAATAAGTTGCGAATAAAATGTTTATTTGTTTTTGGTTTTGTTTCATCCGATTGTATCGTTGTTGCTTCATTCTTTATTACAGGTTGCGAGGATGAAACATTTTCTTCTCCGGTCGGTTGTATTGCTGCTTCACCTTGTTCAGTATTTCGTCTCTTTTGTTTAGATTTACTAGGTTTTGTACAAGCTTCATCATTATTTTTTTCTACTGCATCGGAATTAACACTGACAAAACCTGTATTTGAATTATATTTAAAAAATGTTTTAACGAATGCATTTTTTTCTAAAGTACGATTAATTTCATTCAATAGCATTATATTATCAGTGATTGTAGATTCCCCCAAATCGTACCGAAAACTATACGTGCTAATTCCAGTATCTGTTACATGAACTCGATCTCCTTTTATGAAATTTCCACTTTTTGTTATATTTTTAAACATTCCGGGATATCTTATTTTGGTTAATGCTACCTCCCATTCACCTAATAAAACTATTCGTTGGGGTAGCATGTTACAAAAACTAGATGTATTATTTTTAAAGTGATCCATAGATCCATTACTAGTAAGTGTAACGGAAAAAGGTTCTCTTTTTATCATTGTGATATTAAATTCGATTGTTTTATCCAAGAATTAAATTTTGTAGGATATCCTTTCCACTTCACTAACACTTCTTTACTGCTACCTTTACGTCTTTTGTCTAAAATTTTATCTATCTTAAAGATCGATTGAGGTTGTACTTTTTGTATTTCTTCCGTGTAAAAAATTCCGTCTAAATCTTCTCCAGATAAATCTTCTAGCTTATACACAACGGGGATTCCATGTATTACTTCTCTAATTTTAAAAATTTCATCAGGCCAACTTTGTTCATATCCTTTATCAAATTTCATTTTTATTTTAGAAATGCGAACGTGATCACCAATTTTATATTTTTGTGGCTTATAAACTTTATATTTACGTAAATTTTTTCCGTACAAAGTGTCATAAACCAGTGAAATATTGCTTTCGTTTACTTCGATAGGGGCCATTTTTATGGATCTATGATATGAATTATTATACGATTTTATTAATTTGGGTAATATGTCAGTATATTTATAGGTATTTTTGTATGTAAAGTATTTCCACATTTTTTCTTTGAGTGTTCTGTTAAATCGTTCTATAACGCTTGCTTTTACATTATTTTTTGTAAGATAATGAGTAATTTCGTAATTTTTTAAAAATGATTGAAACTGCTTATTAGTAAATTCTGTACCTTTATCAGTTTGTAAAATTTTAGGAATACGTTTATATTTGTTAAATATTTCTTTGAAAGCTCTAACTATCTCTGTTCCAGATTTAGAAATTAGAGGAATCGCCCATGCGTATTTAGAAAAACATCAATTATAGTTAATATATATACGGTTTATTATATTCTTTAATATTATTTAACACATTTAAGTCGCTTTCCCATAAATCGTCAATATTTGTCACGTGATAATGTTTAGTTGGAAAACGTTTTCTGGCATATTTATGAAAAGTATAACTGTCTTGTCCTTGTAAATATTTATTAATTTTGTGTCTAGAAATGCCAGTTGCCTTGTAAAGTTTGTTAACTGTACCAAGTCCTGCATAATGATCCAATTTAAAATAATATTTATCAAGTGCTTGTTTATCTTTTTGTGTTAAAGTGTCTCCCATTTTTTCCTAATAGAACGCAAGTTGTATGGTTTATATCTTATATTAGAAATTGGTTCTGTTTTTATTTTTGTTTCTACTGACTTTTTTTTAATTTTTTTATTTCGAGATTTTTTAACTTTTGTTTTAGGTTTTGCTGTTTCCCAATCACTTTCAAAATCAGGATCTTTATTATTTTTTCCTTCCTCCTCTTGTTTATTAGACTCTTTCCATAATTCTTTTTCCGATTGAATGTAAGGTTCACGCAGCTTTGACACAATATCGTGATAATTTATTAATTTATATTTAAGAAGTTTCCATTTATCATCGGGCGATATGGACTGTTTTTGTATACCTTCTATATCTCTAGTTAAAGTTTCTAAAGTTTTATCGATAATATTTATTTTTTTTAAACTTTCTGGCTGCGGATGCAACAACATAATTTGTTTTCCGTACTTCATTTTTTTCTTTAAGTAAACTTAGATACTAGAGCACTTCCTAATGCACCTAATACCGGCAATATAAATGACGGAAGAAAACCTCCTTTCTGTATTAAAATACTCTTTTTCTTTTTTAAAGAAGTTTTTTTATTTATTAATTTTCTCCACAATTTTTTATGTTTTTTTAATCTATTTTTACATTTATCAGAAATTAATACTTTTCCGTTACATACGTTTAGTGCACATTCGGAAATAGCTTTTATAAATTCTGGACTTGCTTCTTTTAAATTTTTTTTACGTAATTTCGGATTTGCTTTACTGAGAACAGTAAGATTGCCACACTGCCTTGCAACTGTGGGTGAAGATAGTTTACAGACTTTTTTAAAAACGTTTGGAGATAATCTAGGTGACATTTCGGTTATTATTTAGAAACAAAAGATGATAATATTTCGTCAGGTAATATTCCTGTTCTGCAACGATATTTATCGGGGGTATATTGCGTACAGTCTAGTATTAAATATCCGTGCGGCTTTTCTGTAACTTTTTCAAATGCCTCTAATAAAAATTTAGATCTTCTCGGTTCAAGTTGTTGAAATAATCTATCCAACTGTAGTTTATCTCTATTGTTTTTAAACACTACAATATAATTAGAATTAAGAGACATGGTTCTAAATTTTTTACCCCGTGGAAAGATATTTTGTAATATATAAATTATTCCAAATTTTTTATGATGCGAATCTTTGGTAAAAAAGTTTGATACATTATTACCATCTGCTTCGTACATTAAATCATCCAATACTACTAAGTCTCCGTTTCTAACTGAATCTAGTTCGAGTACTCCTTCATGCATACGTACATTAAATGTACAATTACTAAATTCTTTTTCAGTGGGAAAAGAAGGTGGATATTCAGAAGGATGACACCACAAGCATCTTTTTATAGGTTGATTAAATACTTTATCTGAATTTTTAAGCAAATTTTTAACAAAAGTAGATTTTCCACTGCGTGATGGTCCTGTAACTTGTATTGTACTAGGAAATTTAAATTTTGTAATATCTGAATCTACTACCTCGGAACGTTCAAGACTACCTCGTTTTCTACGTCGTTGTAAGATATATCTTTCATTTCTACATCTTTACCAGAATTAACTTTTTTTAACGTTTTATAATTTTCATCTATAATTTCCCCCTGAGATAAATCCTTCATTTCTATATCTTTACCAGGATTAATCTTTTTAAATTTTTTTTTCAAATTTTCATC